>JAQSUU010000795.1:2400000-3000000 GCA_038087645.1 Saccharum hybrid cultivar R570
AACGTTTGTGTGCTTCTATAGAGTTTATTGTGGCACCAAATATTCTCCCTTGGCATCTCCCTTTAAAAATTCCCTTGGAATTGAATTTGAAATCAATTCAAATCACTTAAATTCATTTCTAGGAAAAAGGAAAAGCAATTCTAAAAATAGAAAAGCCCTCCGGGCTCAATCCTTACCTTCCTCGTCTCTAGCCCGCGACCGCAGCCCACTTCTCCCTCCTCTTCTCTTCCCGCTCGGGCCACCACCGGCCGCCTGGCCTAGTCGGAGCGTGTGCCTCTCCCTCTGCGTGGGCCGGCCCAACCTGCACAGCCCACTCCCATTTCTCCTCCATCCCGTGGATGCCACGGCCCCAGCTGCCAGTTGTTCCTTTCTCCTCTTCCCTCACTGACAGGGGGGACCTGGTTGTCATATTCATCATCCTCCTGGCAACGGCAACGTGAATACCGCGTTCACGTACGTTGCCTCGTGCTCGCCGCTGCTGCCTCGCCCCAGAGCCAAGCAGATAAGATCGAGGAAGCCACCGGTCCCCTCTTGAAGCTTTGTGACGCTCTCCTGCTCGCTCTCTCGCTCCCCTGCTCCTCCTCGACATGCGTGGACATAAACTTATTTGACCGTTGCCACCGCCATAGTCAAACACTGAGCTTTGCTGGCAGGATATGAATAGGAATACATTGTGCGCACCACCTTAGATGGCCGGGCACATGCGCGGGGGAGAAGGTATCCGAGGTGCAGTAGAAAATTTCTCGCCGCCATCGGAACCGACCTCGCCCACCTATAAATAGGCCCGGCCAATGAGTCCCGGCTTCAACCATCACCGCAACAAGCTTCTCCTAGGGCTAAAACACCCCATCTCCATCTTTGTCACCCTATCGCTGAGAGGTGCTGCTTGTTAAACCTCTAGGACCGTATAACAGTAGATCAGCGGGGTAGAGCTATACATTTCGGATGTAAATATCAAGATCCTAGTGATGGATCTACCGGATCCGTGAGGGAGGGAGAGAGAGAGAGGAGGCAAACCGTCGGTAGGAAGGGTGGAGTTCGATCCAGACGCTATCACGAACGTTGATGGTGGCTGCGCACGGGCAGCGACGGTCGGAGAAGGGGAGCGCGGTGCAGTGACGGCGGGGGAGCTTTCCGTCGCTCACAGCACGACCCTCGAGATCGGTTAGGGTTGTAGGTGGGGAAAGGCGGCTCAGGCGAACCTCGTGACTCGAGCCCCGGCTCCCCACCTCCTTTATATAGCGCTGCGCGACGGGGGCCCACCAGCCATTATTGGGCTGGGCGCCCCCGATCAGGGCGCGAATCAAAGGCCTAATGAGCCGTTGGGCTCATTAGAGGAGAGATCAATCTAACATTCTCCCCCTTGATCTCACTTATACTTTAACCTTTCATCTTTGACTTCAATGCTTTTAACTTTACTTGTTCCATCACAGATAAGTGCATAGAGCATGTTTCATCATCACGGTCAATCGCCGATAGATTCGACAGCTACAATGCGCGTCTCTGATCTGAAACAGTTACTTTAACTTTTGGGCCCTTTATTATAGTCCAGGAGTCATAGGCTTTCCCTTAAACCCATGTCGGCTACATGTTCCCTGAACACGTTGGGTGGTAAGCCTTTTGTAAGCGGATCCGCGAGCATCTTTTTAGTGCTTATATGCTCAAGATTTATAATTTGATCCCGGACTTTATCCTTCACAACATAATACTTTATGTCAATGTGTTTGGCAGCACCACTTGACCTATTGTTGTGAGTGTACTATACTGCTGGATTATTATCGCAGTATAACTTTAGTGGCTTATGTATGCTGTCAACCACCTTCAAACCGGGTATGAACTTCTTTAGCCAATTCACCTGCCCCGTTGCCTAATAACACGCTACAAACTCGGCATACATTGTGGACGATGTAGTGACGGTTTGTTTTGAGCTTTTTCATGAAATTGCTCCTCCTGCGAGAGTGAACACATATCCTGTCGTGGATTTTCTATCATCTCCCGCATAATCAGAATTCGAATACCCCACTATCTGGAGATAATCTGATTTTCTATACGTCAACATGAGGCTTTTCGTACCTTGCAAATATCGCAAGACTTTCTTTACTAGTTTCCAGTGTTCAATTCCTGGATTACTTTGAAATCTGCCAAGCAACCCGGTAACAAAAGCTAAGTCAGGGCGTGTGCACACTTGAGCATATAGTAGGCTTCCGACAGCAGAAGCATATGGAACCACTTTCATTTGATCGAGCTCGTATTGGTTCCTTGGGCATTGAAAATCCCCATATCTGTCGCCCTTGACCATGGGTGCAGGTGGTGCACTACATTTATACATACTGAATTTCTTTAAAACCTTTTCTATGTATGCCTTTTGTGATAGTCCTAATACCCCTTTACTTCTATCTCGGTGAATCTCTATGCCTAAAACAAAAGACGCTTCACCAAGATCTTTCATATCAAATTTTGAAGATAAAAACTTCTTTGTCTCCAGTAGTAGATGAACATCACTACTAGCAAGTAAGATATCATCTACGTACAGGATTAGGAAGATATACCTTCCATTCTTAAACTTTGCATAAACACAATTATCCTCAATATTTTCTTTAAACCCAAAATTCTTTATTGTTCTGTCAAACTTCAAATACCAGTGTCTTGAAGCTTGCTTTAACCCATAAATCGATTTCTTTAAGCGGCATCCCATTCGTTCTTTTCCTTCCATGACAAAACCTTTTGGTTGAGCCATGTAAACATTTTCCTCCAGATCCCCATTCAGGAATGCCGTTTTTACATCCATCTGATGTAACTCTAAATCGTAGTGTGCCACTAATGCCATTATAATTATGAAGGAATCTTTACATGAGACTGGAGAAAACGTCTCATTGTAATCAATCCCTTCTCTTTGTGTGAAACCTTTTGCCACAAGTCGCGCTTTAAACCTTTCAATATTCCCTTGGGAGTCACGTTTTGTCTTATAGACCCATTTACAGCCTACTGTCTTGGCTCCTTTAGGAATATGTTCTAAGTCCCAAACTTTGTTGGTACTCATTGACTTTATTTCATCTTCCATGGCCTCAAGCCACTTGGATGAATTATCGCTTCTCATGGCTTCTTCAAATGAAGTGGGATCACCCTCCATTTGAAATTCTTTAGTGTTATACACCTCATAATCATTAGGTATAGCTGATCTTCTAGCTCTTTGGGACCTTCTCGGGGCCTCCATATTTGGCACATTTTCAGTTTGGGGCTGTTGTTGCTCCCCCTCATCTGTGGCATCAGTTTGTATAGGTTCTTGAAGGACAGGTTTCTCATCATTATTTACTATCACCACAGGAGAACTGACAACAGGTGTTGGCACTACAGTATCTGGCACTGTTGGTGCAACAAGAACAGGTAGTTCAAAGAATGGTTCCTGAATCATTGGAGTGGGCACACATACCCGCTTCTCCTCAAGAACAATTTCTCGAGCCACCATGCTCCCCCTCATCATTTCATCCTTAAGATAATAGCGTGTCTCGTTTCTACAAATTTTGTGTATCTATCTAAACAGTAGAGCCTCGCATCGGAAGCTAGGTCCGCACGGGGTCGCAGGGGAGGGAGAGGCAGCGGGGTTTGCCGGAGAGCCGCCACCGGCTGGAGAGGGAGGTGGGAGCCATGCCGGTCTGGGAGGGCAAGGGAGCACCGCCGGTGGCTAGAAGCTCGAGCACGAGGGAGCAATGTCGCGGTCGCTGTTTCTCGCACGATCGAAGAAAGAGATGGGAAAAAATAAACTGGTACCAACATAACTAGTGGTAGGTGAGTAAATTTTTGGCCCAAAAGCAGATGAAAGCAGGGGGAAGGTGCTTTCAGTTTTGTACTAGAGAAAAGCAGCATTTGGCCTAAAGCAGGCGTGGTTTTTAGGCCCTTTGGTTGAGCTTTTGGCCTTTGAGGGCAAAAGCCACAGCCAAAAGCCTAACCAAACAGGGCCGAGAGGTTTTGAGATTTATCAGTGATCACACCATGCGTTCCAATTTGTTTCGGATCGGATTCCACACAATTTCTGAACACTCTATTCTAACACGTACAGGTGCGTAAGAGAGTGGCAGACTATCGAAAGGCTTCGTATTATTTCAATTCGTCTTGGAAGCACACTCTGCACCATACTTGGACATGCTACCCTAACTTGCACGAACACGTGAGATTGGATCCATTGGATCCTATCGTATCGTTGTGAGCCATGAAGGACTAAGAAATCTTATGTCTTTAATATTAGATATAGATATAGATATAGATATAGATATAGATATAGATATAGATATAGATATAGATATAGATATAGAGATTTGTAGATAAAGACAGATATAGATATAGATGCAAGATGTTTGAAGTTGCATGCAAATAGCAACATGCTATCTCTGGTGCAAACCCGAACTGGAAGGTACGGTTCAAACATCTATAAGCTTTTGACACCAGAAAATATGTGGTGGAAACTACATACTAGGTGAAAATATGGAAACCAATTCACAAGATGTATTTTGGTCATTTAAAAAAAATTATAATTTCATATATCCATAGGGCATACAAATATATACTCACGAGCAGAAGTTGGGATGCAAACTTAACTAGAAACATTCATATAAAACTGACACATTTTAGATGCATGGACACTAGAAAACAATTCCAATGATTTTGTGTGTTTGTGCAAATACACCTGAAATTTTATTTTTGTATTATTTTTTTTTTCAAAAGCAAGTTTGCATCTCACCTATTGAATGGGAGTATATATTGTATGCACTATAAATATGCTTAAAGACAGGTTGAGCACAAGAAATATCCTCAGGAGAAGGAACATGCACCTGGCCTCTTACAGTTGTATCCTATGCAACCTTGATGTGGAAGAGATTTCTCAACACCTCTTGCTTCAGTGTCAGTTTGCTAAGCAGTGCTGGCAATTTCTTCAGATTCATATCCCATCCAATGCTGACTTCTCAGAAGTAATGCTCTATCTCAAAGACTCTTTGCATTCTCGATTCTTCATGGCAGCAGTGGTTTTGCTCTGTTGCGCAATCTGGTGCTCGAGAAACGATTTCATATTCAAAGGTTTATAGCGAAGTATTCCAGCACGCAGAGCTACATTCTTTAGAGAACTTAAGTTACTCAATTACAGGGTCAGCCCAAAATTTGCAGAAGCCTTCGCACGATGGACTCAATCGCTCTGTAAACTTTTGTGTGCTGATTTAATAATAAAACCTCTGTAAGGGCGCAAGCCCCTCCAGTTTCCTCAAAAAAAAAAAAATTCAGCTACTATGCAATGATCGTGCTTTAATTTTACAATGATTTCTAGTCGTGAGCCCCTCAAATGACCCAACTAGAAGATACAATCCTCTCTTCTCGACACCACGCACATTTTAAACTTATCAAAGACACATAATAAACCACACAAACGAACTGCTTCCAGCTCACACACACACATTCAGTTGACCTGATTAATGGACCCGTGCGCACAGGTTGTTGTCCAGCGAGATATATGCCCCAGCCATCTATAGCTTAGCTAATTAGTCATCGTCCTCTTCTTCTTCTTCTTCGCTCTTGGTGCTGTCATAGGTATGCAGGACATTGCCAGCGACGTCATAGAAGACGAGGTGCGCCTCCGTGCTGCTCAGCTGCATCGACATGAATCCCTGGCCGTCGTAGATGAACTCTATCTTGTCAGATGTGGTCTTGAACTTGCCGGCCCATGCCTTGGACCCACCGCCACTCGTCATGAACTGAACCGGGCTGTATTTTTTTCCCTCATTTTTATTAGATTAGAACGCAGGACTGAAAATTCAGTAGTGTACTCGAACGACGACGACAGTACTTGTAATAAAGAAACCATGCAAAGCACCTGTTTCTGCTGCTGATGTGCTGCAAGCAGTGGTCGTGGCCGTTCACATACATGTCGACCCCGCGCGCCTGCGTTGTATTGCATTGCCAGCCGATGAAACAAAATCAGTTTCGAAAATGTTCATATTTCTGCAGCTAGAGTACTATTAAGAACATGCTTCAATGATTGGTCGGAGCAACTCCTGGAGCTCAGTGGTGTTGCCATGCTCGCAGCCGCTGCTGATGGGGTGGTGGCCAACGACAATCTTCCAGGGCGCCTCGGATTGCGTCAGAGCATCGTCCAGATCCTAACAATGACTCGATAATCGGATCAAAATATGTTCAGAAGATCATTGTATATATAATACTAGCATGCAGTGTACAAATTAAATGTACACCTTCAGGAGGTTTTCGATGTAGGTGTCGCGAGGAGCAACGTTTCTCCAATCGTACTTGCTGCTGTTCCAGTACTTGAGGTAAAACGGTGATGTGTCCACGAGGAAGAAGTCCGCGATTTCTGTTTGGTGATTGGTAAACAACAAATTACACATATATATACACCCATGTACGTAACAAATGACATGAAGGTTCATCGACTTTTGTAAACATTTATGATAGCTACTGTCGCATGATCACTGATGGGGTTGATTTGCTAACCTGAGTTGACGATGAAGGACTTGGCAAGGTTGAGGTACCGGCTGTCGACATCGCGGATGGCAGGGTCCTGCTGTGCCAGCGCGTTGCCCGTGTAGTCATGGATGCCTAGAACTGCAGGAACGCATGGTACGCACAGGAAGAACAGAAACATCATCACTGAAATGAAGCCATCGCTGGACCGTAGGATGCATGCATGTGCAGTTTGTGACCACTAGCATAGAGAATTACAGATTGCGTGCGTGCATTACCGATGTACCACGGCGTCTGGAGGCTCTGGGCGGTGTAGATGTTGGTGAAGCACTCCTTGAAGAGCGGGTCGCTGGTGTTGGCGATGCCGTCGTCGTAGATGTTGTCGCCCGTGGAGATGACGAAGTCGATGTCTAGCTTCTCCCCCACCACTCCCATCTACACAGTACATATATTCACACACAGAGGACAGTTTGATGATCAGGAAAGGGATTAGCAATTTACACACATTTATATTTGCTTTTTGTCTTATCCAATAACTCTACCTATAGGTCTAGGGAGCAACAATTGGATTTCGTATACGGTCTGATCTTGTAACTGTTCCAAAAGAAAAACAGTACGATCGTACATAAGCTAATCAACGGAGATAACTACTGGCGCCACCGCTTTCGGCTATTAATAATGAAATAAATGGAGGTCCATGACCACCATATATAGCAAGTGCACTACTTCAGATCAGGACCAGGGCACGTGCGTCATTAGCGTTTACCGTACATATATTGTTTCAACTTTCCAAGAGCATTGTTGCCACCTTGACACTCGTTATGCTAAAGCACAAACTGTTATGGACAGAAAAGGTAGGGTGACATACTGACACGCTGGAATGCAATGCACCTTGGTTGGGGGCAACTAAGGCTGGACGAAAAACTCGAAGCTCGTTAGCTCGCTCGGCTCGTGGCTGGCTCGGCTCAGCTCGGCTCGGCTCGTTAGGATAACGAGCCGAGCTGAGCCAGGATTTTAGCTCGTTAGCTATAACGAGCCAACTCGAGCTGGCTCGTGAGCCGCTCGCGAGCCAAACGAGCCGTAGTTTTAGAGGAAAAATCATCATAACTTATATTAGTTTTATATTACTTCATGTTTTGCACTTCACAAATAGATAATATGTTAGCTCATATGAATATTTTGTTCGATTTAAAGCTATTGAATATATTATTTTTATGTTATTAATATTTTTATGCTTTAGATAAATACAAATATTATATTTTGTATTTTTTTTTCCTGACTCGCGAGCCTAACGAGCCAGCTCGAGCTCGTAACGAGCCGAGCCGAGCTGGCTTTCTGGCTCGTTAAAATAACGAGCCGAGCCGAGCTGGCTCGTTATCCTAACGAGCCAGAACGAGCCGAGCCGAGCCGAGCCGAGCCAGCTCGTTTACCAGCCTTAGGGGCAACACACATGGTCCACCATATTGGTAGAATTCAAGGCGGAAACAATATATTTTTGAAGGTGCATAGCGTTGACAATATTAATAGCTACTCCCTCTATTCCAAATTGTAAGTCGTTTTGACTTTTTTAGATTCATAAGTTTTACTATGTATCAAGATATAATGTATATCTAGATGCGTAGCAAAAGCTTTACATCAATAAAAGCCAAAACGGCTTTACAATTTAGAATGGAGATAGTGCTAGATTTTATTTTCAAAATATGACTTGTAAACTACAGAAGTTCAGAAGTTCTTGTTGTGGAACTGAGAGTTCCAAATCATGCTGATTTTAATGCTTGCCTCCATGATATTGATGAGTAACACAATGTATATATGTTTTGCAAAAGTTCGATCGATACATAGCAATTGCCTGCAGGAATGTAAATAGTAATAATTCATAAATCGGCCTATTTGCGTTGCTCCTAGCTCAATAGACTAAGGTGTACTGGTCGACGTCACAGCTAGCCATGCGGTTCATGACCACGGAGAAGCATCGGAGATTAGCAACCATATCTCTAGAAGTAAATGATTAATCAGAAAATTAAATATATCTGCACCTTTTCCCTTTCTATAACTTGTTCTTTACACCATCAAGACTCTTAACAATATTTTCTCAGCAATCACTATTCCACATGCTGGCGAACAAGTGTAGTTGTAGCACCGGAGTTGACAGCTCAGTGCTCAATGAATTAACCAGATATATATTCCTGATACACATAACGTACGTTCTTCTTGCACAACACTCAACTTACTACTTTCTCTGTTCCAAACTAGCTACAAGCCTAGGGGGTGTTTAGTTTGTAGGGTGAAAAATTTTGGAGCATCACATCGAATGTTTCATAGGATGTCGGAAGAGGTGTTCGAAAATTAATAAAAAAAACTAATTACATACCTCGCCTGGAAACCACGAGACGAATTTATTAAGCCCAATTAATCCATCATTAGCATATTTTACTGTAGCACACCATTGTCAAATCATGTATTAATTAGGTTTAAAAAATTCGTCTCGCAATTTTATCACAATCTGTGCAATTGGTTAGTTTTTCGTCTACATTTAATACTCCATACATGTGTCCAAACATCCGATATGATGGGGTGAAAAATTTTTGGGGAACTAAACACCCCCTAAGTTTGTAAAAAAACACAGCAACATCAACACAACAACAAATTTGTTTCACTAAATTCTCCTGAATTATGCGTCAATGCAATTAGTGGCTCTTGTACATATGTTAAATAATATGTCTATTTTTCACAAAAATTTAGTCAAAGCTACAAAAGCTGAAGTTGATCTATATCTAAGATCGTGTATGTTTTCAGCAGATACCTGCTGGGCCACCAAGGTCTGGTTGAACTGCCCGCGGCGGCCCCAGTCGCCAACGGCAAGGATGGCGAGCGAGCCCTCGGTCTTGGGCGGGTGCTCCACCCGCGTCAGCTCCGCTGCTGACGGCGCAACCAGCAGCAGCAGGGACGACGCCGCGGCGACGAGCAGCAGGGGCGTGACACGAACCATGGCGGAGAATGTATCTCCAATTGCTAGATGGAGATGAAGAAGTATACGGCCGCTCCAGTGTGTTTTGAAGCGTTACGAGCTCGCATGAATTTATAGGCTACATCGCGGCGCCAAAACCAATGGGTGGTGGGCCGTTGATCAGTTAATGTGCGGCTGCACGTGGGCCGGGGCGTCGGTTAGGGACAAAAGCGTGTGGTGGCCGGGATAAGGCTGGTGGCCAGCGAGGCCGTGGGTTGCATTGCATCGTACAGCTGATGATGTACTCGTTGCAGCATTGAACCAAAGGTTGGTGCGTGTGGAACACCAAGTTTCTTTATTCATGGAACGTGCATGCGTGGTTTCCCGTTGAGTCACATTTGTAACTAACCAACGCCATGTGGTGAACATATATGAATGCACGAATTAGTTAAACATCCCATGTCTCGTGTCTACATTTCACCCCCTTAATTATTTTATACTCTACTCATTCCAAATTATAAGATGTTTTAACTTTTCTAGAAACAAAGCTTTTGCTATCCACTTAGGTATATACTTTGTCTAGATACACAGTTAATGTAAGGGGCCTAAGCATATCTACCCCCATTTAGAACCGAAATGATGATTTTTCCTCATTTTTTAACTCAACAACTTTTGAAATAAAGGAAGACTTTGCCCCTATTCTGTAAAGTGCACCTAACGGCGTTAACATTTAGACATGTTTGTCCATGTATTTTTACCCTGTTTTATTTTGACAATTGTGATTTTACCTATATTTTCAGATCAACAGTTTGGCAATTTTGTTACTGAATTAGACAGTTAAATCAGTGCAAAACTCAACAAACTTTAGAAAAAAATTGGCAACATTTTAGCTAACAATACATATAAACACAAACTAATATGACATAACTAATTTATATCACACATATTGCATTAGTAGCAACACACCAGGTCACTTTAGTATGTCTATATGGCATACCAACATATCCATATAACTTGCCATCATACAGTACCATATTACATGCCAACATACAAATCCAAAATGACATGTCAATCACCAACATAGAGGCCTAAATGACATGTTAAACAAAAATAGGTACAAGCAGTGAGTTCACTACGCAAATACTGGTGAGCTACATATCAAATATTGAAACCCAACACTGTAGCAAGCCTCCTAGAAGTTCCTCCTCTTTTTACCTCCTTCATGTTTCTCTTCCTCAAGAACTTGCACGTTATATGAAAAAAAGCAGAATTATGTCAGTAAAGTTAACTATATATATCAATAATCTTGGTTAGCAAAGTTCTACCTTGCCACCATGATTTGAGACCACTGTCTGACAAGCTAAGAAACAACTGCACTCTAGCAACAAGTTTTAATTCTCTGTGATTTGACCTATAAATCACAGCAGCGAGCGAACAAATTAACAAATCACAGCAGCAAATGAACAAATTAAAGCAGCGAATCATCATGCTTTTAACGTTTTACTAAATTCGCATAAAAAATCGTTTTTCTAAAATGCTAGACTATGGGGCGGACAAGTTTACCAGTGTAATTATTCTAATTGCCGATACTTTTATTCTTTTTTTTCTGCGAAGGCCCATAAATTTTCTACATGCTCGGTATCTTGTAGATGAAAATAGAAATCGACAATCGTAAATGAAAGCGTAGAAAGTTTGGTAGCTCGATCGAGTCACGCATTGAGTTTCTCGTTGATCGCTCGGAGGTGGTAGGTAATACGTACGAGATTTTGCGTGAGTTGATAGGCAAACAAAGTACAACAATCCAGCCGTACATCCGGGTTGATTGATGTATATATCTGTACGTGTTGGATAACCCTGTGCCGTTACGTGTAAGTACGTAGCTAGCACTAGCTTGGCTTGCGGGCACATTACAACAAGTGCACGTATGCGGTGCATTCACTTCAGTACTTAATGACGTTGGGCCAGCGAATGGGTTCCAAAAAGGCCAGAGGGAAACTACCAAAGCCCAAATGCCTATGCTCAGCAACTACTACTGAGCCCAGGTGGCCAGCCTATATCACATCGTCCCATGATTGTGATGTTCACAACGTTTGCTAGCCCACGCCCTATTGCAGACTTGGTGTCCAAGTCCAAAGGCGTCCTTCAATCATGTGTAACCTGCAGATGTTGCCACACGTGCTAAATGCATCGTGATGTGTACCTTTTTCCATACCAAATTTCATTACCAGACAATAATGAAATTAAAGTTGCTGTAACCATCGAGTTGGGGAACAGAAAGAGAAAAACACCATCCCAATGGTTAGGCACCACTAACCGCGCGAAAAGCTTAAGGCCACCAGCCAGAGGAGTGTAATAGCCGGTGTTTTGCATCATGTTAAAAACCAATAATTTTTTTAAAAAATTTTACAAAAAATTAAAACTTGAGTAGTTTACTTTCTACAAAACCATTTTGAAAACCTTTTCCAAAAACCCTTGCATCAAAATCTACCAGATGCATTTACGTTTGAAACGTTTGTGTGCTTCTCTAGAGTTTATTGTGGCACCAAATATTCTCCCTTGGCATCTCCCTTTAAAAATTCCCTTGGAATTGAATTTGAAATCAATTCAAATCACTTAAATTCATTTCTAGGAAAAAGGAAAAGCAATTCTAAAAATAGAAAAGCTCTCCGGGCTCAATCCTTACCTTCCTCGTCTCTAGCCCGCGACCGCAGCCCACTTCTCCCTCCTCTTCTCTTCCCGCTCGGGCCACCACCGGCCGCCTGGCCAAGTCGGAGCGTGTGCCTCTCCCTCTGCGTGGGCCGGCCCAACCTGCACAGCCCACTCCCATTTCTCCTCCATCCCGTGGATGCCACGGCCCCAGCTGCCAGTTGTTCCTTTCTCCTCTTCCCTCACTGACAGGGGGGACCTGGTTGTCATATTCATCATCCTCCTGGCAACGGCAACGTGAATACCGCGTTCACGTACGTTGCCTCATGCTCGCCGCTGCTGCCTCGCCCCAGAGCCAAGCAGATAAGATCGAGGAAGCCACCGGTCCCCTCTTGAAGCTTTGTGACGCTCTCCTGCTCGCTCTCTCGCTCCCCTGCTCCTCCTCGACATGCGTGGACATAAACTTATTTGACCGTTGCCACCGCCATAGTCAAACACTGAGCTTTGCTGGCAGGATATGAATAGGAATACATTGTGCGCACCACCTTAGATGGCCGGGCACATGCGCGGGGGAGAAGGTATCCGAGGTGCAGTAGAAAATTTCTCGCCGCCATCGGAACCGACCTCGCCCACCTATAAATAGGCCCGGCCAATGAGTCCCGGCTTCAACCATCACCGCAACAAGCTTCTCCTAGGGCTAGAACACCCCATCTCCATCTTTGTCACCCTATCGCTGAGAGGTGCTGCTTGTTAAACCTCTAGGACCGTATAACAGTAGATCAGCGGGGTAGAGCTATACATTTCGGATGTAAATATCAAGATCGTAGTGATGGATCTACCGGATCCGTGAGGGAGGGAGAGAGAGAGAGAGGAGGCAAACCGTCGGTAGGAAGGGTGGAGTTCGATCCAGACGCTATCACGAACGTTGATGGTGGCTGCGCACGGGCAGCGACGGTCGGAGAAGGGGAGCGCGGTGCAGTGACGGCGGGGGAGCTTTCCGTCGCTCACAGCACGACCCTCGAGATCGGTTAGGGTTGTAGGTGGGGAAAGGCGGCTCAGGCGAACCTCGTGACTCGAGCCCCGGCTCCCCACCTCCTTTATATAGCGCTGCGTGACGGGGGCCCACCAGCCATTATTGGGCTGGGCGCCCCCGATCAGGGCGCGGATCAAAGGCCTAATGAGCCGTTGGGCTCATTAGAGGAGAGATCAATCTAACATTCTCCCCCTTGATCTCACTTATACTTTAACCTTTCATCTTTGACTTCAATGCTTTTAACTTTACTTGTTCCATCACAGATAAGTGCATAGAGCATGTTTCATCATCACGGTCAATCGCCGATAGATTCGACAGCTACAATGCGCGTCTCTGATCTGAAACAGTTACTTTAACTTTTGGGCCCTTTATTATAGTCCAGGAGTCATAGGCTTTCCCTTAAACCCATGTCGGCTACATGTTCCCTGAACACGTTGGGTGGTAAGCCTTTTGTAAGCGGATCCGCGAGCATCTTTTCAGTGCTTATATGCTCAAGATTTATAATTTGATCCCGGACTTTATCCTTCACAACATAATACTTTATGTCAATGTGTTTGGCAGCACCACTTGACCTATTGTTGTGAGTGTACTATACTGCTGGATTATTATCGCAGTATAACTTTAGTGGCTTATGTATGCTGTCAACCACCTTCAAACCGGGTATGAACTTCTTTAGCCAATTCACCTGCCCCGTTGCCTCATAACACGCTACAAACTCGGCATACATTGTGGACGATGTAGTGACGGTTTGTTTTGAGCTTTTCCATGAAATTGCTCCTCCTGCGAGAGTGAACACATATCCTGTCGTGGATTTTCTATCATCTCCCGCATAATCAGAATTCGAATACCCCACTATCTGGAGATAATCTAATTTTCTATACGTCAACATGAGGCTTTTCGTACCTTGCAAATATCGCAAGACTTTCTTTACTAGTTTCCAGTGTTCAATTCCTGGATTACTTTGAAATCTGCCAAGCAACCCGGTAACAAAAGCTAAGTCAGGGCGTGTGCACACTTGAGCATATTGTAGGCTTCCGACAGCAGAAGCATATGGAACCACTTTCATTTGATCGAGCTCGTATTGGTTCCTTGGGCATTGAAAATCCCCATATCTGTCGCCCTTGACCATGGGTGCAGGTGGTGCACTACATTTATACATACTGAATTTCTTTAAAACCTTTTCTATGTATGCCTTTTGTGATAGTCCTAATACCCCTTTACTTCTATCTCGGTGAATCTCTATGCCTAAAACAAAAGACGCTTCACCAAGATCTTTCATATCAAATTTTGAAGATAAAAACTTCTTTGTCTCCAGTAGTAGATGAACATCACTACTAGCAAGTAAGATATCATCTACGTACAGGATTAGGAAGATATACCTTCCATTCTTAAACTTTGCATAAACACAATTATCCTCAATATTTTCTTTAAACCCAAAATTCTTTATTGTTCTGTCAAACTTCAAATACCAGTGTCTTGAAGCTTGCTTTAACCCATAAATCGATTTCTTTAAGCGGCATCCCATTCGTTCTTTTCCTTCCATGACAAAACCTTTTGGTTGAGCCATGTAAACATTTTCCTCCAGATCCCCATTCAGGAATGCCATTTTTACATCCATCTGATGTAACTCTAAATCGTAGTGTGCCACTAATACCATTATAATTATGAAGGAATCTTTACATGAGACTGGAGAAAACGTCTCATTGTAATCAATCACTTCTCTTTGTGTGAAACCTTTTGCCACAAGTCGCGCTTTAAACCTTTCAATATTCCCTTGGGAGTCACGTTTTGTCTTATAGACCCATTTACAGCCTACTGTCTTGGCTCCTTTAGGAATATGTTCTAAGTCCCAAACTTTGTTGGTACTCATTGACTTTATTTCATCTTCCATGGCCTCAAGCCACTTGGATGAATTATCGCTTCTCATGGCTTCTTCAAATGAAGTGGGATCACCCTCCATTTGAAATTCTTTAGTGTTATACACCTCATAATCATTAGGTATAGCTGATCTTCTAGCTCTTTGGGACCTTCTCGGGGCCTCCATATTTGGCACATTTTCAGTTTGGGGCTGTTGTTGCTCCCCCTCATCTGTGGCATCAGTTTGTATAGGTTCTTGAAGGACAGGTTTCTCATCATTATTTACTATCACCACAGGAGAACTGACAACAGGTGTTGGCACTACAGTATCTGGCACTGTTGGTGCAACAAGAACAGGTAGTTCAAAGAATGGTTCCTGAATCATTGGAGTGGGCACACATACCCGCTTCTCCTCAAGAACAATTTCTCGAGCCACCATGCTCCCCCTCATCATTTCATCCTTAAGATAATAGCGTGTCTCGTTTCTACAAATTTTGTGTATCTATCTGAACAGTAGAGCCTCGCATCGGAAGCTAGGTCCGCACGGGGTCGCAGGGGAGGGAGAGGCAGCGGGGTTTGCCGGAGAGCCGCCACCGGCTGGAGAGGGAGGTGGGAGCCATGCCGGTCTGGGAGGGCAAGGGAGCACCGCCGGTGGCTAGAAGCTCGAGCACGAGGGAGCAATGTCGCGGTCGCTGTTTCTCGCACGATCGAAGAAAGAGATGGGAAAAAATAAACTGGTACCAACATAACTAGTGGTAGGTGAGTAAATTTTTGGCCCAAAAGCAGATGAAAGCAGGGGGAAGGTGCTTTCAGTTTTGTACTAGAGAAAAGCAGCATTTGGCCTAAAGCAGGCGTGGTTTTTAGGCCCTTTGGTTGAGCTTTTGGCCTTTGAGGGCAAAAGCCACAGCCAAAAGCCTAACCAAACAGGGCCGAGAGGTTTTGAGATTTATCAGTGATCACACCATGCGTTCCAATTTGTTTCGGATCGGATTCCACACAATTTCTGAACACTCTATTCTAACACGTACAGGTGCGTAAGAGAGTGGCAGACTATCGAAAGGCTTCGTATTATTTCAATTCGTCTTGGAAGCACACTCTG
Source organism: Saccharum hybrid cultivar R570 (assembly GCA_038087645.1). Taxonomy (NCBI): domain Eukaryota; kingdom Viridiplantae; phylum Streptophyta; class Magnoliopsida; order Poales; family Poaceae; genus Saccharum; species Saccharum hybrid cultivar. The sequence continues at coordinate 2,416,045 of JAQSUU010000795.1, forward strand.
CACCATACTTGGACATGCTACCCTAACTTGCACGAACACGTGAGATTGGATCCATTGGATCCTATCGTATCGTTGTGAGCCATGAAGGACTAAGAAATCTTATGTCTTTAATATTAGATATAGATATAGATATAGATATAGATATAGATATAGATATAGATATAGATATAGATATAGATATAGAGATTTGTAGATAAAGACAGATATAGATATAGATGCAAGATGTTTGAAGTTGCATGCAAATAGCAACATGCTATCTCTGGTGCAAACCCGAACTGGAAGGTACGGTTCAAACATCTATAAGCTTTTGACACCAGAAAATATGTGGTGGAAACTACATACTAGGTGAAAATATGGAAACCAATTCACAAGATGTATTTTGGTCATTTAAAAAAAATTATAATTTCATATATCCATAGGGCATACAAATATATACTCACGAGCAGAAGTTGGGATGCAAACTTAACTAGAAACATTCATATAAAACTGACACATTTTAGATGCATGGACACTAGAAAACAATTCCAATGATTTTGTGTGTTTGTGCAAATACACCTGAAATTTTATTTTTGTATTATTTTTTTTTTCAAAAGCAAGTTTGCATCTCACCTATTGAATGGGAGTATATATTGTATGCACTATAAATATGCTTAAAGACAGGTTGAGCACAAGAAATATCCTCAGGAGAAGGAACATGCACCTGCCCTCTTACAGTTGTATCCTATGCAACCTTGATGTGGAAGAGATTTCTCAACACCTCTTGCTTCAGTGTCAGTTTGCTAAGCAGTGCTGGCAATTTCTTCAGATTCATATCCCATCCAATGCTGACTTCTCAGAAGTAATGCTCTATCTCAAAGACTCTTTGCATTCTCGATTCTTCATGGCAGCAGTGGTTTTGCTCTGTTGCGCAATCTGGTGCTCGAGAAACGATTTCATATTCAAAGGTTTATAGCGAAGTATTCCAGCACGCAGAGCTACATTCTTTAGAGAACTTAAGTTACTCAATTACAGGGTCAGCCCAAAATTTGCAGAAGCCTTCGCACGATGGACTCAATCGCTCTGTAAACTTTTGTGTGCTGATTTAATAATAAAACCTCTGTAAGGGCGCAAGCCCCTCCAGTTTCCTCAAAAAAAAAAAATAATTCAGCTACTATGCAATGATCGTGCTTTAATTTTACAATGATTTCTAGTCGTGAGCCCCTCAAATGACCCAACTAGAAGATACAATCCTCTCTTCTCGACACCACGCACATTTTAAACTTATCAAAGACACATAATAAACCACACAAACGAACTGCTTCCAGCTCACACACACACATTCAGTTGACCTGATTAATGGACCCGTGCGCACAGGTTGTTGTCCAGCGAGATATATGCCCCAGCCATCTATAGCTTAGCTAATTAGTCATCGTCCTCTTCTTCTTCTTCTTCGCTCTTGGTGCTGTCATAGGTATGCAGGACATTGCCAGCGACGTCATAGAAGACGAGGTGCGCCTCCGTGCTGCTCAGCTGCATCGACATGAATCCCTGGCCGTCGTAGATGAACTCTATCTTGTCAGATGTGGTCTTGAACTTGCCGGCCCATGCCTTGGACCCACCGCCACTCGTCATGAACTGAACCGGGCTGTATTTTTTTCCCTCATTTTTATTAGATTAGAACGCAGGACTGAAAATTCAGTAGTGTACTCGAACGACGACGACAGTACTTGTAATAAAGAAACCATGCAAAGCACCTGTTTCTGCTGCTGATGTGCTGCAAGCAGTGGTCGTGGCCGTTCACATACATGTCGACCCCGCGCGCCTGCGTTGTATTGCATTGCCAGCCGATGAAACAAAATCAGTTTCGAAAATGTTCATATTTCTGCAGCTAGAGTACTATTAAGAACATGCCTCAATGATTGGTCGGAGCAACTCCTGGAGCTCAGTGGTGTTGCCATGCTCGCAGCCGCTGCTGATGGGGTGGTGGCCAACGACAATCTTCCAGGGCGCCTCGGATTGCGTCAGGGCATCGTCCAGATCCTAACAATGACTCGATAATCGGATCAAAATATGTTCAGAAGATCATTGTATATATATAATACTAGCATGCAGTGTACAAATTAAATGTACACCTTGAGGAGGTTTTCAATGTAGGTGTCGCGAGGAGCAACGTTTCTCCAATCGTACTTGCTGCTGTTCCAGTACTTGAGGTAAAACGGTGATGTGTCCACGAGGAAGAAGTCCGCGATTTCTGTTTGGTGATTGGTAAACAACAAATTACACATATATATACACCCATGTACGTAACAAATGACATGAAGGTTCATCGACTTTTGTAAACATTTATGATAGCTACAGTCGCATGATCACTGATGGGGTTGATTTGCTAACCTGAGTTGACGATGAAGGACTTGGCAAGGTTGAGGTACCGGCTGTCGACATCGCGGATGGCAGGGTCCTGCTGTGCCAGCGCGTTGCCCGTGTAGTCATGGTTGCCTAGAACTGCAGGAACGCTTGGCACGCACAGGAAGAACAGAAGCGTCATCACTGAAGTGAAGCCTTCGCTGGACCAGTAGCATAGAGAATTACAGATTGCGTGCGTGCATTACCGATGTACCACGGCGTCTGGAGGCTCTGGGCGGTGTAGATGTTGGTGAAGCACTCCTTGAAGAGCGGATCGCTGGTGTTGGCGATGCCGTCGTCGTAGATGTTGTCGCCCGTGGAGATGACGAAGTCGATGTCTAGCTTCTCCCCCACCACACCCATCTACACAGTACATATATATATTCACACACAGAGAAGAAAAGTTTGATGATCAGGAAAGGGATTAGCAATTTAGACACATTTATATTTGCTTTTTGTCTTATCCAATAATTCTACCTATAGGTCTAGGGAGCAACAATTGGATTTCGTATACGATCTGATCTTGTAACTGTTCCAACAGAAAAACAGTGCGATCGTACATAAGCTAATCAACGGAGATAACTACTGGCGCCACCACTTTCGGCTATTAATAATGAAATAAATGGAGGTCCATGACCACCATATATAGCAAGTGCACTACTTCAGATCAGGACCAGGGCACGTGCGTCATTAGCGTTTACCGTACATATATTGTTTCAACTTTCCAAGAGCATTGTTGCCACCTTGACACTCGTTATGCTAAAGCACAAACTGTTATGGACAGAAAAGGTAGGGTGACATACTGACACGCTGGAATGCAATGCACCTTGGTTGGGGGCAACTAAGGCTGGACGAAAAACTCGAAGCTCGTTAGCTCGCTCGGCTCGTGGCTAGCTCGGCTCAGCTCGGCTCGGCTCGTTAGGATAACGAGCCGAGCTGAGCCAGGATTTTAGCTTGTTAGCTATAACGAGCCAACTCGAGCTGGCTCGTGAGCCGCTCGCGAGCCAAACGAGCCGTAGTTTTAGAGGAAAAATCATCATAACTTATATTAGTTTTGTATTACTTCATGTTTTGCACTTCACAAATAGATAATATGTTAGCTCATATGAATATTTTGTTCGATTTAAAGCTATTGAATATATTATTTTTATGTTATTAATATTTTTATGCTTTAGATAAATACAAATATTATATTTTGTATTTTTTTTTCCTGGCTCGCGAGCCTAACGAGCCAGCTCGAGCTCGTAACGAGCCGAGCCGAGCTGGCTTTCTGGCTCGTTATCCTAACGAGCCAGAACGAGCCGAGCCGAGCCGAGCCGAGCCAGCTCGTTTACCAGCCTTAGGGGCAACACACATGGTCCACCATATTGGTAGAATTCAAGGCGGAAACAATATATTTTTGAAGGTGCATAGCGTTGACAATATTAATAGCTACTCCCTCTATTCCAAATTGTAAGTCGTTTTGACTTTTTTAGATTCATAAGTTTTACTATGTATCAAGATATAATGTATATCTAGATGCGTAGCAAAAGCTTTACATCAATAAAAGCCAAAACGGCTTTACAATTTAGAATGGAGATAGTGCTAGATTTTATTTTCAAAATATGACTTGTAAACTACAGAAGTTCAGAAGTTCTTGTTGTGGAACTGAGAGTTCCAAATCATGCTGATTTTAATGCTTGCCTCCATGATATTGATGAGTAACACAATGTATATATGTTTTGCAAAAGTTCGATCGATACATAGCAATTGCCTGCAGGAATGTAAATAGTAATAATTCATAAATCGGCCTATTTGCGTTGCTCCTAGCTCAATAGACTAAGGTGTACTGGTCGACGTCACAGCTAGCCATGCGGTTCATGACCACGGAGAAGCATCGGAGATTAGCAACCATATCTCTAGAAGTAAATGATTAATCAGAAAATTAAATATATCTGCACCTTTTCCCTTTCTATAACTTGTTCTTTACACCATCAAGACTCTTAACAATATTTTCTCAGCAATCACTATTCCACATGCTGGCGAACAAGTGTAGTTGTAGCACCGGAGTTGACAGCTCAGTGCTCAATGAATTAACCAGATATATATTCCTGATACACATAACGTACGTTCTTCTTGCACAACACTCAACTTACTACTTTCTCTGTTCCAAACTAGCTACAAGCCTAGGGGGTGTTTAGTTTGTAGGGTGAAAAATTTTGGAGCATCACATCGAATGTTTCATAGGATGTCGGAAGAGGTGTTCGAAAATTAATAAAAAAAACTAATTACATACCTCGCCTGGAAACCACGAGACGAATTTATTAAGCCCAATTAATCCATCATTAGCATATTTTACTGTAGCACACCATTGTCAAATCATGTATTAATTAGGTTTAAAAAATTCGTCTCGCAATTTTATCACAATCTGTGCAATTGGTTAGTTTTTCGTCTACATTTAATACTCCATACATGTGTCCAAACATCCGATATGATGGGGTGAAAAATTTTTGGGGAACTAAACACCCCCTAAGTTTGTAAAAAAACACAGCAACATCAACACAACAACAAATTTGTTTCACTAAATTCTCCTGAATTATGCGTCAATGCAATTAGTGGCTCTTGTACATATGTTAAATAATATGTCTATTTTTCACAAAAATTTAGTCAAAGCTACAAAAGCTGAAGTTGATCTATATCTAAGATCGTGTATGTTTTCAGCAGATACCTGCTGGGCCACCAAGGTCTGGTTGAACTGCCCGCGGCGGCCCCAGTCGCCAACGGCAAGGATGGCGAGCGAGCCCTCGGTCTTGGGCGGGTGCTCCACCCGCGTCAGCTCCGCTGCTGACGGCGCAACCAGCAGCAGCAGGGACGACGCCGCGGCGACGAGCAGCAGGGGCGTGACACGAACCATGGCGGAGAATGTATCTCCAATTGCTAGATGGAGATGAAGAAGTATACGGCCGCTCCAGTGTGTTTTGAAGCGTTACGAGCTCGCATGAATTTATAGGCTACATCGCGGCGCCAAAACCAATGGGTGGTGGGCCGTTGATCAGTTAATGTGCGGCTGCACGTGGGCCGGGGCGTCGGTTAGGGACAAAAGCGTGTGGTGGCCGGGATAAGGCTGGTGGCCAGCGAGGCCGTGGGTTGCATTGCATCGTACAGCTGATGATGTACTCGTTGCAGCATTGAACCAAAGGTTGGTGCGTGTGGAACACCAAGTTTCTTTATTCATGGAACGTGCATGCGTGGTTTCCCGTTGAGTCACATTTGTAACTAACCAACGCCATGTGGTGAACATATATGAATGCACGAATTAGTTAAACATCCCATGTCTCGTGTCTACATTTCACCCCCTTAATTATTTTATACTCTACTCATTCCAAATTATAAGATGTTTTAACTTTTCTAGAAACAAAGCTTTTGCTATCCACTTAGGTATATACTTTGTCTAGATACACAGTTAATGTAAGGGGCCTAAGCATATCTACCCCCATTTAGAACCGAAATGATGATTTTTCCTCATTTTTTAACTCAACAACTTTTGAAATAAAGGAAGACTTTGCCCCTATTCTGTAAAGTGCACCTAACGGCGTTAACATTTAGACATGTTTGTCCATGTATTTTTACCCTGTTTTATTTTGACAATTGTGATTTTACCTATATTTTCAGATCAACAGTTTGGCAATTTTGTTACTGAATTAGACAGTTAAATCAGTGCAAAACTCAACAAACTTTAGAAAAAAATTGGCAACATTTTAGCTAACAATACATATAAACACAAACTAATATGACATAACTAATTTATATCACACATATTGCATTAGTAGCAACACACCAGGTCACTTTAGTATGTCTATATGGCATACCAACATATCCATATAACTTGCCATCATACAGTACCATATTACATGCCAACATACAAATCCAAAATGACATGTCAATCACCAACATAGAGGCCTAAATGACATGTTAAACAAAAATAGGTACAAGCAGTGAGTTCACTACGCAAATACTGGTGAGCTACATATCAAATATTGAAACCCAACACTGTAGCAAGCCTCCTAGAAGTTCCTCCTCTTTTTCCCTCCTTCATGTTTCTCTTCCTCAAGAACTTGCACGTTATATGAAAAAAAGCAGAATTATGTCAGTAAAGTTAACTATATATATCAATAATCTTGGTTAGCAAAGTTCTACCTTGCCACCATGATTTGAGACCACTGTCTGACAAGCTAAGAAACAACTGCACTCTAGCAACAAGTTTTAATTCTCTGTGATTTGACCTATAAATCACAGCAGCGAGCGAACAAATTAACAAATCACAGCAGCAAATGAACAAATTAAAGCAGCGAATCATCATGCTTTTAACGTTTTACTAAATTCGCATAAAAAATCGTTTTTCTAAAATGCTAGACTATGGGGCGGACAAGTTTACCAGTGTAATTATTCTAATTGCCGATACTTTTATTCTTTTTTTTCTGCGAAGGCCCATAAATTTTCTACATGCTCGGTATCTTGTAGATGAAAATAGAAATCGACAATCGTAAATGAAAGCGTAGAAAGTTTGGTAGCTCGATCGAGTCACGCATTGAGTTTCTCGTTGATCGCTCGGAGGTGGTAGGTAATACGTACGAGATTTTGCGTGAGTTGATAGGCAAACAAAGTACAACAATCCAGCCGTACATCCGGGTTGATTGATGTATATATCTGTACGTGTTGGATAACCCTGTGCCGTTACGTGTAAGTACGTAGCTAGCACTAGCTTGGCTTGCGGGCACATTACAACAAGTGCACGTATGCGGTGCATTCACTTCAGTACTTAATGACGTTGGGCCAGCGAATGGGTTCCAAAAAGGCCAGAGGGAAACTACCAAAGCCCAAATGCCTATGCTCAGCAACTACTACTGAGCCCAGGTGGCCAGCCTATATCACATCGTCCCATGATTGTGATGTTCACAACGTTTGCTAGCCCACGCCCTATTGCAGACTTGGTGTCCAAGTCCAAAGGCGTCCTTCAATCATGTGTAACCTGCAGATGTTGCCACACGTGCTAAATGCATCGTGATGTGTACCTTTTTCCATACCAAATTTCATTACCAGACAATAATGAAATTAAAGTTGCTGTAACCATCGAGTTGGGGAACAGAAAGAGAAAAACACCATCCCAATGGTTAGGCACCACTAACCGCGCGAAAAGCTTAAGGCCACCAGCCAGAGGAGTGTAATAGCCTGTGTTTTGCATCATGTTAAAAACCAATAATTTTTTTTAAAAATTTTACAAAAAAAATTAAAACTTGAGTAGTTTACTTTCTACAAAACCATTTTGAAAACCTTTTCCAAAAACCCTTGCATCAAAATTTACCAGATGCATTTACGTTTGAAATGTTTGTGTGCTTCTCTAGAGTTTATTGTGGCACCAAATATTCTCCCTTGGCATCTCCCTTTAAAAATTCCCTTGGAATTGAATTTGAACTCAATTCAAATCACTTAAATTCATTTCTAGGAAAAAGGAAAAGCAATTCTAAAAATAGAAAAGCCCTCCGGGCTCAATCCTTACCTTCCTCGTCTCTAGCCCACGACTGCAGCCCACTTCTCCCTCCTCTTCTCTTCCCGCTCGGGCCACCACCGGCCGTCTAGCCTAGTCGGAGCGTGTGCCTCTCCCTCTCCGTGGGCCGGCCCAACCAGCACAGCCCACTCCCATTTCTCCTCCATCCCGTGGATGCCACGGCCCCAGCTGTCAGTTGTTCCTTTCTCCTCTTCCCTCACTGACAGGGGGGACCTGGTTGTCATATTCATCATCCTCCTGGCGACGGCAACGTGAATATCGTGTTCATGTACGTTGCCTCGTGCTTGCCGCTACTGCCTCGCCCCAGAGCCAAGCGGATAAGATCGAGGAAGCCACTGGTCCCCTCTTGAAGCTTTGCGACGCTCTCCTGCTCGCTCTCTCGCTCCCCTGCTCCTCCTCGACATGCGTTGACATAAACTTATTTGACCGTTGCCACCGCCATAGTCAAACATTGAGCTTCGCTGGCAGGATACGAATAGGAATACATTGTGCGCACCACCTTAGATACCCGGGCACATGCGCGGGGGAGAAGGTATCCGAGGTGTAGTAGAAAATTTCTCACCACCATTGGAACCGACCTCGCCCACCTATAAATAGGCCCGGCCGATGAGTCCTAGCTTCAACCATCACCGCAACAAGCTTCTCCTAGGGCTAGAACACCCCATCTCCATCTCTCTCACCCTATTGCTGAGAGGTGCCGCTGCCAAGCTACCATTGCTGCTGGCCGCCATCGCCAAGGCATGGTAGAGCATGGCAAGGCCTCAAGAACACCTTTGCACAATCGAATGACTTGCATGGCCGGGTACATAGCTCTGCGCCGCCGCCACTGCCCCGGCGAGTTGCGACGACCGCTACAAGCACCCACTGTCACCGAGGACCCCTCCAACAGCTGCGGGATCAAACTCCGGCCACCGCATAGCATCAAGCGCCGGCCAAGAGCACCGCCGGAGTTGGTTACGCCTGTCACCGCCCCGTCGCCATCACCATTTGTCCATCCCTCCACCTCTGTCATGCGGGCCTTGACACTAACTGTGTCCTCGTTCATTTAGGAGAGACGGCCAAGGATGGCCCACATGTCTGTGACACGTACTGCCGACATAGTGACCCCACACGGCAGCCACAGCAATCCACACTCCCTTTCCCCTTCTTTCTGTAGACGCGGTCTACATGAACCCCAGGGATGGAGCGCAGTCCACAACATAGTGTGGGAGTCGGTCCGTGTAGCACAGCATAGCAGGCCGAGCCCACCAGCCGTGGCCCACGCGTCAGCCTCCAGGCCGAAGGGAATTTGCTATGGGCACTTGGGTATTGTACACATAGAGGTGAAAACTCATTTTCCTTGCATAGAAAAATTCCCCAAAAAATTTCTAAATAAACTAGGTACACCCTAGAACCTACCTAAACTACTTTCATGCCTTTTGCATCAACCTAAATTCCATAAATATTTTCTATATACCTTTCTCTAATAAATCTTTGATAAATCATATCTCCTTCATCTTAAATCCAAATCCCTTGATTCTTCCACTAAAAATCTTCTAAAACTAGGAGGATTCCCCGCGCATTGCCGTGAGTATGAAGGAGAAATATAAATATGGCCTCACTGTAGTCTATCGAGTCATCTATATATAGCTTGATTATTAGTAGACAGTTTTCGAAGAGGAAGACAGGAAGTCACTTGAGAGAATAATGCTAGCAGTATGCATGCATGGTCATATGTAGGTAATTGCATCCACTGCTGAAACCATTTGTGAGTGGGCACTTAATTGCATGCGACAGCAAGAGAAGTGGATGATGACGTGGCTCAAGGAGGTGCTAGATAACTAGGCTAGTAGGATTTATTTTTATAGGAGATATAGATCAAGCCCTACGTGTTCATATCCTTCTTCATAATATTTATTGCCCATCTAAATTCTAGTTTGTTTGTTTTTCCTTCTCTTTTTATTTTCGTTAATGCTAACCGTAGTAGTACCTGTCACCGTATATTCGCGTACACGCAATGACACGAACATGAGCACTCGAACATACCACACATGTATCACATGGAATAAAATACATACATACCTAGATACACCCCGTGTATATATGACACATATACACATGGATACACGACTGTGTATGACTAACCCTTACGTTCCACCTTTCCATCTTAATTAATCCTAGGCATATACATATGCACACACATATGTGCCACTAACCCCTAGCCATAATCAACACTATCCTAACTCTACACCTGCGCTAAGCCTACACCCCTCCTATACGAGCATACAAATGTATATGCATGTATCTAGTGAACTAAACTTCTCTCATGTATACTAATACGCATACATGAACTCAACTAATTAACCTTGCCAAACCCCGGTGGACCTATAGGAGTCAGACAGGTCAGTTATGATGACTTGGTCAGGCTTTCCCTTTCAGGTTCACGTAACAGTGAAACATAATAATATGGTCAGGTTTTTGCTAGATAACCACACCCTCCTGACCTAACCCATAGATGCAACATCTTGTTGAATAAAATCTCTCCATCCAACACTTACTTCAGGTTGACATAATAATGATAACCTTAGAAGTAAACCCATCAACCAGTTAGAGCCAACCCATCTAGGACCGTTTCCTTTCTTTGATTGATTCTACTTGTTTGTTCTACTTGCTTTTGGTGTGTTCCTTGCTTGTCGAAGCTAGACAACCTAGGATAGAAGACGTGGTGGGAACCTGATGGAACCTAGAAGCATAGCTATACGGAGACAGAGAAGCAAGAAGCATAAGGAATTGGATAAGAATATAATCATCAGCGAGCGGAGGCAACTCCTAACACCCACCTACCCTTTCCCCTCCATATATCTTACCAACCCTAAATCACTCCCCTTTATACCACCACCATGACTCCCACCTCCACCAACATACCACTCTCCATTCCCATTACTTATTAAACACAACTTATACTAATCTTGTTATTATCTTCATGTGAATGAATATTATGAACATTTGTGATACATGATGAGCTTTATGATATGGATGAGCTAAAAACATGAATCGTGGTGTTAAATGACCTGATAAACTAAAATTTATTTCTGACGGGAGCGAGTGGGGGTATTTCACGTGGTGTGGATTGTCGTGGTAGGTTCGCCTAGTGAGGGCTCCTATTGGGAGATACTCACTTCAATCATATAAGGACCGGTGCATTTGCCATCTTGCCTAGCCAGAATGTCGTACAACCACATGTCTATATGGGAAGACTTGGTCTCACACCGCATTAGGTAGAAGTACAACTTCTACTTGGAGGCCGAAGTGGCAACAGACAATTAGGAGACGATACGGATGTTGGGTGATCTTCCATGGTCTGGTTGACATGGTTGCTATGTGGTCTTCCATGTAAAAATTGTGGTTGTGCTGTGTGTGAGCGCCTTCTTATATATTATTGAAATTGGATGTTGTATGATCATCTAGATGTTTGTGTGTTTTTTTGACCCTTGAGTAGACCGTGGTAGTGTTATATGGAAACCTGAGGTCATTCCATCTGGGTACGAGATTTCGGTAGACCTGTCTAAACCATGACGATGGTGTCAGACTATGTCTATCATGTGGGAAAATATGTACAACCTCTACAAAGTGTATTAAATCTATTTGAATAGCCACGTCCTTGGAATTGGGCAATCGCTGGGACGAGGTTTCAAATGATTAGATATTTCTATAAAGAAATTGCGATAATCCAGTAAGCTGCAAATTATTAATCTGGTAAGTTGACCATTACTGTTGGGACATGCCATATTCATATGGGCTAAGTCTCCTAGAATAGGCCCAACTAGCGCTATTGGAGTGGCATGTAAAACCGACCCCCACCATGGGGTCGCTTATAAATTTCCGCTTGCCTATATAATGCCAAGATCATGAGGGCAAGGGGGGCTCTCTCCTCTCCCACTCATTTTTTTGCAAACCCTAGCTGCCGTCTCACTTTCCCCACTTGTGTGTTGGAACCTTCATCCTAGGGCCTTCCCCATGGAGCCTGTCCACAAGACCATCGTTGCGGAGCCTTCTCCATGGAGCTTCCTCCGCTGAGCCCTTATACAAAACAATCATCGAGCATTCCTCCAAGACCTTCGATCCAGACCTTCGCCCGAGACCTTCGTTGGCAGACCTTCTCCGACCGGGCCTTCGTCGGGAGACCTTCTCCGGCTCGGCGTTCATCAACGAACCTTCTCTGGCCCGGCCTTTGTCAAGAGACCTTCTCTGGTCGGGCCTTCGTCGGCAAATCTTCTCCGGCTGGGTCTTCGTCGGGGGACCTTCTCTAGTCGGGCCTTCTCGGGAGACCTTCTCCCATCGGCCCTCTACGGGAGGCCTTCTCCCACCGGCCTTCTCCAAGGAGCCTTCTACTCTCAACGTTGTTCGGGTAAGAACCTACGAACAAAGGTAAGTCCTCCTTACACCTTCACCAAAACTCGGCTGAGATAATAGCTTTGGTTAAAACTTCACCAACTCTTTTGAAAAAATGAAAATGATGGAATATGATGAGCCAAAGCTTTTAAAACCTTCGGCGCTTCTTGTTAAAAAAAATCCATCATCGCCAAAGCTCCTAAAGCCTTTGCCCATTTTTGTTTTATCAAAATAATCAATTAATCGCCAAAGATCCTAAGGCCTTCGGCCATTTTACATTGAAAAGAAAAGTAGTAGCAAAGCTATCAAGCCTTCACTAAACCTACCCAGCCTTCGGCTAAAATATATACATATATATAGAAAATGAAAAAAATTGAAGCTAACCAGCCTTCGGCTTAAAAAAAAGAACCTGGCAGGCAAACCTTCCATACGGCACTTTGGTTTTGAACTCCGCACCTCAGCAACAAAACCTCCGCACACTGACCAAAACATTTGGATGTATTTGTTTTCATCATGCACTTTTTTTCCCTTCTAGGCCTTGTCAGGCTAGACCTTCGGTGTCGGATTTTCTGGATTTAATTTCGGTGCTAGCAGCTATTGTATGCCGGGCCTTCGGTGCTACTCCTGCTTTGGATATATGCCGTCCGTGTGTTCCGAAATCGTGAAGGACTTTATCTTCAGATAGTTTTGGTTGCCTTCAGTGGCACTTTGGATATATCTTCATCCTGAATTCGGAAACTGTACTATACTGGGTTATCATCTCCGGCCATTATTTAGTTTCGGCCTGTATCTGCAACTGGCCATATTTATGAGGAGCCAACACTCAGAGGCAGCGCTAGCACATCGGGGAAGTGCCCGACTTGAACCTTTGCCTTCGGATCTTTTCTCAAGAGAAAAATATGAGTTTTCTGAAAAATTGCCAAAAAAAAGAAGAAGTTCACGTAGACACGTTGAAGTACATTAAGCTTAGCCTTAATTAGGCCCTTTTTGATATTATTTGAACTTGTGGATCCTAACCTTCGCTTTTGGTCACCATACAATTATCTATAAATTAATTTATGTATGCAAGATAAACTACTCACTTTCTACATGTGTCGAAGGTGTCCTCCCGTAGGAAACAGATCAATACAACAGTTAGTATTTCACGGAAGCTTATAAATTTTGCTCTACCAGCTTGTCTCTTAGTGATTTATTTTGCTATTGTCTTGCTCTAACCTTCGCCTCACAAGGCAATATTTCAAAAATGAACCTTCGCATACAACTTGTCACCAATACGACCAACAAGGTTGTCGCGACCTTCACATTAAAAGCATCGCCTAAGGGGCTATACATGCTGGGCCTTGACAGGCTAACTCAAAAACCTATCTTTTTCTTATGTCGAATCCCTTTTTTTAACTAACATGCAGATCACCACCACTGCAACTGTCTCTTTTCCACCCCAAGCTAACCATCCCATTGAGTATATTTTCTTTGTTGTATGCATGTTTTTTACAATTCCAAGATACATAGTTTACATTAGATAGTAGCCCCCCATGAAATTCAACCTTCGTCACTCAGCAACCTTCGTTAGTTATCAGCTTTCGTTAGTTATCAGCCTTCGTCAATCAACGGCCTTGGTCAGTTATTAGCCTTTGTCAGTCAATGGCCTTCGTCAATTATCAGCCTTCTCAGTCAATGGTCTTCGTCAGTTATCAGTCTTCGTCAGTCAGTGACCTTCGCCAGTCAGTAGCTTTGCCTTCATCAATCAGTGGTATTCATCAGTTATTGGCCTTCGTCAGACAGTGACCTTCGCCGGTCAGTGGCTTCATCTTCATCAATCAGTGGTCTTCATCACTTATTGATCTTCGTCAGTCAGTGGTCTTGGTCATCATTTGCCTTCGTCAGTCAGTACTCTCTATCAATCAGCGGTTCTCATGAAACATTCAACCCTCGTCAGATATCTCAGTGATCCTCTATCAGTCAATGATTTTCATCACTCAACAGCCTTCGTCATTTAGCAGCCTTCGTCAGTTATTGGCTTTCACCATTTGTCAATGGCCTTCACCTAGCATTAGTTGTCAGCAACTTTCGTTAGTTATTGGCTTCCATCATTTGTCAGTGGCCTTCACCTAGCATTGGTTCTCAGCAGCCTTCGTCAGTTACTGACCTTTGTCAGTAATTGCCTTTTATCATTTGTCAGTGGCCCTCATCTATCATTGGTTTTTAGTAGCCTTCGCTAGTCAACAGCCTTCGTCAGTTAGTTGCCATCACCAGTTAGTGGCCTTCATCTATCACTGGGTATCAACAGTGTATAGCCTTCATCAGTCATCGGCATTCATCAGTTAGTAGGCCTTCATCTATCATTGGGTGTCATCAGTCAGCATCCTTCGTTAGTCATTGGCCTTCGTCAACTAGCTGCCTACATCGGTCAGCAGCCTTCATCAGTCATTGGCCTTCGTCAGTTATTGGCCTTCATGAGGCAGTAGCCTTCGTCAGTCATGGGCCTTTGTCAGCTAGCAGCCTTCGTCAGTCATGGGCATTTGTCAGCTAGCAGCCTTCGTCGGTCATTTGCCATCGTCTGTCAGTAGCCTTCGTCACTCATTGGCCTTTGTCATTCAGCAGTCTTCCTCTATTAGTAGCCTTCGTCATTCAGCAGACTTCGTCTGTCAGCAACCTTTGTTATTCAGTAGCCTTCATTAGTTGACAGCCTTCGTCATTCAGAAGCATTCGTTTGTCGGCAGCCCTCATCTATCAGCAGCCTTCTAGTCAGTAGCCTCCATCAATCGACCTTCAACAGCCACCAAACAATCAACACTAACACTTTTCTCTTTTTTGCAGATTATATTGTTTAATTTTTCTTTCCTAGGTCTTTATAATATGCATCAACCCTAATGTTATCTGAGGTAACCTTCGCAGGGGACTGATCCTTTTTATGTTCAATGTTATAAGTCACATCTATACCCATGTAGGTTCTTGAATGGCAGCCTTCGCTAGCCATCCAAAATTACAACCCTCTCTTTCGAGGTCATTATTTCTTATATGCAGAGCTTATCTTGAATGGCAGCCTTCGCTAGCCATCCAAAATTACAACCCTCTCTTTTGAGGTCATTATTTCTTATATGCAAAGTTTATCTTTTATTCAAGCATAACTATCATTTTTGTAAGGTGTATGATATGTTTACCCCTTTTAACATTTTCGTGCAAATGCACTTACTTGCATCATCATCACATACATACATGCATTACATAAATGCATTGCACTGAGGTAACCTGACAAAGACCTATCTACAGTTAGGCATCGGGACCTTCGCTCTCTCAAAACCTTCAAATACTTCACCCCTCATGTATCATATAAATGACTAACCATCTTTTGCAGCAAGTAGAAAGACAGTGTCTTTCTAAGTGTCGAAAGACTAGCAAGCAAGTCAATATTCGATGAAGCTATAACACCCAACCTAAGTCCCTAAAAAATATAGGAGATCAACTCAGGTGCATTTTCACTCAACTTCTCCAGCCTTTGGCACGTGGCATCGGCGCCTACATCGACATCACCTTTGCTGATGGGCTTCGCCACAATCTTTGGTGACTTCATCAACCTCACCTCCACCAAACAACTTTGCAGGATGGCCTTTGCCAACATTTTCTGCATCTACAACAACCTTGCCTCCACCAAACACCTTTGTAGGAGGGTCTTCGTCAAAAGTCATGGTGAACCAGGATGACTCGCCTCTACCAATACATCGACTCATGGGGGCTTCACCAACACCTTCGTCATCCACACTAATATCTACTTCACTAAACACCTTTGCTGGAAGGGCTTCACCATCATCTTCACCTACCACAACGGCTCGAGAGCCTTCGTCAACACCTCTAGCATCAATTCCCACAATGACTTATCATCACCAAGATCAATGGGCTTCATCAACTCCTTTGACACTAAGGTCTACCACACCATTGTCAACAACTTCGACATAAGGGGCTCATTGGCAACTCTAGTCTGAACATCTATTTCCACTACTATGACTACATCGACTACACCAAGGGAGATGGAGGATTTGGTCATGAGCACTGGCCAAGAGGGGCTAGGGGAGCGTATTGGAGGACCAACAACCCTAGAACGTGAAGTCTTTTTGCCCGGCGCTTATGAGATGGACTTGAAGATGAAGACCTTTTTCGAAAGGCCTTGAAGATGAGGACGTCCAAGCCGAGAAGGCTTGGAGATGAGGACCTTGAAAGGTCTTGATGGCTAGAGGGGGGTGAATAGCCTTTTAAAATTTTCTACAAAGACAAGCTAAACAAGTTTATCAATATAACAAGTAGCGAGATGCGAGTTTTGCTTAGCCTACAGGGTGTTTGCAAGCCACCTAACCAATTCACAATTCTAGTATATTTGCACTCAACCGCACAAGTTAACTACAACTAAAGCTAGCTAGCTACACAAGCTAAGAGTTACACTAACAAGCTAGCAAGGTAACTAAGAAATTAATACAAGAGAGAGTTAGGAGGGTATCACCGAGGGGCGAAGTATTGAGCCAACCAATCAATATGATCAAGAGATGAATACCACAATATACAACCACCGGGATCGATCAAACATAATAAGAATGATGACACGAAGATTTATCCCGAGGTTCACGTGCTTGCCGGCACGCTAGTCCCCGTTGTGTCCCTCTTCACCACGTGGTTCGGTGGCTAATCGGTCACACACCGAGCCTCTCAAAAGGCGCCACAAGAACCTACCAAATGGCAAAAGGTTGCAATGACATGAGCAATTCACTAACGTTGCCTTTGGCGCTTCGCCGAGATAGGCACAAACCCCTCACAATCACCGGAGGTGGCCAAGAAAAATCACCAACTCTTGCCAACGCCTCCAAGCTGCTCCAAGCCATCTAGGTGGCGGCAACCACCAAGAGAAACAAGAATCCCGCAGCAAATCAACCACCAAGTGCCAACTAGATGCTATCTCACAATGCAAATGCACTTGGATCACTCAATCTCACTTCGAATATGCAAAGAAGCAAGAGAGATGAGTGAGAGGGGAGTTGCTTAGCTCAAAGTGCTCACAAGTATATCAAATGTTCGAGAGAGAGAGCCTTGAGCCGACCAACGAGTATTTATAGACGTACCCCTTCGAATAGAGCTGTTAGAAACTTAAACAGCTGAAATCGTGCTGACCGGACACGCTGGTCCAACTGACCGGACGCGCCGGTCGCACAACGGCTAACTCGTGAAGTACTGACCGGACGCGCTGGTCCAAATGACTGGACGCGCTGGTCGCACAACGGCTAAGTCGCGAAGCACTGACCGGACGCGCTGGTCCAACTGACCGGACGCGCCGGTTGCACAACGGCTAACTGCGAAGCAACGACCGGACGTACTGGTCACGCAGACCGGACGCGTTGCGAACGACCGGACGCGTTGGTCCCGTGAATGACCGGACGCGCTGGTCGCCTGAGCAGCGCTCAACGAAACAACGACCAGACGCGCTGAAGAAACATGACCGGACGCAACAGTGCCAGCGTCCGGTTAGAGTCCAGTAAGCTCCATGAACGACCGGACGCGTCCGATCGACTGTGACTGGACGTGCTTCATGTCCGATCATCAAACTGAAAATCACGCAGACACTGAACACTGACCGGACGCGTCCGGTCATGCAAAGACCGTGTCCGGTTCGGCGTCCGGTCACCTCTGTGACCTCCGTTCGCCTCCGTTTCTTTTCCGGACTTCTGGCATAGTGGAAAATAGTCGTTTCAATTCCTTGAAAATACCTGAATCTCGCCTCGCAAGCTCAGTGAGAGGGAGAGAGGATCCTAAACCCTCTCTACCGCTCAAACTCCACCGCCTTCGCAAACGTGCTAACACCACCAAGTGATCTCGTCATGTGTGAGTGTGTTAGAATTTTCACAATCATTTTTTGAGGTGTTATTAGTTCTATCCAAATGCATATGATTATGAAATGCACACCTAGAGGCACTTAGCAGTTCAATAGCCGCATCATTCCCCTCTTTATAGTACGGCTATCTATCCTATAATGTAACCACACCCACTAGGTGTCTTGGTTACTAAAACACAACCCTTAAGCATATACCTTTGCCTTGATCACATAGGGTTGCGTCCAAATCCAAGTGTGGCCATCATGATGACCATGTCCATCTTGCCACCAACCTTAGAATGTACTAATTCTCATATGCTACATACAACTTAGGCATAGGATTAGTACTTAGGCATACTAATTACCAACACCAAACATAGGACTTTCAGACCTCCATACCAAAAAGACCTCAGAGCCAAAGACCTTCACATCGAGAAGATATTGGAGGAGAAGGCCTATGCACCAAGCAAAGCCAACGAACCATGTCATAGAAGTGCAGAGAGAAGCCAAAACCCAAAGGTGAAGACATCCAAAAGAACAAGGCACTCAGAGGTAGATGCCTCAGGACTTAGAACATGTATATGTTAGAGTCATTATTGATGGTAGTTATCTACCATATTAAACCATCAACATAACTTGAATAAATACTTGAAATGGATCACCAATAGAAATTTAGGGGTTTAAACTAACAATTTCCAGAAGTTTTGGTGAATCTGTGTTTTCTGCAGGATATATTTAGAGTAGAGTGATTGGTTATGGTTTATTTCTCCATCAATGTTATAAGTTATCAATACATGTCCAAAGCTACACCTTCCCTATGGTAAAATGTAAATATGATACCTGGTATACTCTCGGGGTGAAGTGCTATAATGGTATAATTATTTGTCCGCTTGCAGAATCATTTTCATTTATATCTTTATATTCTTTCTAGTCACATAAAATGATAAATATCTATTTATTATTATTCTTGTAGTAATTATAGATTGTACCAACAAATATTTCTAGCACCATCACTAGGGATGACAACCTAGTTTAGTAATGCTAGAGGTGTATATAGTTAATGGTGACTACTAAAACAACTGAGGAGTTAATAAATACCAACAGTCGTGCATGTGCTCTTTTCTCCATGCCCTTTTTCCCACAGGGTTTTTGGGATGGAGTTTTTAGTGAGGCATGCACATGTGGCCTACGAAGGGCAGTCCTCCCACCCAAGATTCAAGTTGTATTGCGCCACTTCTAGTATGAGCATCTACTAGGTCATGTAGTGTCGGACATAACCTAGTAGATGAGGGGCTACTGTTGGGACTTGCCATATTCATATGGGCCAAGTCCTCTAAAAGAGGCCCAACTAGCGCCATTGGAGTGGTAGGTAAAATCAACCCCCACCAAGGGGTCGCTTGTAAATTTCCACTTGCCTATATAATGCCAAGGTCATGAGGGCAAGGGGAGTTGTCTTCTCTCCCACTCATTTTTCGCAAACCCTAGCTACCACCTCACTTTCCCAACTCGTGTGTTGGAGCCATCATCCTAGGGCCTTCCTCGTGCAGCCTCCGCACAAGACCATCGTTGCAGAGCCTTCTCCATGCAGCCTTCTCCATGAAGCTTCCTCTACTGAGCCCTTATGCAAAACAATCATCGAGCATTCGTCCAAGACCTTCGATCTAGACCTTCATCTGGGACCTTCGTCGGTAGACCTTCTCCGACCAGGCCTTCATCGACAGACCTTCTCTGGCCTAGCCTTTGTCTAGAGACCTTCTCCGGTCGAGCCTTCGTCGGCAGATCTTCTCCGGCCGGGCCTTCTTCGAGGGACCTTCTCTAGTCGGGCCTTCTTCGGGAGACCTTCTCCCGATGGCCCTCTCCGGGAGGCCTTCTCCCACTAGCCTTCTTTGAGGAGCCAACCCTATTTGGGACCCTTGTCCCAATAATTACAAATTGTAGGAACTGGTGAGAAGGGTTAATACTCTCTCATGACCTAAACTCTTTATATATATATAACTCTACTCCTAACATATACACCTCCACCACTATAAACCACTTCCACCACCATAAATCACCTCTACCACCATAATCCATCTCCACATACAGCCTCTGCCGTCCATCCACCATACCCCAAAGTTAGGGCTTGCTGAGTACTTTGTGTACTCAAACCCCTCCATTCTATGTTTTTGGTGTGAAGTTGCAGGAGCATGTCCGAGGATGGAAATATGCAAGGATAGAAAAACAGTAGTACACCCGAGGAAGAAACCATACGACTATGCAAGGGAGCTACGCTAGGACTATTAGGATTAAGATATAGGAATGTACTTAAGGATAAGGTTTATGTCCACCCTCCAAGTTGCCTATAGGAATGGAGCCACGACCACATAGGACTGCTGTGTCACAACTCTGATGTTTCTTATAAGGCCAATGGCCCAAGCCGTGTAAATACAAACTATGTAATGTGTTCTCCCCACTATTAATAAAAGTATGGTTTTTGATATTAATCTTGTTCGATCTATGCGTATCTGCTCTGATCCAGGGACTGATACGTGATGCATAGTGGACCCTAAAGTAGGGGCCTGACAAGGAGGGCTGTCGGCGTGGGGCGACTACTATGGAGGGGGTTGCCCTTATTGTGGTGGTTCTGGCGACCATAGTGGCCAGTGCCACTAGTAGAGGACGTAAGTGGTGTAGTAGGAGGGTGAGTAGCAGATCCATTAGAGGAGTTGGTGGCAACAATGTGGGACTGGGAGGTAACCTTTGAGTCATTAGCAAGTCGTAGCTCCTTTAGGATGAGAGCATTCTGAGCCATGGTGAAGGAGGTTAGAACTGCGACACTAGACAGAGTGTCCACGGTTGTCAAAACCGAGGGGTGAGCCAACACAAGATGTAGAACACCAGCTAAAGCTCAAAAGATGGTGTGGCCCATGTGACACAGGGGAGTTAATGATGACTTTCATGCTCTTGCATTAGTAGTTGACATAGGCATGCAGGAAGATGGCATGTGTCTCCTCATTGGCCTAGAGAAGGCCCTCAATGATTGCCCACATGATACATGTTGTCTGTTCAGGCTCCATGCAAGGTCGAGGACATCATCGACGATGTTCTCGTAGAGATCATTGGTGTGAGGGGTGGTGTCGTCGATGTGACGGAGAAGCCCAAACTTGCTGCAAAAGGAGTCGATGAACTAAGTATGCCCACTAGGAGTAGTTGGGATGCTAGAGCTCCAGGGCAATCGTCACATAGGTCTTGTTGTTGACGATAGTATAGGATTCATTTGCAGGAGGAAATTGTTGGGGGATCATTGGTGACACAGTGACATTGCCATTAGCATGAGGTGGAGGAGGAGGTCATTCTAGAGGTCCTAGAGTCAGTGCCTGACATGGCACCATACTATATTAGATTGGGCAAAGCAGTTGGACGCTTGACAATGGATCATTAATTGGGGAGGTAGCATGATAGAGCGATGAGGTGGAGGTTCATGTAATGCGCAGGCAGTGAGGGTGCCGCCCCATGGTAGCAGAGAAGCAAGGGAGTTAGGGAAAACACTTACTCATGATAACAAGGGGTGGATGCGCAATGGGATCGTTGAGTGGGGACGCATGCAGTGCAGGGTTGTGAGGTGGAGAGCCATGAGGGCACAAGGGTGAGGCGGCTCCCTGGTGGATGGCGCCCTAGTCTAGCGGAGAGGGTAGGGAGTTGGGAAAAGAATAAGCAGACCATGAATTGGGGGAACACCTTATCCCTTCGGTCAGGTCACCTTTCATATATTTTAGTAGGGAACCACTTGTGTTATAAGTTGCATGGCCAATTTGAATACACCACATATTATCACACCCATTTTTACGAAACAAATAAAGTGCATATTCTTATGTGCGCCCAGAGATCAATCACACATAAGCCGACAAATTAAAGATAGTATCATCATAAATGTTTGTTACATAACGAATAATAACACATAGTCTTCACATAAATGTAGCGGAAATAAAAGATAACTCCCTCGTGGTAGCTGGCTCCATGGCACAAGCACATTGACTGGTTGACCACAAGTCTAGTAATCTTCAGGGAAGTAGAAGTAATGATCATTACCCAAGTAATCTGTTACCCATCCGGGTTTTTTATCCAAATATAGAAAATAAACAAGTGTAAGTACATCTCGTACTCAACAAGTGTAACATGGGGTTCATGAGGCTCAAAAGGCAAGACTCAGATTTGACTGCATATAGCTTTTAGTTGGCAAAGTTTTAGCATATGTGTAGCAACAAACTGTCTTATATCCATAGTAAACATATGATCATGTAAAGTGAATAATGAATAGCAAAAATATAAGCATAATATAGTTCAATGGTGATCATCTATTGATTAAGAATTCCCAAGGCTGCTCGTGTCTGTGAGCATGGCTGATATACCAGTTTTACACTCTGCACAGGTTGTACACTTTCACTATCTATCGTGATCCCCAAAAGCCCGAGGTTTGCAAGGCCCCAATGGGCAGACATGTTTCACTATGAAGTCTTTCAAAGGTTCGTCTAACAAGTTAGGGCCATTAGATTCACTCAGCAAGCAGATGTAGGAACCCCTCTTTTCAAATGGCACAATTCCATCCCGGCTATACTCAAAAGACTAGAGGTTGTCCTACACCCATCGTGGCAAGCCATTCTTACGCCATAAAGGTAACCACTAACAAGCTAGAAAAGGTCCTTCTATATGACTAAAGCCAGAGCCATGTAGCCTTCACAGTTGTACTATAAGTCCCAGATGATCACTTTCAGATAAGTCTTTAGTGAGTGAAACTAGAGCACCAAAAAGCTAGCATCTTGCTCTAGCCATATTTAAACATAATGCTAAAATGTCATCTTTTACTGTTATTGCATATTCCATTAGTTAAATTACAAGATCATTGTTTATGTGAGCACTAGCAAAAGCTACCCAAAGACATAACCATAGGAGTCCACGTACAAGATCAATTCTAAGGCATCCTTATCAAGGTGACACATGCATGATGAATTATTTGCATTAAAGGTGATTAGAAGACAAGGATGATACCATGCTATACTTGCCTTGATCAAACTGATCCTGCTCGTATAGTTCGTAGAAGTTCTCTTGATCACCAACGAATGGTTCACCGTCTATACTCGATCAACACATCCACAACAATCATCCAAAGGCAATCATGCAAGGCAAACAAGGCTACAATTAGAACAGTACATCAATAGTAGCAAAATAAATTGAAAAGTTTTTAAAAAGATCTACATCTTGCTATGATCACACAGGCGTGAATTGCACACAAATGGGAGCTATAACGAAGAAGTTATGGATTAAACAAGATTGTCTTTAATAAAATAATAGATTAAATCTAACCCCAAAATTTAAAAGTTGAAAACATAGTTAACAGTAGTATTAACACGCAGATTATAGAATTACAAATCTAACGCAATTTGAACGGATCAAATCGAAGTTAAAACGAAGATTTTATAAGCAAATTAAGATAGTGGCAAATCTGTAAATATCCTGAACTTATTTTCGAATTTAAATAAAATTCAGATTTTAAACTAAGCCGAGGACTGCAAGTACTATTTAGTAAAAAGGGAAGGGCTCTTTAACAAAATTTCCAGCGAAGGGGTATGATGAGATCTGAGCCGTTGGATCGACCTTGTGTGGCTCAGATTAGATGAAAGGGAGAGAGGACCCGGCTAGCCGGAGAAGAAGGCCAGCGCGGTGGTCAGCCATGGCCGGCGGCGAGGTACCTCACCGGCGCACACGGTTAGGCCCCTAGAGGCCATGGTTCGGCTTGGGAATTGCACGGGGATAAAGGGGGATCAAAGCGAACTCACCAAGTGGCTTCTCACGGTCGGAAACGAGACGAGGATGGTGTGCGGCTCGACGATGCGGACAACGACGTCCTGTAAGAGTTTGGCGAAGAAAAGTGAACAACAGAGAGCAAACAAGAGAGAAAGAAGGGCATAGCCAGTTTCGCTACCTCGCTACCAAGCTCAGCCGCGGGCTAAGAACAACAGAGGGGCGGCAGGTGAGCTGAGAGATGCGGGGCCGCGGCAGCTAGGGCTTGAGGCGGCGCTGGAGCTCTGGACACGAGGCAGTGACTTGCAATTAGGGTTGAGGGGAGGCGGCGCTCGAGGGCTTTGTTTTATAGGGGCTTGGGGGGTGGCGCGCACACCAAGAATCCCAGAAATCGGGCTTCAACGGCGGATTTCCATCCCTAGGTGAAGTCCGGCTCGCTTACGGGAGGAGGAAGATACGACTGACAAGCGGGCCCGAGATGGCTGCGGGTGAAGGGGCAGGTCCCAGACGTCAGCAAAATAGAGAGAGTGGGAGACGCCCACGTGGGTTTGACTGGGCCAAAATGGTGCTCTGGCCAGCAGGAGAAGATGGGCCAGCGTGGGATCAACTCGGGCCTGCAGCAAGGTGAGGGAGAGAGCTGGAGGAGCTGGGCCTCAGAGCTGCTACGGGCCAGAGCCAGGAGAGAGGGGAAAGGGAGCCGGGCTCCTTCAGCGGGCCAGCTGCTGGGCCACAGGCGGGAGCAAAGCCAAGCAGGCCTAAAAAGAAAGAGAGAGGGCGGGAAAAAAGAGGATTTCCTTTCCTTTTTCTTTTCTAATTTTTTCAAAGCAATTTTCAATGGATTTTGAATTCCTTTTCACGTTTGACAAAAACCACACAGTACAAAAGCTCAAATGCACCAGCACGAATGCACATACATGTTACTAGCCTCATAGTTGATTTTAATTCAAAAATTATTATTTCTATAGGTTTGCATGCACATAAAAATGCATAAACAAATCAATTCACCTATTTCCAATTCATGCAAATTTTAGGGTGTTACACATATACTACGACACTCAAATAAAACAAGGGAAAATAACTTGGCCAGTACAACCTTTTTAACTCAAATCCACAACATATATTAGTATCGATGTAACCGATCGAAGCAATAGAAACCATTTTATTTTTCAAGGATGATCCAAGATCCTTGGGTCCACACAAACACCACAACATATTATAGTTTACTGTCCTCAATCCTCATCATAGAGGATGAAAGAGAAACAAAAATTATTCATGTAGAATTAGTACGTATCCGTGTCAACCTTTGCCAGCTACTTTGAAGAAACTGAAATCATGATCATGACCACAGTGCAGACAGCGGCCGCTAGGAGCAAACCACAAGAGGCGTCGAAGGAGGTGTAGAATTTTCTATGAGCAGAGTCGATGGACTTCCCATTAATTCGTTGATTGTCAACTACAAGACCTAGTCCGGCAGCACCTCCCGAGGTTAACAGTGCGCAAAGTACCTGAACAACACATTCATCCATCAGGTAAAAACAATAAGTGATGAATTGTACTATTTACAGAAGAATCTTACGCTGTTATCTTGCTGATGAATTCACAATTGATGAATAAAGTAAGGGAAGGCTTACAACATCCATGAAGATGAAGAATGTTGCAACACTGGTGCCTCCAATTCTTTTCCCTTCGACGACAACAATTGCGGCCACAGAAATTAACGCCAGAGTGTAGGCACACCCAATGGCAGCCACGGACAGGACATACCTAAAAACATTACAAAGTACAATTAGAATATTCTATGTAACTCCCATATATATCTGCGGCAAATTAAACCCTCACCTATATGTGTAAAGATCTTGGAAGCTGATGTCATATATCTGGCCAACGTCTTCACCAATTGGGTCATAGTCAGTTCTAGCTGTTGTCGCTATGACGACAAGAGATGCTGCAAGGACGCCTAGGGTGATGACACGGAGGACTAGGTTTGCCACGGCTAGACCTCGAGCTCTAGGGGCCATTTTTGTGGCTATAGATTTGAGATGCTTTCCGCCTGCATTGCAATGGTGGTTGTCATAAGGATTTATACAAGTCCTCTATCTGCATGCAGCCTCGCTTGCATTCATTGGAAATAACGAGAAGTTAAGTTCAAGGAAAGTACAACAAGGACACAGTAGATTTGGATGAAATCTATCGCTCCTTGTTTAGGTCGTCATATCATATACACAAACAGCTAAACGAGACGGAGGTGCCTTGAGTCTGTAGCTGCGTATAATTAATCGCAACAATGCTAACATACCACTCATATTTGGTCAAACGGTGCATCAGTCAACAAAGATACTAATCTTGCTCGCTCTGTCCCATTAGGAAAGTCATTATTGATTTGTCCAAAGTCAAAAAAATATGAGAAAAATGTTTTGTGATGAATTTAATGTAACTTAGGAATATTTGGTACCATAGATACTCTGTTTTTTACAAACTTAGCCAAAGTTAAGATGATTTGATTTCGAACAAAACAAAGTTGGCTTGCTTTAGGAGATGAATGGAGTAGTTTAGATACATGTTTTTGTAGATGTAAGTAAATATGTAAATTACATGTTAATGCAACAAAATGAGGCTATATGTCAATTGCCATTATAAGCTAAGTAGCGATGGTAATAGCTATGGTAAGATGGACTTAAATTAGTACCCCAAGCGTTACAAATACTTGACATCAAGGACAATATTCCGTCAAACTAGTACATCTTTAATTGTCAAAAACTTTATAATATTTAGTTTGGAAAATAATACATACGTGGTTTGGATGATAGAAGTTTTGTAACTACACTAGATATATGCCCGTGTGCTGCATGGAGGCATGATTTTTTTGCCCACGCCTAAAACGTCGAATTTGATCATTTTGTGAAAATACTTAAAAGCTATTAATTTTTTTATTAGGAACCCTAAATTATTCCCAAATATGAGGCCTTTTTTTCACTTCTCTAATTAACCCTTAGCACCAACACATGAATCCTCTATAAGAGGTAAGACACCAGAAGCCTCTCGTCCCTGATGCGGACTCCACTTTCATTTACAGAAGGTTTGACGTTGGAGAGGGGAGCAGGGCGACGAAGCCAAGGAGTGAGGCGACGGGGCGATGCAGACGATACCAAAGTTCAAAATAGTGGGATTTAGCTACCGCTATAGCGCTATTTAGCTGTTCAGAAGGTCCAACGCTAAGCTATGACGGTTTTAACACTAGATCGCTATTTTCCGCTATTAGTGGCTAATAGCGCGCTATCTCCGCTAAATCATAGTTTATTTAGCGTCGCTATTCTGCGTGGGCTGTCATTTTCGTCGGCCCAAATCACGCACAGGACCAAATCGCTGGGATATCTATCGATGGGAAGCAGTCACACGAACAACCCTAGCCATTCGACACTGTTCCTCCCGAGCTTGCGTGACTCATGAGTGCTGGCGGCGGCGCCGCCAGATGCTGTTGCTGCTGTGACCGACGAGCGGCGAGGGTGCAATACCGGAGAGGGGAGTCAGAAGTGCGGTGGCAGCGAGCTACGGCACCGGCCGGTGCTGCTGCAGCGACTACAAAGGGCAGCAGCAAGCGGCGAACTCGCAGGAGAGCAAGCGGCAGCGCCTGCTGCTGTTGCTGCGACGGCCATGTCCCAGTCCCAGCTAGAAGGCAAGATTCTTCAAACTCTTTTCATTTTTCCTCTATTCTTTACGTATTGGGCTGCTGGATGTGAATGGTAGTGAGTAGTGAGTGACGTAGTGCTGCATCACATTCTCATGGTGAATTGAATAACTGATTAGCTTAGGATTTTTGTACTATTGCATTCAGCTTGATAGTGCCATTGATTTGTTTACTCTTTACTGTAAATATATTGGCATTTATCCCATGAAGAAAGTGTAGTACCAGATCTGTTCTAGGTTGCTGCAGTAAGCTTGGCTTTTTTTTATCTCATATTAATTTTGTTGCTTAGGTCCCCCGTCAAGTGTTGCATCTGAATCAGTAGAACAATCAGCTTCAACCATAGTTGCTATCAACTCAGATGACCCTGCATGGAGTCATTGTTATTGCCCAGACCCGAAGAAGAAGCATTCAATAGTGTGCAAGTACTGTAAGAAGATGATAAACGCTAGAATTGCAAGAGTGAAGTACCATCTTGCTCGTCTCGGTGGCTACAATGTTGCTAAGTGTGGCAAGGTTCCGACCGATGTGAAGGAAGAGATGCTAGCTTTGATTACCAAGAAAACTAGTGTGAAGGAACAAAAGCAAAAGGAAAAGCAAAGGGCCAGAGATGAAATTTATCTGGATCGCTCAGATGGTGAAATGTGCAATGAAGACTCTAACCATGGGAACGAGGTTATTGTGCCAAGGTCAACAAAAGGACCTAGTTGCAGTGCTGTTGCTTCATCGGGTAGTGTCTCTATCGAGAAGTTCTAGAAGCCGGCTTCTATAGAAGAGGCTATTTAGAAGAACCAGAAAGGAGCTAACACCAGCCAAAAGGTTCAATCAAAGTTAACAACTTAGAAAAGAGAAAAGAGGAGGGATAGAGCTTGTGAGTATATATGTCAGTTCTTTTATGAAGCTAGCATTGCACACAATACAGTCCTTATTCCTAGCTTTGCCAATATGGTTGAGGCCATTGGAGCCTTTGGTAGAGGTTTGAGAGGGCCTAGTTCCTATGAGATGAGTGGACCATTTTTGTAGAAAAGGAAACAGAAGGTGTTGGATGGATTCAAGAGCCATGAGGAATCATGGCAAACCTCAGGTTGTACACTTATGATAGATGTATGGACAGATAAGAAGGGCAGGGGAGTAATGAATTTAGTTGTGCATACTGCTCATGGGGTCCTTTTTTTGGATTCTGTGGACTGCTCTGCTATCAAGAAAAATGGTAAATACATCTTTGACCTTGTGGATAGATGCATTGAAGACATAGGAGAGGAGAGTGTTGTCCAAGTGGTCACTGACAATGCTAGTGTTAATGTAGCAGCAGCAAGTCTTCTAGCAGCAAAGAGACCCAAAATATTTTGGAATGGATGTGCAGCTCATTGCCTAGATCTCATGTTGGAGGACATTGGGAGGCTTCAACCAGTCCAGGAAACAATTGCAAGTGCAAGACAATTGACTGCATTTCTCTATGCTTATACAAGGGTGCTGGATTTGATGAGAAAATATCTTGGTAAGGACTTGGTTCGCTCTAGAGTTACTAGACTTGCCACTGCTTATTTGAATCTGAAGAGTTTGCAAGACAACAAGAAGGAGCTCGAAAGGCTCTCTAGAGATAATGATCTCAATGAGATGGGTTACTTGAAGAGTGCCAAGGGGAAGAAGGCGGAAAAAGTGGTCAAATCTGAAATCTTTTGGAAAAATGTTGACAGTGCTGTTAATTTTTTGAGCCATTGGCTAATGTGCTGAGAAGAATGGATAGTGATGTGCCTGCATTGGGATTTTGCATGGATATATGCTTGAGGCAAAGAAAGAAATTACTTTGATGTTTGACAATGATCAGACAAGATACAAACCTGTTTGGGAAATAATTGACAAAAGGTGGGACAGGAAGAGTCCACTACACTTGGCTGGGTACTATTTGAACCCTTATTATTACTACCCAAACAAGGCAGACATTGAGAATGATAGTTCATTTAGAGCTGCTGTAATTGAATGTGTTACGACGCTGATTGATGATGAAGGAATTCAAGATAATATCATTGAAGACCTCAGCAAATATAAGGAACAGCAAGGGTCATTTGGACATGGCATTGCCCCAAGGTGGAGGAGAAATAAGGACTTCAACTCAGGTGAAAATTATGAAACTAATGTTATTGATAAATTATCCAATATAATCATTTTTGCTATCACAAGAGTTTAACTCTTTGCTTGTTCATGCAGCAACATGGTGGCTGAATCATGGCACAACTACACCTAATTTGAGGCGGTTGGCGATAAAGATTCTAAGTTTGACATGTAGCTCCTCTGGTTGTGAGAGGAATTGGTCAGTATTTGAACAGGTAATAAAAATAATTCTACTTCCACAACTCACCTACATGAATATATTTTGCATCTTTGTTCATTCCTTGAATTTTATTCGTCTCAACAAAACTAGGTGCACACAAAAAGGCATAACAGATTACTTCATGAAAGGATGAGAGACCTTGTATTTGTCAAATTTAACTCCAAACTAAGGCATAAGAAAGAGAACAAGAGTAGAGATCCCATAGAGAAGAAAATTAATGATGTGCTGGAGGATAACAACAATGAGTTCATTGGATTAGAACCAAATGCAAATCAAAGTCAAGAAGATCAGGGATGTGCAGAAACATCAGCAAAAGCACAATAAGGAGCATCACAGGGAGCATCAGCATCTCAAGCAAAACCAAAAGGAAAAGGCTTGTGCACCATAGGAAGAAACTCAGGACCATGGCATCTCTGATGAAACCTCAGTCTGCAGCCTCTAGTTCTGATTCAGAGGGAAAGCAAGATGCCATGGTATCTACTGATACTGAAGATGATTAGGTGAGTACAACAATCTATTCAGATGCTGAAACGCATGTGTGATGTACTGATGTATCAGACTATGGCCTATGGCTCCATGCCTTATGTTTGTTTGTCTATCTGTCACTATTTATTTGATATACAGTGTAATGTATGTCAACTTTATATGAACTTTGAACTCATGTGTGTAGGTGTCTGTGATGTATCATGTATGAACTAAAAAGCTGTGATGTAATGTGTTAGTAAGACTTTGAACTATTTGTCCCTAGTTACTTGGTAATTGGTATTTGTAATCTCTTCATATTCTATGTTTATTATGTGTAAAATTAACTGATATTTGACATATTTTTTGCTCAGCCGCTAAATGGCTTAGCCCGCTATTTAGCCTGCTATAGCCTTTCTTAGCTTTTGGGAAAGGCAGCCGCTAAGGGGCTTAGCCCGCTATTTAAAACTTTGGACGATACCCATAGGTATTTTTTTACATAACAATACCTAATTGCATTTACTTATGCAGGAATAACCTATCCCGCATGACCCTTTATGAAATGCAAGTCTTGTGCGAGTAACAATCAGACAAATATCATGTTTGAGGGAAAAAACAATCAGACCAATATTACATTGGCGTAAAATCAACTTTTGCTAACGAAGGTAGCCAAACCTAGATAGGAGTAAACAACATAAAAAGATGACCAACTATTTGAAGAATTCAAAGAGCGCAAAAAGTGGAATAATCAATTAATCTCTGAGGCCACTCTAATAGTATGGACAAACATTGGTGCACGACAATATTTATTTTGGTTCATGCAATTTTGGCTGCTCTAGGAGAAAGCAGTATAATTTAAAATCAATTGCAGTAATATAGCCTAATTAATCAATTACTGGTATTCTAGAAAACTAATACATGTAGGATAATATTTTAAACAGGCACTGATACATGTTTAATTTGTATTTTTTTGAACTATGACAATTTTCTAATGGAAGTTCTTGAACGGTACATGGTGAGGAGGATATGGGCATGGGCCGGTTAATCTGAGGCTTGATCCAGAGTTGAACAGCTCCACATGTGCATTGCATTTTAGTATTTCTAATGTATTTCCTGATTTTATTTTCCAAGGGAAGAAGGAAGTATATGACATCAGCATGATGACATGCTGACATCACGCTGCTGGAGCAGAGCAGAGCACGGGCACCGCTGAGCCGGTGTTCGCCGCTGCACGCATGCACGAATGTGAAAGTGGTGCAAGGGCTTGCGCAACGCGCCTGGCCGGACCGTTCGGCATGGTGCTTGTCGCCCTATCAGCGCTGATACGCGTGGCACCCGTGAGCCTCGCCAGGAGCATCGACCCGCCCATGGCCACTGCTGTCCATCCCAGCACGGCTTGGAGACCGATGCCCCCGGTGACGGTGAACGGACGTACCTAGGTAACCCTTAGATAGACTCCCTTGTTTGAGTGGAGGTTCAGAGAGTCACTTAGGATGTACCTAGGAAACAGAGGCACCTAGGAACAGAGAGAAGAGTCGAGCGGGGCAATTATTTGCGCAGACGATATATAGCAATAGTTATTTTTAGGTGTAGACAGAGATAAAGATAAACTAAACTCTGTAGTACGTCCATACTTCTAAAAAAATGATGGAAAACAAAATACTTGTATGTCTAGATTTGTCTTCTGAATTACTTTTGTAGTACCACAGACCTATACATATAGCACTTATAATTATTTGTAATATGGGAAGAACTCCAGTTGGTTAACATCTAGTGCTGGGTTCCCTTGGCTTGGGTTGAGTGCACTGTTGAACCAGAAATCTATTAAGACAGTTCATGTTTCCAAAAATATTTAGACAACTTCAAAGCCAGTTGACCCATTTTAGGAGACAATTTACCTCTATAAATGGATTAACTCTAAAAATAGAGCCTATTTTTAGAGACAAACCTCTTTAGAAGCCTGCTTTCGCTAATAAGGCAATTGCCCGTAGTTAGCCCACAAAACAGACCCGAGCATTAAATTGTGTCTAACTACCAGGCTCTTGTCCTCCCTCCCACCTCACACTTGCAACCCCTCTCCGCTCCCTCTTCTCTACCTCAGCTCGGTCCCTCTCCTCTGCTCTCCCCAGAGGGGATCTAGATCCGTGCAAGCATGGCACCTAGGGCCAGGAGCTGAGGTGGCTATGGCAGTTCAGTCTGTAGCACTGCCCCTCCCGCACTGGAAGTGAGCAGGCAGGCCCGAGGCGGACCTGCCGCCACCGCCCTCCAATTTGTCCATGTCGCAGGACGCCTGCTCTAATTTGGCAAGATGGGTGGGCCGAAACCAGATATACCTGCGAGCTAGGATAGTCAGAGCCACATCTAACACCGTGCGATGAGGTAGAGTTCCATCCTATCTATATCTGTCTCTCTCACTCTCCTCTCTCCCTCGCCCTCACTCTCTCTAACAGTATTGAAGCTCGGATTTCGTAGCAAGTCTAAGTGGCCGACTAGTGGTGGTGGCCGAAGAGGAAGGGGAAAGGCTGCAGATATGATGGCAACAGCAGCAGCAGTAGGAGTGGAAGCAGCAAGCCACCATGGTGGGTTCTGCACAGCATCTTCCATGGGTTAAGCTTGGTGGATGTGGTGCTAGAGGTGATGGATGCAACGTTGGAGGCAACAACGAATTTTTTTATTTTTAACACAATTTAAATACTATTTATAAAAACAACACAGCACAAATTTTTTAAAACTAATGGCTACGCCTAGTGCCACGGCGTGGCCAAACCATGCTGACACCATGGCAATCAGCCATGCAGTGACTCACTGACATGGCCGGGCTTGCCGTGCCATCAACTCTGGCGTGGGCCTTTGCCGCGCCACCTAGCCTGGCGCGGTGGGCCCGATAGATGGGTGCGGCCTGCCCTTCCCTTTTCTCTCTCCCTCTCTTCTTGCTCCCAATCTCCTTCTTCTCACCCGCCCATCCGCCGCCGCCCCCTCCTTCCCACCACCAATGCCACCCGCCGTCTGCCACCTCCCTCTCCTTCCCAAGCTCCTCTACCGCCCCCTCCTTCTCTCTCCCCCCGCGACCGCCACTGGCCAGCGAGGCTGCCGGCGGCCCTCTCGTCGCTGGCTGTCGTCAGGGGTGACCCCCAAGGACCCCCCTTCTTAGCCAAGGTAGTATTGCCCTGCTCGATTTCATGATTATTGTTAATTTTTTGGATGGTTGGTAGTTAGCGTTGATTAGTAGTTAGGGTTTTGATTTTTTGGGCGATTTCATGATTTTGGTTGATTGGTGGTTAGGTTTTGTGATTTAGTTTGGTATAGTGATTACAATAGTTAGTATAATATGGGTAGAATAGTTAGTTAGTTTGTATTGGTATAGTTAGAATACTTAGATTATTACAGTTAGTTAGATTAGTTATGTTGTATTTTACTTAGTATAGTTACTTTCTAGAACTAGTGTTAGTTAGTGCTGTTGGTAGGTTTTCATTAGTATAGGTAGTTATTAGTTAGGTATATATTGGAAGGTCTAGTGCTTACTCTATGTTTAGTTGTATGTGGTATGATGATTTCAAATACTTGATGAAGTTTCCTCAAATGCTTTTGCAGATAGATTGTTTGGTCCATTTGTTTTATGGACGAAGTGTTAAGAAAGAAGGTGGTTTGTTTGAGGATATGTAAGAAGAATTGGAAATGTTTGATGATCTTCATCCTCCTAGTTGGTAAACATGGTATTTTTAGGATAGTGGACACACTTGGGCCAACCTCAAGGATAAAAGAAAAACAAAGAATAAAAGAATGTTCTTAAGCGGAGCAGGCTCGTTCTAATATAGCCATGCAAGGAATAGTTGATGATCATACAAATTATATGATTAGAGCTAGACCTAAGTGTAACATGGACGGGGAGATCTCCGGGCACTAGTTTGCCAGCAAGCCAGACAGACTTTACAAACTCCTCAATGAATACCCAAATGTGCGGGATTACAAGGGATGGATAGGGCTAATACCACCTGTCACCTACCCCTCAACCGTGGAGCACCATTATATCCGAAGGTTCCCATGCACCTAGGCACTACACCCGTGTGCAAAGAAACTACCCATATTCCCCTGGGAGTCTAACCCTACGGATCGACAAGCATAGGACTTGGGCAAACCCAAAGGAAGGACGAACCACCACCACAACTTAGCTCTACTTCTAATCATATAAGTTATATGAATGATTGAGCATAAGGTTCTACATGTTTGGTTGATGACATAGAAACTATATGCTAGTTCATATGTCAAGATTATAACATGAAAACTATACTCTCGTTCATAAGCATAACTAAATTGATAAAATGAGAGCAAGACTTTGGAAGAATTCTTCACAAAAGAATACTAAAATGTAAAAGATTACAAGTAGAGAAGTGGAGGTGTAGAGCCTCAAATGGTGTGTGTGTGTGTGTAGAATGAACTCCACCACTCTTCTTATACTAGCTAGAGGTCGGTTTGGGTGCAGGTAAATTAGGAAACCTCCCAAACCGCCTTCTACGCGCATTGATTGCACCGCTAGAGAAATGTGGGACCGAGCGAAGCTAGAGACAGTGCGGCCATAACCTGGGCTGGCCCGTTCGCCACTACCTTGCTCTAGTGGGTTCCTGGGCGGGCCTAGATGGATCCTACGTTAGAGGTTGGGCCAGAGTTGGCAGTTGGATCGGTTGTCTTCTCATTCTTTGGTATAGGGTCTGCATTACACTTTCTCTAATGGTGCATTTTGATCGTACTTCCCAAGTATTTCATGAATAAGTCCGTCAAAACACTAAGTCTCCAATACATGTGGAAATATGTCAATAGTAAAGGTATATGTGTCATAAGTTTGTTTATTTCTCCTAATTTATATTTTAATTGGCAGTCAGATTTGCTCATTATGGACCACCAACAAAATCCCCCAAGCTTAACCTTTGCTCATCCCAAGCAAATAGCTAAGTACTTGGTTGTTGATTAGGAGTTGCTGCTATGCTGAATATTATTCATAAGTGTCATGCCTATAACAGAGTATTCTTTTGCAACTTAAATAAGTTGTCATTCTTATCCACCCTTTTCTTTTGATCCCTGTGGGGTGTATAGTTTTTTTAAGTTCTTGGGCGGTTGCAGGACAGAACGGTTATACAGAATTACCAATCATTCATTCCTTGATCAACCTTCTATCCGAAGGTTTTATAAGTTTTGCGAAATAAATGTAAGTTCCTCAAATGATTCACTTGATCACTCAATATGTATAATGAACCTCACCAAGGTATTTTGATATTTTTTCCTTTTTTCATCCTACCACTAAAAGGCTTTTTGGTGGAGTTTTGGGTAGGTATGAAATTGAGGCATATTTGTATCACATATTTTGCTAAGTCAAAAACCAAATCCAAGAAGATACAAGTCATACACTTTGATCAAGACGTGCAAGTGTGTGGATTTTTATAACTTCCTAATTCTAAGTAGTTTTGGTACTCCTTTGAACGATGACTCTCTCTCTCTCTTTTGGATTAATGTCTTTTATTTGAAAGTATAGGCTATCTTATTTCTTTCTTTTTTTCTTTTATTTATTCATGCTTTTTGGCATGCCTTTTTTTATCTCATGATTTTTAGCATGTATATTTTTCTTTTCTCTGCTTTTTTAGCATAGCCCATATTTTGCTTTTTGGCATATGAAATTTTAGAAAGAGAGACTCATAATAAATGAATGGAGTAGTTATTTTGGTGGACATAATAATATGTTTTTGCATAACTCTCAGTGTAAGAGTCAGCGGTTTATTTGAGGGTGTACATATGTCTTGATCATGGGCGCATGACGAGAATCTCAACAAGGGTCACAAACAATTTGGCAAAGCTCAATGCAATAACAAGTAGCATACGACTAAGGTTTTGTATTTGAATTTTGTGTCATATGGCCTTGGTAGGTAATCATAATCATCGAGAAACTTTTGAATTTTAGTATTTTTGAAATTGAAAACTCCAGATGTCTAGTTTCTCTTAGAACAAACTCATAGCAATTTCTATTTGTACCATGTCATTACTTGCAACAACTTAGAAAAGGAGTATGCATTTGCAACCCACAAGTTTTCAAGTTCTTTTTAGGATGAGACATTTTTAGCCAACAAACTTAAATCTTAGCGAATACTAAGTTACAACCTAGGTACAAATGAATTACTGATAGAGCAACTATTTATCATTTTAACATAGGAGAACTTAAACATTCCTAAAACACATATGAAGAGTGGAATTCATATTTTTGTTGTTTTTATCATATTTCATTTTTTGGTATTTTTAATTTTTTTGATTTTTTTAAATTCTAATAATTAAATAAATACAGAAAATGAAATGCGAAGAATAAAAAGATACAATGTACCTATGCGGGAGTCCTCCCCCCAGCTTGCTCGAGGCCTATGGTTTGGGATTGTATCCCATGGACCGCCAGTAGGCCGCCTGTGCATCATGTTGTGTGGATTTTGAACCCTTCGAGTCGGGTGTTAATGCCATCTAGCTCGTAACGATCTAAAGTGGACTGTCATGGCTAGAACGGTGGTGGTAGCCTCTCGGAGTCAGAGGAGTGTCTCCACTCCGTGGCATCAGCTTCTCGCCATCCTGACCCTCTAGCCTCGTGTTGTTGCGGGGTGTGATGCCAACCTAGCTGGTACCCAGGTGTGAACCTAGGCACCTACATTGCTAGAACCACTACACATGGTACACCGAGGCACAAGTGGTGTTGGTGTTGGCGGTGGATGCTAAGAGTTGCCTGCTTTGTCCAAGTCCTGCTCCGTGTCGACCTGCTAGAAACAGAACTCCTGTGTGCTTCCGCTTGTTCGACAAGAGTGAAGGTTAGCTCCGAGGACTTATACAAAGAGAGTTCTGGGATAGGTAACGGAATCTCATTTGTATATACTAGTAAGAAAAATTCTAGGTTTCCTGCATCATCATATTTCAAATGATGCCCTTGCATCAAGTAGTGGTCATTAATACTGATGCATGGTGTAGAGATGTATGTCACATCTTCTCCGTCCAATGCACCAATACTAGTTGCAATACGTGTCACAAGGGATGTGCAAGAAATAGATGTGGAAGCCTTGAATGTTTCTAACAAATGTTCAAATATTTCTTTTACAGGAGCAACTTTAATCTTTTTAAGCATGATAAACAAATCGTATGTCTTGTCTAGCAAACAAAGTCATGGCAATCCAACGATGCATGAACCTCAAAGTAGGATGGTGAATATTCATATTTTGAGGTTGAAACTTGCCAATCACATTTTGACTAGAAATTACTCTCCAAAATTCATGACGATTAAAACCCTTGAGAGCATGGTCTAAGTCAATTGAGCATTTCTTACTAAAGCCTAAGTGAGAACTAAGATCTCTCCATGTAAGGTAATATGGTTGTTCAAAAAGACAGACAATAATCTCATTCTCTACTTCTTGCAAAGAGCATAGAAACTGGATAGTCAGGAAGCGAGAACCTTGCTCCTCAACAGGAGCAATGTTCTCCCGTCCAACGGCTTTCTAGATGGTGGCAAATTCGGTCTCCATACCTATCTTTACGAGGAGATCGATGTCAGATGCCGGTGTGTGGATGAACTCTCGGTTCTTGATGAGGTCGTACGCCTGCATCTCCCATTCTCCTTCGAAATCAAGGTGGTGATCATCATCACCTTCCCCCATCGGTTGTTCTTGCTCTTGCTCTTCTTCCGCTAGCATAGTTTCTTCGTCTTCATGCATCAGGCTCTCTTCATGTTCGGTGTAGTGCATGCTTGAGCTTCCACAGGAGCGCCTTGAGCTCAACCCCATGATTTTCTTGATGGCACTGGTGATACTTTTTTGAACCTGCCCATGGTGGAAAACAACAACACAAACTCGAAAATGGGGTTATGTTAGTGAAATCAAATTGAACAACCCATGAGCTTGGCTTGGTGGTCTTGAGCTTAGGAATTTTCTACAGAGTTTCCATGCAGTCAGGCTTTGTGGAAAAATATTTTTGCAAGTGATAGAGCAAAGAGAGTGAGAGGGAGTGAAAAAACGAGAGTGGAGTGTGAGTGAGGGCTTACACCCGAGCTCTTGGTATTTATAGAGCAGAGCACTGGCCGATAGAGGGAGGGAGCAACGGCTCCTAGCCGTTGGAGAAGCAGCAGCACTAGTGGCATCGGTTAGATGGTGTGGCCATAATAGAGGTGGGCCCACTCAGTCCCCCCTTTGTCTGGTTGCCCCCAACGGCTGTGGCCCCTTTGGCCGGTTGCTCCCAATGGCTAAGTGGGACCTAGCCGTTGGGGTTTTGCAATTTTTCAAACTCCTCTCTTCTCAAAATTGATTTTTCACAAAAACTTTTATTATATTTTGAATTTTCATAAATATTTTAAAAATGAGCAATGATAATAGAAAATCTATACTATTAGAAAATGGTTTTTATTTTATTTTTCTGAAAAGCTTATTTTGAAGTAAATTTTCAGATTTCAAATTTTGAAATTGGAATTTTTGAATTTTTGAATTTTTCAAGGATAACTACTAATTTACCTTCGGCAAGGGCTTCAACATTTATAGTTTGTCAGCAAGACTTCTCCTCCTTTATTGCTCTGCAGCTACACGAACAAACTCGGGGGAATTCTTGGGTTGCCCTAGGATTTTCCCCGAATGGTTGACTGGAATTGCGACAGCCATTTGCACTATTGGTGTTTCAATCATTTCATTAAAACTTAGTTGATTCTTTACGGAGGAGGACAACTTTTCAATTTTAGAATTTATATTTTCAAACATTTTATCATTAAACATTAATTTTAAGGTGATATTTTCATTTATTTTTGCTTGGCCTAAGACCAAGTCTTTCAAGGATGGTTGATTCGAATTGAAATTGGAGTTGAAATTTGAATTACCTCCTTGCAGGTGGGATTGATTGTTCCACCTGTTGTTATTCCATCGGAACACATTGTTGATATATGCGGCATCTTCATGGGTCTCAGGACAGTCGTTCCCCGAGTGTCAGACTTCTCCATAAACCTCACATGTCACGTGTGAGTCCACGGCCTAGACGGTGGCCTTCATGGTTTCCTTCTCAGCGGCACACTCGCCCAGTCTTTTCAATAGGAGATTCATTTTTGTGGAAAGCATATCCACCTCATTCATGGTATGCATGTATTTTTGTTGTTTTCTTTCCTCCCGTAGCTTTGATTTGACACCATCTTGTCGATGAGAGCCGTGGCTCCATCGATGGTGAGGGAAAGGAAAGCGCCTCCAGCAGCGGCATCAATGTGCCCCTTCGACATGGATGTTAATCACTCATAGAAGTTCTGGAGCATGAACCAATTCTCTATCTCGTGGTGCAGGCACGCTTGGATGTAATCCTACAGGCTCTCCCACGCCTCAGGGATAGATTCCATGGAATTTTGCTGGAAGTTTGAAATTCTCCCCCTCAGGGCATTGGTTTTGTCCATGGGGAAGAACTTTGCGAGGAACGCCGTGGAACATTTGTCCCATGTGTTGACGGCTTCCTTGTCCTTATAGAACCACTGCTTCGCCTTCCTCGCGAGGAAGAAGGGATACAGACAGAGCCTGATGCTTGCTGGTGTGGCGTCTTTTATGACAATGGTGTCGCACAGCTCAAGAAAGTGCTGAAGGTGCGTACTTGCATCCTCACTAGGCAAACTATAGAACTGGTTTGCCTGCATCGTCGTTATGAGGCCAGTCTGGAGCTCAAAATTCCCGATACCAGTGTTGACAATGGGCCCAATAGACACATTGGCAACAACGGAGGTGGAGTAGTTGCAGAGTGACTTGGCCATGCAGGTAGTAGCGAACTGTGCTGAGGTGACTGGTTCACTTGCCGACAGAGTAGCAGAAGAAGAAGTGGTACGAGACCGACTCTTCCTTAGGAGTGCCTCTAGATTATCGGTGTAGTTATCGATGTAGTTTTTCGGTAGGTAGTAACTAGTCATACACTATCCTGTTTTCATCCACAACAGGAGAAAACAAGCAGAGTTAGCCTGCATGTCACACCCATTTATTGACCAAATGGAATGCATACCCTTATGTGCGCCCAGAGATCAATCACACATAAGTTCACAAATTATAACAGAAGTATCATCACAAATGTTATTACATCATGATATTTAAACACATAGTCTTAACACAAATGTAGCGGAAGTATAAATAGAAATCTCTCGTGGTAGCTCCAGTCACAGGTACATTGACTGGTTGACAGCAAGACTAGTAATCTTCAGGGAAGTAGGCGTAGTAGTCACTATTACCTCCATCTGTTACCCATCCGGGATTTTTATCCAAGTAAGAGAAATAAACAAGCGTAAGTACATCTCGTACTCAACAAGTATAACATGGGGTTCATGAGGCTCAAAAAGGCATATTCATTGGTTTATCAGCATGTAGCTTTTAGTTAACATGATTTTAGCATAACAATAGCATCAAAATGTCTCAATATAAACATTAAACATATGATCCATGTGAAATGATTAATGAATAGCAAAAACATAATCATAAACAATTATTCAACTATTCCATAAGGGTCCAAGGCCACTCGTGACCGTGAGCACGGCTGTTATAACAGTTTTACACTCTGCAGAGGTTGTACACTTTCACTGTGAGTCGTGTTACCCAAATGCCCGGGTTAATTACTCCCAAAACACTACCAAGGTGAGCAGGCAGGGTAAACACTATGAAGTCTTTCGAAGGTTCGTCTAACAAGTTAGGGCCATTAGATTTCACTCGGCAAACAGATGTAGAGCCCCCCTTCCTGATGGCACAAAAACACGCAGCCTATACACATGAGGACAGAGGTCGCACTATACCCGATTCGTCAAGCCATTCTTACGCCATAAAGGAATACCTCTAACAAGCTAGAAAAGGTCCTTCTATATGACTAAAGCCAGAGCCATATAGCCCCCACAGTTGTACTGTAAATCCCGGATTGTCGCTTATAGATGAGTCCTTATGGAGAGCAATTAGAGCATCAAAAGTAACCCCCATGCTCTAATCCCCTTTAAACATTAATCAAAATCATCTTTTAATGTTTGTTGCATATTCCTCTAACCAATTTACATGATCATAGTCCATGTTTAAGCACTAGCCACACTACTCAATGCAATATAATAGGTACCAAGGTAAAGGATCAATCGCTAAGTCATCCTTAACAAGGAATAAATGCATAATGATATTAATTGCATAAGGTGAATAGGACAACAAGGATTATCCCATGCTATACTTGCCTTGCTCAAACTGGTCCTGAAGATCTTGCTCGTAGTAAAGCTCTTGATCTCCAACGAATTTCTCACCGTCTATACTCGATCAACCAATATCAACAACACACATCCAGAGGCAATCATGCATAGACAAACAAGACTATAATTAGAACAATACACCAACAGTAAGAAAATAAAATAAAAAGTCTTTAAAATGAATCTACAACTTGCTAGGATCACACAGACGCGAAGATCACGAAAATCGGAGCTAAAACGACAAAGTTATGAATTTCCAAAGATTTCCTATAGAAAAATAAATACTTTAATAAAAACTCGAAAATAAATTAATCCAAACCTACTGTACAGTTGTATAATTACGTAGAGCTCGCAAATATGAATCTAACGAAATTTGAATGGACCAAATCGGAGTTAAAACGAAAATTCTACAATTAAAACAATCTGAATGGCAAAACTGTAAATATCAGAAAGCGTATTTTTCATTTACCGAAACGAAATACGTTTTCAACCGATCAAAGCGTACTCTGAGCTTTACGTTTTAGGACGGCGGGTTACAATACGCAAAAGCACAGGGACTCTTTAACAAAAAGTACAGCCGAAAGGGTATCAACTATTCTCAGCCGTTGGATTTAAAATGAATGGCCTAGATCTAATCGGGGGGAGGGAGAGAGAGAACGGCCGGCGGCTACAGGAGCCCAACGGCGGCGCCATGGCCGGACTTGGCCCGAGCTCGCCGGAACTCGATGAAACAGCCTTACCGACCACCGTTCGACAAACTGGAGACACCGGAAGAAAGAGCGGCCCACGGCGATCTTACCTCACACAAAAGGAAGACCGGAGGATGGGTTGAGGAGGGTGTTTGGCTCGGGATGGCGGTGGTAGAGCTCGCGCTCACGGTGGCAACACCCCCGAGGCCTACAACTGCTTCAATCGGCCGAGATGGGATCGGCGAGGGTGCGGCTCGGCTTTTATAGCCCGTAGGCATCACCGGTTATGGAAAGGAGGGGGATTTGGAGACGGATTCGAATCATCGAATCGGGTAGAAAGAGGAAGACGGCGTTCGTCGATGGAAAGCGCCGGAGGAAGGAGAAGGAAAGGGGAAGCGGTCACTGACAGACGGGTCCCACATGTCAGCGACTCAGAAGAAAACAGGGCGGCGGCTGGCTTGGCAGGCCGCGGCTGGTTGCTGGGCTCGGCCCGCGAAGGAGAAGGAGGCCGCGGGAGAGAGGAAAGAGCGGGCCGCGCGCGCTGGGCTGCGGAGAGAAACGGCCCGAGAGCAGAGAGAGAATAAGAAATCCTTTTCCAATTTTTCAAATTCCTTTTTCAAATGATTTTCAAATCAAATTTGAATTTGATTGAAACCACTCAATACAAAACTTCAAATGCAGCAGCATGAATGCTCAATCATGTTTCTACCCTTATATTTAATTTTAAATTTATAAAAATTATTCTTATTCTAAATTTTGCATGTTTCACAAAAATAAATATAAAAATCATATTTTTCCTATTTTTCTTCTTTTCAAATTTTTAGGGTGTTACAATTCTACCCCCCTTAAGATGAATCTCGTCCCGAGATTCGACCGATGCTTACTCAAACAATTGTGGGTAGGTTTTTCTCAGATCCTCTTCTCGTTCCCAAGTAGCCTCTTCTGCTGTGTACCGATTCCATTGTACTTTACACATTTTGATTGTTCTACTTCTTGTGACTCTGTCTGCAGTCTCTAAAATTTTAACCGGAAACTCTTCATATGTAAGATCCTCCTTAACAGTAAGTTCCTCTAATGGAATCTGCTCCTCTGGTACTCGTAAACATTTCTTCAATTGAGACACATGGAACACATCATGTACACCTGCCAAACTTTCAGGTAATTCCAACTGATATGCCACTTCACCACGTCTCTCTATAATCTTGAAAGGTCCAATATATCTTGGTGCCAATTTACCCTTCATGTTGAACCTCTTCACACTCCTCATGGGTGACACTTTCAAGTATACGTAATCTCCTACCTCAAAGGTCAACTCCCTTCTACGAGTATCAGCATAGCTTTTCTGTCTGGACTGTGCTATTTTTAGATTATCTCTAATCATTCTCACTTTCTTTTCAGCATCCTTTAATACATCAGGCCCATACACTTGACTCTCCCCTGTCTGATTCCAGAACAACGGGGTCCTACATTTTCGTCCATACAGAGCCTCAAACGGTGCCATTCGAAGACTCTTCTGATAACTATTGTTATAAGAGAACTCTGCGTAAGGCAAACTCTTATCCCAGCTAGTACCATATTGTAAAGCACAAGCTCTCAACATATCTTCCAATATCTGATTAATTCTCTCCGTTTGACCATCTGTCTGAGGATGATAAGCTGTACTAAAATTTAGTTTGGTCCCCAATGATTCATGTATCTTTTGCCAATAATGAGATGTAAACTGAGTACCTCGATCAGACACAATCTTCTTAGGTACTCCATGTAGACTCACTATTCTTTCCATATACAATTCTGCCAACTTCGCACTGCTATATGTAGTCTTCACAGGCAGAAAATGAGCAACCTTAGTCAGACGATCCACTATCACCCAAATTGAATCATATCCTCTTTGAGTCCGTTGCAACCCAACTATAAAGTCCATACCAACCTCTTCCCATTTCCACTCGGGTATCTGCATAGGCTGTAACAATCCTGCAGGTCTCTGATGTTCCGCTTTTACCCTTTGACAAGTGTCACACAAAGCAACATACTCAGCAACATCTCTCTTTAAACCGTACCACCAATATTTCTCTTTCAGATCCAAGTACATCTTAGTACTCCCCGGATGTATGGAATAAGCTGACTCATGAGCTTCACGCAGAATTGCCATTCTGATATCCTTATCTTCGGGCACACACAACCTTTTTCCAAACCATAACGTACCATTATCATCCTTACGGAATCCTGGAGATTTACCTTTCGCTATATTTTCAGCTATCTCTCTCAACTTTTCATCCTTCTGCTGACCTTTATGGATCTCTTGCTCTAGAGTAGGCTCTAATACTAATTCCACTGCGTTGGTAGTAAATCCTAAGTTCAAATGCTTGCACTCGGCACACAATTCCTTTGGCATAGGCATTACTTGTACTTCATTTGCATAACTTTTCCTACTAAGAGCATCAGCAACAACGTTGGCCTTTCCTGGATGATAATGCACCTCTAGATCATAGTCTTTTATCAACTCCAACCATCTACGCTGCCTCAAGTTCAGATCCGTTTGAGTGAAGATATACCTTAGACTCTTGTGATCAGTGTATATATCACTCTTGTGTCCAATCAAATAATGTCTCCATATCTTTAATGCATGAACTACTGCAGCTAATTCCAAATCATGAGTAGGGTAATTTAA
Source organism: Saccharum hybrid cultivar R570 (assembly GCA_038087645.1). Classification (NCBI taxonomy): domain Eukaryota; kingdom Viridiplantae; phylum Streptophyta; class Magnoliopsida; order Poales; family Poaceae; genus Saccharum; species Saccharum hybrid cultivar. The sequence continues at coordinate 2,461,026 of JAQSUU010000795.1, forward strand.
CTCATGCTTCCTCAACTGCCTCGATGCATATGCCACAACTCTACCTTCTTGCATCAGTACACATCCCAAACCCAATCGAGATGCATCACAATAGATAGAGAAAGGTTTACTCAGATCTGGCAAAACTAAGACGGGTGCAGTCGTCAATCTCTTCTTTAGTTCCTCAAAATTAGCCTGACACTTCTCGGACCACACAAACTTGGCATTCTTCTCCAATAATGCAGTCATTGGTTTTGCAAGCTTTGAAAATCCCTCTATAAATCTCCTATAATAACCAGCTAATCCCAAGAAGCTACGGATTTCACTCACATTGATGGGTGGTTTCCAATTCAATACATCTTTCACCTTGCCAGGATCTACTGATATTCCTCCATTAGAGACAATGTGACCCAGAAAAGAAACTTCCTTCAACCAAAACTCACATTTACTCCTCTTTGCATATAGTTGGTGTTCTCTGAGCTTCTGCAAGACCAACCTCAAATGTTCAGCATGTTCTTCCTCAGTCTTGGAAAATACTAGAATATCATCAATGAATACCACTACAAACTTGTCCAGATATTCCATGAATACCTTATTCATCAAATACATAAAGTATGCAGGAGCATTAGTCAGACCAAAAGACATCACTGTATACTCATACAACCCATACCGTGTGGTAAAAGTTGTCTTTGGTACATCACTAGCACGAATCTTCAACTGATGATATCCAGAACGAAGATCAATCTTGGAAAATACACAAGCTCCTCTCAACTGATCAAACAGGTCATCAATCCTAGGCAATGGATACTTGTTCTTAATAGTAACCTCATTAAGAGACCGATAATCTACACACATCCTCTGAGTTCCATCTTTCTTATCCACAAAAATCACTGGTGCTCCCCATGGTGAAGAACTAGGACGAATAAAACCCTTATCCTGCAACTCCTTAATTTGTTTCTTAAGTTCTTCTAATTCATTTACTCCCATTCTATATGGACGCTTAGCTATAGGTGCAGTTCCAGGTAATAATTCAATAATAAATTCAATGTCACGGTCTGGTGGCATACCTGGCAATTCCTCTGGAAACACATCTGGGAACTCCTCCACAACTGGATCTCCCTGGTTGGCACCATCATTGAGCTGGTTCACTGTAGCGGTCTCTTGTTTTTGCACTTTTACTTCAACCCTGATTCTATCACCCTTTGGTGTTGTCAGTACAACTGATTTATCCTTACACTGAATCTCTGCTTGTTGTTGCATCATCCAATCCATTCCCAATATAAGATCAATCCCAGCTGTTCTCAATACTATAGGGCTAACTGTAAACTCTACCCCCCTTAAGTTGAGACTAATCGGAAGACAGCGATAAGATGCTGGCATGCTTCCACCAGGTGAGTTTACTAAGATAGGGTTCTTCATGGCACACAAATGGATTCTATGTATTCTAACAAATGATTGTGATATGAAAGAATGTGATGCTCCAGAATCAAAAAGAACAGTGGCGGGAGTAGAGTGGACATCGAACGTACCAAGCATAACTTCTGGCTCCTCCACTGCAGTTTCCTGGGACAAGTGATTCACCCTTCCTGAGTTAGGTGCGGGCTTCTGGTGGCTGCTCTGTTTCTAGGGAGTCTGCTGGTTGGGCTTCTCCGGGCAATTGTAAGACAAGTGACCTTCTTTTCCACATCGGAAACACCTGTTGGGAGTATTGGGAGCACTAGTCTTCGTAGGAGTGTTATTGGAAGGAGCCTGACGCTGCGCTTGATTTCCATTCTGCTGCGGTGGACGTTGGTTGCTATTCTATGGCTGGAATGGGGGACGTTGCGGGAACTGTCCACGGAATGGGGCCTGACCACGATTCCACTGTCCAGAGGGAGGCCTCTGCTGAGTATTCTGCTGAAAGCCAATACGCGGACGGGTGTTGCTATTGGAGGCTTGTCCCTGTAACCTCTTCCTCTTTGCATCCATTTCCTTGCGCTTGCTATCCACCACGATAGCGCGGTTCACAAGCGTCTGAAAGTTAGGGTAGGTATTGGACATCAACTGCAACTGTAGTCCATCATATAATCCCTTCAAAAAGCGGCGCTGCTTATCATTGTCATTGGCCACCTCATGTGGAGCATATCGTGACAATTGAGCAAACTTGTCACGGTACTCAGCTACAGTCATTGACCCTTGGGTCAGGTTCCTGAATTCCTCCGCCTTCAACTCTATCATTCCTTCAGGTATATGGTAAGCCCTGAAGTTCTCCCTAAACTCCTGCCAGGTGACTGCAGGAGCATTGGCAGGACGACCATACTCATATGACTCCCACCAATCCTGAGCTTCTCCCTGAAGTTGCCCAGAAGCAAACAACACCTTCTGTCGGTCATCACATTGGGCAATCGTGAGTTGTTTCTCCACAGCACGAAGCCAATCATTGGCCTCCAAAGGATCAGCAGCATGTGTGAACACTGGGGGACGACCCTTCAAAAACTCACCACGCTTATCACGTGGTTGAGCCCCAGCAACTGGCTGATTTTGCTGATTTTGCACTAGTTGCTGCATCAACTGCGTCTGTACCGCCAATAGTTGCTCGATAGTTGGTGGCGGTGGTGGTGGTGGATTTGGGGGAATGTTTCCACGACCTCTGCCTCTTCCTCTTCCGGCCATCTGCCACCCATAAACATGCAAACTTTAAGAATTCCATGATTTCAACCACTTATAAGATTAAGAATGAGATCTGAAAGTGTTCTGGACGAGTAGCAATGTTGACAGTTCAGTATTTCAATCATATCTCGAGTTACAGAAATCCAAAAGAGGCGTGCCTTATATGGTTGGAAAGCTTATGAAATTATCCACAATTTCTATTCAGACCTCAAGATCAGATTCTGTCGTTAATTCTATGAAAAATAAGGCGTAACAGAAACTGTTCCAGATTCCAGACTGTGCAGAAACTTTAACTTGTAAAAATTATATCTCTCGAACCAGATCAGATAAAAAGGTGATTCCAGTGGCATTGGAAAGATGCTTGAGTCTAGTTTCTCTCATAAAAATTTCATAAATGTTGCACGAACCGTTTTTAAACTATAGCAGAAACATCGAAGACTGCTCCAGGAAACAGCAAGGACAGAAACGTGATAATATCAAACCCAACTATTATTCCTTGACTATTAAACTTATTATTCTTAAGAATGGAACTTGTAGACATGCCTACAAGTCCCGACACTCAAACAAAGATCCAACTCACACATAAGCATAATTATAAAGCAACTAGCACACCAAGGTTCAAACCACACGACAGACTCGACTGACTCAACTGACGTTACTAAGAACGTTCTTATTACATAAAGGACTCCTACTTCCTAAGGAAGTGGCTCATGCTCTAATGTCTCATAAATCTTGGGCATGCCTTGGTTTGCTCGGAGCTCATCAATAGTTGCTTGGCACCTCTTGATAGTCTTCCCTTGTGCCTTCACCATCTCTTCTAGCTGCAGCTTCCTATCCATCATATCATAGACAAAGTTCACCATCACCCGAGGTAGTGGCTCTAGCTGCACTGGATCTGTCATAGCCCATCCAAGTTCGGGGTGTGCACGAGGAAAGAAGCGATGAATGTCATGCTTCATAAGGTTAAAGCGAAGATAGCGGAGACCCATACATGCTTCAAAAGCAGCATCTTCAATGCTATCCTCTATAGTAGCTCGATGTCCCACGTGAGAGAACATCCTGTCCAGCTGATATGCCCCCTTGTCTTGCTTATGGGCAAAGATGCTTGCCCTTGCCTTCCAGTACGTGTCCTCCAGTGGATGAGTGTACTCCCAGCAGACGTACTCCACAGCTGGATGCCAATCAGCGAAGTAAGCAGTGAGCATCCCCACCAGGCGAAGATGAGAGACAGCATTCCCTCCATTCCTGTGGTAGATCCTCACAGTCCACCCCATTGGAGCAGGTGGCATATCTTCAGGAGCTTCATGTGGTGGAGGCGGGGGTTGTACTCCTCCATTGGCTTCCTCTTCATCATCTTCAATCTCGACGATTTCTGGATCTTCTTTAGGCTCAGGCTCTTCCTGGGGAGGTGCTGGTGCTTGGACTGGTGCTACAGGAGTCTGCTCCTGTTCCTGAGGTTCTGGCTCTTGTGGCTCTTCAGTTGCATGCAGGGCACGAGGTGGGTAGTATCCTCCAGAGCTAATGCGGGCAGTCTTACGGTCACGGGCTATCTACAGAATTTTTAGATGAAGTTAGAATAGAGGCAAAATTTCGTAATAGAATGTGACATAAGAAGCATAAAAATTTATCAAATAACAAGAGCAAGATAGTGAGCATAAAAATAATGTAAAGATGATACTAAATCGACCATTCCTAGCTAGGCTTGCGTCCTACAGTCAACAAGAGCTCCGATACCAATTTGTCACACCCATTTATCGACCAAATGGAATGCATACCCTTATGTGCGCCCAGAGATCAATCACACATAAGTTCACAAATTATAACAGAAGTATCATCACAAATGTTATTACATCACGATATTTAAACACATAGTCTTAACACAAATGTAGCGGAAGTATAAATAGAAATCTCTCGTGGTAGCTCCAGTCACAGGTACATTGACTGGTTGACAGCAAGACTAGTAATCTTCAGGGAAGTAGGCGTAGTAGTCACTATTACCTCCATCTGTTACCCATCCGGGATTTTTATCCAAGTAAGAGAAATAAACAAGCGTAAGTACATCTCGTACTCAACAAGTGTAACATGGGGTTCATGAGGCTCAAAAAGGCATATTCATTGGTTTATCAGCATGTAGCTTTTAGTTAACATGATTTTAGCATAACAATAGCATCAAAATGTCTCAATATAAACATTAAACATATGATCCATGTGAAATGATTAATGAATAGCAAAAACATAATCATAAACAATTATTCAACTATTCCATAAGGGTCCAAGGCCACTCGTGACCGTGAGCACGGCTGTTATAACAGTTTTACACTCTGTAGAGGTTGTACACTTTCACTGTGAGTCGTGTTACCCAAATGCCCGGGTTAATTACTCCCAAAACACTACCAAGGTGAGCAGGCAGGGTAAACACTATGAAGTCTTTCGAAGGTTCGTCTAACAAGTTAGGGCCATTAGATTTCACTCGGCAAACAGATGTAGAGCCCCCCTTCCTGATGGCACAAAAACACGCAGCCTATACACATGAGGACAGAGGCCGCACTATACCCGATTCGTCAAGCCATTCTTACGCCATAAAGGAATACCTCTAACAAGCTAGAAAAGGTCCTTCTATATGACTAAAGCCAGAGCCATATAGCCCCCACAGTTGTACTGTAAATCCCGGATTGTCGCTTATAGATGAGTCCTTATGGAGAGCAATTAGAGCATCAAAAGTAACCCCCATGCTCTAATCCCCTTTAAACATTAATCAAAATCATCTTTTAATGTTTGTTGCATATTCCTCTAACCAATTTACATGATCATAGTCCATGTTTAAGCACTAGCCACACTACTCAATGCAATATAATAGGTACCAAGGTAAAGGATCAATCGCTAAGTCATCCTTAACAAGGAATAAATGCATAATGATATTAATTGCATAAGGTGAATAGGACAACAAGGATTATCCCATGCTATACTTGCCTTGCTCAAACTAGTCCTGAAGATCTTGCTCGTAGTAAAGCTCTTGATCTCCAACGAATTTCTCACCGTCTATACTCGATCAACCAATATCAACAACACACATCCAGAGGCAATCATGCATAGACAAACAAGACTATAATTAGAACAATACACCAACAGTAAGAAAATAAAATAAAAAGTCTTTAAAATGAATCTACAACTTGCTAGGATCACACAGACGCGAAGATCACGAAAATCGGAGCTAAAACGACAAAGTTATGAATTTCCAAAGATTTCCTATAGAAAAATAAATACTTTAATAAAAACTCGAAAATAAATTAATCCAAACCTACTGTACAGTTGTATAATTACGTAGAGCTCGCAAATATGAATCTAACGAAATTTGAATGGACCAAATCGGAGTTAAAACGAAAATTCTACAATTAAAACAATCTGAATGGCAAAACTGTAAATATCAGAAAGCGTATTTTTCATTTACCGAAACGAAATACGTTTTCAACCGATCAAAGCGTACTCTGAGCTTTACGTTTTAGGACTGCGGGTTACAATACGCAAAAGCATAGGGACTCTTTAACAAAAAGTACAGCCGAAAGGGTATCAACTATTCTCAGCCGTTGGATTTAAAATGAATGGCCTAGATCTAATCGGGGGGAGGGAGAGAGAGAACGGCCGGCGGCTACAGGAGCCCAACGGCGGCGCCATGGCCGGACTTGGCCCGAGCTCGCCGGAACTCGATGAAACAGCCTTACCGACCACCGTTCGACAAACTGGAGACACCGGAAGAAAGAGCGGCCCACGGCGATCTTACCTCACACAAAAGGAAGACCGGAGGACGGGTTGAGGAGGGTGTTTGGCTCGGGATGGCGGTGGTAGAGCTCGCGCTCACGGTGGCAACACCACCGAGGCCTACAACTGCTTCAATCGGCCGAGATGGGATCGGCGAGGGTGCGGCTCGGCTTTTATAGCCCGTAGGCATCACCGGTTATGGAAAGGAGGGGGATTTGGAGACGGATTCGAATCATCGAATCGGGTAGAAAGAGGAAGACGGTGTTCGTCGATGGAAAGCGCCGGAGGAAGGAGAAGGAAAGGGGAAGCGGTCACTGACAGACGGGTCCCACATGTCAGCGACTCAGAAGAAAACAGGGCGGCGGCTGGCTTGGCAGGCCGCGGCTGGTTGCTGGGCTCGGCCCGCGAAGGAGAAGGAGGCCGCGGGAGAGAGGAAAGAGCGGGCCGTGCGCGCTGGGCTGCGGAGAGAAACGGCCCGAGAGCAGAGAGAGAATAAGAAATCCTTTTCCAATTTTTCAAATTCCTTTTTCAAATGATTTTCAAATCAAATTTGAATTTGATTGAAACCACTCAATACAAAACTTCAAATGCAGCAGCATGAATGCTCAATCATGTTTCTACCCTTATATTTAATTTTAAATTTATCAAAATTATTCTTATTCTAAATTTTGCATGTTTCACAAAAATAAATATAAAAATCATATTTTTCCTATTTTTCTTCTTTTCAAATTTTTAGGGTGTTACACTGCATAAACTATGGCTACCATTCGTGCATATGATCATAATCATGTCCTACTAGATTCTTTTAACCTGTGCCTTTCCTGGCAATGGCACCAGAAATGCTTGTTGGCATTCCTTAGCGTAATCACCAAGTATGGAGATAGAATCCATTCCTAGCAATGGCACTAGAAATGTCTGTTGGTATTTCATAGCACCATCACTAAGATTTGGATGAATCTTAGCAACGCCGCCAAGGAAGACCAACATGATAGTTCTTAACGATTACAGAAACAATATCCGCAAGCGCACAGATCTACCATTATAGTATTTCATCCGAAAGTATTCAAGGTATCATTATTTATACTTTCCCAAAGGAAGGCATGTTGTAAACAGTCTAGCATGGAAATGAACAAGATTACATGCTTGCATAGTGAACCAAAGTTTATAGCAGGGGTAAACATGGTATCTTTAGGATAGTGGACACACACTTGGGCTAACCTCAAGGATAAAAGAGAAACAAAGAATAAAAAGATGTTCCTAAGTGGAGCAGACTTGTTCTAATATAGCCATGCAAAGAACAGTTTATGATCATACAAATTACATGGTTAGAGCTAGACCTAAGTGTAAGATGGACGGGGAGATCTCTAAGCACTAGTCTGCCGATAAGACAATTAGACTTATGAACTCCTACATGAATACCTGAACATGGGGCTTACAAGGGACGAATAGGGTTATCACCACTTGTCGCCTACCCCTCAACCGTGCAACACCATTGTACACAAAGGTTCCCATGCACCAAGGCATCTTGCCCATGTACAAAGAAACTACCCATATCCACCTGGGACTCTGACCCTATGGATCGACAAGCATAGGACATGGGCAAACCCGAATGAATGACGAACCACCACCTCAACTTAGCCCTACTTCTAATCATATAAATTATATGAATAATTAAGTATAAGGTTCTACATGTTAAGATTGTAACATGAAAACTATACTGTAGTTCATAAGCACAACTAAATTGATAAAATGAGAGCAAGACTTTGAAAGAATTCTTCACAAAAGACTACTAAAAATAAAATATTACAAGTAGAGAAGTGGATGTGTAGAGGCTCAAATGGCATGCGTGTAGAATAAACTCCACCACTCTTCTTATACTTGCAAGAGGTCGGTTTGGGTGCAGGTAAATTAGGAAACCTCCCAAACCTCCTTCTATGTGCATTGATTGCACCACCATAGAAATGTGGGACCAAGCGGAGCTAGGGGCGGTGCGGCCATACCCTCGTCTAGCTCGTTCGCCACTGCCTTGCTCTAGCGGGCTCCTGGCTAGGCCTGGATGGACCATACGTCAGTGCTTGGCCTAGAGTTAGCAGTTGGACAGGCCGTCTTCCCATTCTTTGGTGTAGGATCTTCATTACGCTTTCTCTGATGGCGCATTTTGATCATACTTACCATATATTTCATGAATAAGTCCTATAAAACACTAAGTCTCCAATACATGTGGAAATATGTCAATAGTAAAGGAATATTTGTCATAAGTTTATTTATTTCTCCTAATTTAGATCTTAATTGGCGGTCGGATTTGGTCATTAAGGGGCACCAACATCCACCTTGACTGTTTTCTAGATAAACCCTACTAAAAACATAGATTTACCAAAACTCATGGAATTTATTAGTTTAAACCCCCAAACCTATGTTGGTGTCATATTCATGCATTTATACAAGTTATATTGATGGTTTATGATGGGTGTTAACTACCGTCAATAAACTTTTCCAAGCCTAACCTTTGCTCGTCCCTAAGCAATGTTAAACTCAGTAATGGATTAGGAGTTGCTATGATATTTTCACTCCTTAAAAGTACACATGCGTTCAAATAAAAATTCTCCTCCGGATTAGAACAAACTATTCTATCTTTCAAACTTACCCATATTACCTTTAACCATGGGGATTCTTAGCCTTTACTTGGGTCTTGAGCAATTAAAAGACAGAACAATCAAGTCAAGCACTATGTCTTGAGTTCTTTGCTCGACCACTATTCCCAAGTTTTTATAAATTTTTAAAATAAAACTCAGAGATTCCATTATATGACACTCTCAAGTCTCTCAACATATGTGGTATTTGTGGATCCTCACCAAGGCAATAATGATGTTATGCCTTTCTCTTCCTACAACTAAGGCTTATGTGGAGCTCATAGGAGTGGAAATAACATGAAAGCATACTTGCAATACATATATTGTAAAGTCAAACCTCGTATCCAAAGAGAGTTGAGTCATACAATCAAATCAAGATGTGCATGTGTGTGGAATATATGGTGGCTAACCTAATTCTACTATGCTCCTTGAGAATTATCTCTTTTAAAATTTGGAAATACTTTGCAAGAGAACATGGGCTATCTTATTCATCTCTTTTTTCATGCGGGCACATAAGTACACATTATTTTCAACATCTCGGACACTTGTCCATTTTTTTCCAACTTTTTTATATGAATAACTTTTGCATAGCCCATGTTGACTCAAAGGACGGCCCTGCTCTAAGTAGTTTTGGTACTCCTTTGAACCACGACTCTCTCTCTCTTTTGGATTAATGTCTTTTATTTGAAAGTATAGGCTATCTCATTTCTTTCTTTTTTTCTTTTATTTATTCATGCTTTTTTGGCATGCCTTTTTTTATCTCATGCTTTTTAGCATGTATATTTTTCTTTTCTCTGCTTTTTTAGCATAGCCCATATTTGCTTTTTGGCATATGAAATTTTAGAAAGAGAGACTCATAATAAATGAATGGAGTAGTTATTTTGGTGGACAGAAAAATATGTTTTTGCGTAACTCTCAGTGTAAAATTCAGCGGTTTATTTGAGGGTGTACGTGTGTCTATATCATGGGCACATGACAATAATCTCAACAAAGGTCACAAACAATTTGGCAAAGCTCATTGCAATAACAAGTAACATATGACTAAGGTTTTGTATTTGAATTTTGTGTCATATGGCCTTGGTAGGTAATCATAATCATCGAGGAACTTTTGAATTTTAACATTTTTGAAATTGAAAACTCCATATGTCTAGTTTCTCTTAGAATAAACTCATAGCTGTAACACCCTAAAATTTTGTGATATTAAAAAGTAGGTAAATATGATTTTTATACAATTTTGTGACCATACAAATTTAGGGTAATAATAATTTTTTTTAAAATCAAATATAAGGGTGGAAACATGTTTGTGCACTCATGCTGTTGCATTTGAATTTTTGGTTGGAGTGGTTTGATTCAAATTCAAATTAGGATTCAAAATCATTTGAAAATGCTTTGAAATTTTGGAAAAAGAAAAAGGAAAGGGATTTTCGGTGCTCATTTCAATTTTGGCCCAGCAGCCGCTCGCTCCGGCCTGCTCCAGCTCCGCCTCCCTCTCCCACACTGGGCCGCCCGATCTGCGTCCGCTTTGGGCGGAGCCCAACAAACGCTGCTGGCCTAGCTCGCAAGCACACGTGCCGCTACCTCTCTCGCTGTCGCCGACACCATGGGTCCACCTGTTAGGGCCGTTTTCTTCTTCTCCACGCCGAGCCGATTTCTTTCCTCGTTTCACCGATCGAATCTTCCCTTCCAAATCTCCTTCTTTCCTTGTTTAGCGCATCCCCGAGCTATAAAAACAAGGTGCCACACCCCTCCGCTCCATCCTACCTCGAAGCAACGAACCGAAGCCATCCCGAGGAAGCTCCGCTCGGATCACTGCCGTGACCGCCTGCCATTCCGAGCCACGCGTCTCCTTTTGGTCTATCCTCGGCTCCGTTCTTGCGCGAGCTGAGCTCGCCATGTTCCCTACTCCATCCCGGTACCTTCTAATCGTCGAATGGTGCTCGGATTCGAGCTTTAGCGAACTCCGGCGATGGCGTCGCCGTGGACATGGCCGCCGGAGTGTTTCCCGGCTAGAGCGCCGCCACGCTCACCCCGAATTGATCTGATCCGTTCATCTGATATCCAACGGCCGTAGATGAAGGATACCGTTTCGGCTGCGCATTTTGCTAAAGAGACCCTGTGTTTTTCAATTGTCTAACCCGCAGTCCAAAGCATATTTCAGAATCACGTATTATCCTTTTGAAAGCGTAGTTTGATCTCAGTTAAGTCAAAATACGTTTTCAGCAATTTACAGTTATGCCACTGAGTTTGTTTTAGTCATAATTTATCCGTTTTAACTCCGATTTGAACCATTCAAATTGCGTTAGGTTCGTAATTGAGAGCTATACATGTTAGTAGAACTGTTCAGTAGGTTTGTGACATTTTATTTTTGAGTTGAATTAAAGTAATTACTTTTCTATAGGAAATCTTCGTAAATTCATAACTTCATCGTTTTAGCTCCGTTTTTTGTGATCTTTGTGTCTGTGTGATCCTAGCGAGTTGTAGATTCGTTTTAAAAACTTTTTATCTTATTTTCTTACTGTTGGTGTACTGTTCTAATTTTAGTCTTGTTTGTTTATGCATGATTGCTCTGGATGAATGTTGTTGCTATTGTTGATCGAGTATAGACGGTGAGCAATTCGTTGGGGATCAGGAGTTTTTCTACGAACAAGATCACCAAGACCAGTTTGAGCAAGGCAAGTATAGCATGGGATTATCCTTATTGTCCTATTCACAATAAGCAAATAATATCATTATGCATATATTCCTTGTTAAGGATGACTTAGTGTTGATCTTATTCCTTGATGCCTATTATATTGCATGGATTAGTATTGCTAGTGCTCAACATGAACTATGATCATGTAATTTGACTAATGGAATATGCAATAAACATTAAAAGATGACTTTTATTACTGTTAAAGGGTACTAGAGCATGGGGTTATTTGGTGCTCTCGTTACTCTCCATAAGGACTTATCTGTAAGCGAAAATCCAGGATTTACAGTACAACTGTGAGGGCTAAAATAGCTCTGGCTTTAGTCATATAGAAGGACCTTTTCTAGCTTGTTAGTGGTATTCCTTTATGGCGTAAGAATAGCTTGATGAATCGGATATAGTGCGGCCTCTGTCCTCATGAGTATAGGCTGCGTGTTATTGTGCCATTTGGAAGGGGGGCTCTACATCTGTTTGCCGAGTGAAATCTAATGCCCTAACTTGTTAGACGAACCTTCGAAAGACTTCATAGTTTTTCCCTGCCTGCTCACCTTGGAAGTGTTTTGGGAGTAATTAACCCGGGCATATGGGCAACATGACTCACAGTGAAAGTGTACAACCTCTGCAAAGTGTAAAACTATTATAACAGCCGTGCTGACAGTGACGAGTGGCCTTGGACCCTTATGGAATAGTGGATCATTAATAATGAATATATTTTTGCTATTCATTAATCATTTCACATGGATCATATATATATTGTTTACATTGAGACACTTTGATATTATTGATATACTGAAATAATGCTAATTAAAAGCTACATGCTGATAAACCTATGTTATGCCTTTGAGCCTCATGAACCCCATGGTACACTTGTTGAGTACGAGATGTACTTACGCTTGTTTATTTCTCTTACTTGGATAAAAATCCCGGATGGGTAACAGATGGTGCAAGTAGTGACTACTTCTACTTCCCGAAAGATTACTAGACTTGCAGTCAACCAGTCAATGTGCCTGTGCATGGAGCTTCCACGAGAGTTTTATATTTTACTTCCGCTACATTATTGTAAAGACTATGTGATAATAATCGTGATGTAATAACATTTGTGATGATACATCCTTTATAATTTGTTAACTTATGTGTGATTGATCTCTGGGCACACATAAGAATATGCACTCCATTTGGTCGTTAAATGGGTGTGACAAATTGGTATCAGAGCTATTGTTGACTGTAGGACGCAAGCCTAGCTAGAAATGATCGATTTAGTATCTTCTTTTCACTATTTTTATGCTCATTATCTTGCTCTTGTTATTTGATAAATTTTTATGCTTCTTATGTATCATTCTATTATGAAATTTTGCCTCTATTCTAATTACATCTAAAAACTCTGTAGATGGTTCGTAGCCGCAAGACTGCTCGCATCACCACTGGAGGACACTACCCACCTCATGCTTTGCTTGCACCTGAAGAGCCACAAGAGGAAGTACCCTAGGAGAATGAGCAGACCCCTGAAGCACCAATCCAAGTGCCAACACCTCCTCAGGAAGAACCCGAGCCTGAAGAAGACCCTGAGATCATCGAGATTGAAGATGATGAAGAGGAGGAAGCCAATGGAGGAGAGCAACCCCCGTCTCCACCACCTGATGCAGCTGCTGAGGATGTGCCACCACCTCCAATGGGTTGGACTGTGAAGATATACCACAAGGCTGGAGGAGATGATGTCTCTCACCATCGACTTGTGGGAATGCTCTCTGCCTACTTCGCTGATTGGCACCCAGCTGTGGAGTACGTCTGTTGGGAGTACACCCATCTACTAGAGGACACTTACTAGAAGGCAAGAGCGAGCATTTTTCCTAAGGATGAGGAAAAAGGGGCATACCAGCTGGACAGGATGTATACTCACATGGCTCGTCGAGCTACCATGGAGGATAGCATTGAAGACGCTGCTTTTGAAGCATGTATGGGCCTTCGCTACCTTCGCTTTGACAACATGAAGCATGATATTCACCGCTACCTCCCTCGTGCACACCCCGACCTTGGATGGGTCATGATGGATCTAGTGCAGTTGGAACCACTTCCTCAGGTGATGGTGAACTTTGTCTATGATATGATGGAGAGGAAGCTGCAGTTAGAGGAGATGGTGAAGGCACAGGGGAAGACCATCAAGAGGTGCCAAGCAATGATTGATGAACTCCGAGCAAACCAAGGCATGGCCAAGATTTATGAGACATTAGAGCATGAGCCACGCCAGTAGAAAATAGGAGTCCTTTATGTAATAAGAACGTTCGTAGTAACGTCAGTTGAGTCTTCGAGTCGGTCATGTGGTTTGAACTTTGGTGTGATAGTTGATTTATCATTATGTTTATGTGTGAGTTGGATTTTTGTTATGAGTGCTGGGCTTGTAGGCATGTCTACAAGTTCCATTCTTAAGAATAAAAGTTTATTAGTCAAGGGAATAATAGTTGGGTTTGGTATTGTCACGTTTCTGTCCTTGCTGTTTTCTGGAGCAGTCTGCAATGTTTCTGATATAGTTCAAAAACGGTTCGTGCTACATTTATGAAATTTTTATGAGAGAAACTAGGCTTAATCACCTTTCAAATGCCACTAGAATCACCTTTTTATCTGATCTGGTTCGAGAGATATAACTGTCACAAGTTAAAGTTTCTGCACAGTCTGGAATCTGGAACAGTTTCTGTTGCGCCTTATTTTTCATTAACTTAATGACAGAATCTGGTCTTATGGTCTAAATAGAAGTTGTGGGGAACTTCATAAGCTTTCCAACCATATAAAGCACGCCTCTATTGGACTGCTGTAGTTCGAGATATGATTGATTTACTGAACTGTTAACATTGATATTCGTCCAGAAAACTTTCAGATCTCATTCTTTATCTTATAAGTGGTTGATAACATGAAAATCTCAAAGTTTGCATTCTTATGGATGGCAGATGGCCGGAAGAGGAAGAGGCAGGGGTCGTGGAGGTGTTCCCCCGAATCCACCACCACCACCGCCACCAACTGTTGAGCAACTTCTGGCAGTGCAGACGCAACTTATGCAACAATTGGTGCAGAACCAACATAATCATCCAGTTGCTGGGGCACCACCACATGATAAGCGTGGTGAGTTTTTGAAGGGTCATCCCCCGGTGTTCATGCACGCCGCTGATCCCTTAGAAGCAGATGATTGGCTTTTGTGCCGTGGAAAAGCAACTCAACATTGCTCAATGTGATGACCGGCAGAAGGTGTTGTTTGCTTCTGGACAACTCCAGGGAGAAGCTCAGGACTGGTGGGAATCGTATGAGTATGGTCGTCCCGCCAATGCACCCACAGTCACTTGGCAGGAGTTTAGAGAGAACTTCAGAGCTTATCATATACCAGAAGGGATAATAGAACTGAAGGCAGAGGAATTCCGAAACTTGACCCAAGGGTCATTGTTTGTTGCTGAGTATCGTGACAGGTTTGCCCAGTTGTCACGATATGCTCCACATGAGGTGGCCAATGACAATGATAAGCAGCACCGCTTTTTGAAGGGATTGTATGATGGACTACAATTGCAGCTGATGTCCAATACTTATCCCAATTTTCAGATGCTTGTGAACCGCGCTATCGTGGTGGACAACAAGCACAAGGAGATGGATGCTAAGAGGAAAAGGCTTCAGGGACAGACTTCTAGTAGTAATACTCGTCCGCGTACTGGTTTCCAGCAGGGTAATCAACAGAGGCCTCCTTCTGGTCAGTGGAATCGTGGTCAGGTCCCTTTCCACAATCAGTTCCCGCAACGTCCCCCATTCCAGCCGCAGAATGGCAACCAACGCCCTCCGCAGCAGAGTGGGAATCAGCCTCAGCGTCAGGGTACTTCCAATAATACTCCAATGAAGACCAGTGCTCCCAATACCCCCAATAAGTGTTTTCGATGTGGGAAAGAAGGTCACTTGTCCTACAATTGTCCTAAGAAGATCAACCAGCAGACTCCCCAGAGGCAGGGTAGTCACCAGAAGCCTACATCTAATACTGGAAGGGTGAACCACTTGTCCTAGGAAACCATAGTGGAGGAACCAAAAGTTATGCTTGGTATGTTCGATGTCCATTCCACTCCCGCCACAGTTCTTTTTTATTCTGGAGCATCACATTCTTTCATATCACAATCATTTGTTAGAATACATAGAATTCATTTGTGTGCCATGAAGAACCCTATATTAGTAAACTCACCTGGTGGAAGCATGCCAGCATCTTATCATTGTCTCCTGATTAGTCTCATTCTAAGGGGGGTAGAGTTTAAGGTGAGTCTTATAGTATTGAGAACAGCTAGGATTGATCTTATCTTGGGAATAGATTGGATGATGCAACAACAAGCAGAGATTCAGTGCAAGGGGAAATCAGTAGTACTGACAACACCAAAGGGAGATAGGATCAGAGTTGATGTGAAAGTGCAAAAGCAGGAGACCGCTACAGTGAATCAGCTTAATAATGGTGCCAACAAGGAGGACCAGATTGTGGAAGAGTTCTCTGATGTGTTTCCTGAGGAATTGCCAGGTATGCCACTAGACCGTGACATTGAATTTATTATTGAATTATTACCTAGAACTGCACACATAGCTAAGCGTCCATATAGAATGGGAGTAGATGAATTAGAAGAACTTAAGAAACAAATTAAGGAATTGCAGGATAAGGGTTTCATTCGTCCTAGTTCTTCACCTTGGGGAGCACCAGTGATTTTTGTGGATAAGAAAGATGGTACTCAGAGGATGTGTGCAGATTATCGGTCTCTCAATGAGGTTACCATCAAGAATAAGTACCCGTTGCCTAGGATTGATGACTTGTTTGATCAGCTAAGAGGTGTTTGTGTATTCTCCAAGATTGATCTTCGTTCTGGATATCATCAGTTGAAGATTCGTGCTAGTGATATACCAAAGACAGCTTTTACCACACGGTATGGGTTATATGAGTATACAATGATGTCTTTTGGTCTGACTAATGCTCATGCATACTTTATGTATTTGATGAATAAGGTATTCATGGAATATCTAGACAAGTTTATAGTGGTATTCATTGATGATATTCTAGTATTCTCCAAGACTGTGGAGGAACATGCTGAATATTTGAGGTTGGTCTTGCAAAAGCTCAGAGAACATCAGTTATATGCTAAGCGGAGTAAATGTGAATTTTGGTTGAAGGAAGTTTCCTTTCTTGGTCATGTTGTCTCAAATGGAGGAATATCAGTAGATCCTAGCAAAGTGAAAGATGTATTGGACTGGAAGCCACCAACTAATGTAAGTGAGATCCGTAGTTTCTTGGGATTGGCAGGCTATTACAGGAGATTTATAGAGGGATTTTCTAAGCTTGCGAAGCCAATGACTACACTATTAGAGAAGAATGCCAAGTTTGTGTGGTCTGAGAAGTGTCATGCTAATTTTGAGAAATTGAAGAAAAGATTGACCACTGCACCAGTATTAGTTTTGCCAGATCTGAGTAAACAATTCTCTATCTACTGTGATGCATCTCGTTTGGGTTTAGGATGTGTTCTTATGCAAGAAGGTAGAGTTGTGGCATATGCATCGAGACAGTTGAGAAAGCATGAATTAAATTATCCTACTCATGACTTGGAATTAGCTGCAGTGGTTCATGCACTAAAGATATGGAGACACTATTTGATTAGACATAAGAGTGATATATACACTGATCACAAAAGTCTGAAGTATATCTTCACTCAATCAGATTTGAACTTGAGGCAGTGTAGATGGTTGGAGTTGATAAAGGATTATGATCTAGAGGTGCATTATCACCCAGGAAAGGCTAACGTCGTTGCTAATGCTCTTAGTAGGAAAAGCTACGCTAATGAAATGCAAGTAATGCCCTTGTCAGGAGAGTTGTGTGCTGAATGTGAGCATCTGAATTTAGGGTTTACCACCAATGTAGTAGAATTGATACTAGAACCTACTCTGGAGCAAGAGATACACAAGAGTCAGATGAAAGATGCAAAATTGAGAGAGATAGCGGAGAATATAGTAAAGGGCAAATCACCAGGATTCCATAAGGATGATAAGGGTATGCTATGGTTTGGAAAAAGACTATGTGTGCCAGAGGATAAGACTATCAGAGAGGCAATTTTGAGTGAAGCTCATGAGTCAGCTTATTCCATACGTCCTGGGAGTACTAAGATGTTGCTGAGTATGTTGCTTTGTGTGACACATGTCAAAGGGTGAAAGCTGAACACCAGAGACCTGCAGGATTGTTACAACCTATGTAGATACCCGAATGGAAATGGGAAGAAGTTGGTATGGATTTTATAGTTGGATTGCCACGTACTCAGAAAGGGTATGATTCGATTTGGGTAATAGTAGATCGCCTAACAAAGGTTGCTCATTTTCTACCAGTTAGGACTACGTATAGCAGTGCAAGGTTGGTAGAATTATATATGGAAAGAATAGTGAGTCTACATGGAGTTCCTAAGAAAATTGTGTCTGATCGGGGTACCCAGTTTACATCTCATTATTGGCAAAAGATACATGAATCACTAGGAACCAAGCTGAACTTTAGTACAGCCTACCATCCACAGACACATGGATAGACAGAGAGAATTAATCAGATATTGGAAGATATGTTGAGAGCTTGTGCTTTACAATATGGTACTAGTTGGGATAAGAGTTTGCCTTATGCAGAGTTCTCATATAACAATAGTTATCAAAAGAGTCTTCAGATGGCACCGTTTGAGGCTCTGTATGGACGAAAGTGTAGAACCCTGTTGTTCTAGAATCAGACCAGGGAAAGTCAAGTGTTTGGTCCTGATGTACTCAAGGATGCTGAAAAGAAAGTAAGAATGATTAGAGATAATCTGAAAATAGCTCAGTCCAGACAAAAGAGTTATGCTGATACTCGGAGAAGAGAGTTGACTTTTGAAGTAGGGGATTATGTATACTTGAAAGTATCGCCAATGAGGAGTGTGAAAAGGTTCAACATGAAAGGGAAATTGGCACCAAGGTATATTGGACCTTTCAAGATTGTAGAGAAACGTGGTGAGGTGGCATATCAGTTGGAATTACCTGAGAGTTTGGCAGGTGTACATGATGTGTTTCACGTGTCTCAACTTAAGAAATGTTTGCGAGTACCAGAGGAGCAGATTCCGTTAGAAGAGCTCACTGTTAAAGAGGACCTCACATATGAAGAGTTTCCATTTAAAATTCTAGAGACTGCTAAAAAAGTCACGAGGAGTCGAACTATCAAAATGTGTAAGGTTAAGTGGAATCGGTACACAGAGGGTGAGGCCACTTGGGAAAGAGAAGAGGATCTAAGGAAAACCTACCCGCAACTGTTCAAGTAAGCATCAATCGAATCTCAGGATGAGTTTTATCTTAAGGGGGGTAGAATTGTAACACCCTAAAATTTTGGGATATTAAAAAGTAGGTAAATATGATTTTTATACAATTTTGTGACCATACAAATTTAGAGTAATAATAATTTTTTTTAAAATCAAATATAAGGGTAGAAACATGTTTGTGCACTCATGCTGTTGCATTTGAATTTTTGGTTGGAGTGGTTTGATTCAAATTCAAATTAGGATTCAAAATCATTTGAAAATGCTTTGAAATTTTGGAAAAAGAAAAAGGAAAGGGATTTTCGGTGCTCATTTCAATTTTGGCCCAGCAGCCGCTCGCTCCAGCCTGCTCTAGCTCCGCCTCCCTCTCCCGCACTGGGCCGCCCGATCTGCGTCCGCTTTGGGCCGAGCCCAGCAAACGCCGCTGGCCCAGCTCGCAAGCGCGCGTGCCGCGTCCTCTCTCGCTGTCGCTGACACCGCGGGTCCACCTGTCAGGGCCGTCTTCTTCTTCTCCACGCCGAGCCGATTTCTTTCCCCGTTTCACCGATCGAATCTTCCCTTCCAAATCTCCTTCTTTCCTTGTTTAGCGCATCCTCGGGCTATAAAAACGAGGTGTTGCACCCCTCTGCTCCATCCTACCTCGAAGCAACGAACCGAAGCCATCCCGAGGAAGCTCTGCTCGGATCAACCCTCGGCTCCGTTCTTGCGCGAGGTGAGCTCGCCATGTTCCCTACTCCATCCCGGTACCTTCTAATCATCGAATGGTGCTCGGATTTGAGCTTTAGCGAACTCCGGCGATAGCGAACTCGTTTTAGCTCCGTTTTTCGTGATCTTTGCGTCTGTGTGATCCTAGCGAGTTGTAGATTCATTTTAAAAACTTTTTATCTTATTTTCTTACTGTTGGTGTACTGTTCTAATTTTAGTCTTGTTTGTTTATGCATGATTGCTCTGGATGAATGTTGTTGCTATTGTTGATCGAGTATAGACGGTGAGCAATTCATTGGGGATCAGGAGTTTTTCTACGAACAAGATCACCAAGACCAGTTTGAGCAAGGCAAGTATAGCATGGGATTATCCTTGTTGTCCTATTCATAATAAGCAAATAATATCATTATGCATATATTCCTTGTTAAGGATGACTTAGTGTTGATCTTATTCCTTGATGCCTATTATATTGCATGGATTAGTATTGCTAGTGGAATATGCAATAAACATTAAAAGATGACTTTTATTACTGTTAAAGGGTACTAGAGCATGGGGTTATTTGGTGCTCTCGTTACTCTCCATAAGGACTTATCTGTAAGCAAAAATCCAGGATTTACAGTACAACTATGAGGGCTAAAATGGCTCTGGCTTTAGTCATATAGAAGGACCTTTTCTAGCTTGTTAGTGGTATTCCTTTGTGGCGTAAGAATGGCTTGACGAATCGGATATAGTGCGGCCTCTGTCCTCATGAGTATATGCCACGTGTTATTGTGCCATTTGGAAGGGGTCTCTACATCTGTTTGCCGAGTGAAATCTAATAGCCCTAACTTGTTAGACGAACCTTCGAAAGACTTCATAGTGTTTCCCTGCCTGCTCACCTTGGAAGTGTTTTGGGAGTAATTAACCCGGGCATATGGGCAACATGTTTCACAGTGAAAGTGTACAACCTCTGCAGAGTGTAAAACTGTTATAACAACCGTGCTCATGGTCACGAGTGGCCTTGGACCCTTATGGAATAGTGGACCATTAATAATGAATATGTTTTTGCTATTCGTTAATCATTTCACATGGATCATATGTTTATTGTTTACATTAAGACACTTTGATATTATTGATATACTGAAATAATGCTAATTAAAAGCTACATGCTGATAAACCTATGTTATGCCTTTGAGCCCCATGAACCCCATGTTACACTTGTTGAGTACGAGATGTACTTACGCTTATTTATTTCTCTTACTTCGATAAAAATCCCGGATGGGTAACAGATGGTGCAAGTAGTGACTACTTCTACTTCCCGAAAGATTACTAGAATTGCAGTTAACCAGTCAATGTGCCTATGCATGGAGCTTCCACGAGAGTTTTACATTTTACTTCCGCTACATTATTGTAAAGACTATGTGATAATAATCGTGATGTAATAACATTTGTGATGATACATCCTTTATAATTTGTTAACTTATGTGTAATTGATCTCTGTGCACACATAAGAATATGCACTCCATTTGGTCATTAAATGGGTGTGACAATAGCAATTTCTATTTGAACCATGTCATTACTCGCAACAACTTAGAAAAGGAGCATGCATTTGCAACCCACAAGTTTTCAAGTTTTTGAGGATGAGATATTTTTAGCCAACAAACTTAAATATTAGAGAATACTAAGTTACAACCTAGGCACAGATGATTTATAGACAGAGCAACTATTTATCATTTTAACATAGGAGAACTTAAACATTCCTAAAACACATATGAAGAGTGGAATTCATATTTTTGTTGTTTTTATCATATTTCATTTTTGGTATTTTTAATTTTTTTGATTTTTTTAAATTCTAACAATTAAATAAATGCAGAAAATAAAATGCGAAAAATAAAAAGATACAATGTACATCTGCGGGGTCCTCCCCAAAGCTTGCTTGAAGCCTATGTTCTAGGATTGTATCCCATGGACCGCCAGTAGGCCGCCTGTGCATCATGCTGTGTGGATTTCGATCCCTTCGAGTCGGGTGTTGATGTCATCTAGCTCGCGACGATCTAAAGTGGACCGTCATGGCTGGAACGGTGGTGGTAGCCTCTTGGAGTCAGAGGAGTATCTCGTCCACTCTATGGCATCAGCTTCTCGCCATCCTGACCCTCCAGCCTCGTGTTGCTGCGGGGTGTGACGCCAACCCGGCTGGTACCTAGGTGTGAACCCAGGCACCTACATAGGTAGAACCACTCCACATGGTATGCCGAGGCACAAGTGGTGTTGGTGTTGGCAATGGTTGCTAAGAGCTGCCTGCTTTGTCCTAGTCCTGCTCCGTGTTGACCTGCCAGAGACAGAACTCCTGCATGCTTCCTCTTGTTCGACAAGAGCGAAGGTTAGCTCCGAGGACTTATACAAAGAGAGTTCCAGGTTTGGTAACGGAATCTCGTTTGTATATCCTAGGAAGAAAAATACAAGGTTTCCTGTGTAACAGAACTGACCAAATTATAAGAGCACAAGTTCGAAAACAAGCACCGAAGCGCTCAAATTTCCAAACTTGAGCCCATATAATCCCGGTAGTCAATCGAAATCACGAAGGATTTCAAACCAAACTGCTT
Source organism: Saccharum hybrid cultivar R570 (assembly GCA_038087645.1). Classification (NCBI taxonomy): domain Eukaryota; kingdom Viridiplantae; phylum Streptophyta; class Magnoliopsida; order Poales; family Poaceae; genus Saccharum; species Saccharum hybrid cultivar. The sequence goes on from JAQSUU010000795.1 coordinate 2,483,320, forward strand.
ACAACTAGGATCGCATCATTCAACATACAACATCATACGTTACATTTCACAAGTAGCGCTGAAATAAGTTTACATAAACGGAGTAGCAATTATTACAAACCAAGTTTGAAAGTAGCGGAAGCATAACACACACTAGTTAATTAAATACTGCTAGTCTGGATGATCGACAACCCGCAAAAGCATGAGGAAAGTACATAAAGACGATCACGCCCTTGTGATCTAGTCATCATCACCCGCAGGGTGGAGACACGTCTTGCAGAATCCCTGATAAAGCATGTCATCTGCAACAGGAGGGAATAAACCCTGAGTACTAGAATGTACTCAGCTAGACTTACCCGTCGAAAACCAGAATTAAGATGACACCAAGGATTATGCAAGGCTTACACAAGAGGCTAGCTGACATAACATTTTGCATAAAGGCATAAGTAATTGAAACTCTTATCACCTGTACTAGCAGTTATTTTTAGCATTTACCTGTCATCTATCTTAGCACCTGTACTAAACATACACTTGATTATAATCAAACAACATGATTATTAAATCCATAGCAGGTATATCATTATGGCCACATTGTATCATTCCCTTAACCACCAGTTCATTTAATGAGTTCTACGTTGCCGCTGCTCAAGTCAAGTGCTCACTAACCGGGAGCGACGGCGATTCGAATCGAATTCCTATCCAGCTGGAGGGGTATTTCTAACACTCACTGTGCAGACCCCTGCCAGGGTCGCACAGGCCACCGTTTCATATGATTCAGGAATCGCGGGTCCGAATAATGTCGCGACCCCAAGGGCGACACTCTGCCAGGTGATAGGGACTCTAACCCCCCCTTGGTCTCACGCCAATGTCCCCAAGCACATCCTTTCTCTCCTCCAAGAAGCAACCTACCATTCGATTCCCGGCCTGAACCACATTACTCGGCTTCGCGGTCGGAACGGGTTATCCGGCCAACTAAGTGTTAGACTGCGTTCAACATGACTCAAGGACGTACAGCGAATCGGTCCTTAAACGACTCAGACGGGCATAGCTCCACACCCAAGACGTGAAGTGTCTTGCGGCTGTACTATCGAACTCCCGTCCGGTCTCGATTTCATTTTTAAGCATGGTTCCATCACGATAGCCATAAGCCACTCGCGACTCCTTCCTACCTCTCGCGGATGACCGGAAATCACCCGACTTCTACCGTACTAAGCAGGGCTAAGCATTGACACGTGTCTACACCTAATATAGGATTCAGTACGATATCTGGACAAGGACAGGTATAATGCAACAAGTGTTTTCATATAACTCCTACAACTTAATGCAGTAAACAATTAAAAGTACTCAAGATTAATTTATAAATCAGTAGGTTCAGCATGCACCGGGGCTTGCCTTTCAGAAAAATTGAAGGCCGGTGGTCAGGGCACTCGGGTAGATCTTCTGACGGAGCTTCCCTGACGTTGGGTTCTTCTGCTACTTCCTCCGGTTGACTCAGCACCTCCTCCGGTATCGCTTGTTCGAATTCGAGGAGTGTCACTCCCTCCGGTACACCTATTGCATGAATGCACAATAAATACCATGGATGCATAACGAAAGATGCAATATGCTCGGAATGGAATGCATTACAACAATTTAATGCTCTACTCAAATCACTTCAAAAGAGTAGGTGCAAATTTCCTCTCCGGTAGAGAAATACTCACCTAATCTACTTAACCTAAGATAAAGCTGCTCATCCTCCGTTAAGGCCCTAACACCTAACAATTACAAAAGTAGCATGTCTTAGGATATCACACCATATCAATCAGCAAAACACCACAGTAAGCATTCTGGACAGCAGCTACTTGTTTTTATCACAACTGGAGATTTACAATTCCAAAAGATATGATCTAAGGCAATCTGGAAAGCCTACGAAATGTACTACAATTCATTTTCAGACCTCAACTCCAAACTCCTAAGTTTTCCATGTCAAACTTCACAAGTTCCAGAATCTGTCTTCTCTAACACAGAGAGTAGCAGATTTTGAACTGCCACTTTAAACAACAGTAACTCTCAAACTACTAAGCCAAATGCTTCCAAATTTTAACACAAGCTAGTTCATCAAGTTTACTCCAACTTTGGTATTTACAAGTTTTCCAGCAACCAATTTTATCAAAGCTAAATTTAGAATTACTACTAGCTGTCCAGAAAACCTACAATTACAAAGATTAAATATTTATTGATGTGGCCAAAGACCCTTAAAACCAAACTAAGATTTCCAAAAGTTCACATGGGGTATAACGACACCAGAAAGTAGGGTGTGACTACCTAGAACATTTATTTATACTCCTTTCTTATTTTACTTAATTAATTAGGTGGAATTTTAAACATATATGTAAACTGCTCCTAAAATTATACAAAAATTACAGGGGACTCTCTGACCCAAAAAGAGACCACAGTAAAAATTTGAACAAGTTTTATTCACAGAAACTCTCTGAACAAAATTCACAAGCCCAAAAGGCTGATTTTTGTATAAATAATAAAGCATAGTAAAAAGTGTCAAACAACAGATTTCTTAATTTTCTTGGACACTCTAGGGTACCAAGACATTCTCCAAAAATTTATATGAACATTGCACATGTAGAAAATTACAAAAATTCATTTAATTATTTCCTAGAATAACAAGATAGCATTATAACATGGAAATTACTTAAGCACTGATGCCCAAATTTTTACCAGAGCTAGGGCTAGCATAGAGTAACCTACCCACCAAATTTCATGATTTATGGAACACTACAGCTCAAGTTATAAATTTAACAAATTTGCTTGCATTCCAAAACACATTTAAAGGATCTATTAAATTCTCCTAGAAATTAAACATCACATTCCAGATTTATATTTTTCTAAAATACTACACGTCATGTAGACCCTAACAAAATTTATCTCATGATTTTTGGATCATTAAAACCCTAGATCTATATTTTTCCAACTTGTACAAAAATCAGTGACAAATAATAAAAATGAATTTCATTTCAGATGAACTGGGCCGGCCCGGGAAACTCGGATCACACTCGCGCGCGCGCGGCCCGCTCAGCGCTCCTGCCCGCGCGCGACACTGACGGGCGGGCCCCCGCGGTCAGCGACCGGAGACAGGGGAGGCGGAGGCCCGCGAGCTCCGACGAGCTCGAGCTCGCCGGAGAAGAGCTCGCTCGGCCAATCGAACACCGCCTCGTGTTCTCCGTCACCCGGTGCGTCGATTGGTGCTCGTGGAATGGATGGGGATGGGGTGGAAGGGGCTTGTCACCGCGAGCGGCGGCCGGTGATGTCCGGTGGCGGCGCACCGTCGCCGGTGAGGATGTACGGTGCGGTCTAGGCTCGGTACGAGCTTCACCGAAGCTAGACGGATCCATTTTGCTAGGAAGGGAAGATGGAGAGAGACCCGAAGCACCCCGACCACGGTGAGGTCCCATGGCGGGCTCCGGCGACCTCTCGGAGACGGGGAAGAAAGCAATGCGGCTCACCTTGAGTCAAATCGCGGGCTTCGGTGGGTCAAGGGGATGGAGGGTGGTGAGGCGGAGGGATTGGCGAGGTCTAGTGAGCGGCGGTGCAGTGGGGAGTGCGCGCGAGCTCGCCGGAGTGGGGGCGACAATGGCGGCTCGGTGTCTCCGCTTTGCAACCGAACGAGGGAGGGAGAGGGAATGGAGGCAGCCTTGACGCGTTGTGGCGGTCTTGAAGGCGCCGTGGGCTGACCGGTGGGGCCAAGACCGGCGTACGGTCGCCACCGCATGCCCACGCGTCGGCGAGGCCCTGTGGCCGGTCGGTCACGCCCCCTCCTCTGACGAAACTGAATTGCGGTGCACGGTGCCATCGAGCTCGACTGACAGAGCGACTTCCACGATGATTATCTCCCAAACCGGTTCGAATTAGTCGAAGATGATTACACCAATTTTGTAGAGCTACATGAGGTCTACAAGTTTGTCAATTAGAGTTTGGGCTGGTTCGGCCTAGATTTGAAACTACAGAGCTCCAAAGTGGTGCCCCTTGAAACTGAAATGCAGTTTCAGAGATCAACGCCGACTGAAACCCTAACTTCTTGACACTATATCTCCTAAACTATTGAGAACCAGGTGATGGTGATATTGACAATGTTGTAGAGCTATGTGTGGACAACAACTTTGTCAATTGGCTCAAAGGCTGGTTTGGCCTGGTTTGTGAGTTACAAGTTGCTAAAGTGAGGTAGAGTGAAACTGAAAAATCCAATTTCCAGACTTAGAATTTTTCTAAGTGTTGATCAACACTCAAGCTGACTTGTGGGCCATTTTTGAGCATGCTCTGGTCATTTTCATGAGATGGCCATATTAGAACTTTTGTTCCTCATGAAATTCTCTACAACTTTACTTAAGGGTGCTCTTCCATGCAAGGTCTCTAAATTAGACTTTTTAACTGGTCAAACTAGAGCCTTCTAGGGTCAAATGGTGGTCAACTTCTCTTGGAGGGCAAATTTGTAATTTTGGTCAACATGAAACTTGTTCCAAATGTTACCCTCAGTATAACTAAGGTGTTGTAGGTCATGATTGGCTACCTTACCTTTTTGTTACACCAACTATCAAATACTTCATGAAATAAATCAAACAAACCCTAGAATAATCACATGTGTTGCATCACATAAAATAACAAACATGAATGATGCATGCTTATGCTTATGCAATGCAAATGCAATGCAATTATGGAGCTAAACACTTGAGGTGTTACAGCCCTCCCCCCTTATAAAAATCTCGTCCCGAGATTTGGAAAGCGTACCATTTTTCATAGAATTCCTTATAACCATCTCGCAAATAGTCCTCCCGTTCCCACGTAGCATCACTCTCACTTCCCTGATTACTCCACATCACTTTGTACCACTTAACCACTTTACTTCTAGTTACTCGTTCCTGAGTATCGATCACTCGGACTGGCTTTTCTTCGTAGGTTAGGTCGGATTCCAGCCTGATATCACCTAAAGGAACTTGTTCCTCAGGAACTCGAAGACACTTTTTAAGCTGAGATACATGGAAGACGTTGAATATGGCACTCATTTCTGGAGGTAACTGAATTTTGTACGCAACAGCCCCACTCTTGCCTATGATTTGAAAAGGACCCACGTATCTTGGCGCAAGTTTCCGCTTAACACCAAAACGTTGGACACTTTTCATTGGAGAAACTTTCAAATACACGAAGTCTCCAACTTCAAACTCGAGTGGTTTTCTACGACGATCCGCATAGCTTTTCTGCCTAGCTTGGGCTGCAGCCATATGTTTTTAGATGGTACGGACTTGTTCCTCAGCTTCCTCAACAAAAGCAATACCATAAAATCTTCTCTCACCAGATTCGATCCAATTTAGTGGGGTTCTACACCTACGACCGTACAAAGCTTCGAATGGAGCCATCTTAATACTCTCTTGATAACTGTTATTGTACGAGAATTCGGCTAAAGGTAACCATTTTTCCCAAGAACCCTTGGATGAAATGACGCATGCTCGCAACAGATCTTCCAAGATTTGGTTAACTCGTTCTGTCTGACCCGATGTCTGGGGGTGATAAGCAGAGCTTCTCACTAACTTGGTTCCCAGAAGGTGATGCAAGTGCTCCCAAAAGCGAGCAGTGAACTGGGGACCACGGTCAGATATGATAGTATGAGGTATCCCATGAAGCCGGACTATCTGATTGAAGTACAACTCAGCATAGTCAGTGGGACGATAGTCCACTCTCACTGGGATGAAGTGAGCTGATTTGGTCAAACGATCAACAATTACCCAAATAGAGTTATGATTTTTGACAGTAGGAGGAAGTCCGACAATGAAATCCATACTTATCTCTTCCCATTTCCAGCCTGGAATGGAAAGTGGCTGAAGTAGCCCAGCTTTCATGTGCATAGCTTTAACTCTGCAACAGGTGTCACATCTAGCAACATATGCAGCTATCTCTTTCCGCATCTTGGTCCACCAATAAAGCGGTTTTAAATCATAATACATCTTATTGCTGCCAGGATGGATGGACAACTTAGAGGAGTGTGCTTCAGACATAATATCATTTCGAAGCTCTCGGTCCTTAGGCACAACTAACCTATCCTTGAACCATAGTACACCCTCTTCATCTATCCTGAACTGTGTAGTTTCTTGCTCTTTCATCTTACGCTTGATGTGGAATATACCAGTGTCAGTCTTTTGGAGCTCAATAATTCTTCTTTTGAGGGTACAACTGACAGTGATGTTGTACAAGACTACTGGATGTAGAAGGCGAGATCGATGAAAATCAGTTTCAACTAAGGAATGACAATGAGACTTACGGCTTAAAGCATCCGCAACTACATTTGCCTTTCCTGGATGATAGTGCACTTGAAGGTTATAATCTTTAATCAACTCGAGCCATCTTCTTTGACGCATATTCAACTCGGGTTGGGTGAAGATGTATTTGAGGCTTTTATGATCGGTGTAGATATTGCAGACATTTCCCAGCAGATAATGCCGCCATACTTTCAAAGCATGAACAACTGCAGCCAGTTCTAAGTCATGCGTTGGATAATTCACCTCATGCTTCCGAAGTTGTCGCGAGGTATATGCAATTACTCGGCCTTCCTGCATCAAAACGCCTCCCAAACCTATGCCTGAGGCATCACAATAAACATCAAATGGTTCCTCGATATTCGGTTGTGCCAAAACCGGAGCCGAGGTTAGGAGGGTTCGCAGTTGGTGAAAAGCCACATCACACTCAGGAGTCCAGACAAACCTGGTGTCTTTTTGCAGCAATCGAGTCATGGGTTTGGCTATTTTTGAGAAATCCGGGATGAAGCGACGATAATAGCCAGCCAACCCAAGGAAACTCCGGACCTCGTGAACCGAAGTAGGAGCCTTCCAATTCAATACTTCTTGTACCTTAGTGGGATCCACCATAATTCCTCCATCGGACAACACATGCCCAAGGAAAGGTACTTCACGAAGCCAGAATTCACACTTACTGAACTTTGCATATAGTTGATGTTCACGCAGTCTTGTGAGGACTATACGCAGATGTTCAGCGTGATCCTCCTCATTCACAGAATATACCAAGATGTCATCAATAAATACCACCACAAACTTGTCCAATTCAGGCATAAACACCGAATTCATCAAGTACATGAAGTGTGCGGGGGCATTTGTCAAGCCGAAAGACATAACAAGGTACTCATAAAGACCGTATCTGGTAGAAAAGGCTGTCTTTGGAACATCTTCCGGGCGGATTTTAATTTGATGGTAGCCAGACCTTAGATCGATCTTGGAAAAGACTTTAGCCTTGGACAACTGATCGAACAAGATGTCGATACGCGGTAGAGGGTACTTATTTTTGACAGTGACTGCATTGAGAGGTCTATAATCTACGCACATCCGCAACGACTGATCCTTCTTCTTTACAAAGATAGCAGGACATCCCCACGGCGATGAGCTAGGACGAATCAACCCTTTCTTCAAAAGTTCATTCAATTGCACCTTAAGTTCAGCTAGTTCATTTGGAGGCATCCTATAGGGTCTCCTAGAGATGGGTGCGGTGCCAGGCAACAACTCGATTTTAAACTCCACATCCCGATCCGGAGGGAGTCCCGGCAAATCATCGGGAAAAACGTCCGGAAACTCATTTACTACTGGAATTTCGGCCAACGCCTTTGCTTGCACAGCATGAATTTCCCCCGACAATTCAACCTTTCTGGGAAGTTGTACTAGAAAACCTTTTTGATCTGTAGGATCTCTGAGCATAACTACCCGAGCGGATGTGTCAATGAGTACCCCATTCTGACTCATCCAATTCATGCCCAAGATAACATCTATGTCTAAACCAGGTAAAACCAATAGGGCAAGCGAATAACTTCGCCCTTCTATATCAAACTTAAGGTTCCCCACTACTTTGTTTGTGGAAATATTCCCACTTGCAGCACTAATACAATAACCCACACCTTCAACAGTATGCAACTTGTGTGCAAATTTAGATGCAAACTTAGGACTGATAAAGGAATGCGAAGCACCTGAATCAAAAAGTACCACTGCGGGGTGTTGGTCAACTAGAAACTTACCAGCGGTGACCACCTCACCAGATGGAATTTCCTCAATGCTGTTATAATGGGCGTGTCCCTGACGACTACCTTGGTTGACATTTTTCTTCGGGTACGGACAGTTCCTGGACCAATGGCCTGGCTTGTTACAGTTCCAGCAAGGCATGTTGCTAGGAGGAACACTGGAGCTGCCTTGGCCCGCATTACTCTTTGGCAGAGCCACTGTATATGCCTTACGAAACCCAGTTTTCATTGGCACCTTCTTTTGTGGAGGACGGAACTTAGCATTTGTGGCAGGAGGGCGAGGGGAAGACCTCGGTGTCGCTGAGGCCCTTGACTGAGAAGCACTTGCCTCAAGGGCCCTTTTACGGCTCTTAGAGGCAGAATAAATAGTATTGTTGTTCTCCTGGGTCAAAGCATCGCTGATGAAATCATTGAAAGTAGTACATTTGCTAGTGCCCATTGTTTTCATCAGTTTTGGGCCGAGGCCCCTTTTGAAGCTAGCAATCTTTTTGGCATCGGTATCCACAAACTCAGTGGCATACCTTGCCAGGTTGTTGAAGGACTGCAAGTATTCAGTCAGGCTTTTGTTTCCTTGCGACAGCCTCATAAACTCTGTGTGCTTGATTGCCATAAGACCGGGAGGGATATAATTTCCCCGGAATGCCGCCTTAAACTGATTCCAAGCAATCGGGACATTGGCAGGCAGTGTGGAACGATAGTGGCTCCACCAAATGCCCACCGGACCATGCAACTGATGGGAAGCATACTCAGTTTTCAGCTCATCAGTCAGGCGTAGCAGACGAAACTTTTGTTCAATGGTATTCAACCACTCGTCAGCCTGCAATGGTTCTTCCGCTTCCTTGAAGAGCGGGGGCTTTGTATCCAGAAAGTCCTTGAAATCGCTGTACTGATTTGGCTCTGGGCCCTGGCGGCCAGGACGAGCCTCTCGGTTAGCCAGCTGGCGCATAGCATCCGCCAACATGCGCTGCCCTTCGACCACTGTCTGCATCAACTCGGCCGGAGTAGGTGGTGGCGGAGGGGGCGGCTGTTCCTCCTCCTCATTTCCACGACCCCGGCGTAGATTGTACGACATCTGCAAAAGGCATAGCCAATGAGCACTGACGATGTGGGAAATTTTGTAGATGAATTATTGCGAAATGTCAAAGTGACTGTATGAATAGATTTCTCATAATGATTAAGGCACAATAATTCATCACATCCGCACAATCCATTCTAGCGCATCATTTGACGAGATCATACTTGGCAATCCAACAAGATGCTCGTTGATAAAGGCTCACTCACAGGGAGCACAACGGTTACCGGACCGTTTATGTCGCTATCTACGTGATTTTCGACCTTTTGCACGGTACTTGGATTCCATCTCAAGATTTTTAGTTGACTGTGAAAGGCTACTTCAAACTGACCACAAAGAGACTTCTCAGTGAAGAGTTCCACGGTGGATCATGACTAGCCACCTCGATACCTGCGCGTGCCAAGCAGCACAGCCTTATGTCGCGCGCCATAGGAGGCCCTCGATTTCGTCGCGGCACCGAAGGGTGCTAATCGTGACACCATCATCGAACGCAACATAATAAGACATCAAGTTGTGATCGAAATTAACAAGTTCAAACTACATTCAGGAAACATACGGTTCAGCCTTACATCCCAAAGTCAAGTTATTACAAGGCCTCACTCCTTCACAGGGAGGGCACAAAAGACGATCCTAACATTAAAGGCACGTGATGACTACTCTAAGCATCATCCTCCGAGTCGGTGTCATGGATCTCCCCGCCGTCCTCATCACTGACAGGCTCTAACTCCTCGTCTTCTTCTTCTGGCTCTTCCTCTGGTGCTTCTACAGGTGGGGCATCCTGTGGTCCATCAACCTCCACTTCATCATCATTCTCAGCCAAGAAGATTCCCGAACCCATGTCCTCATCGACGTTGTTGTTTCGAGGCAGCAGGGGATTAAGCTCGTTGTTCAGGCGGTGCACTTCTTCATGAAGGTTGTCATTGTATTCTTCAGCATTTTCTAACTATTGCTCGAGCTCAAACTGGCGAGCTCTCAGAACGTTCTCCTCGTGCCAGGCTTCATCCCTCTGTTCCATCACACGGACCAACATGCGTTGACAGTTGCGATTTGCCACTGTCAACCTTTGGACTGCAAGCGTTTCTTGATCACGATCATGAATCACTTGTTCCAGTTGTTGCCGTGCTGCATCCCTAGCAGCAGTCACCTCTGCCAGCTCTGCCCTCAGCCTTTCCACCTCAGTCGGCTCGGGGCGGGGCTCACGTGGAGCGAGCTGGTGACGCGGTGCCCTGCCCCCAGTGGATTTACGAGCGGTCCTCTTGGTACGTGCCATCTGTAGCAACAGATAAGATACGACTTAAAGTGAGGATCATTTAGGGGATACGAAATTTACTTTAGTCGGGAGTACAGAAATTTTTAAGGAGGGAGTAAATGATATGTATGATATAATTAAACATGATGCATGCACGTTCCATACGTCCTCTCACCTTAGTAGAAACCTAAAGTTCTAACGCTATGCGGTGGCATACATACGTTCTCTCATATAAGCGAAACTATCGGTCTACTCGTTACGCTGTTAGTGTACCTGCAGAAAACCTCATTTCAGCCCAACAGTTTCCCAATATTAGCACACAAGAATGCAGTAATTTAAATACTTTCCATATACACATCCCTTGATGTACATACTTCAGTATCAAAACTACCCGATATAAAGGTTCCCACAATTAAGTGCTTACGTAATTACATGGTTTAAACATGTAAGTATGCAAGTCACCAAAACTACTCTCCCCTAGACCGCCGGTTGGACGATCATGCTCTCACAACTCACACTTACCAGAGCGTCGAGGTAATTGATCCATACATTACCACCCAAGTGGATGGCATCCATACAATTTCACGCCGTATGGACGACGAAACAAAAACAAACAAGGCCCCCAAGTTAGTCTTTATAATAAGCCACCTAAGAGTCCTTATTTGGGCTAAGGGATGTGATCACTGGCATACCTAAAAATAATTTTTTTTGAGTTTTAACCCTTTTCATAAACAAATACTTTTGTTTTTAATTACTCGTAAGATGTGTTTAATGTTGAATTATGCTCCGGTACCAGCTGTAACAGAACCGACCAAATTATAAGAGCACAAGTTCGAAAACAAGCACCGAAGCGCTCAAATTTCCAAACTTGAGCCCATATAATCCCGGTAGTCAATCGAAATCACGAAGGATTTCAAACCAAACTGCTTACAACCAGGATCGCATCATTCAACATACAACATCATACGTTACATTTCACAAGTAGCGCTGAAATAAGTTTACATAAACGGAGTAGCAATTATTACAAACCAAGTTTGAAAGTAGCGGAAGCATAACACACACTAGTTAATTAAATACTGCCAGTCTGGATGATCGACAACCCGCAAAAGCATGAGGAAAGTACATAAAGACGATCACGCCCTTGTGATCTAGTCATCATCACCCGCAGGGTGGAGACACGTCTTGCAGAATCCCTGATAAAGCATGTCATCTGCAACAGGAGGGAATAAACCCTGAGTACTGGAATGTACTCAGCTAGACTTACCCGTCGAAAACCAGAATTAAGATGACACCAAGGATTATGCAAGGCTTACACAAGAGGCTAGCTGACATAACATTTTGCATAAAGGCATAAGTAATTGAAACTCTTATCACCTGTACTAGCAGTTATTTTTAGCATTTACCTGTCATCTATCTTAGCACCTGTACTAAACATACACTTGATTATAATCAAACAACATGATTATTAAATCCATAGCAGGTATATCATTATGGCCACATTGTATCATTCCCTTAACCACTAGTTCATTTAATGAGTTCTACGTTGCCGCTGCTCAAGTCAAGTGCTCACTAACCGGGAGCGACGGCGATTCGAATCGAATTCCTATCCAGCTGGAGGGGTATTTCTAACACTCACCGTGCAGACCCCTGCCAGGGTCGCACAGGCCACCGTTTCATATGATTCAGGAATCGCGGGTCCGAATAATGTCGCGACCCCAAGGGCGACACTCTGCCAGGTGATAGGGACTCTAACCCCCCCTTGGTCTCACGCCAATGTCCCCAAGCACATCCTTTCTCTCCTCCAAGAAGCAACCTACCATTCGATTCCCGGCCTGAACCACATTACTCGGCTTCGCGGTCGGAACGGGTTATCCGGCCAACTAAGTGTTAGACTGCGTTCAACATGACTCAAGGACGTACAGCGAATCGGTCCTTAAACGACTCAGATGGGCATAGCTCCACACCCAAGACGTGAAGTGTCTTGCGGCTGTACTATCGAACTCCCGTCCGGTCTCGATTTCATTTTTAAGCATGGTTCCATCACGATAGCCATAAGCCACTCGCGACTCCTTCCTACCTCTCGCGGATGACCGGAAATCACCCGACTTCTACCGTACTAAGCAGGGCTAAGCATTGACACGTGCCTACACCTAATATAGGATTCAGTACGATATCTGGACAAGGACAGGTATAATGCAACAAGTGTTTTCATATAACTCCTACAACTTAATGCAGTAAACAATTAAAAGTACTCAAGATTAATTTATAAATCAGTAGGTTCAGCATGCACCGGGGCTTGCCTTTCAGAAAAATTGAAGGCCGGTGGTCAGGGCACTCGGGTAGATCTTCTGACGGAGCTTCCCCGACGTTGGGTTCTTCTGCTACTTCCTCCGGTTGACTCAGCACCTCCTCCGGTATCGCTTGTTCGAATTCGAGGAGTGTCACTCCCTCCGGTACACCTATTGCATGAATGCACAATAAATACCATGGATGCATAACGAAAGATGCAATATGCTCGGAATGGAATGCATTACAACAATTTAATGCTCTACTCAAATCACTTCAAAAGAGTAGGTGCAAATTTCCTCTCCGGTAGAGAAATACTCACCTAATCTACTTAACCTAAGATAAAGCTGCTCATCCTCCGTTAAGGCCCTAACACCTAACAATTACAAAAGTAGCATGTCTTAGGATATCACACCATATCAATCAGCAAAACACCACAGTAAGCATTCTGGACAGCAGCTACTTGTTTTTATCACAACTGGAGATTTACAATTCCAAAAGATATGATCTAAGGCAATCTGGAAAGCCTAAGAAATGTACTACAATTCATTTTCAGACCTCAACTCCAAACTCCTAAGTTTTCCATGTCAAACTTCACAAGTTCCAGAATCTGTCTTCTCTAACACAGAGAGTAGCAGATTTTGAACTGCCACTTTAAACAACAGTAACTCTCAAACTACTAAGCCAAATGCTTCCAAATTTTAACACAAGCTAGTTCATCAAGTTTACTCCAACTTTGGTATTTACAAGTTTTCCAGCAACCAATTTTATCAAAGCCAAATTTAGAATTACTACTAGCTGTCCAGAAAACCTACAATTACAAAGATTAAATATTTATTGATGTGGCCAAAGACCCTTAAAACCAAACTAAGATTTCCAAAAGTTCACATGGGGTATAACAACACCAGAAAGTAGGGTGTGACTACCTAGAACATTTATTTATACTCCTTTCTTATTTTACTTAATTAATTAGGTGGAATTTTAAACATATATGTAAACTGCTCCTAAAATTCTACAAAAATTACAGGGGACTCTCTGACCCAAAAAGAGACCAAAGTAAAAATTTGAACAAGTTTTATTCACAGAAACTCTCTGAACAAAATTCACAAGCCCAAAAGGCTGATTTTTGTATAAATAATAAAGCATAGTAAAAAGTGTCAAACAACAGATTTCTTAATTTTCTTGGACACTCTAGGGTACCAAGACATTCTCCAAAAATTTATATGAACATTGCACATGTAGAAAAATTACAAAAATTCATTTAAGTATTTCCTAGAATAACAAGATAGCATTATAACTTGGAAATTACTTAAGCAATGATGCCCAAATTTTTACCAGAGCTAGGGCTAGCATAGAGTAACCTACCCACCAAATTTCATGATTTATGGAACACTACAGCTCAAGTTATAAATTTAACAAATTTGCTTGCATTCCAAAACACATTTAAAGGATCTATTAAATTCTCCTAGAAATTAAACATCACATTCCAGATTTATATTTTTCTAAAATACTACACGTCATGTAGACCCTAACAAAATTTATCTCATGATTTTTGGATCATTAAAACCCTAGATCTATATTTTTCCAACTTGTACAAAAATCAGTGACAAATAATAAAAATGAATTTCATTTCAGATGAACTGGGCCGGCCCGGGAAACTCGGCCCACACTCGCGCGCGCGCGGCCCGCTCAGCGCTCCCGCCCGCGCGCGACACTGATGGGCGGGCCCCCGCGGTCAGCGACCGGAGACAGGGGAGGCGGAGGCCCGCGAGCTCCGACGAGCTCGAGCTCGCCGGAGAAGAGCTCGCTCGGCCAATCGAACACCGCCTCGTGTTCTCCGTCACCCGGTGCGTCGATTGGTGCTCGTGGAATGGATGGGGATGGGGTGGAAGGGGCTTGTCACCGCGAGCGGCGGCCGGTGATGTCCGGTGGCGGCGCACCGTCGCCGGTGAGGATGTACGGTGCGGTCTAGGCTCGGTACGAGCTTCACCGAAGCTAGACGGATCCATTTTGCTAGGAAGGGAAGATGGAGAGAGACCCGAAGCACCCCGACCACGGTGAGGTCCCATGGCGGGCTCCGACGACCTCTCGGAGACGGGGAAGAAAGCAATGCGGCTCACCTTGAGTCAAATCGCGGGCTTCGGTGGGTCAAGGGGATGGAGGGTGGTGAGGCGGAGGGATTGGCGAGGTCTGGTGAGCGGCGGTGCAGTGGGGAGTGCGCGCGAGCTCGCCGGAGTGGGGGCGACAATGGCGGCTCGGTGTCTCCGCTTTGCAACCGAACGAGGGAGGGAGAGGGAATGGAGGCAGCCTTGACGCGTCGTGGCGGTCTTGAAGGCGCCGTGGGCTGACCGGTGGGGCCAAGACCGGCGTACGGTCGCCACCGCATGCCCACGCGTCGGCGAGGCCCTGTGGCCGGTTGGCCACGCCCCCTCCTCTGACGAAACTGAATTGCGGTGCACGGTGCCATCGAGCTCGACTGACAGAGCGACTTCCACGATGATTATCTCCCAAACCGGTTCGAATTAGTCGAAGATGATTACACCAATTTTGTAGAGCTACATGAGGTCTACAAGTTTGTCAATTGGAGTTTGGGCTGGTTCGGCCTAGATTTGAAACTACAGAGCTCCAAAGTGGTGCCCCTTGAAACTGAAATGCAGTTTCAGAGATCAACGCCGACTGAAACCCTAACTTCTTGACACTATATCTCCTAAACTATTGAGAACCAGGTGATGGTGATATTGACAATGTTGTAGAGCTATGTGTGGACAACAACTTTGTCAATTGGCTCAAAGGCTGGTTTGGCCTGGTTTGTGAGTTACAAGTTGCTAAAGTGAGGTACAGTGAAACTGAAAAATCCAATTTCCAGACTTAGAATTTTTCTAAGTGTTGATCAACACTCAAGCTGACTTGTGGGCCATTTTTGAGCATGCTCTGGTCATTTTCATGAGATGGCCATATTAGAACTTTTGTTCCTCATGAAATTCTCTACAACTTTACTTAAGGGTGCTCTTCCATGCAAGGTCTCTAAATTAGACTTTTTAACTGGTCAAACTAGAGCCTTCTAGGGTCAAATGGTGGTCAACTTCTCTTGGAGGGCAAATTTGTAATTTTGGTCAACATGAAACTTGTTCCAAATGTTACCCTAAGTATAACTAAGGTGTTGTAGGTCATGATTGGCTACCTTACCTTTTTGTTACACCAACTATCAAATACTTCATGAAATAAATCAAACAAACCCTAGAATAATCACATGTGTTGCATCACATAAAATAACAAACATGAATGATGCATGCTTATGCTTATGCAATTCAAATGCAATGCAATTATGGAGCTAAACACTTGAGGTGTTACATCCTGCATCATCATATTTCAAATGATGCCCTTGCATCAAGTAGTGGTCATTAATACTGATGTGTGGTGTAGAGATGTATGTCACATCTTGTCTGTCCAATGCACCAATACTAGTTGCAATACGTGTTACAATAGATGTGCAAGAAATAGATGTGGAAGCCTTGAATGTTTCTAACCAATGTTCAAATATTTCTTTTACAGGAGCAACTTTAATCTTTTTAAGCATGATAAACAAATCGTATGTCTTGTCTAGCAAACAAAGTTATGGCAATCCAACGATGCATGAACCTCAAAGTAGGATGGTGAATATTCATATTTTGAGGTTGAAACTTGCCAATCACATTTTGACTAGAAATTACTCTCTATAATTCACGACGATTAAAACCCTTGAGAGCATGGTCTAAGTCAATTGAGCATTTCTTACTGAAGCCTAAGTGAGAACTAAGATCTCTTGATGTAAGATAATATGATTGTTCAAAAAGACGGACAGTAATCCCATTCTCTACTTCTTGCAAAGAGCGTAAAAACTAGATAGTCAGGAGGCGAAAACCTTGCTCCTCAACGGGAGCAATGTTCTCCCGTCCAATGGCTTTCCAGATGGGGGCGAATTTGGTCTCCATACCTATCTTTTCGAGGAGATCAGGGTCATATGCCAGTGTGTGGATGAACTCTCAGTTCTTGATGAGGTCGTACGCCTACATCTCCCATTCTCCTTACAAATCAAGGTGGGGATCATCATCACCTTCCCCCATCGGCTGTTCTTGCTCTTGCTCTTCTTATTCCGTTGGCGTAGTTTCTTCATCTTCATGCATCGGGCTCTCTTCATGTTCGGTATAGTGCATGCTTGAGCTTCCACAGGAGCGCCTTGAGCTCAACCCTGTGATTTTCTTGATGGCGCTAGTGATACTTTTTCCGAACCTGCCCATGGTGGAAAACAGCAACACAAACTCGAAAACAGGGTTATGTTAGTGAAATCAAATTGAACAACCCGTGAGCTTGGCTTGGTGGTCTTGAGCTTAGGAATTTTCTGCAGAGTTTTGTTGCAGTCAGGCTTTGTGGAAAAATATTTTTGCAAGTGATAGAGCAAAGAGAGTGAGAGGGATTGAAAAAATGAGAGTGGAGTGTGAGTGAGGGCTCACACTCGAGCTCTCGGTATTTATAGAGCAGAGCACCGGCTGAGAGAGGGAGGGAGCAACGGCTCCTAGCCGTTGGAGAAGCAGCAGCGCCGGTGGCATCGGTTAGGTGGTGCGACCACACTAGAGGTGGGCCCACTCGGTCCCCACTTTGGCCGGTTGCACCCAACGGCTGTGGCCCCTTTGGCTGGTTGCTCCCAACGCCTAAGTGGGAGTTAGCCATTGGAGTTTTGCAATTTTTCAAACTCCCCTCTTCTCAGAATTGATTTTTCACAAAACTTTTATTATATTTTGAATTTTCATAAATATTTTAAAAATGAGAAATGATAATAGAAAATCTATACTATCAGAAAATTATTTTTATTTTATTTTTCTAAAAAGCTTATTTTCAAGTAAATTTTTAATTTTTAAATTTTTAAATTTGAAATTTTGAATTTTTGAATTTTTCAAGGATAACTACCGATTTCCCTTCGGCAAGGGGTCGACATTTATAGTTTGTCTACAAGACTTCTCCTCCTTTATTGCTTTGCAGCTGCATGAACAAACTCGGGGGAATTCTTGGATTGCCCTAGGATTTTCCCCGAATGGTTGACTGGAATTGCGACAGGCATTTGCACTATTTGTGTTTCAATCATTTTATTAAAACTTAGTAGATTCTTTACGGAAGAGGACAAATTTTCAATTTTAGAATTTATGTTTTCAAACATTTTATCATTAAACATTAATTTTTAAGTGATATTTTCATTTATTTTTGCTTGGCCTAAGACCAAGTCTTTCAAGGACGGTTGATTCGAATTGAAACTAGAGTTGAAATTCGAATTACCTCCTTGCAGGCGGGATTGATTATTCCACCCGTTGTTATTCTATCAGAACCAGATGTTGATATATGCAGCGTCTTCATGGGTCTTGGGGCAGTCGTTCCCCGAGTGCCCGACTTCTCCACAAACCTCACATGTCATGTGTGAGTCCATGGCCTAGATGGTGGCCTTCATGGTTTCCTTCTTAGTGGCACACTCGCCTAGTCTTTTCAATAAGAGATCCATTTTTGTGGCAAGAATATCCACCTCCTTCACAGTATACATGTTTTTTTGTTGTTTTCTTTCCTCCCCCTAGCTTTGATTCGACACCATCTTGTCGATGAGAGCCGTGGCTCCATCGATGGTGAGGGAAAGGAAAGCGCCTCTAGCAGTGGCGTCAATGTGCTCCTTCGACATGGATGTTAATCACTCATAGAAGTTCTGGAGCATGAGTCAATTCTCTATCTCGTGGTGTGGGCATGCTTGGATGTAATCCTATAGCCTCTCCCACGCCTCAGGGATAGATTCCATGGAATTTTGCTGGAAGTTTGAAATTCTCCCCCTCAGGGCATTGGTTTTGCCCATGAGGAAGAACTTTGCAAGGAACGCCATGGAACATTTGTCCCATGTGTTGATAGTTTCCTTGTCCTTATAGAACCACTGCTTCACCTTCCTCGCAGGGAAGAAGTGATATATACAAAACCTGATGCTTGCTGGTGCGGCGTCTTTTATGACAATGGTGTCGCACAACTCAAGAAAGTGCTGAAGGTGCGTACTTGTGTCCTCACTAGGCAAACTACAAAACTAGTTTGCCTGCATCGTCGTTATGAGTAGGGATGAAAACGGATCGGATACGGACGGATATCACGGATATCATATTTGTTTTCATATTTATGTCCGGATTCGGATTCGAATACGGATAGTATAAAAAATGCCGAATAGGATACGATTGGATATCGACATCATAAATATGTGATTTAAATATTCAGATATGAATACGGTATCAGATGTTAAATATCTGGACTCGGATATGGACGGATTAAAACCCTCTAAACGGATTCGGTCTTGAATACGGTCGGAAAATATCCGTACCGTTTTCATCCCTAGTTATGAGGCCAGTCTGGAGCTCAAAGTTCCTGCTACCCATGTTGACAGTGGGCCCAACAGGCACATTGGCAACAGCGGGGGTGGAGTAGTCATGGACTGACTTGGCCATGCAGGTAGTAGCAGACTGTGCTGAGGTGACTGGTTCACTTGCCGACAAAGTAGTAGAAGAAGAAGCGGTACGAGACCGACTCTTCCTTAGGAGTGCCTCTAGATTATCGGTGTAGTTTTTCGGTAGGTTGTAACCGGTCATACACTGTCCTATTTTCATCCATAGTAGGAGAAAAGAAGTAGAGTTAGCTTGCGTAAACTATGGCTACCATTCATGCATATGATCATAATCATGTCCTACTAGATTCTTTTAACCTATGCCTTTCCCGGCAATGGCACTAGAAATGCTTCTTGGCATTCCTTAGCGCAATCACCAAGTATGGAGATGGAATCCATTCCTGGTAATGGCACTAGAAATATCTATTGGTATTTCTTAGCACCATCACAAAGATTTAGATGAATCTTAGCAACACCGCCAAGGAACACCAACATGATAGTTCTTAACGATTACAGAAACAATATCTACAAGCGCACGGATCTACCATTGTAGTATTTCATCCGAAAGTATTCAGGGTATCATTATTTATACTTTCCCAAAGGAAGGCATGGTGTAAAGAGTCTAACACGGAAATGAACAAGATTACATGCTTGCATAGTGAACCAAAGTTTATAGCAGGGGTAAACATGGTATTTTTAGGATAGTGGACACACACTTGGGCCAACCTCAAGGATAAAAGAGAAACAAAGAATAAAAGGATGTTCCAAGTGGAGCAGGCTTGTTCTAATATAGCCATGCAAAGAACAGTTGATGACCATACAAATTACATGGTTAGAGCTAGACCTAAGTGTAAGATGGATAGGGAGATCTGTGGGCACTGGTCTGCCAGTAAGCCAGGTAGACTTATGAACTCCTACATGAAAATACCCGAACATGGGGGATTACAAGGGACAAACAGGGTTATCACCATCTGTCACCTACCCCTCAACCATGGAGCACCATTATACATAAAAGGTTCCCGTGCACCTAGGCATCATGCCCATGTACAAAGAAACTACCCATATCCACCTAGGACTCTAACCCTACAGATCGACAAGCATAGGACATGGGCAAACCCGAATGAATGATGAACCACCACCTCAACTTAGCTCTACTTCTAATCATATAAATTATATGAATAATTAAGCATAAGGTTCTACATGTTAAGTTGATGACATAGAAACTATATTCTAGCTCATATGTCAAGATTGTAACATGAAAACTATACTGTAGTTCATAAGCACAACTAAATTGATAAAATGAGAGCAAAACTTTGGAAGAATTCTTCACAAAAGACTACTAAAAATAAAAGATTACAAGTAGAGAAGTGGAGGTGTAGAGGATCAAATGGTGTGCATGTAGAATGAACTCCACCACTCTTCTTATACTTGCAAGAGGTCGGTTTGGGTGCAGGTAAATTAGGAAACATCCCAAACCTCCTTCTATGGGCATTGATTGCACCGCCAGAGAAATGTGGGACCGAGCGGAGCTAGGGGCGGTGCAGCCACACCCTAGGCTGGCTTGTTCGCCACTACCTTGCTCTAGCGGGATCCTGGCTGGGCCTGGATGGACCCTTCATCAGTGCTTGGCCCAGAGTTGGCAATTGGACGGGCCGTCTTCCCATTCTTTGGTGTAGGATCTTCATTACGCTTTCTCTGATGGTGCATTTTGATCACACTTCCCATGTATTTCATGAATAAGTCCTATAAAACACTAAGTCTCTAATACATGTGGAAATATATCAATAGTAAAGGAATATTTGTCATAAGTTTTTTTATTTCTCCTAATTTAGATCTTAATTAGCGGTTGGATTTGGTCATTAAGGAGCATCAACATCCACCTTGACTATTTTCTAGATAAACCCAGCTGAAAACACAGATTCACCAAAACTCGTGAAATTTATTAGTTTAAACCCCTAAACCTATGTTGGTGATCATATTCATGCATTGATACAAGTTATATTGATGGTTTGTGATGGGTGTTAACTACCATCAACAAACTTTTCCAAGCTTAACCTTTGCTTGTCCCTAAGCAATGCTAAACTCAGCAACGGGTCAGGAGTTGCTATGATATTTTTACTCTTCAAAAGTACACATGCGTTCAAATAAAAATTCTTCTCCAGATTAGAATAAACTATTCTGACTTTCAAACTTACCCATATTACCTTCAACCATGGGGCTTCTTAGCCTTCACTTGGGTCTTGAGCAATTAAAAGATAGAACAATTAAGTCAAGCACTATGTCTCGACTTCTTTGCTCAACCACTATTCCCAAGTTTTTATAAGTTTTTAAAATAAAACTCAGAGCTTCC
Source organism: Saccharum hybrid cultivar R570 (assembly GCA_038087645.1). Classification (NCBI taxonomy): domain Eukaryota; kingdom Viridiplantae; phylum Streptophyta; class Magnoliopsida; order Poales; family Poaceae; genus Saccharum; species Saccharum hybrid cultivar. Next base: position 2,504,748 of record JAQSUU010000795.1, read on the forward strand.
ATTGTATGACACTCTCAAGTCTCTCAACATATGTGGTATTTGTGGTTCCTCACTAAGGCAATAATGATGTTATGCCTTTCTCTTCCAACAACTAAGGCTTATGTCGAGCTTATAGGAGTGGAAATAACATGAAACCATACTTGCAATACATATATTGTAAAGTCAAACCTTGTATCCAAAGAGAGTTAAGTCATACAATCAAATCAAGATGTGCATGTGTGTGGAATATATGGTGGCTAACCGAATTCTACTATGCTCCTTGAGAATTATCCCTCTTAAATTTGGAAATACTTTGCAAGAGAACATGGGCTATCTTATTCATCTGTTTTTTTCAGATAGGCATCTAAGTACGCATTGTTTTCAATATTTCGAAGACTTGTCCATTTTTTCAACTTTTTTTATGAATAACTTTTGCATAGCCCATGTGTTGACACCTCTAACGCCACCTAAGCTAGGTTGTCATCCCCAGCATGGCGCTAGAGGTGCTGGTATTAATAAATGCAAATGCTCCTCTAAAATGAATATGAAATCTGCATGCGCACAGATAATACCAATGTAGCATTTTAACTAGGAGTAATCCAAGTATTGTTATTTATATTTTTGCCACTGGAAAGGGAGTGCTAAGGATAATGAGCAATGAGCATTACTACATGTGGTAATGGAGAGCATAACCATGTCTTTATCTATCTTCTCATACAAGGTAAGTGTCATAAGATAAATAGTATATATAAATGATAAAGAATAACTGATAAGCACATAGCCACATAATAAAAGATAAACACCTCAATAGATTACTCTACCCTTTATAACACTGTCATGAATTAGGACGAACTACAAAGATAACTCCTAAGTTATTCTAACTATAAGGTCAAAGCATACGATGATTAGTGCAATTACACTTGGCAATCATAGCAAGAGAAGGTTATTTATACGCATAGTGATATTACGAAGGAAGATGAAGAACATAGCAATCACTTCCCTATAATAGTTGTGTTCTGCTTGTCCTATACTCGGGAGGTGGACTATGAATGACTCAACAGAACTATCACTCCCATGATCTACCACACGGTCCGGAATATAGGATGCAATCGCAAGTAAATACGGTATAAGCACTACGCCTACACAATATTTATCACTCACCCATCGATCTAATGAGCAAGCGCTATAGGATCCTATACTTGAATATAATTATAATCTAACTATGCCAAGCATATAATCAAAGTAGACTAAGAACAATATAATTGAGAACATAATTAAATAAAGCAAAGTCATATCCAATATGATAGAATAGACTAATGTAACACCCTAAAATTTTAAAATTTTGAATTAGATAAAATTTGAGTTAAAAGAGATTTAGTTACGAGTTTAAATGATTTAGATAATATTTAATGGGGATTAAAATTTAAAATATTAGGTGGAATATTGGTGATGCATTCATGCTATTGCATTTGTTTTATTGTGTGGTGTGGTTTTGGTTTTTATTTGATTTGGATTCAAAATCTATTTTAAAATGGCTTTGGAAACAAATTTAAATGAGAAAAGAAAAGAAAAAGGAAAAAAAAAACCTTACCTGTTGTCGGCGGCCTAGAGGCCTGCCCGAGCGAGCCTACCCGTTTTTCTCGCGGTTGGGCCATCGGAGCCGAGCTCGCTTCCTCCCTTTCTCTCTCGCACTCGCGTGGGCTGGCCCAGGAGCCACAGCGGCCGCGCGCTCTCTCCCTTGCTTCACTGACGAGCAGACCCCGCATGTCAGCCACGCCCCTTCTTCCTCTTGTCGTGACCGAGCCGGAGACGAACACCACCGCAACCGAATCCAACCGAGTATTCCGGGATTTCCTACCCAAAAACATCGTATTGGAGCTATAAAAAGATAGCCGCGTGTTCCCTCATTCCTTTTTCCATCTAAATTCCAAGCCAAATCACGTGAAACCGAGCGTAGGAGGTTGGAAACCCTAGGAATAGCTGTTGCTCATCGTCGGGACTTGTGGGTTGAATTGAGTCTTTCTTCTTCGTTTTGGTGAGTTCACCATCTCCTTCTCTCACTCTCCATGCTCTTCTTTAGGTTTGTGGTGTTTTGAATCGCGGGTTTGAGAAGCTCCAGGAGCCGGCAATGGCGCCGCCGCCTTCCCGAGCCACATCCCACCTTTGATCCGTCGTAGTCTTCCTAAACCGCATAGATGTGTTCGCGTTGACCTTCTCGTTCGATTGGTGTTGGTTGCGGGTCGAGTAGTGGTCGGGAATGGGGAAGCCGAAGCTTTCCGGCGAGTTTTGGGGGCTGGCCATGGCAGCCACCGGCCAGCGCTAGAGAAGGTGACCGCGCCCTCTCTCTCCTTTGCCTGGAAACGATTCCAGCCATCCGTTTGCTGATCAACGGTTAAGATTAGAAGATACCCCTTCGCGGGGTAAATTTTATAAAGAGCCCCTGTGTTTTCATGAAATAGAACCCGCAGTCCTTAGCGTCATTTAGGAGATACGTTTCTTTGTTCTGAAAACGTATTTCTTCTCGGTAAATCAAAAATACGTTTTATGATATTTACAGTTTTGCCACTAAACTTGTTTTGATCGTAAAATCTTCGTTTTAACTCCGATTTGACCCGTTCAAGTTGCGTTAGGTTTGTATCTGCGAGCTCTACATGTTAGTGTAGCTGTACAGTAGGTTTGAAAATTTTAATTTTCGAGATTATATTAAAGTAATTATTTATCTAAAGGAAATCTTAGAAAATTCATAACTTCCACGTTTTAAATCAGAATTTCGTGATCTTTACGTCTGTGTGATCGTAGTAACATGTAGAAGAGTTTTAACAACTTTTCATACTGTTTTGCTACTGTTGGTGTACTGTTCTAACTATGTTTCTTAGTTTGCTTCGTGTATGATTGCTCGGATGATTTTGTGTTGATGTTTGATGATCGAGTATAGACGGTGAGCAGTTTCATGATGATCAGGAGTATTATTTTGAGCCAGACTAGCAGTATCATTAGGAAAGCTTTGATCAAGGCAAGTATAACATGGGACCATCCTTGTTATCCTATTCACTGAAATTATCATACATATGCATGTATTTTCCTTGACAACCATAGAGATTATAACTTAGCTATTGATATCTCGATTCCTTAACACCTATGGGTTATGCATTTGGATAGCTATTGCTAGTGCTTAATTATGAACAATGATCTTGTAATTTGATTAATGGATTTAGCAATCAACTATTAATATGATTTTATTACTATTGAAATAGGGGACTAGAGCGTTGTGTTATGTTGTTTGTTTGACGCTCTAGTTACTCTCCGTAAGGACTTACCTGTATGTGATAACCGGGATTGACAGTATAGCTGTGAGGGCTATATGACTCTGGCTCTAGTTGTTCAAGAGACATTTTCTAGTATGTTAGTGGTTACCTTAATTGGCGTAAGAAAGGCTTGACACGTTGGGTGTAGGACAACCTCTAGTCTATGAGTATAGCCGAGAAGGAATTGTGCCATTTGAAAAGGGGGTTCCTACATCTACTTGCTGAGTGAATCTAATGGCCCTAACTTGTTAGATGAACTTTTGAATGGCTTTATATGATTTCCGATGTTTTGGGGAGTCGCGAACCCATGCATTTGGAAGTCATGACTCATAGTGAAAGTGTACACCTCTGCGCAGAGTTTAATAAACTGGTATACTAGCCATGCTCACGGATATGAGCGGCCTTGGGGATTCTTACAGAATAGTTGATCACCAATGTTATACCATGTTTAATTATTGTTGTTACTATTACGCTCATGATTAATGCTATTTCATTATCCTTATTACAATTGATCATTGGTTCATTAATGGGAAGAATATTGTCTTGATGCTACTCAATTGCTAATTAAATGATGATTAAAAGCTAAACACAGTCAAACAGTGTCTAGCCTTTTGTGCCTCATGAACCCTGTGTTGTACTTGTTGAGTTCGACATGGACTCACCCTTGCTATTTCCACTATAATAGATGAAGAATATGAAGATGATTATCGTAATAAGTACTAGTCTTGGTGTCAACCAGTCAACCGTGTCCCTGTGTTTAGAGTTTCCGCTGGAGATCTACTATTAGTTGCTATAATTTATTGTATAAGACTATGTGTTAAATATTTATTCGCTATGTAATAAGCACTGTGATGATACTATGTAATTTGTCTACTTATGTGTGCGACCGTTTACTGGGGCGCACATGAGTCTTTTATGCATCCTATTTTTGTCCTTAAAAATGGGTGTGACAGATTGATATCAGAGTCGTGTTGACTGTAGGACGCAAGCCTAGTTAGCATGGTCGTTATTAGTATCTATGCTTCACCTATTTCATGCTTATTTCTTTCACCTTGATAATTGCTAAATTTTGATGCTTCTTCTATCTCATTCTATTGTGAAAATATATTGATTCTATCTAATCTATGTCAAAATTCTCGTAGATGCCTCCTCATCCCCGCATGTCCGCTGCTCAGTACATTGGCCGCTTCAAACCCTAGGACCCCCATGTTGATGGTGACCAAGAGATATTGGATGCTGAATCAAGAGTGGGAGACACTTCAATGGAGAATTCAGTCATGGGATGGACCACGAAGCTTCACATCATGGTTCCTAAAGCTGATGTTTTCTTCCATGACATGCTGACAAGAACTTTGGATAATTATTACTACGATTGGAAAGCTACGTTGGAGTATCGCTTCAAGGAGTACAGTCATCCATTGGTGGACTCTTACTGGGAGACTGAACTATGGGTCAAGACAATAGATCCTACCACTAAGGAGCCTAAGGTGGAGTCAAAGTTTGTCACCCGAGTGAGCCGGGCAACTGTAGAAACCAGCATGGAAGATGTCGCCTACAATGCGTTTGTCTATTACCATGGTCTTCGCTCAGACAAGACGTTGCAGGGTGCACTCCGACATTTTCCCTGTCTCTTACATGACAAGGGTGTTTGGACCGTGCCACTCGCTGATGATTCATCCTTTACCTTACAAGCCACAGTGGGACTAGTTCGTGAGTTGGCTCTTCATGAGGCAGATTTGAAGGATGAGTTCCTAAAGGAAAAGAAACATAAAGAGCAAGCTTATAAGGAGATTGATGAACTAAGGGCTGAGCTAGGGCGTCCCAAGATTTATGAGAAGCTCAATTAAAATTAGGAAGTCCCTATGTAATAGGAACGATATTAGTTTGCGAGTCAAATTGAGTTTGGTAATATCGAGTATTAGTATGTGGTGTGAACAATGGTGTGCTTGATGAATTGTTATTATGATAATGTGTGATTTGGATCTTTGTAATGAGTGCTGGAGCTTTGTGGACATGTCTACAAGTTCCATAGTTAAGAATATTAAGTTTGATCATGAATATTAAATTGGGATCGGGGTAAACTTGGTTCTGTCTTTTGCTGATTTCTGGATCAGTCTGGGATGTTTCAGGAATAACTCAAAATCTGTTCATGAGAAATTTATGAAATTTTACTGGGAATAATTAGACTTCTGTATCTTTCCAACCCCGCAAGAATCATCTTTTTATCTGTTATGAGCTAAGAGATATACCTGTTCCAAGTTGGGGTCACTATGCAGTCTAGAATTCTGAAACAGTTTCGGTTAAGCTTAGTTTTTGACTAATTTATTGACACAATCTGGAAAAGTGTTATTAATAAAAGTCATAGATAATTTCATAAGCTTTCGAACCATGTAAAGATCACCTTAATTGGACTTCTGTAACTCGAGATATGGCAGTTTTACTAAGTTTCTGAAATTGGAATTCGCCTAGAGAATTCAGATTTACTTATCTATGGTATACATCATCTTGGATAATACTGAGCTTCGTCTTCTGTGCTTTGAAAATAGATGGTAGCCAGAGGCCGTGGCAGAGGTCATGGAGGTGCTAACCCAGCCATTACTATGGAGGAACTTATGAATATACAGAATCAGATGATGCAGATGTTCATGCAGCACCAGCAGAACAACCCCCCTGTAGGAGGACCGCCACCTGTTCATGTGAGAGACAAACGTGGTGAATTTTTGAAAGGACGCCCTCTAGTGTTCTCTCATGCTGTTGATCCATTGGAGGCGGATGATTGGGTGCGAGCGGTGGAGAAACAGTTGAACATCGTCCAATGTAATGATCTGGAAAAAGTGTTATATGCATCTGGCCAGTTACAGGGGACAGCTCAGACTTGGTGGGAGTCGTATCAAGCTGCACGTCCTGACAATGCTCCTCCTGTCACTTGGAATGAATTTGTTAGAGATTTTAGAGCTCGCCATATTCCTGAAGGTGTAATTGAGCTGAAGCATGAAGAATTCAGAAATCTCAGAATGGGACAGATGAGTGTCAGTGAGTATCATGAGAAGTTCTCGTAGTTGGCTCGCTATGCTCCCAATGAAGTGAGAGAATATGCAGATAAGCAGCGTCTCTTTCTCAAGGGAATTTATTATGATCTTCGTTTTCAGCTGAAGGGTAATAATTATGCCAGCTTCCAGGAACTTGTGAATAAGGCTATTGTGCTGGACAATGAACGTCGAGAGATGGACAGGAAAAGGAAGATGAAAGGACAAGGTGTTGGGAACAATATTCGCCAACATATAAATTCTCAGCACGGGTTTCATTCAAAATTCCAAGGACCAGTCAGTCAGTGGAACCGTAATTCAAATCAACAGTGGTCTCAGAATAGGCAGAATAATCAGTTTCAGTAACGACCCCAGTATCAGCAGAACAGACAGTTCCAACAGCAGAGTGGTCAGCAAACTCCACGCCAGGGTAATTCCAACTCTACCCCAATGAATACCAGTGCACCTAGTACCCCTAATCTGTGTTATCGCTGTGGAGAGCCTAGACACTATGTTAATCATTGTCCCAAGACGCAGAATCAACAGACACCGCAGGGGCAAAGGTCATCCAATACTAGAAAGGTGAATCATGTGTCTACTGAAACAGCACAGACGGAGCCTAAAGTAATGCTTGGTATGTTCAATGTTCATTCTACTCCTGCAACCATTCTTTTTTGTCACACCCGGTTTTAAGGACAAAACCAGACATACACTATATGTGAAATAAAGACGACAAATCTCACATATAGCCACAGATAAGTGTAATATCAAAAGACAAATGCTTAATATACATAACTCAATAGTATAAAGTATACCTTAAAGAGCAACACAGCGGAAAGACAACTCCGAACACCGGGTGCAACCTTCACTCCAGGATCAAACTAACTGGTTGATCACAAGCCTAACAATTCCAGAATCTAACAGTCTGGTACCCTTCCTGAGATGTGGGGAAATAGCAAGAGTGAGTCCATGTCGAACTCAACAAATATAACATGGGGTTCATGAAGCTCAAAAAGTTTGACACGGTTTTACTGCAATAGCTTTTAGTGAGTCATCTTTTTAGCAGTTGAGTAGCAACAAGGTTAACATAATCCCAAATAACCTCATGATCATGTAAACGAGAATAATGTATAGCAAGAAACAATAATCATTAGTGAACATCAATATCATCAGTGTTATCATTATCATCAGTGTTCATCATTTATTCTGTAAGGGTCCAAGGCCACTCGTGACCGTGAGCACGGCTGTTATAACAGTTTTACACTCTGCAGAGGTTGTACACTTTCACTGTGAGTCGTGATTACCCATATGCCCGAGGCGGCCAATCCCCAAAACACTCCCAAGGTGAGCAGGCAGGGTTCACTATGAAGCCTTTCAAAGGTTCGTCTAACAAGTTAGGGCCGCTAGGTTTCCGAAGTCAGTCCGTGTGAGACACCACGCAGGGATTCACAGTCTGCTTCACCCCATTTGCGCCACAAGGGTAACCTCTAACAAGCTAGAAAAGGTCCTCATACTTGACTAAAGCCAGAGCCATATAGCCCTCACAGTTGTACTGTAAGTCCCGGATGTTCGCTTACAGATAAGTCCTTAAGGAGAGAAACTAGAGCACCATAAAAACAACCAAATATGCTCTAGCCCTCTTGAGCCATATTTCTATAAAGCATCCTTTAAACGTTTATTGCATATACCATTAGTCAAGTTACAGATCATGGTTATTTATCTTGAGCACTAGCATAAATACTATCCAATGCAATATCCCATAGGTGTCAAGGTACAAGATACAAAAACTAGGATATTCTTAGTGGTAACAAGGTAGACACATGCACATGAATTAAGTATATTAAAGGTGAATAGGAAACAAGGATAATCCCATGCTATACTTGCCTTAAACACCGATCCTTCGGTAAGCTTTAAATCTTCAACGTTCTTCTTCTTCTTCTTGATAACCACGTATATCTCACCGACTGGACTTGATCAATAAATCACCACACACACATCGAGCAATCATACACGAAGCAAACAATAGATCTAAATTAGAACAGTACACCAAACATATGAAAAAATATGTGAAAAGATTTTAAAGAGGTTCTACGCATTGCTATGAACACACAGGCTAGGCGCGAAAAACACTCTAATCGAAGCTACGGTTGAAAAGATACATCTACCGAAAGATTTGCTCATAGAAGAAAATATAAAACTATTAGTTTCATGTGTTTTAATTATATAATAACATATATAAGATATTTTATAGATACTATATATGGAATTAAGTCAAATTTAGATTCAAATTATGAAACTAAAGTAAAACAAATCATATTTTATTTACAAAACCCAGTTGCATAATTATTAATCAAGATATGATTTAAACAATAAAATTTCAGAATTAGTAATATGGCAAATACTATCACTAACGCGTAAATCTCGTTGCTATGAATCTAACGCAACTCGAATGAGCTAAAACGGATCTAAAACGTAGAAGATATGATTTAAACAAGATCTACTTTATTAAAGTAATAGATTAAATCTCACATCGGAACTTAAAGATAGAAAACCTAACCAACAGTAACACTAACAGTATAACAAGTTTGTAAAACTCTTCTACACGTTACTACGATCACATAGACATAAAGATCACAAAATTTGGATTTAAAACGTAAAAATTATGAATTTTCTAAGATTTCCTATAGATAAATAATTACTTTAATATAAACTCGAAAATAAATTATCTCAAACCTACTGTACAGTTCTATCATCATGTAGAGCTCGCAAATACGAATCTAACGCAATTTGAATGGATCAAATCGGAGTTAAAACGAATAATTTATGACTAAAACAAACTCAGTGGCAAAACTGTAAATATCAGAAAACGTATTTTTCTTTTCCCGAAACGAATTACGTTTTCAAATAATCAAAACGTATTTTCCGGTTTACGCTTTGGACCGCGGGTTCGATAACACAAAAGTTCAGGGTCTCTTTTACAAAAGTTCACGCGAACCGGTATCTTCTAATCTAGATCGTTGGATTCAAATCGGAGGGTCCAGATTGGATCTGGGAAGACCCGACGGTGCTCCGGCCGGACTCCGGCCGTCGGTGAGCTTGCTGCGGCGGTGCCATGGCCGGAGATGGCCTATCTCGCGCTACGGAGCACGAGCTTACAAACGGAAAACACAGGGAGAAAGAGAATGGCATGGCGAGCTCACCCCGCGCGAAGATGGGACCGGAGGATGACCGGAAGGCGGCGGCTAGCTCGCGGTGGCGGCTATGGCGGCGGTGGTGCTTGCGGTGGCGCAACTAGGCGACTACGGCGGCTCCAAAGGGATGGGATGGGGGCGGAATAGTGCGGGGGTCCCGTTTTTATAGCCCGAAGGCGTCGCACTTAAGGAAGGGAAGAAGATTGAGCCGCGGATTCGAATCGGTGAAGGAGGAAGGCAAGCTCGCGGTTGGAAAGAGCTGGAGGAAGAAGAAAGGAAAGGGGAGAACGGACACTGACTAGTGGGACCAACGCGTCAGCGACACAGTTAGCGGCTCAGTGCGGAACGCAGGCGCGCGCGCGATGACGGGCCGACAGGCCGCAACTTGGGCTCGGCCCAGGGAATCCGGAGGCGGGCGCGGGGGAAGAAAGAGTGGGCCACCGCTGCAGGCCGAGCATTGGGCTGCGGGAAGGTTTCGGCCCGAAGAGGAAAATTCCCTTTCTCTTTTTCTTTTTCAAACTTTTCAAAGCTATTTTTCAAAAGATTTTCAAATCCAATTTGAATTTGACTTAAACCACTCATCACAAAATCCCAAATGCAGCAGCATGAATGCTCAATCATGTTCCTACCCTTATATTTGATTTTAAATTTATAAAAAATTATTATCATTCTAAATTTGCATGCTCACAATAATATACAAAAATCATATTTCTCCTACTTTTCTTCTTTTCAAAATTTTAGGGTGTTACAATTCTACCCCCCTTAAAATGAATCTCGTCCCGAGATTTGGAAGATGATGACAAAAGAGATAATGACACTTTGTCTTTATTTGATCCTCATTTTCCAAATTACTCTTTCGTGCAGAGTCATGAGACAGTTTCTCATATCCCGACTGACTAATCTTCCTAAACATGATCATCTCTCCTATTGAGCTCCTCCAAAGTTATTTGTTCCTCTGCTAAGACTTCTGTAAACTCATGGTCCACTTTGCTATCCTTGGTGTACTTATCTTCTAATTGATCATTCTCATCTCCCTCAGGTAAAAGTCGACCACCTTGATACTCAATTCTTTTTCCTGACGGTGTTGTTAAGAGCATTGTGCACCGAGTACCATGAATCACTCCTTTGTGTGCACAGAGCCATCCATTACCAAGAACCACGCGAATTTTAAGTGACTTCAGCACAATGAGTGTCGCGGTGAAGTTTTCCTTGTTTATGACAAGACTGACATTCGGGCATATCTGATCTGCCTGCATTTCTCTCACTGGGGTTTGAACTAGCAAAGGCCTCCTCATTGGACACTTCACCATCTTGCACGTCTCTACCATGTCGGCGGAAATGAAAGAATGCGAAGCACTAGGGTCAAATAGAGCAAAAACTTGTACTGAGCTTACTTGAATATAACCTCCCACTACTTTGGTAACTCCATGAATTTTATCCATATCCACATTGCTCAGTCTTCCATTGACATAGTTTTGCTGCGCTTTGCTTCCTTGAGCAGGCTTCTTATGGGCTTTCCTTTTTCGCTTTCGTTGTTGTGGATTCTGACTTAGTTCACTCCCAACTTGCTCTTCAACATTGTTATTTTGATAGTGCTCGGCTTCATCATACCCATAACATCCTTCAATGGCAGAAACATCAACCTTTTCCCACATATCAGTGCGAGACGTCATATAGGGCTCCTGAGTCATGAGACACTACACTTCCTGTCATCAAGTGACCAACATCAGCAACACGAGCAAGTATAGATGATCATAATCATGAACTATCCAAAGAGACAACTCTCGTCTCCATGGATCCAAAATTATCAACCTTGTTCACAGGACAGTTTTGCTCAAGAGTGGCAACTCAATCATGGAGACTAACCAATACTTCCAACTAAAGAGTTCAATCCTAATAATCCTTCTTTACATTGGCTACCCCCCTTAAAATAAGGGACACCAAATAGGGTAGCTTGAACCCTTCTTCTAGATGAGCTACTTAGCATAAAAGTGTTCTGACATCCCAATAATACTCTTGTGTATGGGTAAAAACAAGAAATCTGAAATTTCTCACGAGCAGAAAATCAGCAGTGCAGTAAAACAGCTGTAACTCTCATTCTGTTAATCCAATGAAGCTGTAGTTTACACCGATGGAAAGCTTATAAAATTCTCTGCAACTTACTTATAGAACACACTTCCATATTCTGCAGCTAACTTGTCCGAAAACAACACATAACAGATTCTGTTCCAGGTTTCAGACAGCACAGTTGCATCGTCTTGTGATTTTTGTATCTCCCAATCCAAAATAGCTATGAGGGTGGTTCTTGCATTTAGAGAGATATGTTGAAGTCCACTCTTGTCCAGAATTTTCTCATGATTTTTGGTCTTTCAAGAACAGAGATATAAGTTGATAAAGACAGGCTGCTCCGAAAGACAAGATATAGAAAACAGGAGATAAACAAAACCCAGCTATTTATTTCATTAATCCTTATACCTTATACATATAAACTAAATGAAATCATGGTCAAAGCCCACGAGATCATTCCACTCATTACAAAATTCCAACTCAAACATAAACATAAGCACAAAACAACTAAACACTTAAATGTTCATTAGCCACACATTAAGACGACTCAACTTGGCTACTAACGGTTTTATTACACGGGACATAACTCCTATTCCTTAAATATGGTGTGATTGTAGCAGCTTCCAGAGTAGATAACGTCTCTTACATTCCTTATTGCTTTATATGGACATCTAAATCTCTGCATCTCTCTTTACCGTTCTTATAACTCATACCTTAAGATGGGTCAACCTGGTATCCCTCCGGTGTAGATTTAATACCCTCATACTCAATCCTTTCTCCTGAAAGTGTAGTTAGAAACACTGAACATTGGGCATACTCAATCACTCCTTTACAAGTAGATAACCAGTCTATTCCAAGGATAACATCAATGCCCATTAATTCCAAAACAATGAGGTTTACCTTAAAATTTACCCCCTTTATGTCAAGACTAACTTTTGGGCATATGCGGTCTGCCTTTATTTCACCTCTTGGAGTTTCAACCATAACTGTTTTCCCCCTTGGAAGTATAAGTATGTTATGATCTTTTACATATTGTCTAGATATGAACGAATGTGAGGCACTGGGGTCAAACAAAACCTTGGCATTTCCTGAACTTACTGGAATTGATCCAAACACGACCTCCTTAGCTCCAGGAATGGTGGAAATATCCACATGTTTCAACCTTCCATGGATGTAATTTCTTTTTAATTTATTTCCCTGCACATGCTCCTTTTGGACATCCTGTCCTGGGTCTTGCTGTTGTTGATTCTTTTGTGGCAAGATTTGATATAATGTCCTTCCTGCTGGCAATGATAACACTTTCTCTTAGCTGGATCTTTTGTGATGTCATACTCCAAGGAACTGTTGTTTGGTATGCTGCTATCCTGCTGGCCATAAAAGTTCACCTTCGTCCCTTTGGCTTGTTTCCTAGCTTGTTTGGCCTTTCGGGGTTGATACTCCTTATAGGTAATTGTCCACCCATCTATGACTACTTCATGGGGAGTAGTTTTAGCGGGAGGGGCTTCTAACTCTTCAGGGTTTGGATTTGTTTGACAGGGGATCAGGGCTGCATGTGACAATGTAGTATAACTTGCTTGCTCATTGCTTTCCACTAGTGGTTCTAATGAGATTGCCTTTCTCTTCTTGTCCATGTTGATCGCAAAATTTGGATCCACCTTGACTTTCCCCTTATTAGACTCGTTTCGGAGACAGGGAAAACCATAATGCTTACAGCAGTGACATTGTTCCTGCTCTCCAAATGCCTTATTATCAACATCTTTATCGGATTTCATATTCTTCCAAGCTTCTGCTACTTGTATCTTCTCTGACCCCTTGGATATGTTGGTCTGACCTTGAGATGAGCATTGTTGAGAATTCCCATGTTGAGCCATTTCTTCTAGTAATTGGTTTTGCATCGCTAATGGTTTCTTGTCAAAAGTGAGCAAGAGCGACACAATTCAGTCCTCTTAACCTCTGAAATCCACAGTCTTCTCGTCACGAGCCGTCTAATAGACAAGGAGAAAAGGTTCAAATAGAGACAAGGTTTTTATAACAGAACGGGGATAGAATTAAGCATAACTTTGAGAAAATAACAAAGTTAAAGAGAAGCAAGAAATAGGCAACAATGAGAACATGCTAAACGTCCAGTTCTATCTAGGCTTGCGTCCTACAGTCAGCATTGCTTTGATACCAATCTGTCACACCCGGTTTTAAGGACAAAACCAGACATACACTATATGTGAAATAAAGACGACAAATCTCACATATAGCCACAGATAAGTGTAATATCAAAAGACAAATGCTTAATATACATAACTCAATAGTATAAAGTATACCTTAAAGAGCAACACAGCGGAAAGACAACTCCGAACACCGGGTGCAACCTTCACTCCAGGATCAAACTAACTGGTTGATCACAAGCCTAACAATTCCAGAATCTAACAGTCTGGTACCCTTCCTGAGATGTGGGGAAATAGCAAGAGTGAGTCCATGTCAAACTCAACAAATATAACATGGGGTTCATGAAGCTCAAAAAGTTTGACACGGTTTTACTGCAATAGCTTTTAGTGAGTCATCTTTTTAGTAGTTGAGTAGCAACAAGGTTAACATAATCCCAAATAACCTCATGATCATGTAAACGAGAATAATGTATAGCAAGAAACAATAATCATTAGTGAACATCAATATCATCAGTGTTATCATTATCATCAGTGTTCATCATTTATTCTGTAAGGGTCCAAGGCCACTCGTGACCGTGAGCACGGCTGTTATAACAGTTTTACACTCTGCAGAGGTTGTACACTTTCACTGTGAGTCGTGATTACCCATATGCCCGAGGCGGCCAATCCCCAAAACACTCCCAAGGTGAGCAGGTAGGGTTCACTATGAAGCCTTTCAAAGGTTCGTCTAACAAGTTAGGGCCGCTAGGTTTCCGAAGTCAGTCCGTGTGATACACCAAGCAGGGATCCACAGTCTGCTTCACCCCATTTGCGCCACAAGGGTAACCTCTAACAAGCTAGAAAAGGTCCTCATACTTGACTAAAGCCAGAGCCATATAGCCCTCACAGTTGTACTGTAAGTCCCGGATGTTCGCTTACAGATAAGTCCTTAAGGAGAGAAACTAGAGCACCATAAAAACAACCAAATATGCTCTAGCCCTCTTGAGCCATGTTTCTATAAAGCATCCTTTAAACGTTTATTGCATATACCATTAGTCAAGTTACAGATCATGGTTATTTATCTTGAGCACTAGCATAAATACTATCCAATGCAATATCCCATAGGTGTCAAGGTACAAGATACAAAAACTAGGATATTCTTAGTGGTAACAAGGTAGACACATGCACATGAATTAAGTATATTAAAGGTGAATAGGAAACAAGGATAATTCCATGCTATACTTGCCTTAAACACCGATCCTTCGGTAAGCTTTAAATCTTCAACGTTCTTCTTCTTCTTCTTGATAACCACGTATATCTCACCGACTGGACTTGATCAATAAATCACCACACACACATCGAGCAATCATACACGAAGCAAACAATAGATCTAAATTAGAACAGTACACCAAACATATGAAACAATATGTGAAAAGATTTTAAAGAGGTTCTACGCATTGCTATGAACACACAGGCTAGGCGCGAAAAACACTCTAATCGAAGCTACGGTTGAAAAGATACATCTACCGAAAGATTTGCTCATAGAAGAAAATATAAAACTATTAGTTTCATGTGTTTTAATTATATAATAACATATATAAGATATTTTATAGATACTATATATGGAATTAAGTCAAATTTAGATTCAAATTATGAAACTAAAGTAAAACAAATCATATTTTATTTACAAAACCCAGTTGCATAATTATTAATCAAGATATGATTTAAACAATAAAATTTCAGAATTAGTAATATGGCAAATACTATCACTAACGCGTAAATCTCGTTGCTATGAATCTAACGCAACTCGAATGAGCTAAAACGGATCTAAAACGTAGAAGATATGATTTAAACAAGATCTACTTTATTAAAGTAATAGATTAAATCTCACATCGGAACTTAAAGATATAAAACCTAACCAACAGTAACACTAACAGTATAACAAGTTTGTAAAACTCTTCTACACGTTACTACGATCACATAGACATAAAGATCACAAAATTTGGATTTAAAACGTAAAAATTATGAATTTTCTAAGATTTCCTATAGATAAATAATTACTTTAATATAAACTCGAAAATAAATTATCTCAAACCTACTGTACAGTTCTATCATCATGTAGAGCTCGCAAATACGAATCTAACGCAATTTGAATGGATCAAATCGGAGTTAAAACGAATAATTTATGACTAAAACAAACTCAGTGGCAAAACTGTAAATATCAGAAAACGTATTTTTCTTTTCCCGAAACGAATTACGTTTTCAAATAATCAAAACGTATTTTCCGGTTTACGCTTTGGACCGCGGGTTTGATAACACAAAAGTTCAGGGTCTCTTTTACAAAAGTTCACGCGAACCGGTATCTTCTAATCTAGATCGTTGGATTCAAATCGGAGGGTCTAGATTGGATCTGGGAAGACCCGGCGGTGCTCCGGCCGGACTCCGGCCGTCGGTGAGCTTGCTGCGGCGGTGCCATGGCCGGAGATGGCCTATCTCGCGCTACGGAGCACGAGCTTACGAACGGAAAACACAGGGAGAAAGAGAATGGCATGGCGAGCTCACCCCGCGCGAAGATGGGACCGGAGGATGACCGGAAGGCGGCGGCTAGCTCGCGGTGGCGGCTATGGCGGCGGTGGTGCTTGCGGTGGCGCAACTAGGCGACTACGGCGGCTCCAAAGGGATGGGATGGGGGCGGAATAGTGCGGGGGTCCCGTTTTTATAGCCCGAATGCGTCGCACATAAGGAAGGGAAGAAGATTGAGCCGCGGATTCGAATCGGTGAAGGAGGAAGGCGAGCTCGCGGTTGGAAAGAGCTGGAGGAAGAAGAAAGGAAAGGGGAGAACGGACACTGACTAGTGGGACCAACGCGTCAGCGACACAGTTAGCGGCTCAGTGCGGAACACAGGCGCGCGCGCGATGACGGGCCGACAGGCCGCAACTTGGGCTCGGCCCAGGGAATCCGGAGGCGGGCGCGGGGAAGAAAGAGTGGGCCACCGCTGCAGGCCGAGCATTGGGCTGCGGGAAGGTTTCGGCCGAAGAGGAAAATTCCCTTTCTCTTTTTCTTTTTCAAACTTTTCAAAGCTATTTTTCAAAAGATTTTCAAATCCAATTTGAATTTGACTTAAACCACTCATCACAAAATCCCAAATGCAGCAGCATGAATGCTCAATCATGTTCCTACCCTTATATTTGATTTTAAATTTATAAAAAATTATTATCATTCTAAATTTGCATGCTCACAATAATATACAAAAATCATATTTCTCCTACTTTTCTTCTTTTCAAAATTTTAGGGTGTTACAATTCTACCCCCCTTAAAATGAATCTCGTCCCGAGATTTGGAAGATGATGACAAAAGAGATAATGACACTTTGTCTTTATTTGATCCTCATTTTCCAAATTACTCTTTCGTGCAGAGTCATGAGACAGTTTCTCATATCCCGACTGACTAATCTTCCTAAACATGATCATCTCTCCTATTGAGCTCCTCCAAAGTTATTTGTTCCTCTGCTAAGACTTCTGTAAACTCATGGTCCACTTTGCTATCCTTGGTGTACTTATCTTCTAATTGATCATTCTCATCTCCCTCAGGTAAAAGTCGACCACCTTGATACTCAATTCTTTTTCCTGACGGTGTTGTTAAGAGCATTGTGCACCGAGTACCATGAATCACTCCTTTGTGTGCACAGAGCCATCCATTACCAAGAACCACGCGAATTTTAAGTGACTTCAGCACAATGAGTGTCGCGGTGAAGTTTTCCTTGTTTATGACAAGACTGACATTCGGGCATATCTGATCTGCCTGCATTTCTCCCACTGGGGTTTGAACTAGCAAAGGCCTCCTCATTGGACACTTCACCATCTTGCACGTCTCTACCATGTCGGCGGAAATGAAAGAATGCGAAGCACTAGGGTCAAATAGAGCAAAAACTTGTACTGAGCTTACTTGAATATAACCTCCCACTACTTTGGTAACTCCATGAATTTTATCCATATCCACATTGCTCAGTCTTCCATTGACATAGTTTTGCTGCGCTTTGCTTCCTTGAGCAGGCTTCTTATGGGCTTTCCTTTTTCGCTTTCGTTGTTGTGGATTCTGACTTAGTTCACTCCCAACTTGCTCTTCAACATTGTTATTTTGATAGTGCTCGGCTTCATCATACCCATAACATCCTTCAATGGCAGAAACATCAACCTTTTCCCACATATCAGTGCGAGACGTCATATAGGGCTCCTGAGTCATGAGACACTACACTTCCTGTCATCAAGTGACCAACATCAGCAACACGAGCAAGTATAGATGATCATAATCATGAACTATCCAAAGAGACAACTCTCGTCTCCATGGATCCAAAATTATCAACCTTGTTCACAGGACAGTTTTTCTCAAGAGTGGCAACTCAATCATGGAGACTAACCAATACTTCCAACTAAAGAGTTCAATCCTAATAATCCTTCTTTACATTGGCTACCCCCCATAAAATAAGGGACACCAAATAGGGTAGCTTGAACCCTTCTTCTAGATGAGCTACTTAGCATAAAAGTGTTCTGACATCCCAATAATACTCTTGTGTATGGGTAAAAACAAGAAATCTGAAATTTCTCACGAGCAGAAAATCAGCAGTGCAGTAAAACAGCTGTAACTCTCATTCTGTTAATCCAATGAAGCTGTAGTTTACACCGATGGAAAGCTTATAAAATTCTCTGCAACTTACTTATAGAACACACTTCCATATTCTGCAGATAACTTGTCCGAAAACAACACATAACAGATTCTGTTCCAGGTTTCAGACAGCACAGTTGCATCGTCTTGTGATTTTTGTATCTCCCAATCCAAAATAGCTATGAGGGTGGTTCTTGCATTTAGAGAGAGATGTTGAAGTCCACTCTTGTCCAGAATTTTCTCATGATTTTTGGTCTTTCAAGAACAGAGATATAAGTTGATAAAGACAGGCTGCTCCAAAAGACAAGATATAGAAAACAGGAGATAAACAAAACCCAGCTATTTATTTCATTAATCCTTATACCTTATACATATAAACTAAATGAAATCATGGTCAAAGCCCACGAGATCATTCCACTCATTACAAAATTCCAACTCAAACATAAACATAAGCACAAAACAACTAAACACTTAAATGTTCATTAGCCACACATTAAGACGACTCAACTTGGCTACTAACGGTTTTATTACACGGGACATAACTCCTATTCCTTAAATATGGTGTGATTGTAGCAGCTTCCAGAGTAGATAACGTCTCTTACATTCCTTATTGCTTTATATGGACATCTGAATCTCTGCATCTCTCTTTACCATTCTTATAACTCATACCTTAAGATGGGTCAACCTGGTATCCCTCCGGTGTAGATTTAATACCCTCATACTCAATCCTTTCTCCTGAAAGTGTAGTTAGAAACACTGAACATTGGGCATACTCAATCACTCCTTTACAAGTAGATAACCAGTCTATTCCAAGGATAACATCAATGCCCATTAATTCCAAAACAATGAGGTTTACCTTAAAATTTACCCCCTTTATGTCAAGACTAACTTTTGGGCATATGCGGTCTGCCTTTATTTCACCTCTTGGAGTTTCAACCATAACTGTTTTCCCCCTTGGAAGTATAAGTATGTTATGATCTTTTACATATTGTCTAGATATGAACGAATGTGAGGCACTGGGGTCAAACAAAACCTTGGCATTTCCTGAACTTACTGGAATTGATCCAAACACGACCTCCTTAGCTCCAGGAATGGTGGAAATATCCACATGTTTCAACCTTCCATGGATGTAATTTCTTTTTAATTTATTTCCCTGCACATGCTCCTTTTGGACATCCTGTCCTGGGTCTTGCTGTTGTTGATTCTTTTGTGGCAAGATTTGATATAATGTCCTTCCTGCTGGCAATGATAACACTTTCTCTTAGCTGGATCTTTTGTGATGTCATACTCCAAGGAACTGTTGTTTGGTATGCTGCTATCCTGCTGGCCATAAAAGTTCACCTTCGTCCCTTTGGCTTGTTTCCTAGCTTGTTTGGCCTTTCGGGGTTGATACTCCTTATAGGTAATTGTCCACCCATCTATGACTACTTCATGGGGAGTAGTTTTAGCGGGAGGGGCTTCTAACTCTTCAGGGTTTGGATTTGTTTGACAGGGGATCAGGGCTGCATGTGACAATGTAGTATAACTTGCTTGCTCATTGCTTTCCACTAGTGGTTCTAATGAGATTGCCTTTCTCTTCTTGTCCATGTTGATCGCAAAATTTGGATCCACCTTGACTTTCCCCTTATTAGACTCGTTTCGGAGACAGGGAAAACCATAATGCTTACAGCAGTGACATTTGTTCCTGCTCTCCAAATGCCTTATTATCAACATCTTTATCGGATTTCATATTCTTCCAAGCTTCTGCTACTTGTATCTTCTCTGACCCCTTGGATATGTTGGTCTGACCTTGAGATGAGCATTGTTGAGAATTCCCATGTTGAGCCATTTCTTCTAGTAATTGGTTTTGCATCGCTAATGGTTTCTTGTCAAAAGTGAGCAAGAGCGACACAATTCAGTCCTCTTAACCTCTGAAATCCACAGTCTTCTCGTCACGAGCCGTCTAATAGACAAGGAGAAAAGGTTCAAATAGAGACAAGGTTTTTATAACAGAACGGGGATAGAATTAAGCATAACTTTGAGAAAATAACAAAGTTAAAGAGAAGCAAGAAATAGGCAACAATGAGAACATGCTAAACGTCCAGTTCTATCTAGGCTTGCGTCCTACAGTCAGCATTGCTTTGATACCAATCTGTCACACCCGGTTTTAAGGACAAAACCAGACATACACTATATGTGAAATAAAGATGACAAATCTCACATATAGCCACAGATAAGTGTAATATCAAAAGACAAATGCTTAATATACATAACTCAATAGTATAAAGTATACCTTAAAGAGCAACACAGCGGAAAGACAACTCCGAACACCGGGTGCAACCTTCACTCCAGGATCAAACTAACTGGTTGATCACAAGCCTAACAATTCCAGAATCTAACAGTCTGGTACCCTTCCTGAGATGTGGGGAAATAGCAAGAGTGAGTCCATGTCGAACTCAATAAATATAACATGGGGTTCATGAAGCTCAAAAAGTTTGACACGGTTTTACTGCAATAGCTTTTAGTGAGTCATCTTTTTAGCAGTTGAGTAGCAACAAGGTTAACATAATCCCAAATAACCTCATGATCATGTAAACGAGAATAATGTATAGCAAGAAACAATAATCATTAGTGAACATCAATATCATCAGTGTTATCATTATCATCAGTGTTCATCATTTATTCTGTAAGGGTCCAAGGCCACTCGTGACCGTGAGCACGGCTGTTATAACAGTTTTACACTCTGTAGAGGTTGTACACTTTCACTGTGAGTCGTGATTACCCATATGCCCGAGGCGGCCAATCCCCAAAACACTCCCAAGGTGAGCAGGCAGGGTTCACTATGAAGCCTTTCAAAGGTTCGTCTAACAAGTTAGGGCCGCTAGGTTTCCGAAGTCAGTCCGTGTGATACACCACGCAGGGATCCACAGTCTGCTTCACCCCATTTGCGCCACAAGGGTAACCTCTAACAAGCTAGAAAAGGTCCTCATACTTGACTAAAGCCAGAGCCATATAGCCCTCACAGTTGTACTGTAAGTCCCGGATGTTCGCTTACAGATAAGTCCTTAAGGAGAGAAACTAGAGCACCATAAAAACAACCAAATATGCTCTAGCCCTCTTGAGCCATGTTTCTATAAAGCATCCTTTAAACGTTTATTGCATATACCATTAGTCAAGTTACAGATCATGGTTATTTATCTTGAGCACTAGCATAAATACTATCCAATGCAATATCCCATAGGTGTCAAGGTACAAGATACAAAAACTAGGATATTCTTAGTGGTAACAAGGTAGACACATGCACATGAATTAAGTATATTAAAGGTGAATAGGAAACAAGGATAATCCCATGCTATACTTGCCTTAAACACCGATCCTTCGGTAAGCTTTAAATCTTCAACGTTCTTCTTCTTCTTCTTGATAACCACGTATATCTCACCGACTGGACTTGATCAATAAATCACCACACACACATCGAGCAATCATACACAAAGCAAACAATAGATCTAAATTAGAACAGTACACCAAACATATGAAACAATATGTGAAAAGATTTTAAAGAGGTTCTACGCATTGCTATGAACACACAGGCTAGGCGCGAAAAACACTCTAATCGAAGCTACGGTTGAAAAGATACATCTACCGAAAGATTTGCTCATAGAAGAAAATATAAAACTATTAGTTTCATGTGTTTTAATTATATAATAACATATATAAGATATTTTATAGATACTATATATGGAATTAAGTCAAATTTAGATTCAAATTATGAAACTAAAGTAAAACAAATCATATTTTATTTACAAAACCCAGTTGCATAATTATTAATCAAGATATGATTTAAACAATAAAATTTCAGAATTAGTAATATGGCAAATACTGTCACTAACGCGTAAATCTCGTTGCTATGAATCTAACGCAACTCGAATGAGCTAAAACGGATCTAAAACGTAGAAGATATGATTTAAACAAGATCTACTTTATTAAAGTAATAGATTAAATCTCACATCGGAACTTAAAGATAGAAAACCTAACCAACAGTAACACTAACAGTATAACAAGTTTGTAAAACTCTTCTACACGTTACTACGATCACATAGACATAAAGATCACGAAATTTGGATTTAAAACATAAAAATTATGAATTTTCTAAGATTTCCTATAGATAAATAATTACTTTAATATAAACTCGAAAATAAATTATCTCAAACCTACTGTACAGTTCTATCATCATGTAGAGCTCGCAAATACGAATCTAACGCAATTTGAATGGATCAAATCGGAGTTAAAACGAATAATTTATGACTAAAACAAACTTAGTGGCAAAACTGTAAATATCAGAAAACGTATTTTTCTTTTCCCGAAACGAATTACGTTTTCAAATAATCAAAATGTATTTTCCGGTTTACGCTTTGGACCGCGGGTTCGATAACACAAAAGTTCAGGGTCTCTTTTACAAAAGTTCACGCGAACCGGTATCTTCTAATCTAGATCGTTGGATTCAAATCGGAGGGTCCAGATTGGATCTGGGAAGACCCGGCGGTGCTCCGGCCGGACTCCGGCCGTCGGTGAGCTTGCTGCGGCGGTGCCATGGCCGGAGATGGCCTATCTCGCGCTACGGAGCATGAGCTTACGAACGGAAAACACAGGGAGAAAGAGAATGGCATGGCGAGCTCACCCCGCGCGAAGATGGGACCGGAGGATGACCGGAAGGCGGCGGCTAGCTCGCGGTGGCGGCTATGGCGGCGGTGGTGCTTGCGGTGGCGCAACTAGGCGACTACGGCGGCTCCGAAGGGATGGGATGGGGGCGGAATAGTGCGGGGGTCCCGTTTTTATAGCCTGAAGGCGTCGCACTTAAGGAAGGGAAGAAGATTGAGCCGCGGATTCGAATCGGTGAAGGAGGAAGGCGAGCTCGCGGTTGGAAAGAGCTGGAGGAAGAAGAAAGGAAAGGGGAGAACGGACACTGACTAGTGGGACCAACGCGTCAGCGACACAGTTAGCGGCTCAGTGCGGAACGCAGGCGCGCGCGCGATGACGGGCCGACAGGCCGCAACTTGGGCTCGGCCCAGGGAATCCGGAGGCGGGCGCGGGGGAAGAAAGAGTGGGCCACCGCTGCAGGCCGAGCATTGGGCTGCGGGAAGGTTTCGGCCCGAAGAGGAAAATTCCCTTTCTCTTTTTCTTTTTCAAATTTTTCAAAGCTATTTTTCAAAAGATTTTCAAATCCAATTTGAATTTGACTTAAACCACTCATCACAAAATCCCAAATGCAGCAGCATGAATGCTCAATCATGTTCCTACCCTTATATTTGATTTTAAATTTATAAAAAATTATTATCATTCTAAATTTGCATGCTCACAATAATATACAAAAATCATATTTCTCCTACTTTTCTTCTTTTCAAAATTTTAGGGTGTTACAATTCTACCCCCCTTAAAATGAATCTCGTCCCGAGATTTGGAAGATGATGACAAAAGAGATAATGACACTTTGTCTTTATTTGATCCTCATTTTCCAAATTACTCTTTCGTGCAGAGTCATGAGACAGTTTCTCATATCCCGACTGACTAATCTTCCTAAACATGATCATCTCTCCTATTGAGCTCCTCCAAAGTTATTTGTTCCTCTGCTAAGACTTCTGTAAACTCATGGTCCACTTTGCTATCCTTGGTGTACTTATCTTCTAATTGATCATTCTCATCTCCCTCAGGTAAAAGTCGACCACCTTGATACTCAATTCTTTTTCCTGACGGTGTTGTTAAGAGCATTGTGCACCGAGTACCATGAATCACTCCTTTGTGTGCACAGAGCCATCCATTACCAAGAACCACGCGAATTTTAAGTGACTTCAGCACAATGAGTGTCGCGGTGAAGTTTTCCTTGTTTATGACAAGATTGACATTCGGGCATATCTGATCTGCCTGCATTTCTCCCACTGGGGTTTGAACTAGCAAAGGCCTCCTCATTGGACACTTCACCATCTTGCACGTCTCTACCATGTCGGCGGAAATGAAAGAATGCGAAGCACTAGGGTCAAATAGAGCAAAAACTTGTACTGAGCTTACTTGAATATAACCTCCCACTACTTTGGTAACTCCATGAATTTTATCCATATCCACATTGCTCAGTCTTCCATTGACATAGTTTTGCTGCGCTTTGCTTCCTTGAGCAGGCTTCTTATGGGCTTTCCTTTTTCGCTTTCGTTGTTGTGGATTCTGACTTAGTTCACTCCCAACTTGCTCTTCAACATTGTTATTTTGATAGTGCTCGGCTTCATCATACCCATAACATCCTTCAAAGGCAGAAACATCAACCCTTTCCCACATATCAGTGCGAGACGTCATATAGGGCTCCTGAGTCATGAGACACTACACTTCCTGTCATCAAGTGACCAACATCAGCAACACGAGCAAGTATAGATGATCATAATCATGAACTATCCAAAGAGACAACTCTCGTCTCCATGGATCCAAAATTATCAACCTTGTTCACAGGACAGTTTTGCTCAAGAGTGGCAACTCAATCATGGAGACTAACCAATACTTCCAACTAAAGAGTTCAATCCTAATAATCCTTCTTTACATTGGCTACCCCCCTTAAAATAAGGGACACCAAATAGGGTAGCTTGAACCCTTCTTCTAGATGAGCTACTTAGCATAAAAGTGTTCTGACATCCCAATAATACTCTTGTGTATGGGTAAAAACAAGAAATCTGTCACACCCATTTTTAAGGACAAAAATAGGATGCATAAAAGACTCATGTGTGCCCCAGGAAACAATCGCACACATAAGTTGACAAATTACAACGTATCATCACAGTGCTTATTACATAACGAATAAGTATTTAAGACATAGTCTTGAACGATAGGTAGTAATAACTAATAGTACTTCTTCAGCGGAAACTCCACACAGGGACACGGTTGACTGGTTGACACCAAGACTAGTACTCATTCCGATAATCTTCCTCATTATCTTCATCTGTTATGGTGGAAATAGCAAGGGTGAGTCCATGTCGAACTCAACAAATATAACACAGGGTTCATGAGGCTCAAAAAGGCTAGACACTGTTTAACCACGTTTAGCTTTTAATCATATATTAGCAATTGAGTAGCATCAAGATAAACCACTTCCCATTAAGAACCAATGATCAATTGTAATAATGATAACGAATAACATTAACATGAGCATAATAATAATCAACAATAATTAAGCATGATATAGCAATGGTGATCATCTATCTGTAAATGTTCCAAGGCCGCTCGTATCCGTGAGCACGGCTAGTATACCAGTTTTTAACTCTGCGCAGAGGTGTACACTTTCACTGTGAGTCATGATTTCCAAATGAGTGGGGAGATCAAGCCCAAACACCCGAGAACCATATAAAGCCACTCAAAAGTTCGTCTAACAAGTTAGGGCCATTAGATTCACTCGGCAGGCAGATGTAGAACCCCCCTTCCCTGTGGCACAACAACCGCAGCCTATACACACTAGGCCAGGGGCTCGCACTACACCCAACGTGGCAAGCCATTCTTACGCCATTTAAGGTAACCTCTAACAAGCTAGAAAAGGTCTCTTGAACAACTAAAGCCAGAGCCATATAGCCCTCACAGCTGTACTGTATATCCCGGATGATCACATACAGATAAGTCCTTATGGAGAGAAACCAGAGCATCAAAATAATGCACATGCTCTAGCCCTCTTTTAACAGAAATAAAATCATCTTAATGGTTGATTGCTTGATCCATTAATCAAATTACAAGATCATTGTTCAGAGTTTAAGCACTAGCAGTAGCTACCCATATGCATCCCCAAGGTTGACAAGGAATCAAGATATCAATCACTAAGTTATAATCTCTACGGTTGTCAAGGTAAGCACATGCATATGTATGACAATTTGATGTATAGGTAACAAGGATAGTCCTGTGTTATACTTGCCTTGATCAAAGCTCTCCAAGTGATACTGCTGACTTGGCTCAAAGTAATACTCCGAAGCGTCCAAATACTGCTCACCTTCTATATTCGATCATCAATCAACACATACATGCATCCAATCAAACATACACGAAGCAAACAAGAGATATAATCAGAACAGTACACCAACAGTAGCAAAACAGTAATAAAAGTTTATAAAACTCTTCTACACGTTTCTACGATCACACAGACGCAAAGATCACCAAATTCGGAGTTAAAACGTGAAAGTTATGAATTTTCTAAGATTTCCTATAGATAAATAAATACTTAATTATAAACTCGAAAAATAAATTATCAAAACCAACTGTACAACTACACTAACATGTAGAGCTCGCCAATACGAACCTAACGCAACTTGAACGGATCAAATCGGAGTTAAAACGAAGATTTTATGACCAAAACAGTTCTAGTGGCAAAACTGTAAATACCTGAAAACGTATTTTGACTTAACCGGAAGAGAATACGTTTTCCAAACACGAAAACGTATTTTCAGCAATACGCTATGGACGGCGGGTTAATTATTAAAAAGCTAAGGGGCTCTTTAAGAAGTTTACCCCGCGAAGGGGTATCTTCTAATCCTACCCGTTGATCACCATATGGACGGCTACCATTCAATCCAGAAGAGAGAGAAGATGAAGCCTGCCATCAACACCAACTCCGGCCGGTGGCCGCCATGGCCGACGCCATGAGCCCGCCGGAGAGCTTCGGCTCCACCTTTTCAGACCACAACTCGCCCCGCCACCAACACCAATCGGAAGAGGAAGTAAACCCGAACTCATCTATGCGGTTTAGAAACGCTATGACGAATCGAGGAGAGAGCGCGGCTCGGGGATGAACGGTGGCGCCATTGCCGGCCACGGTGAGCTCCAATCCCGCGATAGAAAGCACAAAAACTCAAAAGAAAAGCATTGGGAGGGAGAGGAGAAGATGACAAACTCACCCAAGCGAAGAAATTGACCTCCAATCCACCCAAGAACTCCCCAACCGTTCAACCGCCGACCTTCAACAACCTCAAACCCTAGAACTCGATTTCACGTGATGGAACTCGTGATTTAGATGAAAAACGGAAAGAGGAGGGTCACGGCTTCACTTTTATAGCTCCACCGTGTCGTGTTCGGTTAGGAGATCCCGGTTAATTCAGCAAGGATCGGTGGTGGCAAAGTCCGGCTCGGTCACGAACATGATGAAGAAGACGAGACCGACAAGTGGCCCCCACCTGTCAGCGAAACAAGGAGGGAGGGAAGGCGCGACTGCTGGCTCGGCTGGCTCGGGCTGGCTCTCGCGGTCGCTGGCGCGGAGGAGGGAAGGCGACAGCGGCCCACCGTGCGGCCCAGGCGGGAAGGAAAGCAGGCCGACCCGAGCGGGCCTTCGGGCCGCCAGGTGAGAAGGTAAGTCATTTCTCTTTTTTTTTTCTTTTCTTCTTTCTTTTCTTTATTTACTTGTTTTCAAAAGTATCTCAAATAAAATTTTCTAAGCCAAATAAAATAAAATAAATCCACACCACATAATAGAATAAATGCAACAGCATGAATGCAACACCAATATTCTTTAAAATTTTAATTTGCCCTAATTGTTATCTAATTTCTTCAAAATTCATTATCTCTAAAATTTGGGTGTTACAAATTCTACCCCCCTTAAAAGAATCTCGTCCTCGAGATTGGACTGCTTACTCAAACAATTGCGGATATGATTTCCTCAATTCATCCTCTCTTTCCCAAGTTGCCTCTGCCTCTGAATATCGATTCCACTGCACCTTGCACATCTTAATAACCCGACTTCGAGTAACTCTCTCAGCAGTCTCTAAAATCTTAATCGGAAACTCTTCATATGTAAGATCCTCTTTAACAGTCAACTCTTCTAAAGGTATCTGCTCCTCAGGCACCCGTAAACACTTCTTAAGTTGTGAAACATGGAACACATCATGTACTCCAGATAAATTCTCAGGCAACTCTAATTGATAAGCAACTTCCCCACGTCTAGTAATAACTTTAAATGGTCCAACATACCTTGGTGCTAGTTTACCTTTCATGTTAAACCTCTTCACACTTTTCATAGGTGACACCTTCAAATAAACATAGTCACCTACTTCAAAAACTAAATCTCTTCTTCTATTGTCAGCATAACTCTTCTGACGAGACTGTGCTACTCTCAAATTCTCACGAATCACTCGCACTTGATCTTCTGCGTTTCTAAGAACATCTGTACCAAACACCTGAGATTCACCTGTCTGATCCCAAAACAATGGAGTTCTACACTTACGTCCATATAAAGCTTCAAACGGTGCCATCTTAAGACTCTGTTGATAGCTATTATTATAAGAGAATTCTGCATAAGGCAAACTCTTATCCCAACTAGTTCCATATTGCAATGCACAAGCTCTCAGCATATCCTCTAATACCTGATTGGTCCTTTCAGTCTGTCCATCTGTCTGTGGATGATATGCTGTACTAAAATTCAATTTTGTTCCCAATGATTCATGCACAGCTTTCCAAAAGTGTGACGTAAACTGCGAACCTCGATCAGACACAATCTTCTTTGGTACTCCATGCAAACAGACTATTCTTTCCATATACAAGGTAGCTAATTGTACTCCCGTGTATTTAGTCTTGACTGGTATAAAATGAGCAACTTTAGTCAATCTATCCACTATCACCCAAATAGAATCATAACCTTTCTGAGTACGCGGTAACCCCACTATAAAGTCCATACTAACTTCTTCCCACTTCCATTCAGGAATCTTCATTGGTTGCAACAATCCAGCAGGTCTCTGATGCTCTGCTTTCACCCTCTGACAAGTATCACACAATGCCACATACTCAGCCACATCTCGCTTTAATCCAACCCACCAATATTTCTGTTTCAGATCCAAATACATCTTAGTACTACCAGGATGAATAGAATAAGCTGACTCATGAGCTTCGCGAAGAATTGCTTGTCTAACAGTTTGATCCTCAGGTACACACAGCCTCTTTCCAAACCACAAAATTCCATTATCATCCCTCCGAAAGCCTGGTGACTTACCAATCACTATATCTTCCGCTATCTTCTTTAGTTTCTCATCCTTCAACTGACCCTTGTAAATTTCTTGCTCTAAGGTAGGCTCTATCACTAATTCCATTGTATTAGTAACAATGCCCAAATTCAAATATTCAAATTCAGCACATAACTCACTAGTCATAGATAATGTCCGTATCTCATTGGCATAACTTTTCCTACTAAGAGCATCAGCTACTACATTAGCCTTACCAGGATGATAGTGTATCTCAATATCATAATCCTTAATCAACTCTAACCATCTACGTTGCCTCAAATTCAGATCTGACTGAGTGAAAATATACTTCAAACTCTTATGATCAGTGTATATATCACTCTTATGTCCAATTAAATAATGTCTCCAAATTTTTAAAGCATGAACTACAGCTGCTAACTCCAAATCATGTGTAGGATAATTCAACTCATGCTTTCTCAACTGCCTAGATGCATAAGCCACAACTCTGCCTTCTTGCATAAGAACACATCCCAAACCTTGACGAGAAGCATCACAATAAATAGAAAACTTCTTACTCAAATCTGGCAAAACCAAAACAGGCGCTGTAGTCAACCTCTTCTTCAATTCCTCAAAACTAGCTTGACATTTATCTGACCACACAAACTTGGCATTCTTCTCTAACAGAGATGTCATAGGTTTAGCAAGTTTAGAAAACCCTTCAATGAATCGTCTGTAATATCCAGCTAATCCCAAGAAACTACGAATCTCGCTAACATCAATAGGTGGTTTCCAATTTAATACATCCTTTACTTTACCTGGATCCACTGATATCCCTCCATTAGAAACAATATGACCAAGGAAGGAAACTTCCTTCAACCAAAACTCACATTTACTTCGCTTCGCATACAACTTATGCTCTCTAAGCTTCTGCAACACCAACCTCAAATGTTCAGCATGCTCTACTTCTATCTTGGAAAAGATCAGTATATCATCAATAAACACTACCACAAACTTATCCAAATATTCCATGAACACCTTATTCATCATGTACATAAAGTATGCAGGTGCATTGGTCAATCCAAATGACATAACAGTATACTCATACAATCCATACCTTGTAGTAAAAGCTGTCTTTGGAATATCAGAAACACGAATCTTCAACTGATGATAACCAGAACGTAAATCAATCTTAGAGAACACACAAGCACCTCTTAACTGATCAAACAAGTCATCAATCCTGGGCAAAGGGTACTTATTCTTGATAGTTACCTCATTTAGTGACCGGTAATCAACACACATCCTCTGACCACCATCTTTCTTATCAACAAAAATAACTGGTGCTCCCCAAGGTGATGAACTAGGTCTAATAAAACCTTTATCTTGTAATTCTTTAATTTGTTTCTTAAGTTCTTCTAATTCATCTACTCCCATCCTATATGGTCGTTTGGCTATAGGTGCAGTTCCAGGAAGTAATTCAATAAGAAATTCAATGTCTCGGTCAGGTGGCATACCTGGCAATTCATCAGGGAAGACATCCGGAAATTCCTCAATCACTGAATTCTCCTTAGTAGTATCTTCAAGCTGATTCACCATAGCGGTTGGTTGCTTCTGCACTGCTACATCCACATTGATTTTATCTCCATTAGGTGCAGTCACAACTACCACTTTCTGCTGACACTGAATCTCTACCTGATTTTGCTTCATCCAGTCCATACCCAATATCACATCAATACCAGATGTCCTCAACACTATAGGAGTTATCTTAAACTCTACCCCCCCTTAATACCATACTAATTGGAAGACAACGATTACTGGTTTGCATGATACCTCCAGGTGAATTTACTAAGAGAGGTTCTTTCATAGCTAGCATGGGTATACTATGCATTTTAACAAAAATGTTGGATATGAATGTATGAGATGCTCCAGAGTCAAAAAGAACAGTTGCGGGAGTGGAATGTACATTGAACGTACCAATCATAACTTCTGGTGCATCATGAGCTGTATCAGAAGACACGTGATTCACCCTTCCAGTACTAGATTGCCTCTGATTGCTCTTCTGGCTCTGAGGAGTCTGCTGGTTCTGCTTCTCAGGACAATGATAAGACATATGCCCCTCTTTGCCACAGACAAAACATCTAGTAGGCGTGCTGGGAGCACTATTCTTCATGGGGGTAACATTGGTATTTCCAGTACGAGGAGTCTGTTGCCCAGTCTGCTGATACTGTTGATGCTGTGGATATGATGAACGCTGTTGTGACTGATTATTTTGCCAATTCTGGGACCACCTCTGATTCGGATTGCGATT
The DNA here is from genome assembly GCA_038087645.1 of Saccharum hybrid cultivar R570. Taxonomy (NCBI): domain Eukaryota; kingdom Viridiplantae; phylum Streptophyta; class Magnoliopsida; order Poales; family Poaceae; genus Saccharum; species Saccharum hybrid cultivar. The sequence continues at coordinate 2,536,358 of JAQSUU010000795.1, forward strand.
CCATTGGCTAACCGGTCCTTGAAACTTCTGATGAAAACCATGCTGAGAATTAGTGCGCTGACGGTTGTTGCTTCCTGAGCCTTGTACCTTCATTTTCCTCTTCCTGTCCATCTCTCTGCGCTCATTATCAAGCACAATAGCTTTATTTACCAGCTCTGATACCAATCTGTCACACCCATTTTTAAGGACAAAAATAGGATGCATAAAAGACTCATGTGCGCCCCAGGAAACAATCGCACACATAAGTTGACAAATTACAACGTATCATCACAGTGCTTATTACATAACGAATAAGTATTTAAGACATAGTCTTGAACGATAGGTAGTAATAACTAATAGTACTTCTTCAGCGGAAACTCCACACAGGGACACGTTTGACTGGTTGACACCAAGACTAGTACTCATTCCGATAATCTTCCTCATTATCTTCATCTGTTATGGTGGAAATAGCAAGGGTGAGTCCATGTCAAACTCAACAAATATAACACAGGGTTCATGAGGCTCAAAAAGGCTAGACACTGTTTAACCGCGTTTAGCTTTTAATCATATATTAGCAATTGAGTAGCATCAAGATAAACCACTTCCCATTAAGAACCAATGATCAATTGTAATAATGATAACGAATAACATTAACATGAGCATAATAATAATCAACAATAATTGAGCATGATATAGCAATGGTGATCATCTATCTGTAAATGTTCCAAGGCCGCTCGTATCCGTGAGCACGGCTAGTATACCAGTTTTTAACTCTGCGCAGAGGTGTACACTTTCACTGTGAGTCATGATTTCCAAATGAGTGGGGAGATCAAGCCCAAACACTCGAGAACCATATAAAGCCACTCAAAAGTTCGTCTAACAAGTTAGGGCCATTAGATTCACTCGGCAGGCAGATGTAGAACCCCCCTTCCCTGTGGCACAACAACCGCAGCCTATACACACTAGGCCAGGGGCTCGCACTACACCCAACGTGGCAAGCCATTCTTACGCCATTTAAGGTAACCTCTAACAAGCTAGAAAAGGTCTCTTGAACAACTAAAGCCAGAGCCATATAGCCCTCATAGCTGTACTGTATATCCTGGATGATCACATACAGATAAGTCCTTATGGAGAGAAACCAGAGCATCAAAATAATGCACATGCTCTAGCCCTCTTTTAACAGAAATAAAATCATCTTAATGGTTGATTGCTTGATCCATTAATCAAATTACAAGATCATTGTTCAGAGTTTAAGCACTAGCAGTAGCTACCCATATGCATCCCCAAGGTTGACAAGGAATCAAGATATCAATCACTAAGTTATAATCTCTACGGTTGTCAAGGTAAGCACATGCATATGTATGACAATTTGATGTATAGGTAACAAGGATAGTCCTGTGTTATACTTGCCTTGATCAAAGCTCTCCAAGTGATACTGCTGACTTGGCTCAAAGTAATACTCCGAAGCGTCCAAATACTGCTCACCTTCTATATTCGATCATCAATCAACACATACATGCATCCAATCAAACATACACGAAGCAAACAAGAGATATAATCAGAACAGTACACCAACAGTAGCAAAACAGTAATAAAAGTTTATAAAACTCTTCTACATGTTTCTACGATCACACAGACGCAAAGATCACCAAATTCGGAGTTAAAACGTGAAAGTTATGAATTTTCTAAGATTTCCTATAGATAAATAAATACTTAATTATAAACTCGAAAAATAAATTATCAAAACCAACTGTACAACTACACTAACATGTAGAGCTCGCCAATACGAACCTAACGCAACTTGAACGGATCAAATCGGAGTTAAAACGAAGATTTTATGACCAAAACAGTTCTAGTGGCAAAACTGTAAATACCTGAAAACGTATTTTGACTTAACCGGAAGAGAATACGTTTTCCAAACACGAAAACGTATTTTCAGAAATACGCTATGGACGGCGGGTTAATTATTAAAAAGCTAAGGGGCTCTTTAAGAAGTTTACCCCGCGAAGGGGTATCTTCTAATCCTACCCGTTGATCACCATATGGACGGCTACCATTCAATCCAGAAGAGAGAGAAGATGAAGCCTGCCATCAACACCAACTCCGGCCGGTGGCCGCCATGGCCGACGCCATGAGCCCGCCGGAGAGCTTCGGCTCCACCTTTTCAGACCACAACTCGCCCCGCCACCAACACCAATCGGAAGAGGAAGTAAACCCGAACTCATCTATGCGGTTTAGAAACGCTATGACGAACCGAGGAGAGAGCGCGGCTCGGGGATGAACGGTGGCGCCATTGCCGGCCACGGTGAGCTCCAATCCCGCGATACAAAGCACAAAAACTCAAAAGAAAAGCATTGGGAGGGAGAGGAGAAGATGACAAACTCACCCAAGCGAAGAAATTGACCTCCAATCCACCCAAGAACTCCCCAACCGTTCAACCGCCGACCTTCAACAACCTCAAACCCTAGAACTCGATTTCACGTGATGGAACTCGTGATTTAGATGAAAAACGGAAAGAGGAGGGTCACGGCTTCACTTTTATAGCTCCACCGTGTCGTGTTCGGTTAGGAGATCCCGGTTAATTCAGCAAGGATCGGTGGTGGCAAAGTCCGGCTCGGTCACGAACATGATGAAGAAGACGAGACCGACAAGTGGCCCCCACCTGTCAGCGAAACAAGGAGGGAGGGAAGGCGCGACTGCTGGCTCGGCTGGCTCGGGCTGGCTCTCGCGGTCGCTGGCGCGGAGGAGGGAAGGCGGCAGCGGCCCACCGTGCGGCCCAGGCGGGAAGGAAAGCAGGCCGACCCGAGCGGGCCTTCGGGCCGCCAGGTGAGAAGGTAAGTCATTTCTCTTTTTTTTTTCTTTTCTTCTTTCTTTTCTTTATTTACTTGTTTTCAAAAGTATCTCAAATAAAATTTTCTAAGCCAAATAAAATAAAATAAATCCACACCACATAATAGAATAAATGCAACAGCATGAATGCAACACCAATATTCTTTAAAATTTTAATTTGCCCTAATTGTTATCTAATTTCTTCAAAATTCATTATCTCTAAAATTTGGGTGTTACAAATTCTACCCCCCTTAAAAGAATCTCGTCCTCGAGATTGGACTGCTTACTCAAACAATTGCGGATATGATTTCCTCAATTCATCCTCTCTTTCCCAAGTTGCCTCTGCCTCTGAATATCGATTCCACTGCACCTTGCACATCTTAATAACCCGACTTCGAGTAACTCTCTCAGCAGTCTCTAAAATCTTAATCGGAAACTCTTCATATGTAAGATCCTCTTTAACAGTCAACTCTTCTAAAGGTATCTGCTCCTCAGGCACCCGTAAACACTTCTTAAGTTGTGAAACATGGAACACATCATGTACTCCAGATAAATTCTCAGGCAACTCTAATTGATAAGCAACTTCCCCACGTCTAGTAATAACTTTAAATGGTCCAACATACCTTGGTGCTAGTTTACCTTTCATGTTAAACCTCTTCACACTTTTCATAGGTGACACCTTCAAATAAACATAGTCACCTACTTCAAAAACTAAATCTCTTCTTCTATTGTCAGCATAACTCTTCTGACGAGACTTTGCTACTCTCAAATTCTCACGAATCACTCGCACTTGATCTTCTGCGTTTCTAAGAACATCTATACCAAACACCTGAGATTCACCTGTCTGATCCCAAAACAATGGAGTTCTACACTTACGTCCATACAAAGCTTCAAACGGTGCCATCTTAAGACTCTGTTGATAGCTATTATTATAAGAGAATTCTGCATAAGGCAAACTCTTATCCCAACTAGTTCCATATTGCAATGCACAAGCTCTCAGCATATCCTCTAATACCTGATTGGTCCTTTCAGTCTGTCCATCTGTCTGTGGATGATATGCTGTACTAAAATTCAATTTTGTTCCCAATGATTCATGCACAGCTTTCCAAAAGTGTGACGTAAACTGCGAACCTCGATCAGACACAATCTTCTTTGGTACTCCATGCAAACAGACTATTCTTTCCATATACAAGGTAGCTAATTGTACTCCCGTGTATTTAGTCTTGACTGGTATAAAATGAGCAACTTTAGTCAATCTATCCACTATCACCCAAATAGAATCATAACCTTTCTGAGTACGCGGTAACCCCACTATAAAGTCCATACTAACTTCTTCCCACTTCCATTCAGGAATCTTCATTGGTTGCAACAATCCAGCAGGTCTCTGATGCTCTGCTTTCACCCTCTGACAAGTATCACACAATGCCACATACTCAGCCACATCTCGCTTTAATCCAACCCACCAATATTTCTGTTTCAGATCCAAATACATCTTAGTACTACCAGGATGAATAGAATAAGCTGACTCATGAGCTTCGCGAAGAATTGCTTGTCTAACAGTTTGATCCTCAGGTACACACAGCCTCTTTCCAAACCACAAAATTCCATTATCATCCCTCCGAAAGCCTGGTGACTTACCAATCACTATATCTTCCGCTATCTTCTTTAGTTTCTCATCCTTCAACTGACCCTTGTAAATTTCTTGCTCTAAGGTAGGCTCTATCACTAATTCCATTGTATTAGTAACAATGCCCAAATTCAAATATTCAAATTCAGCACATAACTCACTAGTCATAGATAATGTCCGTATCTCATTGGCATAACTTTTCCTACTAAGAGCATCAGCTACTACATTAGCCTTACCAGGATGATAGTGTATCTCAATATCATAATCCTTAATCAACTCTAACCATCTACGTTGCCTCAAATTCAGATCTGACTGAGTGAAAATATACTTCAAACTCTTATGATCAGTGTATATATCACTCTTATGTCCAATTAAATAATGTCTCCAAATTTTTAAAGCATGAACTACAGCTGCTAACTCCAAATCATGTGTAGGATAATTCAACTCATGCTTTCTCAACTGCCTAGATGCATAAGCCACAACTCTGCCTTCTTGCATAAGAACACATCCCAAACCTTGACGAGAAGCATCACAATAAATAGAAAACTTCTTACTCAAATCTGGCAAAACCAAAACAGGCGCTGTAGTCAACCTCTTCTTCAATTCCTCAAAACTAGCTTGACATTTATCTGACCACACAAACTTGGCATTCTTCTCTAACAGAGATGTCATAGGTTTAGCAAGTTTAGAAAACCCTTCAATGAATCGTCTGTAATATCCAGCTAATCCCAAGAAACTACGAATCTCGCTAACATCAATAGGTGGTTTCCAATTTAATACATCCTTTACTTTACCTGGATCCACTGATATCCCTCCATTAGAAACAATATGACCAAGGAAGGAAACTTCCTTCAACCAAAACTCACATTTACTTCGCTTCGCATACAACTTATGCTCTCTAAGCTTCTGCAACACCAACCTCAAATGTTCAGCATGCTCTACTTCTGTCTTGGAAAAGATCAGTATATCATCAATAAACACTACCACAAACTTATCCAAATATTCCATGAACACCTTATTCATCATGTACATAAAGTATGCAGGTGCATTGGTCAATCCAAATGACATAACAGTATACTCATACAATCCATACCTTGTAGTAAAAGCTGTCTTTGGAATATCAGAAACACGAATCTTCAACTGATGATAACCAGAACGTAAATCAATCTTAGAGAACACACAAGCACCTCTTAACTGATCAAACAAGTCATCAATCCTGGGCAAAGGGTACTTATTCTTGATAGTTACCTCATTTAGTGACCGGTAATCAACACACATCCTCTGACCACCATCTTTCTTATCAACAAAAATAACTGGTGCTCCCCAAGGTGATGAACTAGGTCTAATAAAACCTTTATCTTGTAATTCTTTAATTTGTTTCTTAAGTTCTTCTAATTCATCTACTCCCATCCTATATGGTCGTTTGGCTATAGGTGCAGTTCCAGGAAGTAATTCAATAAGAAATTCAATGTCTCGGTCAGGTGGCATACCTGGCAATTCATCAGGGAAGACATCCGGAAATTCCTCAATCACTGAATTCTCCTTAGTAGTATCTTCAAGCTGATTCACCATAGCGGTTGGTTGCTTCTGCACTGCTACATCCACATTGATTTTATCTCCATTAGGTGCAGTCACAACTACCACTTTCTGCTGACACTGAATCTCTGCCTGATTTTGCTTCATCCAGTCCATACCCAATATCACATCAATACCAGATGTCCTCAACACTATAGGAGTTATCTTAAACTCTACCCTCCTTAATACCATACTAATTGGAAGACAACGATTACTGGTTTGCATGATACCTCCAGGTGAATTTACTAAGAGAGGTTCTTTCATAGCTAGCATGGGTATACTATGCATTTTAACAAAAATGTTGGATATGAATGTATGAGATGCTCCAGAGTCAAAAAGAACAGTTGCGGGAGTGGAATGTACATTGAACGTACCAATCATAACTTCTGGTGCATCATGAGCTGTATCAGAAGACACGTGATTCACCCTTCCAGTACTAGATTGCCTCTGATTGCTCTTCTGGCTCTGAGGAGTCTGCTGGTTCTGCTTCTCAGGACAATGATAAGACATATGCCCCTCTTTGCCACAGACAAAACATCTAGTAGGCGTGCTGGGAGCACTATTCTTCATGGGGGTAACATTGGTATTTCCAGTACGAGGAGTCTGTTGCCCAGTCTACTGATACTGTTGACGCTATGGATATGATGAACGCTGTTGTGACTGATTATTTTGCCAATTCTGGGACCACCTCTGATTCGGATTGCGATTCCATTGGCTAACCGGTCCTTGAAACTTCTGATGAAAACCATGCTGAGAATTAGTGCGCTGACGGTTGTTGCTTCCTGAGCCTTGTACCTTCATTTTCCTCTTCCTGTCCATCTCTCTGCGCTCATTATCAAGCACAATAGCTTTATTTACCAGCTCTGATACCAATTTGTCACACCCATTTTTAAGGACAAAAATAGGATGCATAAAAGACTCATGTGCGCCCCAGGAAACAATCGCACACATAAGTTGACAAATTACAACGTATCATCACAGTGCTTATTACATAACGAATAAGTATTTAAGACATAGTCTTGAACGATAGGTAGTAATAACTAATAGTACTTCTTCAGCGGAAACTCCACACAGGGACACGGTTGACTGGTTGACACCAAGACTAGTACTCATTCCGATAATCTTCCTCATTATCTTCATCTGTTATGGTGGAAATAGCAAGGGTGAGTCCATGTCGAACTCAACAAATATAACACAGGGTTCATGAGGCTCAAAAAGGCTAGACACTGTTTAACCGCGTTTAGCTTTTAATCATATATTAGCAATTGAGTAGCATCAAGATAAACCACTTCCCATTAAGAACCAATGATCAATTGTAATAATGATAACGAATAACATTAACATGAGCATAATAATAATCAACAATAATTAAGCATGATATAGCAATGGTGATCATCTATCTGTAAATGTTCCAAGGCCGCTCGTATCCGTGAGCACGGCTAGTATACCAGTTTTTAACTCTGCGCAGAGGTGTACACTTTCACTGTGAGTCATGATTTCCAAATGAGTGGGGAGATCAAGCCCAAACACCCGAGAACCATATAAAGCCACTCAAAAGTTCGTCTAACAAGTTAGGGCCATTAGATTCACTCGGCAGGCAGATGTAGAACCCCCCTTCCCTGTGGCACAACAACCGCAGCCTATACACACTAGGCCAGGGGCTCGCACTACACCCAACGTGGCAAGCCATTCTTACGCCATTTAAGGTAACCTCTAACAAGCTAGAAAAGGTCTCTTGAACAACTAAAGCCAGAGCCATATAGCCCTCACAGCTGTACTGTATATCCCGGATGATCACATACAGATAAGTCCTTATGGAGAGAAACCAGAGCATCAAAATAATGCACATGCTCTAGCCCTCTTTTAACAGAAATAAAATCATCTTAATGGTTGATTGCTTGATCCATTAATCAAATTACAAGATCATTGTTCAGAGTTTAAGCACTAGCAGTAGCTACCCATATGCATCCCCAAGGTTGACAAGGAATCAAGATATCAATCACTAAGTTATAATCTCTACGGTTGTCAAGGTAAGCACATGCATATGTATGACAATTTGATGTATAGGTAACAAGGATAGTCCTGTGTTATACTTGCCTTGATCAAAGCTCTCCAAGTGATACTGCTGACTTGGCTCAAAGTAATACTCCGAAGCGTCCAAATACTGCTCACCTTCTATATTCGATCATCAATCAACACATACATGCATCCAATCAAACATACACGAAGCAAATAAGAGATATAATCAGAACAGTACACCAACAGTAGCAAAACAGTAATAAAAGTTTATAAAACTCTTCTACACGTTTCTACGATCACACAGACGCAAAGATCACCAAATTCAGAGTTAAAACGTGAAAGTTATGAATTTTCTAAGATTTCCTATAGATAAATAAATACTTAATTATAAACTCGAAAAATAAATTATCAAAACCAACTGTACAACTACACTAACATGTAGAGCTCGCCAATACGAACCTAACGCAACTTGAACGGATCAAATCAGAGTTAAAACGAAGATTTTATGACCAAAACAGTTCTAGTGGCAAAACTGTAAATACCTGAAAACGTATTTTGACTTAACCGGAAGAGAATACGTTTTCCAAACACGAAAACGTATTTTCAGCAATACGCTATGGACGGCGGGTTAATTATTAAAAAGCTAAGGGGCTCTTTAAGAAGTTTACCCCGCGAAGGGGTATCTTCTAATCCTACCCGTTGATCACCATATGGACGGCTACCATTCAATCCAGAAGAGAGAGAAGATGAAGCCTGCCATCAACACCAACTCCGGCCGGTGGCCGCCATGGCCGACGCCATGAGCCCGCCGGAGAGCTTCGGCTCCACCTTTTCAGACCACAACTCGCCCCGCCACCAACACCAATCGGAAGAGGAAGTAAACCCGAACTCATCTATGCGGTTTAGAAACGCTATGACGAACCGAGGAGAGAGCGCGGCTCGGGGATGAACGGTGGCGCCATTGCCGGCCACGGTGAGCTCCAATCCCGCGATACAAAGCACAAAAACTCAAAAGAAAAGCATTGGGAGGGAGAGGAGAAGATGACAAACTCACCCAAGCGAAGAAATTGACCTCCAATCCACCCAAGAACTCCCCAACCGTTCAACCGCCGACCTTCAACAACCTCAAACCCTAGAACTCGATTTCACGTGATGGAACTCGTGATTTAGATGAAAAACGGAAAGAGGAGGGTCACGGCTTCACTTTTATAGCTCCACCGTGTCGTGTTCGGTTAGGAGATCCCGGTTAATTCAGCAAGGATCGGTGGTGGCAAAGTCCGGCTCGGTCACGAACATGATGAAGAAGACGAGACCGACAAGTGGCCCCCACCTGTCAGCGAAACAAGGAGGGAGGGAAGGCGCGACTGCTGGCTCGGCTGGCTCGGGCTGGCTCTCGCGGTCGCTGGCGCGGAGGAGGGAAGGCGGCAGCGGCCCACCGTGCGGCCCAGGCGGGAAGGAAAGCAGGCCGACCCGAGCGGGCCTTCGGGCCGCCAGGTGAGAAGGTAAGTCATTTCTCTTTTTTTTTTCTTTTCTTCTTTCTTTTCTTTATTTACTTGTTTTCAAAAGTATCTCAAATAAAATTTTCTAAGCCAAATAAAATAAAATAAATCCACACCACATAATAGAATAAATGCAACAGCATGAATGCAACACCAATATTCTTTAAAATTTTAATTTGCCCTAATTGTTATCTAATTTCTTCAAAATTCATTATCTCTAAAATTTGGGTGTTACAAAATCTGAAATTTCTCACGAGCAGAAAATCAGCAGTGCAGTAAAACAGCTGTAACTCTCATTCTGTTAATCCAATGAAGCTGTAGTTTACACCGATGGAAACCTTATAAAATTCTCTGCAACTTACTTATAGAACACACTTCCATATTCTGCAGCTAACTTGTCCGAAAACAACACATAACAGATTCTGTTCCAGGTTTCAGACAGCACAGTTGCATCGTCTTGTGATTTTTGTATCTCCCAATCCAAAATAGCTATGAGGGTGGTTCTTGCATTTAGAGAGAGATGTTGAAGTCCACTCTTGTCCAGAATTTTCTCATGATTTTTGGTCTTTCAAGAACAGAGATATAAGTTGATAAAGACAGGCTGCTCCGAAAGACAAGATATAGAAAACAGGAGATAAACAAAACCCAGCTATTTATTTCATTAATCCTTATACCTTATACATATAAACTAAATGAAATCATGGTCAAAGCCCACGAGATCATTCCACTCATTACAAAATTCCAACTCAAACATAAACATAAGCACAAAACAACTAAACACTTAAATGTTCATTAGCCACACATTAAGACGACTCAACTTGGCTACTAACAGTTTTATTACACGGGACATAACTCCTATTCCTTAAATATGGTGTGATTGTAGCAGCTTCCAGAGTAGATAACGTCTCTTACATTCCTTATTGCTTTATATGGACATCTGAATCTCTGCATCTCTCTTTACCATTCTTATAACTCATACCTTAAGATGGGTCAACCTGGTATCCCTCCGGTGTAGATTTAATACCCTCATACTCAATCCTTTCTCCTGAAAGTGTAGTTAGAAACACTGAACATTGGGCATACTCAATCACTCCTTTACAAGTAGATAACCAGTCTATTCCAAGGATAACATCAATGCCCATTAATTCCAAAACAATGAGGTTTACCTTAAAATTTACCCCCTTTATGTCAAGACTAACTTTTGGGCATATGCGGTCTGCCTTTATTTCACCTCTTGGAGTTTCAACCATAACTGTTTTCCCCCTTGGAAGTATAAGTATGTTATGATCTTTTACATATTGTCTAGATATGAACGAATGTGAGGCACTGGGGTCAAACAAAACCTTGGCATTTCCTGAACTTACTGGAATTGATCCAAACACGACCTCCTTAGCTCCAGGAATGGTGGAAATATCCACATGTTTCAACCTTCCATGGATGTAATTTCTTTTTAATTTATTTCCCTGCACATGCTCCTTTTGGACATCCTGTCCTGGGTCTTGCTGTTGTTGATTCTTTTGTGGCAAGATTTGATATAATGTCCTTCCTGCTGGCAATGATAACACTTTCTCTTAGCTGGATCTTTTGTGATGTCATACTCCAAGGAACTGTTGTTTGGTATGCTGCTATCCTGCTGGCCATAAAAGTTCACCTTCGTCCCTTTGGCTTGTTTCCTAGCTTGTTTGGCCTTTCGGGGTTGATACTCCTTATAGGTAATTGTCCACCCATCTATGACTACTTCATGGGGAGTAGTTTTAGCGGGAGGGGCTTCTAACTCTTCAGGGTTTGGATTTGTTTGACAGGGGATCAGGGCTGCATGTGACAATGTAGTATAACTTGCTTGCTCATTGCTTTCCACTAGTGGTTCTAATGAGATTGCCTTTCTCTTCTTGTCCATGTTGATCGCAAAATTTGGATCCACCTTGACTTTCCCCTTATTAGACTCGTTTCGGAGACAGGGAAAACCATAATGCTTACAGCAGTGACATTGTTCCTGCTCTCCAAATGCCTTATTATCAATATCTTTATCGGATTTCATATTCTTCCAAGCTTCTGCTACTTGTATCTTCTCTGACCCCTTGGATATGTTGGTCTAACCTTGAGATGAGCATTGTTGAGAATTCCCATGTTGAGCCATTTCTTCTAGTAATTGGTTTTGCATCGCTAATGGTTTCTTGTCAAAAGTGAGCAAGAGCGACACAATTCAGTCCTCTTAACCTCTGAAATCCACAGTCTTCTCGTCACGAGCCGTCTAATAGACAAGGAGAAAAGGTTCAAATAGAGACAAGGTTTTTATAACAGAACGGGGATAGAATTAAGCATAACTTTGAGAAAATAACAAAGTTAAAGAGAAGCAAGAAATAGGCAACAATGAGAACATGCTAAACGTCCAGTTCTATCTAGGCTTGTGTCCTACAGTCAGCATTGCTTTGATACCAATCTGTCACACCCGGTTTTAAGGACAAAACCAGACATACACTATATGTGAAATAAAGACGACAAATCTCACATATAGCCACAGATAAGTGTAATATCAAAAGACAAATGCTTAATATACATAACTCAATAGTATAAAGTATACCTTAAAGAGCAACACAGCGGAAAGACAACTCCGAACACCGGGTGCAACCTTCACTCCAGGATCAAACTAACTGGTTGATCACAAGCCTAACAATTCCAGAATCTAACAGTCTGGTACCCTTCCTGAGATGTGGGGAAATAGCAAGAGTGAGTCCATGTTGAACTCAACAAATATAACATGGGGTTCATGAAGCTCAAAAAGTTTGACACGGTTTTACTGCAATAGCTTTTAGTGAGTCATCTTTTTAGCAGTTGAGTAGCAACAAGGTTAACATAATCCCAAATAACCTCATGATCATGTAAACGAGAATAATGTATAGCAAGAAACAATAATCATTAGTGAACATCAATATCATCAGTGTTATCATTATCATCAGTGTTCATCATTTATTCTGTAAGGGTCCAAGGCCACTCGTGACCGTGAGCACGGCTGTTATAACAGTTTTACACTCTGCAGAGGTTGTACACTTTCACTGTGAGTCGTGATTACCCATATGCCCGAGGCGGCCAATCCCCAAAACACTCCCAAGGTGAGCAGGCAGGGTTCACTATGAAGCCTTTCAAAGGTTCGTCTAACAAGTTAGGGCCGCTAGGTTTCCGAAGTCAGTCCGTGTGATACACCACGCAGGGATCCACAGTCTGCTTCACCCCATTTGCGCCACAAGGGTAACCTCTAACAAGCTAGAAAAGGTCCTCATACTTGACTAAAGCCAGAGCCATATAGCCCTCACAGTTGTACTGTAAGTCCCGGATGTTTGCTTACAGATAAGTCCTTAAGGAGAGAAACTAGAGCACCATAAAAACAACCAAATATGCTCTAGCCCTCTTGAGCCATGTTTCTATAAAGCATCCTTTAAACGTTTATTGCATATACCATTAGTCAAGTTACAGATCATGGTTATTTATCTTGAGCACTAGCATAAATACTATCCAATGCAATATCCCATAGGTGTCAAGGTACAAGATACAAAAACTAGGATATTCTTAGTGGTAACAAGGTAGACACATGCACATGAATTAAGTATATTAAAGGTGAATAGGAAACAAGGATAATCCCATGCTATACTTGCCTTAAACACCGATCCTTCGGTAAGCTTTAAATCTTCAACGTTCTTCTTCTTCTTCTTGATAACCACGTATATCTCACCGACTGGACTTGATCAATAAATCACCACACACATATCGAGCAATCATACACGAAGCAAACAATAGATCTAAATTAGAACAGTACACCAAACATATGAAACAATATGTGAAAAGATTTTAAAGAGGTTCTACGCATTGCTATGAACATACAGGCTAGGCGCGAAAAACACTCTAATCGAAGCTACGGTTGAAAAGATACATCTACCGAAAGATTTGCTCATAGAAGAAAATATAAAACTATTAGTTTCATGTGTTTTAATTATATAATAACATATATAAGATATTTTATAGATACTATATATGGAATTAAGTCAAATTTAGATTCAAATTATGAAACTAAAGTAAAACAAATCATATTTTATTTACAAAACCCAGTTGCATAATTATTAATCAAGATATGATTTAAACAATAAAATTTCAGAATTAGTAATATGGCAAATACTGTCACTAACGCGTAAATCTCGTTGCTATGAATCTAACGCAACTCGAATGAGCTAAAACGGATCTAAAACGTAGAAGATATGATTTAAACAAGATCTACTTTATTAAAGTAATAGATTAAATCTCACATCGGAACTTAAAGATAAAAAACCTAACCAACAGTAACACTAACAGTATAACAAGTTTGTAAAACTCTTCTACACGTTACTACGATCACATAGACATAAAGATCACGAAATTTGGATTTAAAACGTAAAAATTATGAATTTTCTAAGATTTCCTATAGATAAATAATTACTTTAATATAAACTCGAAAATAAATTATCTCAAACCTACTGTACAGTTCTATCATCATGTAGAGCTCGCAAATACGAATCTAACGCAATTTGAATGGATCAAATCGGAGTTAAAACGAATAATTTATGACTAAAACAAACTCAGTGGCAAAACTGTAAATATCAGAAAACGTATTTTTCTTTTCCCGAAACGAATTACGTTTTCAAATAATCAAAACGTATTTTCCGGTTTACGCTTTGGACCGCGGGTTCGATAACACAAAAGTTCAGGGTCTCTTTTACAAAAGTTCACGCGAACCGGTATCTTCTAATCTAGATCGTTGGATTCAAATCGGAGGGTCTAGATTGGATCTGGGAAGACCCGGCGGTGCTCCGGCCGGACTCCGGCCGTCGGTGAGCTTGCTGCGGCGGTGCCATGGCCGGAGATGGCCTATCTCACGCTACGGAGCACGAGCTTACGAACGGAAAACACAGGGAGAAAGAGAATGGCATGGCGAGCTCACCCCGCGCGAAGATGGGACCGGAGGATGACCGGAAGGTGGCGGCTAGCTCGCGGTGGCGGCTATGGCGGCGGTGGTGCTTGCGGTGGCGCAACTAGGCGACTACGGCGGCTCCAAAGGGATGGGATGGGGGCGGAATAGTGCGGGGGTCCCGTTTTTATAGCCCGAAGGCGTCGCACTTAAGGAAGGGAAGAAGATTGAGCCGCGGATTCGAATCGGAGAAGGAGGAAGGCGAGCTCGCGGTTGGAAAGAGCTGGAGGAAGAAGAAAGGAAAGGGGAGAACGGACACTGACTAGTGGGACCAATGCGTCAGCGACACAGTTAGCGGCTCAGTGCGGAACGCAGGCGCGCGCGCGATGACGGGCCGACAGGCCGCAACTTGGGCTCGGCCCAGGGAATCCGGAGGCGGGCGCGGGGGAAGAAAGAGTGGGCCACCGCTGTAGGCCGAGCATTGGGCTGCGGGAAGGTTTCGGCCCGAAGAGGAGAATTCCCTTTCTCTTTTTCTTTTTCAAACTTTTCAAAGCTATTTTTCAAAAGATTTTCAAATCCAATTTGAATTTGACTTAAACCACTCATCACAAAATCCCAAATGCAGCAGCATGAATGCTCAATCATGTTCCTACCCTTATATTTAATTTTAAATTTATAAAAAATTATTATCATTCTAAATTTGCATGCTCACAATAATATACAAAAATCATATTTCTCCTACTTTTCTTCTTTTCAAAATTTTAGGGTGTTACATTTTTGATTCTGGAGCTTCGCATACCTTTATTTCAAATATTTTTGTTAGAATGCATAGCGTACCCATGCTTGCCATGAAAGAACCTCTCTTAATAAATTCACCTGGGGGTACCATGCAAACCACTAATCGGTGTCTTCCAGTTAGTATGGTTTTAAGGGGGGTAGAGTTTAAGATAACTCCTATAGTGTTGAGGACATCTGGTATTGATGTGATTTTAGGTATGGACTGGATGATGCAAAATCAGGTAGAGATTTAGTGTCAGAAAAAGGTAGTAGTTGTAAATGCACCTAATGGGGAGAAAATCAGTGTGGATGTAGCAGTGTAGAAGCAACCAACAGCCATAGTGAATCAGCTTGATGAGGATGCTAGAAAAGAGGATCTAGTTATCAATGATTTTCTAGATGTTTTTCCCGATGATTTGCCAGGTATGCCACCTGACCGAGACATTGAATTTCTTATTGAATTATTACCTGGAACTGCACCCATAGCTAAACGACCATATAGAATGGGAGTAGATGAATTAGAAGAACTTAAGAAACAAATTAAGGAATTACAAGATAAAGGTTTTATTCGTCCTAGTTCGTCACCTTGGGGTGCACCAGTTATCTTTGTTGATAAGAAAGACGGTGGTCAGAGAATGTGTGTTGATTATCGGTCACATAATGAAGTAACTATCAAGAATAAGTATCATTTGCCCAGAATTGATGACTTGTTTGACCAGTTGAGAGGTGCTTGTGTGTTCTCTAAGATTGATTTGCGTTCTGGTTATCATCAACTGAAGATTCGTGCCTCTGATATTCCAAAGACAGCTTTTACTACGAGATATGGTTTGTATGAGTATACTATTATGTCATTTGGTTTGACCAATGCACCTGCCTACTTTATGTACATGATGAATAAGGTGTTCATGGAGTATCTTGATAAGTTTGTGGTGGTATTTATTGATGATATATTGGTATTTTCCAATATAGAGAAAGAGCATGTTGAACATATGAGGTTGGTATTGCAGAAACTTAGAGAGCATAAACTGTATGCTAAGCAAAGTAAGTGTGAGTTTTGGTTGAAGGAAGTCTCTTTTCTTGGTCATATTGTTTCTAATGGTGGAATATCAGTAGATCCAGGCAAGGTAAAGGATGTATTCAATTGGAAGCCACCTACTGATGTGGGAGAGATTCGTAGTTTCTTGGGTTTAGCAGGATATTACAGACGGTTCATTGAAGGGTTTTCTAAACTTGCTAAACCTATGACATCTCTGTTAGAGAAGAATGCCAAGTTTGTATGGTCTGATCAATGTCAAGCTAGTTTTGAAGAATTGAAGAAGAGATTGACTATAGCACCTGTCTTGGTATTGCCAGATTTAAGTAAGAAGTTCTCTATTTATTGTGATGCTTCTCGTCAAGGTTTGGGGTGTGTTCTTATGCAAGAAGGTAGAGTTGTTGCCTATGCATCTAGGCAATTGAGAAAGCATGAGCAGAATTATCCTACTCATGATTTGGAGTTAGCAGCTGTAGTTCATGCTTTGAAGATTTGGAGACACTATTTGATTGGGCATAAGAGTGATATATACACCGATCATAAGAGTTTGAAGTATATTTTTCACTCAGTCTGATCTGAACTTGAGGCAACGTAGATGGTTGGAGTTGATCAAGGACTATGATTTAGAGATACACTATCATCCTGGTAAGGCTAATGTTGTAGCTGATGCTCCTAGCAGGAAGAGTTATGCTAATGAGATGCAAATGTTGTCCATGACAAGTGAGTTGTGTGAATATCTGAATTTGGGAATTGTTGCTAATACAATGGAATTAGTGATAGAACCTTCATTAGAGCAAGAAATATATAAGGGTAAGTTGAAAGATGAGAAACTAAAGAAGATAGCGGAGGATATAGTGATTGGTAAGTCACCAGGGTTTCGAATGGATGATAATGGAATTTTGTGGTTTGGAAAGAGGTTGTGTGTACCTGAGGATCAGGCTATTAGGCAAGCAATCCTTCATGAAGCTCATGAGTCAGCTTATTCTATTCATCCTAGAAGTACTAAGATGTATCTGGATCTTAAACAGAAGTGTTGGTGGGTTGGAATGAAACGAGATGTAGCTGAGTATATGGCCGTGTGTGACACTTGTTAGAGAGTGAAAAGCTGAGCATCAGAGACCAGCTGGATTACTGCAACCAATGAAAATTCCTGAATGAAAGTGGGAGGAAGTTGGTATGGACTTTATAGTTGGGTTACCTCGTACTTAGAGAGGTTATGACTCTATTTGGGTGATAGTAGATCGATTAACTAAAGTTGCTCATTTCATACCAATCAATACTACCTACCATGGACCAAGATTGGTAGAGTTGTATATGGAGAGGATAGTGTGTTTGCATGGAGTTCCAAAGAAGATTGTGTCTGATCGAGGTTCGCAGTTTACGTCACATTTTTGGAAGGCTGTAGATGAATCTTTAGGGACAAAGTTGAATTTTAGTACAGCATATCATCCATAGACAGATGGGCAGACTGAAAGGACCAACCAGATACTAGAAGACATGTTGAGAGCTTGTGCATTGCAATATGGAACTAGTTGGGATAAGAGTTTGCCTTATGCAGAATTTTCTTACAACAACAGTTATCAACAGAATCTTAAGATGGCACCGTTTGAAGCTTTGTATGGACATAAGTGTAGAACTCCATTGTTTTGGGATCAAACGGGTGAGTCTCAGGTATTTGGTACAGATGTTCTTAGAAACGCAGAGGATCAAGTGCGAGTGATTCGTGAGAATTTGAGAGTGGCGCAATCTCGTCAGAAGAGTTATGCTGACAATCAGAGAAAGGGATTTAGTTTTTGAGGTAGGTGATTATGTCTATTTGAAGGTGTCACCAATGAGAAGTGTGAAGAGGTTTAACATGAAAGGCAAGTTAGCACCAAGGTATGTTGGGACATTTAAAGTTATTGATAGGCGTGGTGAAGTTGCTTACCAATTAGAGTTGCCTGAGAATTTGTCTGGGGTACATGATGTGTTTCATGTTTCTCAACTCAAGAAGTGTTTACGTGTGCCTGAGGAGCAAATACCTTTGGATGAATTGACTATTAAGGAGGATATTACATACGAAGAGTTTCCGATTAAGATTTTAGAAACTGCTGAAAGTGTTACTCGAAGTCGGGTTATTAAGATGTGCAAAGTTCAGTGGAATCGATATTCAGAGGTAGAGGCAACTTAGGAAAGAGAGGATGAATTGAGGAAATCATATCCACAGTTATTTGAGTAAGCAGTCCAATCTTGAGGACGAGATTCTTTTAAGGGGGGTAGAATTTGCAACACCCTAAAATTTTAAAATTTTGAATTAGATAAAATTTGAGTTAAAAGAGATTTAGTTACGAGTTTAAATGATTTAGATAATATTTAATGGGGATTAAAATTTAAAATATTAGGTGTAATATTGGTGATGCATTCATGTTGTTGCATTTGTTTTATTGTGTGGTGTGGTTTTGGTTTTTATTTGATTTGGATTCAAAATCTATTTTAAAATGGCTTTGGAAACAAATTTAAATCAGAAAAGAAATGAAAAAGGAAAAAGAAACCTTACCTGTTGCCGGCGGCCTAGAGGCCTGCCCGAGCCGGCCTGCCTGTTTTTCTCGTGGTTGGGCCGTCGGAGCCGAGCTTGCTTCCTCCCTTTCTCTCTCGCGCTCGCGTGGGCCGGCCCAGGAGTCGCAGCAGCCGCGCGCTCTCTCCATTGCTTCGCTGACGAGCGGACCCCGCATGTCAGCCGCGCCCCTTCTTCCTCTTGCCGTGACCGAGCCGGAGACGAACACCACCGCAACCGAATCCAACCGAGTATTCCGGGATTTCCTACCTGAAAATGTCGTATTGGAGCTATAAAAAGATAGCCGTGTGTTCCCTCGTTCCTTTTTCCATCTAAATTCTGAGCCAAATCACGTGAAACCGAGCGCAGGAGGTTGGAAACCCTAGGAATAGCTGTTGCTTGTCATCGGGACTTGTGGGTTGAATTGAGTCTTTCTTCTTCGTTTTGGTGAGTTCGCCATCTCCTTCTCTCCCTCTCCATGCTCTTCTTTAGGTTTGTGGTGCTTTGAATCGTGAGTTTGAGAAGCTCCAGTGAGCCGGCAATGGCGCCACCGCCTTCCTGTGCCGCATCCCATCTTCGATCCGTCGTAGTGTTCCTAAACCGCATAGATGTGTTCGCGTTGACCTTCTCGTTCGATTGGTGTTGGTTGCGGGTCGAGTAGTGGTCAAGAACGGGGAAGCCGAAGCTTTCCGGTGAGTTTTGGGGGCCAGCCATGGCGGCCGCCGGCCGGTGCTAGAGAAGGTGACCGTGCCCTCTCTCTCCTTTGCCTGGAAACGATTCCAGCCATCCGTTTGCTGATCAATGGTTAAGATTAGAAGATACCCCTTCACGGGGTAAAGTTTATAAAGAGCCCCTGTGTTTTCATGAAATAGAACCTGCAGTCCTTAGCGTCATTTAGGAGATACGTTTCTTTGTTCTGAAAACGTATTTCTTCTCGGTAAATCAAAAATACGTTTCTGATATTTACAGTTTTGCCACTAAACTTGTTTTGATCGTAAAATCTTTGTTTTAACTCCGATTTGACCCATTCAAGTTGCGTTAGGTTTGTATTTGCGAGCTCTACATGTTAGTGTAGCTGTATAGTAGGTTTGAAAATTTTAATTTTTGAGCTTATATTAAAGTAATTATTTATCTAAAGGAAATCTTAGAAAATTCATAACTTCCACGTTTTAAATCCGAATTTCGTGATCTTTACGTCTGTGTGATCGTAGTAACGTGTAGATGAGTTTTACAAACTTTTCATACTGTTTTTCTACTGTTGGTGTACTGTTCTAACTATGTTTTTTTGTTTGCTTCATGTATGATTGCTCGGATGATTGTGTGTTGATGTTTGATGATCGAGTATAGACGATGAGCAGTTTCTTGACGATCAGGAGTATTATTTTGAGCCAGACCAGCAGTATCATCAGGAAAGCTTTGATCAAGGCAAGTATAACATGGGACCATCCTTATTATCCTATTCACTGAAATTATCATACATATGCATGTGTTTTCCTTGACAACCATAGAGATTATAACTTAGCTATTGATATCTTGATTCCTTGACACCTATGGGTTATGCATTTGGATAGCTATTGCTAGTGCTTAATTATGAACAATGATCTAGTAATTTGATTAATGGATTGAGCAATCAACTATTAATATGATTTTATTACTATTGAAATAGGGGACTAGAGCGTTGTGTTATGTTGTTTGTTTGACGCTCTAGTTACTCTCCGTTAGGACTTACCTGTAAGTGATAACCGGGATTGACAGTACAGCTGTGAGGGCTATATGGCTCTGGCTCTAGTTGTTCAAGAGACATTTTCTAGCTTTGTTAGTGGTTACCTTAATTGGCGTAAGAAAGGCTTGACACGTTGGGTGTAGGACAACCTCTAGTCTATGAGTATAACCGAGAAGGAATTGTGCCATTTAAAAAGGGGAGTTCCTACATCTGCCTGCCGAGTGAATTTAATGGCCCTAACTTGTTAGATAAACTTTTGAATGGCTTTATATGATTTCCGATGTTTTGGGGAGTCGTGAACCCATGCATTTGGAAGTCATGACTCATAGTGAAAGTGTACACCTCTGTGCAGAGTTTAATAAACTAGTATACTAGCCGTGCTCACGGATACGAGCAGCCTTGAGGATTCTTACAGAATAGTTGATCACCAATGTTATACCATGTTTAATTATTGTTGTAACTATTATGCTCATGATTAATGCTATTTCATTGGTTCATTAATGGGAAGAATATTATCTTGATTCTACTCAATTGCTAATTAAATGATGATTAAAAGCTAAACGCAGTCAAACAGTGTCTAGCCTTTTGTGCCTCATGAACCCTGTGTTGTACTTGTTGAGTTCGACATGGACTCACCCTTGCTATTTCCACCATAACAGATGAAGAATATGAAGATGATTATCGTAATGAGTACTAGTCTTGGTGTCAACCAGTCAACCATGTCCCTGTGTTTAGAGTTTCCGCTAGAGATCTACTATTAGTTGCTACAATTTATTGTATAAGACTATGTGTTAAATATTTATTCGCTATGTAATAAGCACTATGATGATACTATGTAATTTGTCTACTTATGTGTGCGACCGTTTCCTGGGGCGCACATGAGTCTTTTATGCATCCTATTTTTGTCCTTAAAAATGGGTGTGACAACTAAAGTCATATTCATACAAATGATGAACTAGATGAATAATACAAGAACGAATATAAAAGTAGGAGAGAATTACCAAGAATCCTCTTGACAGATCCGGCACCAACCAATGCTTGCCTCCTTCTAGATCTAATCCTATGTAGCTATGCTACTAAACTATAGAGATCTAATTGAGATGGTGGCTCTGAGGCTTCTCAGAGGAATGCTCTGTATCTTGGAAAGAATTAGGGTTTCTCCTAGGGCCAGAGGCCTTGCTTATATAGCTCTCTAGGAAGAACCATAGCCCTTGGATCAAACCGACCTTGATGGACGATTATTATTGATCCTCAAAGGCGGTGGAGGCATGATCCGCGAGGTGGCTCCTGATTGGCCACCTAGGTGGGGCGGCCACCCAGGGGGATGGGCGCCTACCCCTGTCACAGTGACAGGTGGGTCCCACCTCCTAGGGTTTTGCTTCCTGTGTCTTTTAGATTATTCTTTTTATATATGTTGCCCTTTTCTCTCTACGTAAATATGACATGTGGGCCTCCTTTGGTTGTTTCCTGATAACCCCCTGTAGAAATAGATATTCACCAAAACTCGTGGAATTCTGTTAGTGTAACCCCTATATCTAGCTAGTAATTATATTTTGTGTCCTTTCTCATGCTATGTTGACGGTTAAAAATGACACTTATCTACCGTCAACACCATGCTTCTTTTCTGCAACAAAACTTTTCGAGAGATAGCAGCAAGAACTTTGGAGCACTTATTTGGTGGATGGTAAAACCTATCAGGTATATTTTTTATGTTCACTCATAGTGTAGGAGTAAAACATTTTAGGGTGGACCTAAATGGAAAGGCATGTTTTTGCGTCTACCCCTAATATAGGAGTAGTTCATATGTGCGTGGTGTGTACGTGATCTTGATTTTAAGAGCATGAAAAACCTCTCATAAGGGTCAACAAAGCTTGACCAAACTCAATGCAATACCAGTAGCATATTAGTGGAAGTTTTCCTAGCCTAAATATCATATATGGCTCTAGTAGGAATTTAAGCTTTATCATACAGGGATTTTATGTTTTTCAAAAGATAAATCTCCAAAACTTTAGTATCACTTGGAACAAGATAAATAGCTGCTCAGACCTTCTCATATCATATCTGTCAATTACCTAGACATAGATCAAACATATGTTACCCATGAGTTTCAAGTTTAGAGTAAATCCTTATGTCAAAACAATCTTATCCAAAACTCGGAAGAATTCAAGGTTGAAAACTAGGTACTCGAAAGGAATTACAACAGAGAAACTATTCATCATTTCCATTCAAGAGATCTGGAGAGTTCCTTTTTACTTTATTCAGCTCTTAAAATTCACACTTGAAGAAAACTAGATACACTCTTTTTATCTTGTTTTTATTTTTTAAATCACACATTACTACTATATATATCTAACACAAAGATAAATTTTATATTTGGTTTTTAATTATGCATCTCTTTTTTGTTTTTAGCAAATATAAAGCATGCTTAAGTAATAGAACAGAAAAGTAAAATAAATACTTAACTAGATACATGGGAGATGCCCTTCCCCTAAGCTGATCATTGTCATGATCGAATGTTGAAGTTGTGTAATCCTTCTGACAGCGGTTTTGCCAGCGAATGTCTTTCTTGTCCATCAGGAAGTTGGGATCCTGTTATGCAAGGTCTCTAGTGGTTGGTTTGTCTATATTCATGTTGGAGCCAGCTCACGAAGATGTAATCCTGGTTGAGCGAGATGAAGACGAACGGGTGTACTTGCTCTTGATCTTGTGCATCATCTTGCAAAAATGTCAGCAAGAACAACAAAAACTCGTGGAACGGTTTAGAATAAAAGGGTTAGTGACCAACCATCCAGGGTTAGTCGTTCTTGGGTTTAGAAATATTTTTGAACTAGCAAAATTTTAGAAGGATGTTTATCTAATATTTTTTTTTTGATTTTCTAATTTCTATATAAAATATAATATAACTAGATGTATGCATGGTATTTCTATTATTTTTTATGTCACCATGGTGAATATTCTTGCGGGTTTTCATACACCATAGAAATATTCACACGGGGCTTTACATTTTTAATGCAATCATGGAATTTTTATTTTCTTTTCTAAGTGCAATGCGAATCCAGAAAAGTAAATATGCTAAAGTGAAAATAATTTGTGCAATGTGGAAAAGTAAATCCGGATAACTACTGATTTTATCTAGCAGAGAGAGTTCGGAATTTTGAGTCTTCCAAACCGGACTTGACTGGAGAAGTCCTTTATTCTTCAGGTGCATCTGTTAGTCCCAAAGATAGAGACCTTGATGGTTGCACCTCTTGTGATGGCGACTCTGAGGGTGATGTCACCTTTTCTTTGCAGACCTGCTTGGTCTGTGGACTTGATTTAGGTGTAGTAGGTTCATTATTCTCAACTTCTCCCTCTTCTTCATTCTTTGGGAGTTGATTCCTTCGGCATTGGGATGATCAACGTCTTCTCTTGGAGCGGATCTTCTTCGGTTGTTCATAAGTTGTATAACTACTTAAATAACATTGTACCTTTTGTTCGGGGAATTGGAAGTGAATTTGTCCTGATCTAATGTAGATGATCACATTTGTAGTGTTGAGGAACAGTCTTCCAAAGATGATAGGTACGTCTTCTTCTTCGTCTCCCATGTCACGAATCATGAAGTCCGTAGGGACATAATAATCTTGTATTTTGACCATGATGTCTTTTGATGTTCCCTCCGGAAATCGGATTGGTTGGTCCACCATCTGCAATTGCATATATGTAGGGAACAAAGGTTCATCACCAAATAAATAGTCATACATCACCTTATACATTATGTTGACACCTGATCCAATATCATTGAAGGTGTTGTGTAAGATTCTTTGTCCGATTGTAGTCTCGATTGTTGGTACGCCTAGGTCTTCTTGGTAAGGAATGGTGATGCAAGGAGGTGGTCATACTCTGATCAGAGTGTGTTGATCATCTTGACTAATTCTTATTGTGGCTGCCTAGCCCTGTTCTTCCTCCTTTGGTTATTTCTCTTCTTCCTTATTGTTATCTCTTTGGGCAAATAGGTGTTTGTGGATGTCCAGGAGATTGTAGAATATGGTTCTTGAAAGTAAATTTCTCCTTCCTATCCTTAATTGTGAAACAGATTTTAGCACTGTCTGTGTAGATGATGGCTTTTGCAGTGCTTAGGAAAGGTCAACCAAAGATAATGAGTGCCCTTACATCTCCACCTATTTCCAAAACCATAAAGTCTATGGGTACATACGAGCTTCCAACTCGTATACAAATATCTTCAAGAATTCCCTTGGGGTAGCAGAGTAACTGATCTGCAAGCTGCAAATGCATATTTGTGTATAACAAAGTATCTCCATTGATTTTATCATAGATTACCTTTGGCATGATGTTAACACTTGCTCTAAAGTCATAGATACCTTTTTGGAATATGTGAGGTCTAATTGCTATGGGAATGACAAGTCTTCCTAGATCACCTTTCTTGATGGGCAAGGAATAATCCTCCCATCTTCATGTAAATGGTTCAATGTAGTAAATTGCAGCATTGTGGGTATTGACAAGATTTGTAGTTTCGGGATCTTCTGGTTGCCCCGGAATCTTACCTGTGTTGGTTGAAGGAATAGTAGCCACCAGTTGAGTTATTTGTGATTCTATCATTTTGTTAAAGCTATGCTGGTTTTTAATGGCTGAGGAGAAGCTATCCATTCTATTATTTATATTTTCTAAGATTTTATCATTAGAACACTACTACACAAATCCTAATGGTGACGGGCAAAAGGGGTTAATGGAGGTGGGCATTGCAACCGCCTCCAATCAAAGGTCATAGTTAATCATGACTTTACGGAGGCGGTTCAGATGTCCGCCTCAGTTAATCAAATTAAAAAAAGAAAAAAACCCAAAGCCCAGACCTAATGGGCCTAGATCTGGGCCGTCACCATGGGAGCAAGCTCCACCCCACGTGCCACTGCCACCGCGATTGGATCAATGCTGCCGTGACCCGTTTCGCTCTAGCCACGTCTCGATCCGCCGCCACTGCGACCCGATCCGCCCCCGCCATGACAGGATTCGCCACTAAGGGGCCGCCATGACCCGATCCATAATCGGTGGCAGGGAAGAAGGGGGAGGGGCACAAGATCCATCGTCAGTGAGGAGGAGGGAGCCCGATCCATCACCAATGAGGAGGAGGGCGCTAGATCCGCTATCGATGAGGAGGAGGGGGCAGATCCACCGCCGGTGCAAAGGAGGAGGCCAGATCCATCGCTAGCATCGGTGAAGACGAGGACGGAGGTGCCACTAGATCTGGGCCCTAGTCGCCATGTCCACCGCCCCTGAAGCCTCCCCAGAGCTGAAGAGGCACGCCGCACACACAAGCGATGATGCAAGGAGCACCGTGTGGCAGGCGGCAGAGGAGCTCGAGGAGGTGCCGGCCATGGCTCGTGGAGGAGGAGGGGAGGAGCGCTCGGGAGTGGGAGGAGATGGGGAGGAGCGCATGGGAGTAGGAGATAATGGGGTGCTCGGCTAAGGGAGGGAGAGGGAGAGAAAGAGAGAGAGGAGGAGGTGCTCGGCTGAGGGAGAGAAGGGGGCGCTAAGCTGAGGAGAGATCACAACTCTGAACCCTAAGTTCATGTATATAAACGATGACAACTATCAGGCCTCGCTAGGCCTATTGGGCCATGGCCTTTTTTGGAGGCAGGCCTTATAGTGTGCCCGCCTCCGAAATTGGATTTACGGAGGCAGACACCTTAAGACAACCGCCTCTGAAATATGCCATTTTTGGAGGCAGTTATGTTAAGGTGCCCACCTCCATAAATCGATTTTAGGAGGCAGTTGGATTTTGTGCCCGCCTCCATTAATATTTGGGCACCGTCACCTAAAATCATTTTTGTAGTAGTGGAAGCTAGTTTCCTAGATAAACCCTCCATAATTTTATCTTGACCAGGGACTAAATTCTCAAAGATGGGTGGTTATTGAAATTATTGTAATTATTACCTTGACAGTTACCTTGGTAGTTTGGCCTCTGTTGCTAATTCCATCCTTGATTCTGTTGAGGACGATAGTTGCTGTTGTTGATGAAGTTGACATCCTCATGGGTTTCAGGACAGTTATTCCCTGAATGTCGAGTGTTTTCACATTCTTCGTAGGTCATGCGAGAATCATGAATGTGCATGACTTCTTGCTTCTTAGTGGCTTAGTTTTCAAGCCTCTTCATCAGCAAATTCATCTTGGCAGACAGCATGTCTACCTCCTTGACTTGATGCATACCGCCACCTCTCTTGCGGGTTTAAAGATGTTCTTCATTCCAACCTTGGTTGGAGGCCATCCTTTCCACGAGAGTTGTTGCCTGTGTGATTGTGAGTGATAAAAATGCACCTCCAGCAGCGGCATCCATATTCTCACGAGTGTTGTTTGTCAACCCATAGTAGAAAGTCTACATAAGTAGCCAATCCTCCATCCCAAGGTGAGGACATTTTTAGAAGCGTTCCCATGCCTCAGGGACAGATTCATCATGTTGCTACTGAAAACTTGAGATTCTTGTACATAGAGCATTGGTTTTGGCTATGGAAAAGAACTTTGCTAGGAAGGCAGTGGAGCGGTTTTGCCATGTAGTGTTCCTATCTTTGTTGGTGTAGAACCATTTCTTCGCCTTCCCCAAAAGTGAAAATGAAAAGAGGCGAAGTAAGATGGCATCTCTTGTAACTCCTTTGATGGTGGAAGTGTTGGAAATCTCTAGCAAGTGTTAGAGATGGGCACTCGCATCTTCATGTGCCTTTTCACAAAACTAGCTAGCTTGCACCATGTTGATGAGAGCTAGCTTGAGCTCAAAAGCATTGTATCCAATGTTGATCGCCAGTCCAGTACAGATGTTGGCTGTAGTTGGAGTAGAGAATTCACGGAGAGTTTCATCAGCCATGGCATCAAAAACTGGTGCAAAGCTATGCCTTGTCTAGTTGTCTTCCGATTCTAAAGCTAAAACTTTCTTGAGTTTGGCTATAGTCCTCCTGAATAATGCCTCTAGATCTTCAATGTAGTTTATTGGAAGGTCAAAACCAGTCATACATTACCCTGCATAAGATATAAAAGTAGATAGAACAAGGGTAAGCCTGCTTGAGTAGAGGTAATTGGTTTTCTGATCTCATCTATAAGTAAAGGTTTATCAATGTTCCTTTTGATTGCCTAGCTACCTTTCCCGGCAACGGCACCAGAAATGCTTGTTGGTATTTATTAATGACACTTGTAATTTGGAAAGATTATATATAAAGAACTCTACAAGCGCACAGATAATATACCATTGTAGCACTTCAACCGGAAGTATGCTAGGTATCATTATTTATATTTTTGCCTCAGGGAAGGACTGACATAGGAGATATATTGATAACTCATACTTTTACTTATGATGAACGAATAAGCCAACCAACCTTCTACTCTAAACAGGGATAAATCAAGAGATAGGATAATGATAAATGATAGTTGATCAATGAACACTCAGAGTACTCCTTATGTTATCAATAGCAAGATTAAGTAGATACAATAGAGAAACAATTCCTAAGTCATTCTTAATTACAAGTCATAGCATGCCTTGATTAGTGCAATTACACTTAATAATCATGACTAAGGTTAACTTCATATCTACACATAAGGCATATTACTAAGGAAGATCAAGAATATAGCCTGACTTCCTTTGCAACTAGATCCTACTTGACCTACATTTGGGGACTGGACTACAAAGGTCTCAACGAGAATGTCACACTTGTGATCTACCACATGGCCTGGAATATATGGTGTATCCATAGGTAAACAATGTACAAGCACCATGCTTACACAATGTTGACCACTCACCCCATGTACTTTAGAGTGAGCGCTATACAAACTTATGCACAAACATAATGATAATCTTGCTATACTAAACATATAATCAAAGCAAACAACGAACATGATAACTAAGAACATGAATAATATTAAGAACAATGTCATAGCAAATGTAGCTAACATATGAATAATAAAAGATACAAGAAAGGATACAAGGGCTATACCAAGCCACGCTCTTGACTAGATTAGGAATCCAAGCAAAGCTTGCCTTCCTCTAGATCTAACTCATCTAGCTATGCCTAAATATTTGTGGAGCACTGAGGTTCTTCTCTTCTGACAATGATCTCTCTTGATGTTGGAGAATTATTATGGAGGATGCCTCAGGGGGGTGGGGGCTGATATATATAGGGAGTAGCATCAACCCTAGACACTCAGATCAAACCGACCTTGAGCAACGGTGTAGATTTAATCTATAAGGTAGTGGAGAACTGACGTAGATAAGAGGGGCTACCAGGTGGGCCCCATAGGCCTACCGGCCAGCCCCACATGTTAGGGTCTCCTACTCTGCTTCAGTGGTTTGCCTTTTAGAGTCTTTTGGAGTTTTCCTGAGTTAGTTTCGTCACAGATAAGCGTGATTAAATTTGATGTTTGAGTCCACCTTGATGGTTTTCTAGATAAACCCTACTAAAAACATAAATTCACCAAAACTCGTGGAATTTAATAGTTTAAACCCCTAATCCTATGTTGGTGATCATATTCATGCATTTATACAAGTTGTATTGATGATTTATGATGGGTGTTAACTATCGTCAACAAGGTGGTTTGATAGTGGGAAGACTAGGACGTCTTAATGCCCTTGCGCGACCAGGGTCACTGGTCCTGCTACACAAGGGTAATCTAGGGGTCAAATGTGACTATGGCTGAGGTGGTGGTGGAGAATGGTTATAGGATTGAGGATGTGGAGGACTGGCCATCCTTTGACGGCGTTGGAGGTGATGAACATGAAGGGGGTCAATGTGGACGCAACACTAGGGAATATCTATTTGGATGGCTAGTTGATGCAGGAGCAACTTCATTCTTCTCCAATGGTAGTGGATGATTCTAGGCGGTTGTTAGTGGGCCGTATAAACGATGACTTCGATGTGGATGAATTGGGGCAGGACGAGGAGGAGGAAAGGATTGATGATGTAGTTAGCAATGATTTAGAGGATTCAGATGGTGAGCACGGAGGCAGAGATGCTATGCCAATACTGGTTCATGGGAGATTAGTCAAAGATGTGCCAGGACCTACTCAAGTACAGCATGCTATGCCTGTTTAGGGGAGATTAGTCTGAGATGTACTAGAGGATGCTACCCGCTATGATTCATGGGTGAGGTTGAGCAAAGCACAACAGTACATTTTATCAAAGCCTTACACAGTGATAGAGCTAATGCAACTGAGGTCGGTGAATGTACCTTTTCGTGGCGTTCCCAACTACATGGACGTCAGCATGATGGATAAGGCAGTTTGTGACACCGGCCTGTAGATGTGTAGGAAATCATTGTACAACCATGAGAATGTGATCCTTATTCAGCACAATGTCTAAGCTGAAGCTGTTTCTTTAGGACTATGCAGTGTGTAACCATAGGCTCCACACTGTCACTCGTTCTGACAAGGAGTTGAGGTACCATGTGATATGCAAGGAAGGTTGTCTGTGGAGGTTAAATTCTCGGAAGAAAGAGAGCGATGGCAAGTGGAGAATAATTAAAGTGGTCCAACCCCACATGTGCCTATCAAATAAGGGGCAAGAAAATCATGCTCACATCACGGCACATTACCTTGCACGTCGCATATTGGGCCTTGTTGATGACAATAACAAATTTTTGGTGTCACATTTGATTCGGTCCATAATTGGATTCACAGGTTATGAGCCCAAGTATGGAAAGGCATGGCATGCTAAGCAAATTGCCCTGCGCTGATCAGCATATGTCCTTTCCACCTCTTATTTGTGCTCCTTTTCCGCTGCCTCCTCTTTGTGTCTCTTCTCCAACAACTCCTACTCCACCTCCAACTCCTTCATTCAGCACAAATGCTCCTTGTCATTCTCCTTGATCTCAGTGTCGATCCACTCCTCAAAATCACATAGAGGTGGGCCTTGCAAAACATGCAACTGTTACGCACCTAATAAAACATACATTGTTTCGAATAACACAAAAAAATAGTTCACTAAATCATTTTCCCACCAACAACCTAGTGCGGATTTGACAAGGGGTAGGGCCAAACTACCAATTGTCAGTACGTTTGCTCTTCATCAGAAATCGCTACCCTGCAAGGATCACCACAGTAGCACATCAGCACTAGAACACCACTAGGTGGCAGCAATCAGTTGAATGTGGTTCCCACCATCGTCCTAGTCCAAAATAGATTCTTTCTAAGAACCGAAAGCAATGAACTGTCTAAATCAAACCTAGGGGTTCCATTTGTTGCACATCGATATACTAATGGCAAAAGGTTACCTTGTTTACTTGATTTACCATGCATTGGCATCTTCCCAATCGAAGTATTCAAAATCCAAAAGTGAAGAGTGGAGGGGGAGGAGAAATGAGGGAGGGAGGTGCCGATGGGGAGGGAGAGAGAGGGCCGGCTGCACTGAGGGGAGGGAGAGAAGTGGCAGCTGCGCTGATGGGAGGGAGGGAGAGAGAGGCCAGCGGTGGCAGGTGGCGTGGCGGCCCCGGACCTGCTGGTCAGACGCGTGCTAATCGCTTCGCCGCCTCCTCTCTTCTAGCAGCGGCTTGTGCGGATGTGGTGGGCGTCACCACCTCCTCTCCCTCATCAACGGCATGCGCGGATGCAGTGGGCATCGCTGTCTTCTCCCTCAGCAGCGGCCTACGCGGATGCGGTAGCCGGTCCCGGCATCTGTGCATGCGGATGAGGCGGCCGGCCCTCCCGGTGCCTGTGTGCGTGGATCCAGTACAAAGAGATACACCTCGCCAACATGCGTGCTGCCTTCCCTCCTCTCCTCGATCCCATTGCGCTTGCGACAGTTGTTGAAACAATCAGTCCAACTGCCGGCTCGGGCAGTCCGCCTCCGCGTCTACCGCTGCCACTGTGGTCAGTGTGCGTTGGCTCCATCCAAATGAAGGGCCCTGGACCTGATGGGTGCGGCCATCTCCATCAAACCTTGGCCACGCCGTCGAAGGTACACAGTACTCTACTGCATCCATCACCTTTCTCCATTGGAAATCCCCCTTTCCAAATTTCATCAGGTTTTGTTCTATTTCGTTTTAGTCGACTGCCTAACTCAATTAACCTATTGTTTATCACATATTCATTTGTCACTTACACTGATGGATCACTGAGAAGTAGGATATCAGCTAGTGCTCCCTCTTATTCTCATGGTACTATATGATGCTTTACGTAGAGTCAGCATTTACATCAGCCTTGCTACAGCAGTATCGTGTTGTAATTTTCAATGATTTCAGCTGAATAACTGCCCTGTTCTTTCTTTCTTCATGTTTTGTTCCATCTTGTGTATGTCAAGTGTTTGATTTATGGCCTAACATTAATTTCAATGAATAGGTGTTTGAACTCTGAAATATGGAGGATTTGTCATGCTTCTCAGAATTATCAGACAGAAACAAATGACTTAGTGGGGACCTATGGTACATGTAGACAAGTGGTATGGATCGGATTTATTTTATGCCTCTTTAACTTATTATAGAGGATTGAGGTGGTGGTTTAGTCAAAAGCCAAAAAATGAAATGTCAGGTTAAGGCAGAGATGCATGTATGGCCTCTAATAATAATTTTGGGTTGGTGATTTTTTGTGTCCTCTCTCTATTTCCATTTCACCTATCATTTATAAAGAAAAACATGCTTTATGACATGGCCTAATTGTTACTGTTGGAAAGTTATTAGTTATTTCCTATATCAGTAGAACCTCAAAAGGTTGCCATAATGACATAAGAGTTTTGTGCAATGGTATATGCATGGTGCAGTCAGCTGGATTCAGTAATTAGTCATAACTAAATTGTCTTTTCTTCTGTTTGGAGGTAACCTCATCATAGTTAAACTGTATTTTGTGTATTTGTGTATTGTGTGTTTTCTGATTTGTTCAGAGATAGATAGATGTGCAGGAAGGCTATGTGCCTTACATAAAGATATGGGACCTCAGCTGTCCAACAGAAAGAATTACCCCGTGATACTGGCAGGACCTATTTTAAGAGTGCCAAGTATATATGTTCTATGTTTCAATGATCAACTAAAACCACAGTACATCATTTGCCTCTCCTACTTAATTTTTGCTTTGGTGCTTTTATGCTTAACATCCTAGCCTCCTGTTATCTGAGGTCTTGGAAAAAGAGAGAAAACACCAGCATTATTTAATTCTTTCATTTCTCTGTGACTTCCAATGTTGTAGGGAAAACATCACTTCAGGCATGCACATTATTCGAATCTGAGCTCCCTGAACCTGTTTCCTTGTGGAGCAGGTACATATCAATTTCATCGACTGTTTTCCATAATAAACAGGTGTCATTGTGCTTTCACTGTTGATTATTGGTTTCCCAGAATAGACCGGCATCATTTTATCTGTAAAATACTTTTTAAATACACAACACGAGAAACAGTGTACATGTGAAGATCAAAGAACGTATGCCCAACTAGTCTTAGTGGTATCTTGCCTTGCATTAGTTGTAAGATAGTGAAGCCGTAGACGTGTGTTTATCTAATATACTTCTTTAAGATCAGCATCTCCTTTCATTTTCTTTTTCACTGGATGCCAGGTATGTGTTTGCATCTTGATGCATACACAAAATTAAATACTAGATTTTACCCAGATGCATTGGTCTTGGGTTGGTTGGTTTCTGATTGATCATGCCTAACTCCATGATTGTCTTAGAATTAAATGACATGGCAATGTTGGCGCAACAGCAGGCTCCTTTCATATCATCATTGTCCAGGCTATTTGCCTCCGTGTCTAGCATGGGCCGACCATGTCCAAAGTTGATGTAGTCCAGAGACCACACCAGAAAAATCCCTTCCCCACTCTCTTAGGTACTCCAATTTCTTCCCTTTTCTAACTTTGCTCTACCTCTCTGATTTCCCTCAAAAATTGAACTGGTTTCGTATTCTAGGGTCGCCAGATGTAGAGCCTGTCTTTCAGCCCACTCTGTCCACTTGCCATGCCCAAGGAGATACTCCTAAACCTTTTCTTAGGATCTTATTCATTCCTTTGTGAGGTCTTAGTTTGGTTGTTTCATGACAGCAAAAGAACATAGTGATATAAACAGAGGTGAAAATGAATGTCTCCTAATTTTCATTTTTATATCTTCAGTTAATCTGTGCCCTCCCGTTAACCTGTTGTAATATGTTTCCTTCTTTTCCATCTCTGTTGTTTCGATCAACAATGTATTTTCTCCTTTTGCAGTTCCCTCTACCAAGATTAAACTATACATAAATGTATGGTTGAGGGCTCTTTGAGCAGATAATAACTTTCTTACTCTCTTTAGACCAGGTAGCCTATATGGCTAAGGAAAGAAATTCCTCATTTTTGAAAAAGCTTTCAGATGACATGCAGGGTCAGCTGCCATGCTGTAACTGTGGTTGGATCGAGGGACCCCCAAACACTTTATAGCCTACCTAGGACATGATTGTTATTGTAACTAATGTAACATTTTTTTTATCTCATTTGCTGGGCACATACAAGAATGATGAAACTTTTTTTTGTGCAACATGACAGTTGTGTTGCCCTTAGAGAAAATAATTCTTATCTTATGGCTAATATAAAAAGATGCTAAAATTTTCTTATGTGAATCGTTGTATTTGAGTTAGACTTTCTTTGTTAGGGCATCCGCTCCATTTAACTTGCTCCCTCTCTTTTGGTCCATCAATAAGCCTCACGGCAAATGCAGTGCTGAACTATATATATAAAAAAGGGAAATTGGCGTGAATCAAATACAGCCGCGACGCTACTGTTTCTTACTGTTTGCAACCTGTTTATCCGCTGTTAACACTATTCACGCACTGTTTACTGCATCGATTTTCCTGACACTAACCGCCTCTGCCGGCGCGGTGTCAGCGCGCCCACCTGTGCTAGCTGTAGTGATTCATGGGGTACTCACCGGCACTTATTTATATGTTGAAAATTATTTTATATGCTAATGATTTTATTTCGAGCCATTTGTATTTTTATATAATTGAAGTTTTGGATTCTGACTTTTGCATTGTAGCCATCTTCTATTAATGCATACAATAAGGATTCCAAGGCACTAGCGCCTCGACGTCCGGTGCCAGCAGCGTGTCCGGACACAGCTCAGCCAAACGAACCGTGGGTTGGCGTCGTGACCCACAACAGGTTCATCCACCTCCACCGGCCCCTGTCGCGCCTCCTCCATAGTCTGAGAAGGATGCAAGGTAGTAGAAGACGAGGAGACACCAAGGTGAGGCAGAAGAAGGCGAGGAGGGAGATGCAACCCCGATCCAGATCCAACACTTACAATATACGCCTGAATATAGATAAAATAATCGAAACATACGTCTAAAACACTTGCAAAAAACACATGAAACACTTGAAAACCATTGCAACATATACACAACATCCACATAAAATACTTGCAACATACGTGTGAAACATATGCAACGTCCAGACACAGACACTTGCAACATATGTCGAAAAAACAGATGAAATATTAGGAACAAACTTTTGCAACATGTGCACTACCATTGCAACATATGCAACATCTCAATCTATGTTTGCAACATCCATATGAAACACTTGTAGTATACATTTGAAATACTGAAAACATACTCTTGCAACATGTGTTTTCAGCGCAATGTCACCTTGTTGCTTGGACAAATGGAGCTTGTTGTTGTGGAGCTCGATACTGGTGCGGAGGTCAGCAGTGGCGCAATGAAGCTCGCCGGTGCACCTGTGGGGTGGCGAGCACTGTGTGACCTAGGCGAGCACCTACTTGGTGGCCTGGGCGAGCACCAACTATGTGAGGCCACGAGTAACCATGGCGAGCAGGATGGCAGCAGCGAGCACCTGCGCCTGGCATAGTGTGGATTGGGACGAAGGTGACGCAGTAGGGGATGGAGCGCACGTCGTGGGATCGGGGTGCCGCGCGTCTCGCGGTGGCGCGGCGGAGAGAACAGCGCGGTGAAGCTGCACAGTAGCGATTGGGGATTTTTTTTATTTTTTATAGAAAAGGTTGTTGGGTAGTGATGGAGGGGAGTATGCCCGTTGCCTTGTTGGGCCTGATCGTTGTGCCAAGCCTAGGAACAGGGCATCCGGACAGATGCCCTCACCAAATAATTAGCGATAAGTATTATATGAAAGTTGCAAAACTAGCATAATTAATAAGTTGGTTAGGTTCTTTGTTGTGGAACCTGCTTGATAATTTATTTAAAGGTTTAGCATTGTTAATTCACAAAAAAAGATTATATAAAAATAGGCTTTTGCCGGCCAGTTTCTTTGGATCTTAGCTCGTTAAGTAACTCCATGCATGGAGTCATTTTGTCAGGACTCCTTGAATTATTTTATTTCTTTGGGTACTCACCAGTAAACATTAATGTCCTGTTTGGATCTTATATATGGGTGAGAAAGACAGAAGGTGCGTTTTATTTAACGTTATGATAAACCACACTAGTGATACGAATGATCCCCAAAATATGTATATTATGCGAGGGCAATGTTGTAGCAGTGTATTAATTTTTTATATGGCATTAAATTAGTAAATATATACAATTATAGCATTTATACCATGCAGGGCATGGGTCATCTGTGCCGTCAACTATCAACACAAAATAGTGTAAATGAACACAGCAATATCTTGACATCAGTAGACTTCTCAATCTATAGAACATAATCCATGTTAAACACGCAGGCACAAAAAGAAAACATAACCTTATTATTACAATCGTAGTTTGCTTGACAAAAAAAAATAATTGAAAGCGAAGAAGAGGAGCTAGGAATATATATATATATATATGTCTTCTGTGCAGAGTTTGGAAACCTGTTAAACTGTGTGATGAACAGAAATACAGAATATTTTTGGAACAATATAATTTGTAGTTATAGCTAGATGAGCAAGTGAGCCGAGATCGTTATCATGATCACCATGCAGACAGTTGCCCCCAGCATCAAACCACACGAGAGGTCCACCATGTTTAAGAAATTTTTGGAATCCGAATCCAGCAACTCTGGAAAACGCTGGGCGTCAACAGTCAGACCAAGGCCTGCGGCAGCTCCTGTGGCAATCAGCACCGCAAACACCTGCAGCGTGCAGGGACATTCATTATTCAGTTAGTGAGCATTTTTGTGTCAAGACCCTAATATTAGCTACTCTATTCTTAACCAGTGTACTTAAAAAGGGATTGAATTCAAATCTGAGGGTTAGATAGACACAACCTTTAAATTCTGAACAAAATAAATATATAATCAGTAATTGAAGGAATAATGGAATAAAAAACCATAATACTTTTCTCAAAACTAACAAAACAAATATATAGTCAATAATTTCCACCTAACTCCACGGGGAGGTACCAAACACTCTTTTGTGGAGCATCCTCTGAGGAGCTCCACCAAAATAGCGTCAATATCTGGTTTCCGGATCCACTGTTTTGGTGAATCCAAATTTGGTGGATAAAGAGAGCTCGTCAATTTTTTTGTGGAGGAGCTGTTTTTGGGAAATTTAGAGCTGGTGGAGCTCTACCAAAACGGCCCTATATACTATTTTGAAAGCATGTCCTTTTTTTTAGTTTGGTACATACTACATAGTGTACATCTAGGGTATGATTAGTTTCCTGGTTCAGGTTAACCTGGCCTGTACAAACGAAGTAGGCCGAAGCTCGGTGGATACAAGAGCATATTAATAGTTGTCCGTTTACGTCTACACACGCAAGAGAAACAATGTTATTGCTTGCAGCCATACATGTTGTAGTCCCGCATTACTGTGGACGACCTTCTTCACATCGCACGCATTGTTAAGACTATGGATGCTCGTCTTCATCCTCAGTCATCTCCCCTCCAGCCCCAGCCCCACCTGCCTCGCCTGCTATTCAAGTCACCTGTGAGCTCCCCACCCATCCCTACCCTCTGCCACTCCATGGAGTCCATGCCCGCCCTTTCCTCAATCCAATTGGCAACCTCACCAGCAACTTCTCACGCTTGTCATCGGCTTTGTCCAACTGGTTGTCCTCCACAGTTCGCATGGTAGCACCTTGCTCATCACTGACCGGCCTTCAACTCGCTACCACCACCACTGATCCCCTCCCCTTCTAAACCTACCGGCCTTGACCATCCCAAAAATCTGGAACTCTAACTCCAAATACTGTCGCAGCCGTTGCCACGTCTACCATCCTGCTGCCCCCCCTGCCCCCTCCCATTCCTAATTTGGGGGACATGCATACTCCCGCTTGCGTCGCCTGCAGGTAAACATACGTGCTGACTAAAGACTGTACATGGCCGTCCCCTGTGCTCTGCATCGCCTGAGTGCCCTCCTTGCATGGAGCCAACCAGGCCGCATAGAAACAGGCAAGTGTTGTTTTTTTATCATCTGAGCCATGCTGAATCTGGGCAACTAATCACGCCCCTAGGCGTCCCGCCCCCTTATGCAATGGCGTGATTTTGTCTGTGTATATCCTTCGTGGATATACAGGCCGGATTAATAAAATTCATTATCTAAAAAAAATGCAATAGCAAGATACTTACCACATCAGTGAAAATGAGAAGAACAGTAGCACCACTGCGCCCAATTTTCCTTCCCCAGGCTACATGGATGACGGCGAATGGAAGCACCAGCAAAGTGTAAGCACATCCGATGACGGTTGCAGATACAACATACCTGAAAAAAAAAAGTAACAAAAGAATACACACAAATTTAAAATTGAGCAACTAATCGACCAAATTTTACAACAGAAAAAGAAATTGACAGATGAGGAGAGGTCCTTCATAATTCTCACCTGTATGCTAAACGGTCCCGAAAGGTGAAATTTGGTGGGTCCTCTAGGGCGCTAAACGGTCCAACATAAATTTTGTTGGTCACCATAATGATAAGAGAAGCTATAAGGAGGAGGAGCGTGAGAACTCGAAGGACCAGGGATACAGCAGCAAGGGCTCTCTCTAAGAAGGCCGCCATTTCTTTGCAAACTAGTGTGAGCTTATGTCCGGCTCATCCAAGATTTATACTGTGGTTGGTACCACCTTCCTTTTTGTTGTTATGGAGGCTTACTTGTTCAAGGCATTTGGCACTATACACAAGTCCTTGTTGTAATCGCTACCGTTCGAAGTTTTCTTGTGAGGTTGCAGCCAAGCTAGCATCGTTCCTTTTTGTTTGTTTTGGCTGGATTTGGCTGGTTGCAGCAGGATCCCCGCCGGCTAAAATGGCTGCACACGGTCACAGATGCCAAGTGTAATTCTATCTTGTTTTTTTTTTTCAGGCGTCAGGACCCTGTCAGCTGTCACTTGAAAGTTTTTCTTCGTTTATTTCGGTGTATTACACACAATATTATTAATAAACACAGCATCTCACACCGTACACATATGATTTGGCACTTAATTATGTGCATGAATCATATGGCTTGTAGTAGCAGCCTTTCTAGAAATGTACCTAACTAATCAGTGAACATTACTTTCTAGAAAGCATATACTATCCACTAATTGTGCTACCCTACTATCCAAAATTATATCACTCGTTTTACTGTTTATATATATTGGTGAACTACCACCCAAAAAGCAAACGATGACGATAAGCCAAGGCCTCAATGAATGCAAGGACGAGGCAAACCTGTGCCGCAAAAGACTATGAAGTGTGTTGAATATTTGGTGTTCAATTTTTCTTATTAGGGGAAATGTAATCCTGGTATTGAGATTGTAATTAATACCTTTTGGGCCTTGGCTATCGACAATGTAATTATCCAATTTTACAGGCCAGCAGAGCCAATAATGAAAGGAAAAAAGTCCACTTTTGTTGTATCTTTAGATCTATATTTTTCTGTAATTGATTCATAGCTGCGGTTTCTCTAGTCTAATTGTGGCGAAATTTTTATGGTGAGCCAATCATTACATGCTTGAGCTGTAGAAAAAATTCCATGCCCATCATTGGATCACGTATGATTGAGTTATAGATTTATCTGGGTTTATGTTTGTTAAATGGTTTTTAAATGAAATTAAATCTATAACTCAGTCATACATGTTCCAATAAGCATGAAATTTTTGTTGGAGTCCATGAGTAGATCTACGCAGTAAACATAGGATATGATATGTTTATGTTTTAGTACAATGTTTTTTTCTGTAGCTTTAGATCTAAACTTTTCTATAATTAATTCATAGCCGCAGTTATGTTGTCCAATTATGGTGAAATTTTTACGATGGGACAAGCATTGAATGCTTGAGATACAACAAAAATTTCATGCCCATTGGATCATGTATGATTGAGTTATAGTTTTACCTAGATAAACCTAGATAAATCTATAAGTCAGTCATATATGATCCAATGAGCATGAAAATTTTCTACAATTCAAGCATGCAATGATTAATCCACCATGAAAGTTTCAACATAATTGGACCAGAGAAACTGCAGTCATGAATTAATTATAGAAAACATAGATTTAAAGTTATAGCAAAAACTTTTTTCTAAAGCATACCATATGATATGTTCGCTGTGTACATCTACTCATGCAGAGTCCAACACAATCAGATTTTCCATTTTATGATCTGTTGGTGATTTATTATGAAATTTTAAAGATTTAGCCAAAATAAACATAAATGAAAAAAGAAAAAACCACCAAGAGAAACAACAATGGAGGTCAAGTGATCGGTTTTGAGAGATGAGTGAGGAATTATTTCTGGTTTTAGAGTTTAAGGAGGAAAAGCTAACTTTCGCGATAGTTGAGAGAGACAAAGTTGACTTTTTGCATAAGGCAATAAAGGAC
Organism: Saccharum hybrid cultivar R570; assembly: GCA_038087645.1. Lineage (NCBI taxonomy): Eukaryota > Viridiplantae > Streptophyta > Magnoliopsida > Poales > Poaceae > Saccharum > Saccharum hybrid cultivar. The sequence continues at coordinate 2,576,544 of JAQSUU010000795.1, forward strand.
TACCATCCATCATCTGGGCGTTGCTGACTCCGGCCTGCCGCCTGCGGTTTGGTAAAGCTGGGCAGGACCTTGGCCCAGCACTGAAAGTGCGAGTGGCCAGTCATCTCTTCGGCCCACTTGTCACACGGCCACCCATTCGTTCGGCCCATGGAGACACGCCTCCGTGGGTTAACATCGGCTGCCGGGCTTCCCATTGCATGGCTGAGTTTACACGTAGGCTGAAATTCTGATTGATCTTTATTGATTGGCTACTGGGCTGGAAATTTTCTGACCCAAGAATGGGATGACATATCAACGGGTTATTCAGCGCCCTCACGGCATCACATGGAGAGTTTTGTTTGTCTTTATCCATGCGGATGATCTTAATTGTAATAATGTAATCCATTTGTGTAGTAATACAGCCATCTTCAGTGTGGTAGTGACGTACCATGCCTACTGCTTTTGCAGATGTTCTTTCCCAAAGACTTGAGTTTACAACGACTGTGTGGTAATGACGATGGTGTTGCGGGCCATTTTTCATGCATCTCGTTAAGTTCATATTTTGTGGTGACTTCTGGGACTCACTTTATTTCTTCATGCCATAAGAAATATATTAAGGTGCATGAGTGTTTGCTCTATGATCCGTAAAAAGAATTATGTCATCATATATTGCGAGCCACGAGATTAGGAATTACTTCCGATTTGACCGTCATCATTTGTCCTCTTCACTAAGGGCTGTCTCAGTGGAGGTTTCACGGCCCGGTAACTAACAGTGCAGAAGACTTTTATCCACGTAAAACTATCTTAGCTCTCATGAAACTTTCAGCATCTCTCTCTTAATCAATACAAAACTATCTCAGCTCTCATGAAACTTTCAGCATCTCTCTCTTCATCAATACAGTGTCATGTCAGCACATTTAATACCCATTAAACTATTATGAAACCCCTATTGAGATTGGCCTAAAGATGAAAACAGTACGGAAATATCCCGTACCGAACTGCATTGTTTTTTACATTTGATCTGATCAAATTCGTATTCTCAGACAAATTCAAATTCGGTTCAAAATTCAAAACACCAAATTCAAAATCAGAACAAAAACGGTTTAAACATTTTTCGACCGATTTCTAATTTTAATTCGAAAACATCCTAAATTCGGGCCCAAATAAGAACCCAATCTTAGGCACAAGCTAGGCCAACTAAAGCAGACGACACCACAAGGCGCGCTACGCAGTGGGCTGCGTGTGGCTTTGAGTGCGCTCTGCCCTCTGCCCCCGTGGCTTTAAGTTCGTGTTTATTTTTGTTTCCGGCTTTACCGCTTTCACTTTCATCTTCGTATTTAAATGTAAAAGTAGAAAACAGTTTAGGGGTTTCCGACCATTTTCATCCTTACTGTTAACTAATGTTGAGAGCATGATCATTATAATATCGACAATACTTCCACGCGGGTGACCGGTCGGCGTAATTTTTCGGACGCAATGTGGCTCGGCCCCAATAGCCCAACAGCCTTTCTGTATAACTGTGTCTCTATCTCCACCAACTTATCAAAACTTGGCTTGTCTCCCCCATTCTATCCGTATTAGTCATCTGCCGGATGTTCTTTCTTGCCGACTACCGAGTGCCACCGCTTGAGTTCCTATCTCGCCGTTCGTCCAAAGCCGCCACCTTCTCCACACTCGCTCACTCTCTAGCTGCCTCTCTCTCCACCATGCCCTATGGTCAGGGCTTGCCTTGTTTCCTCTTCACCGCGTCCCTAGCATGTTTTGCTCCGTCTCTAGCTCCCACCAGGAGCGGCGAGCAAGAAGCAGCCTCTCTCTCTCTCTCTCTCCCATGCCCATCTGCATTCATCGATCGACAAGCCGCTGCCCAGGGATGCCCAGATCCACACTCTTTGGATCTAGGGCTGCGATTGCTCATGTTCTAAGCTGGACACCTTGTGCTGCTCAGGGATGCCGAGATCCATACCCTCCTCTTTGGATTTGGGGCTCCAATTGCTCAATATATAATTTTTGGAATGTTGTATTTGTTGTTTTTCTATGTTGCATCAGGAGATTTTCTCATATTTCTACTATAAATTTAGATTTTTCAGTACATGGTCTCTCATGTTGCTGTAATGAGACTAGCGTCCATGTTGAGTTACATGAATGTTTGGTGTTGCAGTAAGCAATTATTTTCTCATGATGATTAGAGATGTTGTATTGCATTTATTTTGATGTTCCATTAGCTAACCGCTGGATATTGCATTTTGTTGATTTTCCATGTTGCAGTAGACTAAGATGTTACAGTAAATGATTTCTCATGTTGCAACAATAAAACTGGGGTGCAACAGTTGATGATTTTGCCTGTTGAGTAAGAGATGTTGCAACAAAAACATATTACGATATTGCAAAGATGGCCTTTTTTGATGTTGCAATATGTGGTTTTGTGATGTTGCAATAGCAATTCAAGGATGTTGTGCCTGATGTCTTGATTTGTTTCATGAATGTTTTTGCACAAAAACTTGCTGCAATGAGGTAGAAACTTACCATATTTCTGATGTTCCTATCTATAGCTTCTATTGTTGAGACTGAATCATTTTGTTGTTGCGAACAGGGTCATTTTTCTGCTACGTTGTGACATGTGCTTTTATGATGTCATAGCAACTCATGGATGTTGTGGCTGATGTCTTGTTTTGTTTCGTGAATCTTTTGCATAAAACATGTTGCGATGGGGCATAAACTAATCACTTTTGCTGGTGTTCTTTCCTCTAGCTCCTATCAGATTTTTATTGTTTTGTACTGCACTGACAAATATTTTTCTCTCCCTCTCTTTCTTGTCTCTCTCTCATGCGTCAGATGTGTGGGGGCAGGCACATGCAACACGAGAGCCTGGCCCGTCGTAGACGCCCCTCGAGCCCTCCTTGCATCTGTTAGGCACGGCAGGGATGTGGGTGTGGCGTTGTGCTACACGCTCCTGTTTGTTGAATAAGTCACGTGGAAGATACAGAGAAAGACGGGTATCTAAACATGCTCGAATCAAACGTTTAGGAGCAGCGTCTCAATGCTAGCAGTGCCCTTATAATATTTAATAGATACGTTGCTTAAGTTGTGAACAGTATGCTCAACAAAGATAAACAATTTTTAGCAACTAACAGTATAAAAGCAAATTATGAACAGACTCACGAGATGGAAAATACTACCTCGAATATAATCAGAGCCTCAAGTTTCATTATTTGTTAGCACAAACATTTGTCTTCACATACTCGGAAAATATTTTAGCAAATCGGGAATGTTGTACCTACAATAGCTAGGAAGTGGCGCCCCTCTCAGTTCTTCCTTCACTAAAAAAGAGTGATAAAGAACAACAGATTAGTAGCAGTTTGTTTCATCAACAAAATACATCTGTATGTTGATGGTAAAACGAAAATCGAACAAGCAAATTAACATAGATCACCAACAATGTATTGTAAATTAAGCCCCTGCATTACAAAATGGTATATAATATCAGTTTATATAATGAAAAGTAACGATTCTATGACATGTCACACAAGCATACGCTAGATTTCGGCAGGTTTTATGGGAGTTGGCCTTCAAATTGAACACTCATTCTCCGCAACGTGGCACCACTTGCTTACCAGCAGGTTTGTAGCTGCAGCTAATGACGACGCCGACGTCGCAGACGGCGCGGGCGCAGCCGACCCTGTCTGAGCCCGTCCACACGACCTGAACGTACTCCCTCGCCGCGGGCGCCGTCCACGCGCGCATGGCGTCGGCGGCCGCCCAGGCCTGCCGCCCCGGCGTGCCAGTGCCACGGAAGACGTTCTCCCCGTAAACGCCACCAACAGCAGTCGACCTGCTACTACGGAGGCCTGCAGCGCAGCCCGTGGCGGCGCGCTTGGCTGCGTGCCGCGCCGCCTCGCCGTCCCAGGACACCGGGCCGGCGCCGGCCACAGCGCGCACCGCGTTGTGGAGCTCGACGTAGTCCTCTGGGGAGTTCTTGGCCACGGTGGCGGCGGTTAGAGCGGAGGCGAGCGACGCGGCGCAGATGGCCATGGCGATGGCTAGTTTCTTCTGGCTGCCGAGTGCCATGGTCGTCATGACGAGCTTATTAGCCGATGTCAACAACTGTGCCTGTACTGCATGACCTAGGCCATCTTTATTGGCATGCGTCGAGGCCCTGATTAGTTGCCTTCGTTCATTCTGGTCAGTGTATCAATCACCTGTAACATTCCATTTAAATGCCATATAGTAATCGTGTACTACTGTACTGTATATTTTGATAAATACAAAGAAATGATTATATATCGCATGCATTCCTTCCATCATTACACACTTCCATGCAGGTCGTACGTGTGCTTTCCCGGACACAAACCGTGGATCAAGTAAACAACCACATGAATACCTGATTTCTCTCACGAGATCAGATTATATTCCGGACTGTCGTCTCTCGTGCGAGATTAGTTTAGTCCCCTCACACATGCGGCATGTTTGGCATTATATATTTTTTTAAACACCGTACACACATAACATGCTCAGTCAATCACCTCCATGAATGGCACGCGCATACACAACACATTTCTCTTTCTATGAGTACCTTCGAAGAACTGAACTTATGCTGATGTCAAATTATATATTTTTTTTAAACACAGTACACACATTAGATGCTCAGTCAATCACCTCCATTAACGGCATGTGCTACGAACGAGTTTACTAATGGTGCATGGTCAGGGCAGTCCCAACAAAGCATAGCTTAAGACACTACACATAGAAACCATTCTTTCCAATACAGTATTTTTTTAAGGGGGCCAGCTAAAAATCTAGCCGATCATTCTCTTGTTGCTTCTGTCTCTCGTCGCAATCCTTTGTGTGGGTCTTTGTGTAGTCGACGAGCGGCTTGAGCTCCACACACCCACTCCTCACTGCACCGGCGGCCACGCGAGCGAGCTCCAGCTGGTGGCGCAGGCGAGCTCCGAGGACGTCATCGAGTGCCAGCTGCCTCCTGAGCAACTCCACGTCCGCGAGCTCAGAGGATGTCATCGAGTGTCGGTGGCCGCGCCAGCGAGCTCTGCACCGGTGGCAGCGTCCGTGTGAGCGACTCCGCGTTCACTCCGATGGCTTTGCCTGTAAGCTCCACCGGCCACGCGATAAGCTGCGAGCAGCTCCGTCCCGGTGACCACGCCGGCGAGCTCCCACGTCTATGGCACACAGGATCTGCAGAGGAGAGATGGAAACCACGTGGGCTGATGTGGTTTCTAACTGAGAAAAGGTTTCCTTCTCTTTCTTTATTTAATTGCCTTCCACATCATCAAAATGCTAATGTGGTAGCATAATTGAAAGTGTGAGAATGATTGATTGTATTCCATTTCAAGTGAATGTCATACATATATAGACCGGGGTGACATACATGCCAACCACATGGGCATACATCAAGGAGACTACTATAATTACACATATTATAATTACAATAGTCTAACACTCCCCCGCAGTCTAATCGGGAGCATTGCTAACGGTCAGGCTGGACCGAAACTCCTGGAACAATGAGGTGGGAAGGCCCTTGGTGAAGACGTCGGCATACTGCGATGTCGTAGGAACATGAAGTACTCGAACATGACCGAGGGCGACCTTCTCTCGAACAAAATGGAGATCGATCTCAACGTGCTTCGTCCGCTGATGCAGCACTAGATTGCTGGAGAGATATACGGCACTGACGTTGTCACAGTATACCAGGGTGGCACGACGAGGTGGGTGGCGAAGCTCAAGGAGTAACTGACGTAACCAAGTAGCTTCGGCAACACCGTTCGCCACAGCACGGTATTCGGCCTCGGCGCTGGATCGGGATACCGTGTGCTGGCACTTGGAAGACCATGACACCAGGTTGTCTCCGAGAAACACTGCATAGCCAGAGGTCGACCGACGAGTATCGAGACATCCAGCCCAGTCGGCATCCATGTAGACAACAAGCTCCGTAGGGGAAGACTGGCGCATGTTCAGTCCAAGTGACATAGTGCCCTGTAGGTACCGCAAGATGTGCTTGAGAGCTGCAAGGTGTGGCTCTCGAGGATCATGCATATAGAGACAAATCTGCTGAACAGCGAAGGCAATGTCTGGACGGGTGAAAGTCAGATACTATAGAGCACCTGCCAGGCTGCGGTACTGAGTAGCGTCACCAACAGGAGGTCCATCTGCAGATAATTTGGAGTGGAGATCAATAGGCGTGCTGCATGGTTTGCACACACTCATCCCAACGCGCTCCAAAATATCCTGAGTGTACTGCCGTTGGGAGAGAAACAGACCAGCTGCAGAGCGTGTCACAGAAATACCCAAAAAATGATGTAGCTGACCCATGTCCGTCATAGCAAACTCACGCTGAAGAGCCCCAATAACATGGCGAAGGAACTCGACAGACGAGGCAGTGAGGACGATATCATCCACATAAAGCAACAAATAGGCAGTGTCTGACCCTCGGCGATAAATAAATAACGAACTGTCTGACTTGGTTTCAACAAAGCCAATGGAAGAGAGATATGAAGCGAACCTGTGATGCCAAGCACGAGGAGCCTGCTTCAGTCCATAAAGAGACTTGTTGAGACGACAAACCATGTCCGGACGGGAGGAAGCCACAAAACCAGAGGGCTGAACGCAGTACACTGTCTCGGTGAGAGCCCCATGTAAGAATGCATTCTTCACATCTAACTGATGGATGGGCCAGTTCTGAGAGAGAGCCAGAGAGAGAATAACCCGAACTGTTGCTGGCTTGACGACCGGACTGAAAGTCTCATCATAATCCAGACCAGGGCGCTGAGTGAAACCTCGAAGGACCCAACGTGCCTTGTAGCGATCAAGAGACCCATCTGCGTGCAGTTTGTGCCGAAAAATCCACTTGCCAGTAACAAGATTGACGCCAGGAGGGCGTGGTACCAGGCTCCAGGTATCATTGGCGATCAGTGCATCAAACTCAGCTTGCATAGCGGAGCGCCAATTAGGATCAGACAGGGCATCACGAACGGAACGGGGCAGAGGCGACATGGGCACAATGTGGAGGTTGAGCCGATCCACAGCCTGTGCTATGCCGGCCTTGCCGCGAGTGCGCATAGAGTGCGCGTTGTCGACGGGGGTGATGGAGATCGGCCTGGTGGTGAGCGTCCGTCCGGTGGCCGCGGCGCTACTGGAAGCAGCCTGTGTACGAGACACAGGGGCAGCAGCGCCGGCCTAGGACGTGGTCGGCGAGGTGGCGCTGCTGGTGGCAGCGCTGATGGTCGTCGCGGGAGAGCTGGGCGCCCCTGGCCCAACGCTGGGTACACCAGCGGACGAGGGGCACGACGCAGGAGGTGGCGTGGGCGACTCAGGTGCCCCATGAGCGTCGGGAGGAGTACCTGCATGCACAATCCTTGCTCCAGGAATAGGAGCGGTTAGGTCACTGTCATCAAGAAGAAAGTCCAAGGCTGAGGACGCCATTGGTGAGGTAGACATGTCGGCGAAAGGAAAGAAAGATTCATCAAAAACGACATGTCTGGAGGTGATGATGCGATTCGACCCAAGCTCGAGACACCGATAGCCTTTGTGTTATGAGGAGTAGCCAAGAAAGACATATAGGGATGAGCAGGGCGCAAGTTTGTGGGGTGCTGTGGAAGACATGTTGGGGTAACAGGCACAACCAAAAACCTTGAGATGCTCATAGGATGGCTGGGTCGAATGCAAGTGGTAGTAGGGAGTGGAGGAGGCGAGGGTTTTGGTGGGGAGCCGGTTGACGAGGTATGTGGCGGTGTGAAGTGCCTCAACCCAGTAGACCGGAGGGAGACTCGCCTGAAATAAGAGAGAGCGCAAAATGTTATTAAGAGTGCGAATGGAACGTTTGGCTTTGCCATTTTGCTGGGATGTGTATGGGCACGACATGCGAAGGGTGACACCGTGGGAGAGAAAAAACGTGCGGGCTAGGGAATTGTCGAACTCCCGGCCGTTGTCGCACTGGACGCTCTTGAGGGTGGTGTCAAATTGCGTGCGAGCATAGGCAAAAAAAATGGCAAGGGTAGAAAAAGTGTCAGATTTTAGGCGAAGCGGAAAAGTCCAAATGTAGTGTGAGCAATCATCTAAAATAACAAGATAATATTTGTAGCCTGACACACTAACAATAGGAGATGTCCAGAGATTACAGTGTATTAAATCAAAATTATTTGTAGCTCGAGAACTGGATAAACCGAAAGGAAGACGAGTGTGATGTCCGAGCTGACAAGCATGACACAAATGATGAAGATCATCTTTATTACACGAGATGACACTGGAGCTAATAAGTTTGGACAAAGCTTCACGCCCAAGATGACCGAGACGACGATGCCAAATCGAAGTGGGGGCAGCGAGGAGTGCAGAGGTGCTGGTGGCTGGTGGAAAGAACGGGTAGAGGTCGCCAGAGCTATTGCACCTGGCGTTCACGTTTCTGGTTTGCAAATCCTTCACAGAAAGACCAAACGGATCAAACTTAATGGAACAGTTATTGTCGGTGGTAAAGCGACAAATGGAAATTAGGTTCTTAATAATATGTGGGGAGACCAAAACATTATTAAGAACTAAATTCCGATGTGGAAAAGAAAAGGTATGTGATCCGATGGCAGTGACAGGAAGTAATGCACCATTACCCACAATGATAGATGAAGGTGTAGATGAATTTGGGAGGGAAATGGTGGAAATTTTACCAGCATCCGCAGTCATGTGCGAGCTGGCACCCGAGTCGGCGTACCACTCCGATGGCGCCGGTGGAGTGAGCGTCATGGTGTTGAAGTTCTGCACCAGGGAATCTTGGTTCCATGCACCTCCATGTGCGGAGTTCCAGGGTGCCGGCTGTGACACCTGGTAGGCCGGCGAGGGCCCTTGGAACGCTGACGCTGCTCCCCCGTAGACGTACGGTGAAGGCGGAGCGGTGTAGCCAGAGCCATAGGCACCACCGCTCGGGACGCCGCTGAAGGAGACGTCGTAGCCGTACTGCGGGACGGTGGTGAACGCTGATGGCGCCGGTGGAGGACGCCCGTAGGGCCACATCTGGAGGGTGCCAGCCTAGGGGTGTGCAAATGATGGGTGCACACCCGGGGATGCATGGCTGAAGCCGGGAGGGGCGCCAGCAGCAGGGTGCTGCTGCTGCTGCTGCTGACCGCCACGTCCGCCGCGGCCGCGACGTCGGCCGGAACGTTGGCCACCAGTGGGTGCTCCCTGCTGTCCACCAGAGGGCGCACCGTGGGGGCGCGCAGGAGGAGTGGGCGCCCCATAGCGCGGCGCGGCAGGGCCACCGGTGTTTGCTGCCGGGCGAGGTGCGACGACAAGTGCGGCGGGAGGTGAGGGCGGCCTCGCATCGATCTCCATCTCCTCCATGAGGAGGTGCGTCCGAGCCTCTGCGAAGGTCGGGAACGGGCGATGCATCTTGAGAATGGACACCATGTGGCAGAACTTGCCGCTCAAGCCTCGAAGGAGGGTGAGCACCATTTGATGATCACCGATGGGGTCGCCGAACTCTGCAAGTGACGCAGCCATGGACTCGAGATGACGACAATAATCTGTGATCGTCAGGGAGTCTTGGCGGAAGTTGTGGAATTGTGTCTCGAGGAGGAGGGCGCGGGATTCCCGCTGACCGAGGAACTCATCCTCGAGGTAGCACCAAGCTTCGCGTGCAGGTCGCTGCCGCATCATGAGCGACTGTTGTAGATCGCCGGAGACTGTGCCGTATATCCATGTCAACACGACACAATCGGCCTGCACCCACGCCGGGCGCGTGGGGAACGTCTCATCCTCAAGGACGTGGCGAGTCAGCGCGTACTTGCCGAGGATGGTGAGGAACATGCTGCGCCACTTGGTGTAGGTGTTGGTGGCCTGGTCAAGAATGACGGGGATGAGGGCCTTGACGTTGACAACGGCGGTGGCCTGCGCCCAGATAGCTTCGTGGGCGGCCTCGTACTCGTCCAGCACGACGGAACGGAGGCGCTCTTCCTCAGCGCGACGTGCTTTCTCAGCTCGGGCCTCTTCGGCGGCCTTGGCCGCAGCAGCCGCGGCTGCAGAATCATCGTCGTCCGCCATGAGGGGCAGGACTGGCACAACAGCACACCCGGCGATGTGTGCAGCTCCAAGCACGTACAGGATGTACAGCCGCGTACAGCACACGTTGACGACGACGGCGGCTGGCGGGAGACGTACGCGTACGCCCGTACAGCACGCTGATGACGACGGCGGCCGGCGGGAGACGTACAGCACTAAGCGAAGGCAGGATCGGATCGGCGGCCACACCCGGTGACGAGGGAGAAACTACGGGGCGGGCGATCGGATCGGCAGCGTGGGCGATGAGACCGGCGACACACCTAGCGACATGTAGTCAGCGACGAGGGTGGCGATCGGATCGGCGGCGGCGCTGGTTTGGGTTGCGGAAGAGTAGCGGATCGGAATCGCGATTGATACCATGAAAGTGTGAGAATGATTGATTGTATTCCATTTCAAGTGAATGTCATACATATATAGACCGGGGTGACATACATGCCAACCACACGGGCATACATCAAGGAGACTACTATAATTACACATACTATAATTACAATAGTCTAACAACAATAAATAAGATATCCTTAGGTCTGCATTGGGAGTGCCCTCAGACCTCACTGCGTTGGGAGTGCCCTCAGTCACTCAGTTGGTCGCCTAGGCATGTGAATCCGTTGTGTGCGGCACGTCCTGGAGCTTGGGATTGAAAAAACCTCTGCTGCTCTTCTCGACGTGTGCTCTTTCGCCGACAGAAAATGTGGATCGAGCAAACCACCACATGAATGCTTGATTCCTCTAACGTACGACGGTACAAGATCAGATTATATTCCGGATATGATTGTGATATCTCGTTGTGGGATTTGTTTAGGGGGTGTTTGGTTCCAAGGGACTAAACTTTAGTTCCGTCACATCGAATGTTTGATGCTAATTAGTAGTATAAAGTATTGACTAATTACAAAACTAATTATATAAATAAAAACTAATTCATCATATGAATCTATTAAGCCTAATTAATTCATGATTAGCACACACATGGGCTAAATAGGAACTAAAGTTTAGTCGTGGGCTTCAAACATCCGATAAGACAGACTAAAGTAATCACCAGCAGGTTTGTAGCTGCAGGGCGACTCAGCGTTTGGCCAGTGCAGACAGCCTGGGCTCAGCCGATCCTCTTGGAGCCCGGCCACGCGGCCTGCACGCACTCTCTCGCCGTCGGCGCCGTCCATGCTCGCATGGCGGCTGCCCGGGCCTTCCGCGGCGTGCCACGGAAGATGTTCTCCCCGTAACCAGCTAACCGCCAACAACAGCAGGGGACCTGCTGCTCTGGAGGCCAGCGCAGTCCGTGGCGGCCCTCATGGCCGCGTGCCACGCCGCCTCGCCGTCCCACGACACAGGGCCGGTACCGCCACGGGGCGCGCTCCGGGTTGTGGAGCTCACGTAGTCCTCTGGGGAGTTCTTGGCCACGGTGGCGGCGGGGAGGGACGCAGCGCAGATTGCCATGGCGATGGCTAGTAGCTTCATCGGGCTGCCGTCCGGCGCCATGACAGAGCTTAGCCGATGTGGCCCATAAACTTATTCATCATTGGTCTTGCATAACGTACACGAAAATATTGCAGGAATAATTGAGGGCACACATGACTCTGCAACATTGTTCTTGCACAACATAAATGAAAATATTGCTAAAAAACATAAATGAAAATATTGCAGGAATAATTTAGGGCCTATTTGGTTTCAAGCAGTTAAAGTTTAACTCCCGTCACATCAAAGTTCCCTCAAATACATGGAGTACTAAATGTAGACTAATTGCATGCATGTCGACACAGATTAGGAGTAATTTACGAGACGAATCTATTAAGCCTAATTAGTCCATGATTAAAAACTTTTTATCAAATAAGACGAAAATGCTACAATATTTGTTAAACTTTGACACCCAAACCAAACAGGCCCTTACCTTTGCTTTGGCTACCGAATCAAACATGGCAAGCGATGGCCCAAATCTTATTCAGCACGCGTGCGCCAGGCTTCCTAGCGATGCGCGGTTTCCTTTTACACTGGATATATTTTCGTCCGTCCGGTACCTTCTGTTTCCTTCATGATTTTGCTGCACTGGCTTCTATTCGGAAACGTTTGCGTGGCCTTGGCCATTTAAAAAATATTTAAAATAGTACCGCCCATTCTCTTCCCTTTTCTCCTGACTCTATGTTTGTTTCATGTTCTTCAAGGCAGAGGTGGAAGCTGAGACGAGCACAGCGTCGATATCGGGCCGGCAGGGGCGGAGCCAGGATTTAGATATAGGGGGGCGGATCATCGAGTGTCCAGAAACAATATATGGTATCACCGTCAAATCTTGATGTTGGCTTAAAAAATAAAAAGTTACCAAATATCCACTCTAACTGGTAAGTTTTCACAGTTGAGTGGTATTTTTCTCGAGAGATTAGAGTAAATTGGACGATGCTTAAATTCAGAAAATAAAGGATTTCAAATAAGAAAGCGGTAAGAGACAAATAAAATATTTAAAAGGTTTGGTTAGTTAGAAATATTTCGGGGCTCCCAGGGCAAAATTGTTTAGTAAGTTATTGTACGAAATTGTTGGATAAGGGCAAAATTTAAGGTTAATATTTCTTATGTTAACTTGCTAGATCTATTTGATTTATTTGAGAAAAACAATTTAGAATTAGCTGAGAAGTCTTTGTTTACTTATAATTTCCAGTGATTAGTGAGAACTAATGAGATGTATTTAATGAAAAGTGTGCAACATTAGAGGGGGCCAGGCCCCTGCCCGCCCCCCTTGTCTCCGCCCCTGCGGGCCGGCACCAGCTGTTCTCCCCCGTCGGCGGTGACGCGCCTTGTCTCTCCACGGTTGAAGTGGAGGCAGAGTTTCGTCCATGCCGGCACGGTCTGGATTTGGGTCCGGCAGTTGGCAGCCGGTCTGCCGGTGCCGGAGGCGTAGGGTGTCTCACGGCGGCGCCTTGTCGAATCCACGACCCCGTGCGGTAGTGTTGGGAGGCCGCAGGTGGCGGCAGAGTCAGCTAGTCGGAAAGAGTGACAAGATGGGGAGGCCGAGAGCCTAATGGGCTGACTGCCTGCGCTAGTAATTGTTCCTGCCTTTCTAGGTCTAATATTTATGGGCCAATATTACATGGGGTTAATAAATGTTAGTAGGCCACGACTATGGCCTGGGCCCTAGAGGCCTTAGGCTCAGATCCACCCCGGAGACTGTGCAGGTGCGCATCCATCTTGGCCGCGCCACTCTGCTCTACCTCCAAACCTCAGGCTCGACGCACAACTTCATCTCTAAGGAGGCCTTGGACGGCACATCTCGGCAGCTGGAACGCCACGACAACATTAAGGACTATACATAAATACTTCACCAGACACACGTTACTCAACACAAGAGATCTCATTGTTTATTATTTAGATATATTGAGTAGGACACTACTCAGTAGATTCATCAAGACACGTACATATATGAAATCAACCATGAAAGGAATTCAGGTATCACACTCGCTCACATTATTCAATTGATGCTTGAACGTCATACTGCCCTTTTGCTGCCAATAACGATAGTTGTCGACCAGAACAATGTATGTAGTCTGCTAATAACGTGGAAGCACAAACGTCATAAAAATGCATGCAGTCTGCCAATAACGCGTAAGGACAAACGTGTATATATGTGAACTAGTATATGCGTGATAATAACAAGTATGTTGAGCTAGCACATACGTATATATGCATAAATAATGTACATGTCCTCTAGACTTCAGACAAGCATGTGCGTTCAAAACAAAAAACTTTTCTCTCTCTGTAGAGGTCCATTGTGACCCACGGGTGAGGCAGAGCTGCCAGATATAAGGCTTCAATTTAATCACTGAAAATTTACAGTAAATTCATCCTATCTCAAAAAAAATATATGTTTCTTGCACCCAAATCTTACTATTACTAATTAGAAGCTTCAACGTTAATTCTCATAAGATGCACAAAAAAAAGATTAATATTTGAAAATTCTCACAATAATCAGAAACATCTAGACTTTAATTTAGTAGACTCTAATCATCATCACTAACAATAGCCATTGGATTTATTTTGTTTTATAAAAATAGCCATCTCTATGGTTATGAAAAAAACAAAAAATAACCACTAAATTTGTATATAAACTAGATGATTGCCCATATATTGTAACAAGAAGAATAAATTGGATGAAGTTGTGCCGCCCATAACTATGGGCAGGCGCCATCAATCATCGACACACAGAAACGGTAAAAGAGCTAATAAATAAAGAATACCTCTATACCAGGTTGCTTTTTTCATTATTATAAGTGAAGTCTGTCCAATACCAGAATTCATTTTAAAGCCTGCAAGATACCTCTTGACCACTTCAAAGTGGTGGTTCCAAACATGATTTGGTTGATGTGGCAGTAGGGGCCACGTATTAGGTAGGTGGTCTCTTTCTTTGTCTCTCATTTTTTCCTCTTATATAAACAAATTATAACTTTAGTATTAAAGTGGATGATGATGAACTATCTATCATAATTGTAGTCAATGCGATCTATAACTTCGAAGTTGATAACATTTTTTATTTGGGATTTTTTAGGAATTTAGTTGCCCAAATATTCGTTTTAAATTCAAAATTTTAAATTTTTGAAACGACCTCAGATATGATCTTGATATGGTACACAATAAAATTGTAGCTCTCAGTGGAACCTACTACTTTCTTGTTGACAATATTTTTATTTAGAATCATTAAAATATGTAAATAATCACATTAATTTATGTGTTTTGAATTTCATTTTTTATTTTTTGAACGTTCTCTGATTTTTGTGTATATCAGAGTTGTAGCTTTTAACCAGATCAATAACTATCTAGTCGGTTAACTTTTCCATTTGATATTTTGGAATTCTTTTTTTTTTATTTTTCAAATAACCTCGGATGGAGACAAGCTCTATACTAAAGTTATAGTGGTCTATAAGATCTAAAATCTTCTTTTTGTTGAAATCTTTTTTTGTTTTGAGATCATTTAGGCCATCGTCATTGTGTGGCTAGAGTAGCGTCTAAAATGGAGATGGTGTTGGAGCATCACTTTAGTTAGAGTGTGTTTTCATCGCTCGTTGCTTGTTCCCCGATTCATCCCTTTCTACAATTCTATCCGCTATCCTGCTGCTAACAAATTTGACCTAGCTTTCATCGATGGCTGAGAGAAGAGGATGGAGATAGAGTTTTGGAGGCGATGCTAGGGAATCGTTTGTTACTTCATTTAGATAAATACTAAAAAAATCCTCTCACAATTGCAAGGAAGAAATAGGCCAGTTCGGCAGCTTTTTGTTCAACTTCTCGTGGATTAACAAACTTTTCACATCAGTACGAGTCAAGGGAATGACCCCTTGGCCCCAGATTTCCATATGAAGGAAACAAATGGAACATGCCTAGACTAGCACTTCTACTTATATATATGAAGTTGGGTCAGTGGACTCCATTATTTTGATTCCCCTCCTCTAACCTCTCTAAAGATAAAGCTAGCAAAAATGTATTGGGAAGCTTGGGTCAAAGAGCTACTTCAACAATTACTTATTCGGTCTGCTTTCATTTTGGGGCACGCACAAACATCAGGTGAACTCAATGGTGTGCGTAGGGTAACTAAAGAACTAAGAGGGTTGTTGGCCTGTTGCTTCAGAGCAACTGCTTACACGTTGCAGGCATTGAAGAATGATGCCAGTTTTTTTTTTATTTTGAGGCCTAACTTTTTTCTGGCTTCACTTCTACACTATGGAAGGCTTTAGGAGATAATATATTCAATGAAAGCATGATATGGCTTAAAAACAATTAACATGTGAGGCCCCACATTAGCAAAACGACATGAGAAACCACATTGGAATTGCTAGGGGCTGGTTTTGTTCGGTATTGAAAGTTAGAGGATGTATGATTCTTGGTATGGGTTGAGGGTGATTTTTCAGACTCAGCAACAAGTTCAGAGAGTCAAATGGATTTCACTCCTAGTGCCAATACAAATAAGTACATGAACAAAAGAGGGTCCCTTCGAAAAAAATAGTGGGAATCAAATTGGTTCATTTCTTGTAAGAGTTTTGTAAATAGGCTAGAAACTTGTTCTTCTGTCTAAGAAGATTTATTTACGGTTCTAGCTAGTTGATCGAGCGAACAGAGACCATAATGATGATGACCATGCAGAGAGTAGCCACCAACATCAAACCACACGAGACGTCCACCAGTTTAAAGAAGTTCATGAAATCCGGACCCTGTGGAAAGCGCTGGGATTCAACAGTTAGACCAAGGCCTGCGGCAGCTCCTGTGGCAATCAGCACAGCAAACACCTGCAGCATGCAGACATCCACTCAATTAGAAGTAAGCATTTTAATGTCCGGCCAGTTGCTGATACTACTCCTATGTGCTAACCACAGCGTAAATGGAAAAAGGTTTTTGATTCAAATTTAAGGCTCTGGTGGAGAAAGAGGATTTTGGTTTCTGATTATAATAAAGATATAGTAATTGTAGGAATCGAATAAAAGAACTTCGTTGTTTTTCTCTCAGAAAGAAAAAGCTAATTGTTGCAGACTGTTATGAATGAAGGGATGATGCCTTCATCACAAAATCAAACAAAATGATGCCCTTTTGTATCTCTATAGGCAGTGGAGAACTGGAGATCGATCTTACGACATCAGTGAAAACAAGGAGAGCTATCGCACGACGATCACGCCCAATTCTCCTCTCCTGGGCCACATGGATGGCGGCGAATGGAAGCACTAGCAAAGTGTACGCGCCTCCAATGACAGCAGCAGAGAGAACGTACCTGAAAAAATAAAAGAACAAATACACACAAGGTTAAGACTGAGCAACTATAAATCCACAACAGAAAAGAAATTGGCAGATTAGGAGAGGAGGTGATGAAGTTCACCGGTATGCGTAGAAGTCCCGAAAGGTGATATTTGGTGGGTCTACTACATTCCTAAACGGTGCATAGATTTTGTTGGTCACTAGAATGACTATAGAAGCTACGAGGAGGAGAAGGGTGAGAACCCGCAGGAGCAGCGATGCTGTAGCAGCAGCTCTCTCTGAGTCTGAGAAGGCCATTTCTTTGCACTGCCTTGGGAGCTATGGCCGGTTCTTATTTGAAGGCTAATATGTAATGCTAGTTGATACTGCATATTTTTTGGTCTTAGTCTCTTGGAGTCTTGTGTAGTTGATATTGCACTATTGTGAAGACATTTGGCACAGTACGTACAAGTCCTCCTTCCAATTAATAACTATCTTTTGAAGATGTCATGAACATCCAGGACGCATCGAGCCAAGATAAGCAGCTAAACATTTTTTTTTCTTTTGTCTGGTGGAGCCTGGAGTGCAGGTTGGTGCCAACAAGCAGAAGCCGACCAAATGGCTGTATATACAACTTGCAGACTATTTTATAATGGTAATAGTGAAGTGCCGGTTCTATTACTCTCTGCGACTCGGCCATTACTCAACAGAGGTGCAAGGCTTACAGAGGTGCCTTTTAACTATAGATCAGATCCACCGACTCAGCCATTGCTGAGTGGTCGGACTAATCTACCTCTGGGCACCACACTCATTTTTTTGCAAGTGCGACATTTGTGAATGTGCCACCTCTGATTTAGTAGGATCGAATTTTAACAACAATGGGTTGAGCCATACATTCACTGTCCACCAGAGCATAATGTGATTTAAGAGGTTATCCCACTAGCATCCTTTCTAGAAAAGCCACAAATTTCATAGTTGTAACAACTACGCCTCAACAACCATCCAAAATATATCACTCCGTTTCAGGATTTGTATGGGTCAACTGTTGAATTTAACCTTAGCATCAAAACATGTAACACGTATTTACAGGATCTTATACATAGTCTACCACATGACCACAACTCATCTAATGCGGAAATACTTAAGTAAATAGTGCCAGACCAGCGTTGGCAGTCGCCATCAGTGCCTCCGGTGGTGATACAGTCGTCGGTGGTGGTGTAGATGAACGTAGATCACCGCTTGAGGGTTTAGGAACCCTCTGAAGGTGATGAACTCGTCGTGCCGGGTAGCGGCGGCCTTCAGGACGCCATCTGCACTGGCCTGGACGGGATACCGACCTTCCTAGACCCTCCAGCGCCTAAGTGATCGGTTATGTGAAAAGTCACGTGGATTGAAGAGCTTAGTGACGCCAGGGGCGTCTCTCTTATTTATAATGCGTTGTGGGTCAGAGGGCCAAACTCTTAGAATTCTAAGGGCTGCCGCCGATCACGGCATTGCTTATTTAGTTGAAATTAATGACCAGTGGGTGGACCAGAAACTTATCTCTTATTAAGCTCGTAATTAATCTCGGCGTTAGCCGGACTGATCATATTCCAACATTCTCCCACTTGATCGAACGGCTAATGCAATTATGCAATTTATGTTCGCCTTACACTAATGTTCATACTTAGTACTACAGCAAGACCAGACCAATGCGTCGTCAGCAGCATTAATCGCCACTGGGGCCCCATTACCTATAGTTTACTGCAATACCTTGTAAGAACTCTTATTACTTATTGGGAGTACATGGCCCTATTACCCAGTTTCAGAGGGTCTCCACTAAACCCATATTTAGCGTATGCTGTTTAAATAGGTTATGTGGTAAGCCCTTTGTAAGCAGATCCGCGAGCATTAACTTAGTGCTTATGTGCTCAACTTTAATAGTCTGATCCTGGGTTCTATCCTTCACAACATAGTACTTTAGGTCTAAATGTTTTGACCCATGAGTTGGCTTGTTGTTACCGGAAAATAGTACCGCGGCTTGATTGTCACAGTACACGATAAGAGGTTTTGAAATGCTGTCTACAATTTTTAGGCCCGGGACAAAATTCTTAAGCCAAACAGCATGGCCTGTTGCCTCATAACAAGCAATAACTTCAGCTTGCATCGTCGACGATGTTGCAATACTTTGCTTACAACTTTTCTAGGAAATTGCTCCTCCAGCAAGGGTGAAAATATAGCTTGTTGTGGACCTTCTATTATCCACACACCCTCCTAGATCGGCATCTGAATAACCCACAATTTCAAGAGTATCTGACTTCTGATATGTGAGCATTAAATCTTTGGTGCCTTGACAATAACGTAAAGCTTTCTTAGCACCTTTCCAGTGGACCAAGCCTGGATTTTTCTGATATCTGCCAAGCATCCCGGTTACATATGCCAAGTCTGGACGCGTACAAACTTGTGCATACATAAGGCTTCCGACAGCAGAAGCATATGGCTTATCTCTCATCTCATCTAATTCTAACTTATTCTTAGGACATTGGTAATCACCAAATTTATCACCCTTAGCAAACGGTACAGGTGTGGCAGAACACTTATCCATATTGTACCTTGCAAGCATTTTCTCAATATATGTCTTTTGAGATAATCCTAATACTCCTTTGGTCCTATCTCGGTGTATCTCAATGCCAAGAACATAAGAGGCTTCACCAAGATCTTTCATGTCAAAATTAGATGACAAGAAATTCTTTTTCTCATTTAACATATTCTTATCGTTACTTGCCAATAGGATATCATCAACATAGAGTACTAGGATAATAAATCGTCCACCTTTTGTCTTAATATAGATACAATTATCCTTTGGATTTTCAATGAACCCGAATTTCTTAACCACATCATCAAATTTCAAATACCATTGTCGTGACGCTTGCTTAAGTCCATAAATAGATTTCTTCAATCTGCAGCCCATGTGCTCCTTGCCTTTCACAACAAAACCCTCCGGTTGTGCCATGAAAATGGTCTCATACAAGTCACCATTTAGGAACGCAGTCTTAACATCCATCTGATGTAACTCTAAGTCATAATGAGCTACAAGCGCCATGACGATTCTGAACGAATCTTTCTTTGAGACAGGGGAAAAAGTTTCATTGTAATCAACCCCTTCTATTTGTGTAAAACCTTTAGCTACGAGCCTAGCCTTAAATTTCTCAATTTTTCCTTTGGAATCACGCTTAGTCTTGTAAACCCATTTACAACCTACTGGTTTGACTCCATCAGGAATTTCAACCAAATCGTATACTTGGTTAGTGCTCATAGACTTAAGCTCATCTTGCATAGCCTCAATCCACTTGTCTGAATTTTTATGTGCTATTGCCTCTTTAAAAGAAGCTGGATCATCCACTTTCCCAATATCATATAGATCTTCACTTAGATAAGTCTCATAGTAATCTGGGATAGCAGATCTCCTCTCCCGTTGTGATCTCCTTACGGGTTCATTAGAGATCACAACCGGTTGAGGCTGAGGCTGTTCATGTGCCTGAATCTCATTCTCAACTATTGTCTCATCCTGATATGGTTCATTAATTTGCACATTAGGAATCTCAACAGGAATTTCAATGCTAGTTTGAGGCAGAGATGCACTAATTTCTGGTACAAGCTCATGTATTATTGGTGTTGTCTCTTGAGTCATTGCTACAGGTAATTCAACCCGGATCTCCTCAAGATTAACCTCACGCCTCTGCGAGCTCCCACTAATTTCTGCATCGTCTAGGAACACAGCATGCCTGGTCTCAACAAACATAGTATGACGATCAGGACAGTAGAAACGGTATCCCTTAGAATTATCAGGGTATCCTATAAAGTGACAGCTCACGGTCTTAGGATCTAATTTCTTTAGCTGTGGATTAAATAACTTAGCTTCAGCAGCACAACCCCACACACGCATATAATTAAGAGTAGGTTTTCTCCCGGTCCACAATTCATAAGGTGTCTTGGGCACTGATTTACTAGGAACTTTATTTAGGATGTGCGCTGCTGTCTTTAATGATTCCATCCACAAAACAACTAGCAAACTAGAATAGCTAAGCATGCTACGCACCATGTCCATAAGAGTACGATTGCGACGCTCTGCCACTCCATTTTGCTCAGGTTCACCCGGCATTGAATATTGGGCAATTATGCCATTTTCCTCGAGGAACTTAGCAAAAGGTCCTGGGATTTGGCCATATGGAGCGTGTCTCCCATAATATTCACCACCTCGATCTAATCTTACAACTTTGATCTTAACATTATGCTGATTTTCCACTTCAACCTTATATATTTTAAATTTTTCTAATGATTCAGATCGATCTCGTATGGGGTAAATATGTCCATAACGAGAGAAGTCAACTGTGAATGTAATAAATGAATCAAAACCATCCACTGATGTTACTGGGAAGGGTCCACATATATCAGTGTGAATTATTTCTAATAGACCCGTACTCCTAGTAACTCCTTTCTTAATTGTCTTAGCAAATTTCCCCTTAATACAGTCGGTGCACTGTTCGGAATCTGAAAAATCTAATGGTTGGAGTATCTCTTCTCTAATGAGACATTCCATTCTCCCCTTCGAAATGTGGCCTAAACGACGGTGCCATAATTTCGATGATGTCTCATTATTACGCTTGCGTTTATTTGACTTATCGCACACATTCATCACAGAATCAGGAGATATCATATAAAGCTTATCAACAAGAGGAGCAACAAAAATCTGAATATAATTAAACTTGATGATGCATTTATTATTGCCAAACTCAGTAATGTATCCCGAAATATCAAGAGTAGAAACTAAAATAAGGTTCCTCTTAAGACCAGTGTCACACCCGGTTTTAAGGACAAAACCAGATATACACTATATGTGAAATAAAGAAGTCAAATCTCACATATAGCCGCAGATAAGTGTAATATCAAAAGACAAATGCTTATTTAACATAACACAGTAGTATAAAATATACCTTAGAGAACAACACAGCGGAAAGACAACTCCGAGCATCGGGTGTAACCTTCACTCCAGGATCAAACTGACTGGTTGATCACAAGCCTAACAAATTCCAGAATCTAGAAAATCGGGTACCCTTCCTGAGATGTGGGAAATAGCAAGAGTGAGTCCATGTCGAACTCAACAAATATAACATGGGGTTCATGAGGCTCAAAAGGTTTGACACAAGTTTACTGCGATAGCTTTTATTAAGTCATCTTTTAACAATTGAGTAGCAACAAGTTTACCATAAGCCCAAATAACCTCATGATCATATATACGAGAATAATGTATAGCAAGAAACAATAATCATTAGTGAACATCAATATCATCAGTGTTATCATTATCATCAGCGTTCATCATTTATTCTGTAAGGGTCCAAGGCCACTCGTGACCATGAGCACGGCTGTTATAACATTTTTACACTCTGCAGAGGTTGTACACTTTCACTGTGAGTCATGTTTACCCATATGCCCGGGATCGCGACTCCCAAAACACTTCCAAGGTGAGCAGGCAGGGAAACACTATGAAGCCTTTCAAAGGTTCGTCTAACAAGTTAGGGCCATTAGATTTCACTCGGCAAACAGATGTAGAGCCCCCCTTCCTGATGGCACAATAACACGCAGCCTATACACATGAGGACAGAGGCCGCACTATACCCGATTCGTCAAGCCGTTCTTACGCCATAAAGGAATACCTCTAACAAACTAGAAAAGGTCCTCATACTGAGCTAAAGCCAGAGCCATTTTAGCCCTCACAGTTGTACTGTAAGTCCCGGATTTTCGCTTACAGATAAGTCCTTATGGAGAGAAACTAGAGCACCATAAAAATAACCAAATATGCTCTAGCCCTCTTGAGCCATGTTTCTATAAAGCATCTTTTAAACGTTTATTGCATATACCATTAGTCAAGTTACAGATCATGGTTATTTATCTTGAGCGCTAGCATAATACTACCCAATGCAATGTTCCATGGGTGTCAAGGTACAATATACAAAAACTAGGATATCCTTAGGGGTAACAAGGTAGACACATGCACATGAATTAAGTATATTAAAGGTGAATAGGAAACAAGGATAATCCCATGCTATACTTGCCTTAAATCAAGATCCTTCTTCTGATCCAAATCTTCAATTAATAGCTTCTTGAATCTCCACGTAAATCTCACCGACTAGACTCGATCAACAATAGCAACAACATTCATCCAGAACAATCATGCATAGACAAACAAGACTATAATTAGAACAATACACCAACAGTAAGAAAATAAGATAAAAAGTCTTTAAAACGAATCTACAACTCGCTAGGATCACACAGACGCGAAGATCACGAAAATCGGAGCTAAAACGACAAAGTTATGAATTTCCAAAGATTTCCTATAGAAAAATAAATACTTTAATTAAAAACTCAAAAATAAATTAATCCAAACCTACTGTACAGTTCTATCATCATGTAGAGCTCGCAAATATGAATCTAACGCAATTTAAATGGATCAAATCGGAGTTAAAACGGAGATTCTACGATTAAAACAAGATTAGTGGCAAAACTGTAAATATCAGAAAACGTATTTTTCATTTACCGAAACGAAATACGTTTTCAACCGATCAAAGCGTACTCTGAGCTTTACATTTTAGGACTGCGGGTTGATATAATAAAAACTCAGGGTCTCTTTTACAAAATCACCACCGAACCGGTATCTTCTAATTCTAGCCGTCGGATTTAAAATGAACGATCCAGATTGGATCGGGGAGGGAGAGAGAAGACGCCGGCGGCGCTCCGGTCGATTTCCGGCCCGTCGGTGAGCTCCCGCGGCGGCGCCATGGTCGGGACACGCCAAAACTCATCTCCGGCCACCAAACGACGAAGGGGAAGCACCGGAAGATCGAGCAACTCACGGCGAACTTACCCCGCACGAAAACGAGACCGGAGGACGGCCGGAAGGTGGTGGCTAGCTCGGGATGGCGGCGATGGAGGCGGTGGAGCTTGCGGTGGCGGTGCTAGACGGCTACGGCAGCCCCAAAAGGTTGGAATGAGGGCGGAAGGGTGCGGGGGCTCCGTTTTATAGCCCGTAGGCATCGCTAAGTAAGGAAGGGAAGATTGAGCCTCGGATTTGCATCGGGAAGGAAGGAAAGGGGAGATCCGGCGGCGGCTTGAGGAACAAGGCGACCTGACAGGTGGACCCGCATCGTCAGTGACTGTACAGAGAGAGCAACGCGCGGGCGGCTAGCTGGGCCGGCGGCCGCGGCTCGGCCCAAGAGCGGGAGCGGAGCGCAGGAGGGGAGAAGGTGGGCCGCGCGCTGACAGGCTGAGACGGCGGGCCACGTGCGCTGGGCTGCGGAAGAAGCGGGCCGAATTCCGAATGAAACTGATTTCCCTTTTTTTTTTCTTTTTCTAGTTTTTCAAAACCATTTTCCAAAAGATTTTGAAATCCATTTCGAATTTGATTCAAACCACTCAATACAAAATTTCAAATGCAGCAGCATGAATGCTCAATCATGTTTCTACCATTATATTTGATTTTAAATTTATAAAAATTATTATTATCCTAAATTTGCATGCTCACAAAAATATACAAAAATTATATTTCTCCTACTTTTCTTCTTTTCAAAATTTTAGGGTGTTACAATTCTACCCCCCTTAAGATGAATCTCGTCCCGAGATTCGGAAGATGATGACAAAAGAGATAATGACACTTTGTCTTTATTTGATCCTCATTTTCCAAATTACTCTTTCGTGCAGAGTCATGAGACAGTTTCTCATATCCCGACTGACTAATCTGCCTAAACATGATCATCTCTCCTATTGAGCTCCTCCAAAGTTATTTGTTCCTCAGCTATGACTTCTGTAAACTCACGGTCCACTTTGCTATCCCTCAGGTAAAAGTCGACCACCTTGATACTCAATTCTTTTCCTTGACGGTGTTGTTAAGAGCATGGTGCACCGAGTATTATAAATCACTCCTTTGTGTGCACAGAGCCATCCATTACCATGAACCACGTGAATTTTAAGTGACTCCAACACAATGAGTGTTGCGGTGAAGTTTTTCCTTGTTTATGACAAGACTGACATTTGGGCATATCTGATCTGCCTGCATTTCTCCCACTGGGGTTTGAACTAGCAAAGGCCTCCTCATTGGACACTTCACCATCTTGCACGTCTCTTCCATGTCGGCGGAAATGAAAGAATGCAAAGCACTAGGGTCAAATAAAGCAAAAACTTGTACTGAGCTTACTTGAATATAACCTCCCACCACATTGGTAACTCCATGAACTTTATCCATATCCACATTGCTCAGTCTTCCATTGACATAGTTTTGCTGCGCTTTGCTTCCTTGAGCAGGCTTCTTATGGGCTTTCCTTTTTCACTTTCGTCGTTGTGGATTCTGACTTAGTTCACTCCCAACTTGCTCTTCAACATTGTTATTTTGATAGTGCTCGGCTTCATCATACCCATAACATCCTTCAATGGCAGAAACATCAATCTTTTTCCACATATTAGTGCGACACGTCATATAGGACTCCTGAGTCATGAGACACTACACTTCCTGTCATCAAGTGACCAACATCAGCAACACGAACAAGTATAGATGATCATAATCATGAACTATCCAAAGGGACAACTCTCGTCTCCATGGACCCAAAATTATCAACCTTGTTCATAGGACACTTTTGCTCAAGAGTGGCAACTCAATCATGGAGACTAACCAATACTTCCAACTAAAGAGTTCAATCTTAATAATCCTTCTTTACATTGGCTACCCCCCTTAAAATAAGGGACACCAAATAGGGTAGCTTGAACCCTTCTTCTAGATGAGCTAAAAAGTGTTCTGACATCCCAATGATACTCCTGTGTATGGGTAAGAACAAGAAATCTGAAATTTCTCACGAGCAGAAAATCAGCAGTGCAGTAAAACAGCTGTAACTCTCATTTTGTTAATCCAATGAAGCTGTAGTTTACACCGATGGAAAGCTTATAAAATGCTCTGCAACTTACTTTTAGAACACACTTCCAGATTCTGCAGCTAACTTGACCGAAAACAACACATAACAGATTCTGTTCCAGGTTTCAGACAGCACAGTTGCATCGTCTTATGATTTTTGTATCTCCCAATCCAAAATAGCTATGAGGGTAGTTCTTGCATTTAGAGAGAGATGTTGAAGTCCACTCTTGTCCAGAATTTTCTCATGATTTTTGGTCTTTCAAGAACAGAGATATAAGTTGATAAAGACAGGCTGCTCCGAAAGACAAGATATAGAAAGCAGGAGATAACCAAAACCCAGCTATTTATTTCATTAATCCTTATACCTTATACATATAAACTAAATGAAATCATGGTCAAAGCCCACGAGATCATTCCACTCATTACAAAATTCCAACTCAAGCATAAACATAAGCACAAAGCAACTAAACACTTAAATGTTCATTAGCCACACATTAAGACGACTCAACTTGGCTACTAATAGTTTTATTACACGGGACATAACTCCTATTCCTTAAATATGGTGTGATTGTAGCAGCATCCAGAGTAGATAACGTCTCTTACATTCCTTATTGCTTTATATGAACATCTGAATCTCTGCATCCCTCTTTACCATTCTTATAACTCATACCTTAAGATGGGTCAACCTGGTATCCCTCCGGTGTAGATTTAATACCCTCATACTCAATCCTTTCTCCTAAAAGTGTAGTTAGAAACACTGAACATTGGGCATACTCAATCACTCCTTTACAAGTAGATAACCAGTCTATTCCAAGGATAACATCAATGCCCATTAATTCCAAAACAATGAGGTTTACCTTAAAATTTACCCCCTTTATGTCAAGACTAACTTTTGGGCATACGCGGTCTGCCTTTATTTCACCTCTTGGAGTTTTAATCATCACTGTTTTCCCCCTTGGAAGCATAAGTATGTTATGATCTTTTACATATTGTCTAGATATGAACGAATGTGAGGCACTGGGGTCAAACAAAACCTTGGCATTTCCTGAACTTACTGGAATTGATCCAAACACGACCTCCTTAGCTCCAGGAATGGTGGAAATATCCACATGTTTCAACCTTCCATGGATGTAATTTCTCTTTAATTTATTTCCCTGCACATGCTCCTTTGGGACATCCTGTCCTGGGTCTTGCTGTTGTTGATTCTTCTGTGGGCAAGATTTGATATAATGTCCTTCCTGCTGGCAATGATAACACTTTCTCTTAGCTGGATCTTTTGTGATGTCATACTCCAAGGAACTGTTGTTTGGTATGCTGCTATCTTGCTGGCCATAAAAGTTCACCTTCGTCCCTTTGGCTTGTTTCCTAGCTTGTTTGGCCTTTCGGGGTTGATACTCCTTATAGGTAATTGTCCACCCATCTATGACTACTTCATGGGGAGTAGTTTTAGCGGGAGGGGCTTCTAACTCTTCAGGGTTTGGATTTGTTTGACAGGGGATCAGGGCTGCATGTGACAATGTAGTATAACTCGCTTGCTGATTGCTTTCCACAAGTGGTTCTAATGGGATTGTCTTTCTCTTCTTGTCCATGTTGATCGCAAAATTTGGATCCACCTTGACTTTCCCCTTATTAGACTCGTTTCGAAGACAGGGAAAACCATAATGCTTACAGCAGTGACATTGTTCCTGCTCTCCAAATGCCTTACTATCAACATCTTTATTGGATTTCATATTCTTCCAAGCTTCTACTACTTGTATCTTCTCTGACCCCTTGGATATGTTGGCTTGACCTTGAGATAAGCATCGTTGAGAATTCCCATGTTGAGCCATTTCTTCTAGTAATTGGTTTTGCATCGCTAATGGTTTCTTGTCAAAAGTGAGCAAGAGCGACACAATTCAGTCCTCTTAACCTCTAAAATCCATAGTCTTCTCATCACGAGCCGTCTAATAGACAAGGATAAAAGGTTCAAAATAGAGACAAGGTTTTTATAACAGAACGGGGATAGAATTAAGCATAACTTTGAGAAAATAACAAAGTTAAAGAGAAGCAAGAAATAGGCAACAATGAGAACATGCTAAACGTCCAGTTCTAACTAGGCTTGCGTCCTACAGTCAGCATTGCTCCGATACCACTCTGTCACATCCAGTTTTAAGGACAAAACCAGATATACACTATATGTGAAATAAAGAAGTCAAATCTCACATATAGCCGCAGATAAGTGTAATATCAAAAGACAAATGCTTATTTAACATAACGCAGTAGTATAAAATATACCTTAGAGAACAACACAGCGGAAAGACAACTCCGAGCACCGGGTGTAACCTTCACTCCAGGATCAAACTGACTGGTTGATCACAAGCCTAACAAATTCCAGAATCTAGAAAATTGGGTACCCTTCCTGAGATGTGGGAAATAGCAAGAGTGAGTCCATGTCGAACTCAACAAATATAACATGGGGTTCATGAGGCTCAAAAGGTTTGACACAAGTTTACTGTGATAGCTTTTATTAAGTCATCTTTTAACAATTGAGTAGCAACAAGTTTACCATAAGCCCAAATAACCTCATGATCATGTATACGAGAATAATGTATAGCAAGAAACAATAATCATTAGTGAACATCAATATCATCAGTGTTATCATTATCATCAGCGTTCATCATTTATTCTGTAAGGGTCCAAGGCCACTCGTGACCGTGAGCACGGCTGTTATAACATTTTTACACTCTGCAGAGGTTGTACACTTTCACTGTGAGTCATGTTTACCCATATGCCCGGGATCGCGACTCCCAAAACACTTCCAAGGTGAGCAGGCAGGGAAACACTATGAAGCCTTTCAAAGGTTCGTCTAACAAGTTAGGGCCATTAGATTTCACTCGGCAAACAGATGTAGAGCCCCCCTTCCTGATGGCACAATAACACGCAGCCTATACACATGAGGACAGAGGCCGCACTATACCCGATTCGTCAAGCCATTCTTACGCCATAAAGGAATACCTCTAACAAACTAGAAAAGGTCCTCATACTGAGCTAAAGCCAGAGCCATTTTAGCCCTCACAGTTGTACTGTAAGTCCCGGATTTTCGCTTACAGATAAGTCCTTATGGAGAGAAACTAGAGCACCATAAAAATAACCAAATATGCTCTAGCCCTCTTGAGCCATGTTTCTATAAAGCATCTTTTAAACGTTTATTGCATATACCATTAGTCAAGTTACAGATCATGGTTATTTATCTTGAGCGCTAGCATAATACTACCCAATGCAATGTTCCATGGGTGTCAAGGTACAATATACAAAAACTAGGATATCCTTAGGGGTAACAAGGTAGACACATGCACATGAATTAAGTATATTAAAGGTGAATAGGAAACAAGGATAATCCCATGCTATACTTGCCTTAAATCAAGATCCTTCTTCTGATCCAAATCTTCAATTAATAGCTTCTTGAATCTCCACGTAAATCTCACCGACTAGACTCGATCAACAATAGCAACAACATTCATCCAGAACAATCATGCATAGACAAACAAGACTATAATTAGAACAATACACCAACAGTAAGAAAATAAGATAAAAAGTCTTTAAAACGAATCTACAACTCGCTAGGATCACACAGATGCGAAGATCACGAAAATCGGAGCTAAAACGACAAAGTTATGAATTTCCAAAGATTTCCTATAGAAAAATAAATACTTTAATTAAAAACTCGAAAATAAATTAATCCAAACCTACTGTACAGTTCTATCATCATGTAGAGCTCGTAAATATAAATCTAACGCAATTTAAATGGATCAAATCGGAGTTAAAAAGGAGATTCTACGATTAAAACAAGATTAGTGGCAAAACTGTAAATATCAGAAAACGTATTTTTCATTTACCGAAACGAAATACGTTTTCAACCGATCAAAGCATACTCTGAGCTTTACGTTTTAGGACTGCGGGTTGATATAATAAAAACTCAGGGTCTCTTTTACAAAATCACCACCGAGCCGGTATCTTCTAATTCTAGCCGTCGGATTTAAAATGAACGATCCAGATTGGATCGGGGAGGGAGAGAGAAGACGCTGGCGGCGCTCCGGCCGATTTCCGGCCCGTCGGTGAGCTCCCGCGGCGGCGCCATGGTCAGGACACACCAAAACTCATCTCCGGCCACCAAACGACGAAGGGGAAGCACCGGAAGATCGAGCAACTCACGGCGAACTTACCCCGCACGAAAACGAGACCGAAGGACGGCCGGAAGGTGGTGGCTAGCTCGGGATGGCAGCGATGGAGGCGGTGGAGCTTGCGGTGGCGGTGCTAGACGGCTACGGCAGCCCCAAAAGGTTGGAATGAGGGCGGAAGGGTGCGGGGGCTCCGTTTTATAGCCCGTAGGCATCGCTAAGTAAGGAAGGGAAGATTGAGCCTCGGATTTGCATCGGGAAGGAAGGAAAGGGGAGATCCGGCGGCGGCTTGAGGAACAAGGCGACCTGACAGGTGGACCCGCATCGTCAGTGACTGTACAGAGAGAGCAACGCGCGGGCGGCTAGCTGGGCCGGCGGTCGCGGCTCGGCCCAAGAGCGGGAGCGGAGCGCAGGAGGGGAGAAGGTGGGCCGCGCGCTGACAGGCTGAGACGGCGGGCCACGTGCGCTGGGCTGCGGAAGAAGCGGGCCGAATTCCGAATGAAACTGATTTCCCTTTTTTTTCTTTTTCTAGTTTTTCAAAACCATTTTCCAAAAGATTTTGAAATGCATTTCGAATTTGATTCAAACCACTCAATACAAAATTTCAAATGCAGCAGCATGAATGCTCAATCATGTTTCTACCATTATATTTGATTTTAAATTTATAAAAATTATTATTATCCTAAATTTGCATGCTCACAAAAATATACAAAAATATATTTCTCCTACTTTTCTTTTTTTCAAAATTTTAGGGTGTTACAACCAGGAACATAAAGCACATCATCAAGTTGAAGATTGAAGCCATTGGCTAATTCTAAAGAAAAGCTTCTAATGCCTTTGACTTCAACTTCGTGTCCATCAGCGACTCTCAGACTTCGCTCCCCCCTTCTTATAGTTCTCATCGTACTGAATACCTGTAATGAATTGGAAATGTGCACAGTGACACCTGAGTCAATCCACCAGGTATCAGGGGAATAATTAGCTAAGAATGATTCATCAACAAAAGAGACAAAATCATTACCCTTCTTCTTAAGCCATTCCTTGAATCCAGGACAATTCTTTTGGTAGTGCTTAGGCGAGTTGCAGAAACTGCAAACATTAGGGTCATTATTTTGAGCATGATTCTTGGCATTGTTCTTGCCATTGTTCTTGCCAAAATTCTTAGTATTATTATTATTGCTATTATTGTTGTTATTCTTATTTGGCTTGAACTTCTTCTTAGGCTGTTTGCTGCTGCTAGCATCAGCCTAATGCTTTCCCTTGCCAAAAGCAACAAGGTTAGCAATGTCTTTCTTCTCAGATTTTTGCCTTTCCTCCTCTTCAACACAATAGCTGATGAGCTCAGAAATGCTCCACTTCCCCTTTTGAGTATTGTAGCTTATCTTCAATGGGGTGTAGTGAGCTGGCAGTGAAGTCATGATAAAATGCACAAGAAAGCCCTCAGAAATAGACATATCAAGTGCCTTAAGTTTCGCAGCCATATCACACATGCTCATAATATGTTCCCTAATGCCACCTTGCCCATCATAGCGTGAGGTACACATTTTCATAATAAGAGTGCTGGCATAAGTCTTAGAAGAGCTCTTAAAATTTTCCTCAACAGAGGCTAAGAACTCCTTTGCAGTCAGCTCCTCACCATATTCTTTCTTATTAGGAATTGCTCCCTTAATGCCAGGTGAGATACAAGCCTTCATGATCATGCCAGCAAGCCTGTTGCTCTTTTCCCACTTTTCAAGTTCAGTGTGGTACTCTCTTAATGCATTAGCATTTGCATTTTCATCAGGCGCAACAGGCCTATCCTCACGTAGTGCGTGGTCGTTCTCAGAGAGCCCGAGCATGACTAACACCTTCTCCTTCCATACAGGAAAGTTGGTGCCATTGAGGGGGTCGATGGTGTTAACGAGTCCCACAACATTGCTCACTCAAAAATTATATCAAAAATGTCTTAGTTAATAATGTACAGAAAAGATGTTAACTTAAAAGCATGAAATTAAGTCAACGTTGGTCAGAAATACAATCATACTTTAAGAACTTCAATTTGCATCACCGTTGGGCAGAAGACAAAAAGAAATTCATCTTAAATAACTCATAATTAAATCAACGTTGGTCATAATTAATTATGAGTGAAATCTCCAATCAAACTTCTCGTTGGTTCCATTTAATCAGAGACCATCTTAAAAGTACAGGGTGGATCTATATCTCAGGGAGCAAGTTTAAATAAATAGGAAATAAACTCATAAATAATTTAACTCAAAACCTAACTAAAATATATATTAAGTAATGCGCTGATGTTAAATAATGAAACAAACTCATATGCTATGAATTAGAAACTCAATTTTGGCTAGCAATTGGCCTACGGCAGTGAGCTTGCAAGGCCCGTGCGGCCTCTCCCCTGAAGCCCAGCAACAGCCCACTTCAGCAAACCCTTATGCTAAAACCATCTCAGTCGTTGATTTTGTTGATTTCAAAAGAACGGCCAAGATCAATATTAGGCTCATATAAATATAGAGTGAAAACCTAAAAGCAGCTCATTTCTCACTCTCAGCCGCTACTCGTTCTTTCCTCTCCCCTGCAGCTCACTAACGAAAGCAACAGAAAAAATGGAGTACACAGCTCGGTGCGGCAGCACCGGCCGTAGGCGGCGCGCGCGTGCGACAGCAGCCAGCGCGCGGCTCCGTCTAGCGGGCCCTGCCGGTGCACAAGCACACGACGGTGGCCTTTCATGCAGCGAGGCGCGGCGGCAACGGCCTGCCCGGAGCAGGCACACAACGGCGGCGGCCAGACTCAAGGGCGCACGCGCTGCTCCCCTGCAAGCTGGCGTGGACCAGCGGCGACAGTGGCAACCCAGCCTAAGGCGCCGGGTACGAACCACATGCTCGCACAGCTTAGCCGACACAGTGGCGGCGACCCGGCCTAAAGCCGCCGGGTACGAGCCGTCCGCGTCCGCGGCTCTGGGGCAGCGCGTTCTGCAGCGGTGACCCGGCCTTAATCCGGATACGAACCGCACAGGTGAGTCCCAATCTTAATCTCAATCTCAAGTGCTTAATCTTAGGGATAGGGTTCTTGATTTTTTTCTTGGGGAAAAATTGGAATTTTTTTGGGACTTTTCTCGTGTTTTGCCCAAACACCTTCTTCTAATTGCTTAATCATGGAAAAAAAATTACTAATTTCTTAAGATCAGGCAAAAACAGAGAATAATTTCAGTAATCAGAAGACCCTAACCATAATTAATTTAGCCTAATCATGAACTTAAAACTCAGATCAAAACTAATTCGGCATTTAGGTGATGTAAACATTCATCTAATTATACTTTAGCCGAACTTATCTTACATGACAGAGGCATAAAACATGATCTAGCACTTAACAGGGTCATGGTAGATCTAAGTAGGCTCTTGATACCGATTGTTAAATTTAACCTTAGCATCAAAACATGTAACACGTATTTACAGGATCTTATACATAGTCTACCACATGACCACAACTCATCTAATGCGGAAATACTTAAGTAAATAGTGCCAGACCAGCGTTGGCAGTCGCCATCAGTGTCTCCGGTGGTGATACAGTCGTCGGTGGTGGTGTAGATGAACGTAGATCACCGCTTGAGTGTTTAGGAACCCTCTGCAGGTGATGAACTCGTCGTGCCGGG
This sequence comes from Saccharum hybrid cultivar R570, assembly GCA_038087645.1. Classification (NCBI taxonomy): domain Eukaryota; kingdom Viridiplantae; phylum Streptophyta; class Magnoliopsida; order Poales; family Poaceae; genus Saccharum; species Saccharum hybrid cultivar. Next base: position 2,610,007 of record JAQSUU010000795.1, read on the forward strand.
TAGCGGCGGCCTTCAGGACGCCATCTGCACTGGCCTGGATGGCATACCGACCTTCCTAGACCCTCCAGCGCCTAAGTGATCGGTTATGTGAAAAGTCACGTGGATTGGAGAGCTTAGTGACGCCAGGGGCGTCTCTCTTATTTATAATGCGCTGTGGGTCAGGGGGCCGAACCCTTAGAATTCTAAGGGCTGCCGCCGATCACGGCAGTGCTTATTTAGTTGAAATTAATGACCAGTGGGTGGACCAGAAACTTATCTCTTATTAAGCTCGTAATTAATCTCGGCGTTAGCCGGACTGATCATATTCCAACATCAACATATTGTTTTTTTACCAGCAATGTAACAACTACGTTTGTTAAGCTGACAGCTCAATGCCAGGTTTATATTTTTATCCCTGATGCAAAAAAAAACTATATGTATTTACAGCTGACTTGTCTCATACATTAGTCGTTCGTGAAATAGACATTAACATGACAGAGGTTGAAAATTAATTTAAATCATTCAGAAAACGGGGAAATGATACACATGACAGGGAGGAAAGGTTACTATGTTTCATGGGAAGAAGACGGTTCATACAAAAAGTAATTAATTTCTTTCGCACCTGGAATAATGGCAATTTGCAGATACAATCCTAATATATTCCATCCCTATGTGAACCGGAAACTATTTCAAATTTTTGGGATAGTGCATTTTGTTCATGAATCTAGACCATGTATTTAGTTGAGTCCTTAGATTGAGATATGTTGTAAACAATAAAATCAATATGGTCATCTCTTTCTTCGTGCTAACCCCACATCATGTATTTATATCTTGGGTTATGCTGTTAGAGTAACAATGACTTAGGTGAGTAAGTTATATATAGAAAACAATGGATGCATTGACTACAACTTTGAAAGTCCTGTTCAGCACAGCTTAGCTTCAACAGCAAAGCTGTTTTTTTAGTTTTGGGCTCAATGAGCAACTTTACCTATGAAGCTGAGCCATTTTTCTCTTCCTATTTGGCAAAACAGCGTCATGCGAATGGACAAAAATATTAAAATTACCATACTACCCTTGGCTTTTCTTTTTTTTTCCTATTTTTTCCTTATCCCCTCCCCGGCGCTCTCTTCCTCACGACCTCGCAGGTCTCGTATCACACTGCTCGTCATGGAGACTGCGAGCCTTGGCGAGCTGTGCCCCACATGGCCGCGCTCGACCGGATCTGGCAGCATCTACAGCTGCGCCCTGTGGCCCTATAGCCGTGCCCCGGTGTCTGCCCGCGGAAGCCCCTATGACCGCGCCCGATGTCAGTGCCTCTGCGAATGGGAGCCCCGGTGGCCGCACCCAGTATCCCTCGCGGCCTCGTCCCAAGATCCAACGGCCGCGGCGGCGCCTGCTGGCCTCACAACTGCAAATCCTTTCTTCCTCAATTGCGCATTCTTCTTTCCCAACGGCGGCCCATCGTCCTTCTTCCCCAACAACGCATCTTCTTCCCCAAAGGTGGCGACCCCGACGGCGGAGTTCCGACCCTGTGCCCCGACGGTGGCCGCTTTCCCAGCACCATCCCCCCAGCGTCCGAGCCCTAGCACCGTGCCCTAGCAGCGACATCCCCAATGTTCGCTTTCTCGGCACCGTGCCCCTAGCGTCCGTGTATGTTGACGATATATAAGTATCATTTTTTAACCGTCAACATAGCATGAAAAAGGACTAAACAATAATTACCACTTAGATATAGGGGGTTTACTGACATAATTCCATGAGTTTTGGTGAATGTTTGTTTCTGTAGGGTGCCAGCTAAAAATAATCAAAGATGACCCACATGTCAGGTTTACATAGAGAGAGAGGGCCATAGATGGAAAAAGTATAATCTAGAAGGTTCGGGAAGCCAAACCCTAGGAGGTGGGACCCACCTGTCTCTATGACAGGGGTAGGCGCCCAGCCCTAGGGGCGGCCGCCCCACCCAGATGGCCAATCAGGCTCCACCTCACAGATCCTGCCTCAACTGGCTTTGAGGATGAATAATAATCGTAGATCAAGGTCGGTTTACTCCGAGGGTTGTGGTGCTTCCTAGAGGGCTATATGAGCAAGGCCCTGGCCCCTGGAGGAGGCATCCCATGAAACCCTAATTCATTATTTCCTATGAGGATTAGCAGGGAGGGGTTCCTTGAATGGATCTCTCTCTTAGGGCACATATAAGAGAGATTAGCTTTGTAGTCTCCATGTGAGATCAGAGTTCTTCTTCTAGATTGAGAGAGTTAGAGTGGAGGGAGAATTGGAGGAAGCCTGCCATGTCGATGTCTCCTCTCCAACTTGTACCTATGGGATCAAGTCTCCTAACCCGAGGCTTGGTTCTAGGATTCTTCGGTAATTCAACTTCCAATACTAAGTAAGTACGTTGTTATTATTTTTGTATGGTTTACGAGTTTACTTTATTCTCTTCCATGGTAGAGGGTAGGGTAATCGTCTGTAGCGTAAGCGTGGTGCTTAGGCTAGAGATACTCGTAGATATCCCCTGTCTGCCCGGATCGGTGTGTAGTAGCATGGGAAGTGATAGTCCCATTGTTACCTTTGGAGCCTCCTCCCGTCAGAAGGATTGGTAGGATTAAGTGCCCTGGTCAAGCATCCTCTGTGGTGTCTCTTTTCATAGCTTACCATAGGTTGGAACCAGACTATCGTCGTAGTCTTCTCTAATTGCTTATATCTTCACTACCTTGTAGTGTGACCTAGGGGTTAAGTATAGATTTAGGTTATTCATTACACGCTTTCTCCTTGCGGATAAACAAATATAGTACTCTAGAAATATCTCCCGGGTGAAATGCTCACCGATATTCGTGCGCTTGCGGATCCTTTTCTATGTGCGTTAACAAATATCAACAAGCATTTCTAGCGCCGTTGCCGGGGAGAAAGTCATCAGCTGAGTTAACCTCAAGTCTTGCTTAACCTTGTATTATACTTTTATCTTTTTCTCTTTTCCTTTTGCCTTTTCTTTTCTATCCTTATGGATAAACCAAATTCCACGCCTATCCATCAATATCCTGCACCCATGAACCAAAGCTTAGAGCCACTAGAACCCATGATTCTCACATCTAGCTATGAGCTACATCCATGTTTGGTTGTAATAGGTCAAAACCTACCCTTTCCTACATACAAGGTCCTATCTTCTAATCAAGAAGATAATAAACCCAAGGTCCTATCTTCTAATCAAGAAGGTAATGAAATAAAGGTCCTATGTTCTGATCAAAGAGATAATGAATTTTTGGCTGCACTAAGGGAATCTTTCAAGCGTCTTATAAATTTAGGTTTAGACCTAGCCTTACAAGACCCTGTTCTTCTTCAACATTTTTATATGGGTCTTAATAATATCGCCTTTGGAGGAGTTTTCCTTTCCTTATCCATTAGTGGAGCAACATTTGTCCTTATTGATAAACTCCTAGAGGTAAAGAAGGAATCATCCCCCAAACTAGAAGAGGAAGTTTTCATAGCCACATTACAAACTTTCCAATCCCACGATTTCGCTATCCATCCCAAACCAGTTATACTCCAAAATCATTTGAGGGAAGAAGTAATTCTACCCTTGGAAATCCTTTCTAATGATTTTGGGAGGAGCATAAACTTCCCGCTTCATAAGAGACCTTTTAGTACATATCGTTTGAATCTTTTCAAGAAGGGATCTCTTTGGAAGCTTTTCAAATCCAATCCCCTTAAAGAACATTTAGAAAGACTCAAGGATGGCATGTGAAGTGATGCCATAGAAGGAGAGCAAAGCCATCTAGAATCCACTCCTATCTTCTTCCTTTCTATGCCCACATTAAATATGAAATTTAAACCCATCTTTAAACCCATCCTTGATCCCTATGAATCTTCCTATGCTCTTTCTCCTGAGCGATCCTAGAAATCCACCGAGACATCTAAAGCATAGGATTCATCAAGACCATAAGGAGTATCGAGAAGAGCAACATCAATAACAAAAGAGCATTAAAAACCTATGTGCTATTTTTAATGAATGTGTAGGTGAGTCCTTATATGAGAACTACTCGAGAGGCAATACAAGGGAAATTTTGGACATTTATGCCGAATCACCCTTGGAAGTTGAAAATGATGGAGACTTCAATGAACAAGGAAGCTATTTAATAAAAACCCTATCAAGTCCTTGCTCGTATAAGAAATCTTCTGATTCACTTAGTCTCTCTAACATTGCCCCAGACGAGATCTTCAACTCCCTTATGCTCCCTGTTCCTAAAGATTTTGAAAGGGTGGTTGAAGACACATATGTTTATCATAAACATTGTAGGTCTCATTGTGTTGAATCTTAAGATTAGTACACATAAATTAGTGCGAGAGGGAAAACCACTTTGCCAATTCATATCTTGAAGGTTTCCCAAGGACAAGCTTAGTGTCCTAAAACAAGCACTGTTGAGACCATGACATGAGTATTCACCTTTCTGCTACGCTGCCCTTGTGAAATGAGCACAGAGTTATAATTGTGAAAATATTCTTTTGGGTATTCTTGTCACTAACCATTCCAGGTTGGAGCAGAAAGATTGAAGGAACAACAAATGCAAGGTATGTCCAACCAATCATTATGCAACATTAAATTACATTCATCCAATCTTAATTTTTGCAAAATTCAAGCTTGGGGGATAGACTTCCATAAATACATTTCTTGCCATGTTGCTACATTATCGTGGTTGTCCCTACCTTTAAGACATGCTCAATTTGCTAAACAACAATCATGCTCTTTCATCACTGTTTGAGTAAATCTCTATAATGCTTTCATGCTACCCATGTCTACCCTAGTAAGTGTTAGTTTAGAAGTAGTGTACATCCTTCTATTGGCTTTTAAATTAAGCATGGTGCTTAGGTTAAACAGCCTTCCTTAATCTGATTAGACATGAAGTCTAGTTTGGTTATTGAACTAAAAACTAACCCCTACAGAGAAACTCCAAAATTTAAAATGGAAAAGTCCTGAGATGAACTCATACTGGAGATGAAGAGAGATAGAATAATCTTGCATAAGGGAGACACAACTCATTCATAGCTAAAGAGAAAGAAGAAGAGTGCCACAAAGCATGATCCACGATCAAAGCACTCACTCCATGGAAGCAGGTGAACAAATCTCCATCATGCCACTTGAAGGCAGAGACCATCGTGGAGGATTTTGAGTTGCAGTTGCATTCTATTGTCAATTATTAATCATTGGGAATCAAGAAAGATTGACAAGAGGAGATCATGCAACTTTCTGCACCGTCACTAGATTGAGAAGCTGATGCATGAGGAAGGAAGGCCAACTCCTTTAGATGATCCAACCATGACCTACCTCCTATCATGCTCTCATCGCTCTACACGCTGGTTTGCAATCTCTCAATTAACTATTGCTTTATTTCTATAAGTTTGAGTTATTTCATAATGCCTATATATGATAATCAAATATAAGATAAAATTAATCCTCTAGAAAAGAAGTAATAGTGAATGTTTCTGTGCTAGTATGTTCAAATAAATTCTTCTATAGCATAGAAACTGACCCTTAGCTTTGTGACAACAATGCCCCTATCATTACTTGTATACTCCTTCGGGTATGTGTGCCCACTAATAATTTGTAAGAATAAAACAATAAGAAGAGCTAACGGTACAAGCACAAATTAAAGAGAGAACCAAACATGACATTACTAAATATAAGAAAGGAGTGCAACAGAGAAGACATTAGCGCATGAACAAAAGAACAAGAACGACCAACGAAAGAAAGCTTCCACAAGGTGTTATAGTGCCAGCACACTCCAACATTAAAGGTAACATCCTAAGGTTAGTGATCATCACATTAAAATCCTTTCCTTGATGCTAGTATACACATAAATAGAGAACCAACCATGTTTGAGTTACAACCTCATTTGACCTAACCTAATTAACTCAACATTCTTAGTTCTCTAATCTTTGTTCCTGTCACTACTTTCTTGATCTTATAATCTTAACTCAATGATCTGAAATAATTGCACGTCTTTTCTTTGGAAGTTGATAGTCATAATCATGAAATTATTACACAATATGCATAGATAGACTATCCTTCCATAAGGTTAAGAAATTTGATCTGTCCAATTGATTTAATGCTACATTCATGCTCATTGTTTGATCCTATCACCCATGTCAAGTTCCAGCAAAACACATAAACATCAACTTTATCTTGCTCAATATGCCTAAAATTAGAGAAGAATAAACTTTTAGTTCTATTGGTGTTTTTCCACCAACAGAGCCCATGCACTTGATCTTTGCCTGGTCTCTATGAGCAGGACCCACTTCGAACACAACAGTAGAGGAGCTTGTGAACTCCCCAAGAATCCTACAAGCGAAGATCCTGGACCTACGAACATGTACAATGAGTAAGATGTTGCTAGTTTCCACGACTAGTACTTCACTTCAAACTGCTGGAAGAGCAAGAAACATGGGTGACACCATATCGAGAGGTGCAAGCTATCAAGGTCTCTACTATGGGACCAGATGGTGCACCTACAAAATAAACATGGTAAGAGGTCCTATTCAGAGTGCCTAAAAACACTGAACCCTTCCTGAAAGGTAAAATTGGTAGTTATCCATATTTATCCTTTTTCAGCATTGCATCAGTTTCTATTTTCACATGGTTACTTTCCAGCAGTTGCATAATCGTTCTCCTTTTAGCATGTTTACTTTTCTGCATTAGCATTACATTAGAAAATAAAATAAATATATGTTTGCCTTGCTGCATCATAAATTATAAGCCCCATGTGAATAATTTTGTGGCATGTAAGGACCCATAGGAATATTCACTATGGTGGCATAAAATAAAAATAAATATGCATTCATCTTGTTAGACTTTCTCTGCATTATAAAAATATAAAAAGTATTTGAGAGAAATTCTATTGAAACTCTGCTTAAAAGAATCAAGAACAATCTTAAAAACTCTGGACAATTAAGGCTTGAGTGGCCAACCACTAACGCTTAGTCTATTCCATAAGTTTTATTGTCTATTTGAGTTCCACACGATTTGAAAGACCAAGAAGAGCCAACAAGCAAGTGAATGTTCTATCCACTGGTGGACCACTGTCTCAACAATCATCAACACCAATTAATGCTCCACTAGAGGAGGAAGAACATCCCCGCTGCCAGTCTGCTACTTCATAAGATTGAACGATTACGTCAACATCCAGCTTGGGGGAAAGCACCCCCATGTATCTAGCTAAGTATTTTCTTCTCTCAGTTTTACCTTATTCTTTATGAGTTTTCTTATTTAGTAATAATAATGTTCTAAAATAATAGAAACACAATAAAAAGGATGTGTCTAATTTGCTTGTCTTTGTTCTTAAAGAAGTTGTTAATAAAAGAAGAATCTCGAATAATCTCTTGCATGGAAATGATGAATAGTTGCTCTGCCGTAATTCCTTTCAAGTACCAAGTTTTCAACCTCGAACTCTCCTGAGTTTTAGACACAACTGTTTTGATCTAATATTTGCTCTGAACCTGAAACTCATGGGTAGCGAATGCTTGATCTAAGTCTAGGTAGTTGGCGGATATGATATGGGAAGATTTGAGCTGCTGTTTATCATGCTCCTAGAGATACTAGAGTTCTAGAGAATTTATCTTTGAAAATGAAAAATCCTACATGATGAGTTCTTGTATGATGAGAGTTTAATTCCTACCATAGCCATATATACATGCTCACTAGATTAGTAAAGACTTTCACTTGTTAGCTTAGCTGCTTATAAGCATTGAGTGTGGTTAGTCTGTGTTGACCCTGGGGGATTAGTCATGCGGTTAAAATCAAAATTCACGTGCACTCTACTTACTTATGCTGCTTCTACCCTTGAGGTATGCATTTCAATATTTTCCATTAGACACAACCCAACAAGTTGTTCTGATCCTATACTAGGAGTGAACGGAGCCCTTCATCCATTGCTAGCCTCTTTTGTTATAAGCTCAAACATTTCTGTTGCTATCTCTTATCTCTGTTTTCAAAAAGATACTTGGGAATTATTCCATCATATTCAGTTCTTTTAAAAAAAGAGAAAAAAGAGAGAATAAATGGACATGGGTTCTAATTATGAGAGATTTTTCAGCAACCCAAGTTCTGAGCAAGTTTTTCAAAGTTTAAGAGAGGTATAAATTTCTTTCAAGGAGCAAAAGTAGAAATAGATATTCACCATTTTTTCTCTACCCCTTCATTTCCACATACATCCACCATCATTAATACTATATACATATCCACTTAGCCAATATTTAGGATCACACACATGCACATCTTGATTTGACTGTATGGCCGGACTTGTCCCTCTGGATCCATGTGTCTGACTATGCAATAAATGTTTGCAAGTATGGATTCCTTGTCTCCCACCTATGAGCTCTAGATAGACCTATTAGAAGTAGGGTGAGAGAGATAAGATATAATGTTACTATGCCTTATGCCAAAAATACCACATATTTTGAGAGAAAAGAGAAGGCATATACCATAAATGCCTTGGTGAGGATCCAGAATTACCATAAAGGAGAGACATGAAAGGGTCATACACAGGAATCTCTGAGTTTTATTTAAAAACTGTGCAAAACTCCAGAATAATGGTTGATCAAAGAGCTTGAGACATAGCGCTTGACTTGACCGTTCTGTCTTTCAACTGCTCAAGACCTAAGTGACGGCTACAAGCCCCATGGTAAAAGGCAATATGGGTAAGTTTGAAGTCTGGATAGTTCGTTCTAATCCAGAGGAGAGTTCTTGTTTGAACGCAAGTGTACTTTTAACATGTGAAAGCATTGTAGCAACTCCTGATCCATCACTGAGTTTATCTTTGCTCAAGGACGAGCAAAGGGTAAGCTTGAGGGAGTTTGTTGACGGTAGATAAGTATTATTTTTTAACCGTCAACATAGCATGAAAAAAGACTAAACAATAATTACCACTTAGATATAGGGGGTTTACTGACATAATTCCATGAGTTTTGGTGAATGTCTATTTCTGCAGGGTGCCAGCTCAAAATAATCAAAGATAGCCGACATGTTAGGTTTACATAGAGAGAAAGGGCCACAGATGAAAAAAGTATATTCTAGAAGGTTTAGGAAGCCAAACCCTGGGAGGTGGGACCCACATGTCACTGTGATAGGGGCGACCATCCCACCTAGGTGGCTAATTAGGCTCCAACTCGCGGATCCTGCCTCCACCACCATTGAGGATGAATAATAAACGTAGATCAAGGTCAGTTTGATATGAGGGCTGTGGTGCTTCCTAGAGGGATATATAAGCAAGACCCCTAGCCCCTAGAGGAGGCATCCCTTGAAATCCTAATTCATTATTTCCTATGAGGATCAGCAGGGAGGGGTCCCTTGAATGGATCTCTCTTAGGGCACATATAAGAGAGATTAGCTTTGTAGTCTTCATGTGAGATTAGAGTTTTTCTTCTAGACTGAGAGAGTTAGAGTGGAGGGAGAGTTGGAGGAAGCCCGGCATGTCAGTGTCCCCTCTCTAGCTTGTACCTGTGGGATCAAGTCTAGTAACCCGAGGCTTGGTTCTGGGATTCTTCGGTAATTCAACTTCGAATACTAAGTAAGTATGTTGTTATTATTGTTCTATGGTTTACGAGTTTACTTTATTCTCTTCCATGGTAGAGGGTAGGGTAATCGTTTGTAGCATAAGCGTGGTGTTTAGGCTAGAGATACTCATAGATATCCCCTGTCTGGCTGGATCGGTGTGTAGTAGCGTGGGAAGGGATAGTCCCATTGTTACCTTTGGAGCCTCCTCCCGTCAGAAGGATTGGTAGGATTAAGTGCCCTGGTCAAGCATCCTCTGTGGTGTCTCTTTTCAATCGATATATCCCCATAGACCAATAGTTTCATAGCTTACCATAGGTTGGAACCAGACTATCGTCGTAGCCTTCTCTAATCGCTTACATCTTCGCTGCCTTGTAGTGCGGCCCAGGGGTTAAATATAGATTTAGGTTAGTCATCGCACGGTTTCTCCTTGCGGATAAAAAATACGATACTCTAAAAATGTCTCCCGTGTGAAATGCTCAACGATATCCGTGTGCTTGCGGAGCTTTTTCTATGTGCGTTAACAAAGGTCAACAGTGTCCTAGGCCATGCCCCTGGCGGTGACATCCCTGGCCCCCCGTAGCAGCTGTGTCCTTAGCGACCACGCACGTGTGCTCTGGCGTCCTTCTCTGTCTTCACGCACCCCGGTGGGCCATCTTCGAGCTCTGGCTGGCCATGTCCTAGCGACCGCGCTGCCAGCGGGCTGCACCCCAGCGGCTATTCCCCAGCGAGATGCACCCTAATGGTCACGTGATCTCAGCTTCTCGTGCTCTCCTTCCCTGAGAGCCAGAGGGTAGGTGCAGTATTTCTAGTCATTTGGAGCCCACATGTGGGAGATAAGTTAGGATAAGCTACTATTTTTAGCTTCATATCAACTTATGTCTTTGTGAGAGGAGGAGATGAAGCTATCCTTGAAATGAGTGTTTGGCAAAAAAAACAGCTTACTGTGCCAAATAGTCTCAAAGTCTAATAGCCAAATGTTCTTTTTGCAATTTCTAGGATTCATCCTTTTAGCACATCTTAATTAGGAATAATATGAAAGCCTCTAAATTGAGCCTCAAATTAGTAATAATAAGTTAAAAGTGAGATAATATGCTTATGAATACATAATTATTTTGTTCATTTATTTTTGAAATGCATTATGCAAATGACTTTTGAAGATTACTAATTAGTGGTACCTAAACTCCAATAGAACCTATATTTAGAGGTGGTATGTTAGACAATATGATTATGTTCAGGTGTACCCTCGGTTGTAGATTAGAGACTTGTGTGTTGTATAGCTTGAGGTGTGATGTACAAGTAGATAGTTGAGAGATTCTAGGAATGTTTGTTGTACATGTTGCCTTGTAACCAAAGCCACAGTGAGGGCTGTTCTCACCATTATTTAACACGTAACCGAGGATCCCAAGGGGTAACCTCTTTAACCCATTTCTTCTCACATGGTATCAGAGCCTTCGTCCAAATGGAGGTTTTTCATGGCGTTCGTTACTTCATCCTCCACGACATCTCCTGCAGTCTTCCCCATCACTTTCCTTCCTACCAACGAGAAACTCACCGGTGCCAATTTCCAATCTTGGAGGGTGCAAGTTCTATCAGTGCTCAAGGGAGCGCAACTTCCCAAGTTCATCCTACCCAGTGCATAGGCACCGTCTCCATTCCTAGATCCGGAGAAGGGCAAGGAGGACTCAAAGGAGCCCCCCGCCGTCAAACCTGATTATGAATCATGGGTGGCAAAGGACCTGACAGTCCTGAATTATCTGCTCTCCAACATGTCCAAGGAGATTCTTGGGCAGGTCAACAATGAAGTCACCGCATCGGCCGCATGGGCGGCCATCGAGGCAATGTTCTCATTGAAGCCCAGGGCGCGCATCATCTCCACTAGAATGGCCTTAACCACCGCCTCCAAAGGTACATCTTCCATTAGTGAATACATTGGCAAGATGAAAAGTTTGGCAGACGAGATGGCATCGGTCGAGCGCAAGTTTGAGGATGAGGAGCTCGTCTCTGACATTCTCATGGGAATCAACGTTGACTTTGATCCCATGGTCTCGGCAGTGACCGTGCGGGTCGAACCCATCACAGTTGTGGAGCTATACACCCAACTTGTGAGCCATGAGCAGCGCCTAGAGATACGTGGTGGTGGTGGTGGCAATCAGTCGTCAACAAATTTGGCGGTGAAAGGAGGGCGTGGCAACAACAACCGTGGTGGTGGTCGCGGCGGTGGTGGCGGCCGTGGCAACTATGGCCATGGACACAAGGGAGGATGTGTTGGTGGTGGTGGCCGCAACACATTCCATCCAGGCGTCTTCTGTTAGGTGTGCCACAAGGAAGGGCATATAGCCATCTGGTGCTTCAAGTGGTTTGATGCCTCATACACTGGGCCGCCCAAGAAATCGGCTTCATCCATGACATCTTCATATGGGGTTGACACAAACTGGTATATGGATACTAGTGCGACGGACCATATCACCAGTGTACTAGATAAGCTCACTGTTCGTGACAAGTACCGTGGAGGAGACCAAGTGCACACCGCATCTGGTTCAAGTATAAAGATCAATCATACTAGTCATGTTACCTTGTGTTTCTCCACTAGTAATCTTCATCTAAAAAATATTCTTCATGTTCCTAGCACAAATAAGAGTCTTGTCTCTGTTAATCGCATTGCTTGTGACAATGGTGTTTCTCTGGAATTTCACCCTGATAATTTTCTTGTAAAGGAACACTCGACGAGGAGAACTCTCCTCAAAGGCTGATGTGAACGCGGTCTTTATCATGTGAAGCCGTCCAATAAAGAAGTGCTTGGAGTCATCAACCCAACCACATCCTTATGGCATCACCGCCTAGGCCATGTGTCTACCGCCGTAGTCCAGCAAGTCCTGCACCGCCACAAGTTTCCCTTTCAAAAAGAGTCAAATAAATCTAGTGTGAGCGATGCTTGTCAATAGGGCAAAAGTCACCAGTTGCCCTACCCTAGATCTACTAGTGTGTCAACTAGTCCTTTAGATCTAGTGTTCTCTGATGTATGGGGTCTAGCCCCAACTTCTGTTGGTCGCAACAATTATTACGTTTCCTTTATTGATGATCATTCCAAATATGTGTGGATTTAGTTGTTGCGTCAAAAGTCTAAAGTTTTCCAATGTTTTTATGACTTCCAAAGTCTTGTTGAGCGACAATTCAATCACAAAATTCGTGTTATGCAGACTGATTGGGGGCGGCGGCAGTGAGTATCAAGCCTTAAACTCATTCTTCCAACGCATGGGTATATCCCATCACGTCTCCTGCCCACAAGCGCCCCAGCAAAATGGGTCAGCAGAACACAAACATAGGCACATAGTTGAAATTGGCCTCACGCTGCTAGCACACGCCTCCATGCCATTAAAATTTTGGGATGAAGCATTTTTAACTGCAGTATTCTTGATCAATAGGCTTCCATCATGGGTCGTCAACAATGATACTCCCTTCTTTCGTCTCTTTGGCCAACAACCAGACTACATCTCCCTTCGCACGTTCAGCTGTGCGTGTTGGCCGAATCTCAGACCCTACATTGATAGAAAGCTTGAATTTCAATCCAAACAATGTGTTTTCCTCGGCTATAGCAACCAATACAAAGGGTTCAAATGCCTAGATCCTAAAGCTGGTCGTATCTATATTTCTAGGGATGTCATTTTTTATGAACAAGTCTTCCCATTTGCATCTCTTCATCCCAACGCTAGTGCGTAATTGCGAGACGAGCTTGCCTTGTTACCAGATATTCTTATGAATCCATCTTGTAGTTCTGGGGGTGCGCAAATACCTGACCAAAGGTTGTTTTCTCTTGTGCCTACTAATACTTCGCAGTTGCCTAGTGGAAGTGTATTTGATGCAGCTCAAGAATTGGTGGGAAATCTCGGCAGAAATGGTGAAACTCCAGTGTCAAAGGGGCAATATTTCATGTGCCCCCCTGGCTACGACCACACGGGTCGTGAGGTTGATGCACCCGATGGATTTGTAGCGTCAGGGGGTGAGTCCATTGTGGAATTGGCTCCCACGCAACAGACTGGCCTGTCCCCCGCGCTATCTCCTGGGCCGGCTGAATCTTCTATGTCGCCACATGCCTCAGGTATGCCAGTTTCCTTGGGTATGGCCACGCAACCGGATCCCGCTGGTAGCGGGCCACACTTCCAGGGTGATTCAGGTGGATCAGGTGTGGTTTCAGGTGGATCCGCTGTGTAGCCTAACTCTATTGTCTCTCCTGCACATTGAGTTGATAAAACAGCAGTAGCGGCCCATTACCAGAGCTCAGCACGACATCCAGAGGCCCAAGACTTACACAAATAGGACTGTGAGATGGTGCCAGCTTGCTAATACAGTTTCAGAAGAACCGTCCACTGTTGATGAGGCACTGGGTGATACTAAATGGGTCTCGGCGATGGATGCTGAACATCAAGGCTTGCTTCGCAACAAAACATGGCGCTAGGTACCTCTTCCCAAAGGAAAGAATGTGATTGGTTGCAAGTGGGTCTATAAAGTGAAACGTAAAGCAGAGGGCTCGATAGATCGGTATAAGGCTCGCTTAGGGGCAAAGGGCTATAAGCAACAATATGGTATAGATTACGAGGACACATTTAGTACTGTTGTCAAGGCTGCAACAATTTGGATCATTCTATTTGTGGCCCTTTCCAAAGGGTGGTCGCTTCGGAAATTAGATGTGCAGAATGCTTTCCTGCATGGTGTGCTCAAGGAGGAGGTTTATATGCATCAGCCCCAAAGATACATTGACAGCACGCATCCAGGGTATGTGTGTAACACTACTACATAATCGAATTTCCGTGGCGGGCGTTTTTGATTTTGCGCGGCGGTCAGAAGCGCCGCCTCCAATGGAAGGCCACGGTTAATCATGGAATAATCGAGGCGGGCATACCGCCCGCCGCGGTTAACTGATTAACCGCGGCGGGCAGCGTTAAGAGTTCGCCACGGTTAGCTCATTAACAGCGGCATGCACATAAAGAGGCCCGCCTCGGTTAATATTTTTAAAATAAAAAAATTCAGCAGATTCATTTTAATTTGAATTTGACAGATTTCACAGATTTCAACAAATTCAGATTTCATAGATGAAACCAAGACATTCATATACACATCCAAACTTAACACACACACAATCATCATGAAACTAGGTAAGTCATATATACATGCAACTAACTCATGAAACTAAGTCATCAAAGCTAAGTTATCAACACATGGATTGGCATCTACCCTTTCTGAGCAAAATCCATGTCGAAAGTGTAATCATTGAGACGTAGCATGGTGCTCCACTTCCTGAGCTTCTCGTGCTCGGGTTCCAATCCTAAAGGATTGTCCATGTTGAAGAATGGTTGGCCTTTGTGCATGCATTTGTCTAAGACGAACTTACATATGTCCGCCCTTGTTTGCCGGAAACAGTGTTGGTCTGACTGCACGGTCCTCCACCAGTTGAGTTCTTTCTTGAGTTGCAGCTAGCTGTCTCTGAACTGCTTGCACTCCCTCAGATACTCGCAGGTGTAGCGGCCACATGTAAGCGAGCCCAACGGTTGTTTGGAGCACTGCACGATACAGAAACAGACCCTCTACTATGTTCATGCCATTAGAACATCATTGACCTCAGCAGCAAGGCAAGAGTCTGAAAAAAAACTAGGATACAGAAACACACCAGTTCAGATCTCTTGCACTTCAAATTCAATGTTAGTTGATACTGAGATAAGGAAAAACCAGGGCACTACAAGACAATGTTCAAGCTCGGTTTAGCAACAAGCAAAGGTAAGTATAAGGTAATGCATGTGAAGACCCCACAAGACACCAAATCTGAACCTATATTGAAATTTGAACCAGTTGAGAAATTTATAAGGGAAAATTTCAGCATGCGGATACGCTGCACTCCTAATCTACATTTCAGTTTGCTACACCATGTATCACTGGCATGTTCACATGTCCTGAAAAATTAACTTACAAAGTGATCTATATATTCATGCTAGTCTGTTATGACACCGTTCAAATATCCTAACTCTAGTTGTCCAAGAAACGAATGCATTTAGCATACATACTAATGATAAAAATGTATAGTATATCCTAACTCTACATACTAATGAAATAATCTTCTACTGCATCTTAACTACAAATGGAACAGGACCAACAGTGTAGCTGCAAAATTCAGTTCTTTGAATAGAACCAAGAACGACTCAGTATTGAAGATTCACATCACAGGCAGCAATAGAAATCGAAGACTAGCATCAGAGGCAGAAATAAATCAAAGATTGGCATCACATGCATCAGAGGCATCACAGGGGAAGGGTTGGCACTCACAGACGCTGGCAAGGAGAAAGGAGCACACACCATGGTGACCTAGGGTCCCACTGCACTCACAGACGGTGCTAGCGGGGAGAGGGAGCGCCCCGATGACCCTAGGCACTGAAGCTAGGGTTCCTCCGTCGGGGAGGAAGACGAAGTCCGAGATGTCGCCGGCGAGGGCGGGAGTCCGGGAGGTCCGCGGGACCCCAGGAAGTCGCCGGGGAGGAAGACAGAGTCTGAGAAGTCGCCGAGGAGTTCAGGAGGTCCGCGGTGGAGGCCGGGGAGGGCAGGAGTCGCCGGGAGGTCACGGTGGGGATGGGGGAGGTGGAGGCAATGGCGGCGTGGCGGTGGTGGAATTTTTTGGTGGCCCTTTGGGAACGAATTGAGCGCGCACCGAAGGACCTGGAGATTTAGGGTGGGAGCTGTTGTATATATATGCAGGGATTAACCGCGACAGGCAAATAAGGGCGCCCACCGCGGTTAATATTAACCGCGGCGGGCAAATAAGGGAGCCCGCCTCCGTTATTATTAGTAGATTATTAGGGACTTATATTACTATTATTATTATTAGGGCAAATAAGGGAGCCCGCCTCCATTATTATTAGTAGATTATGTGTCTTGAATGGAGTCCACTACTTATTACATACATGTGTCTTGAATGGAGTCCAGTACTTATTACATACATGTGTCCTGAATGAGTCCACTAGTTATTACATACATGTTTGCCATACATATCATTTTAGTGCAAGCGCTTTCACGGTCCGCTTCTCACCATCGGGATGGGCCCAGGGCATGATCTTGGTCTTGTTGAATCGGTCCTCGACGGCCTTGATCTTCTTTGGGTGATCGGTAAAAAGCTGGAGCTCTCCATAGTTGTTGTATTGTTTAGGACTCTGCACCCCATAGCTCCCACGATCCACTACTTTCCTAACACAACCACGTGCCTTCTTGGGTCCTCCGGTTAGAGATAGTAGGCTACCTATGCAACATCGGTTGCTACTACCCACGGATCGTCTTTGTAGCTGATACTTTTGAGGTCCACCGTGGTTAACCCGTAACTGTCCACTACAACCGCACTCGGTTTCACCCATTGACATCGAAAGGTTGTTATTCGTACATTCTATCCATAGTCAAGTTCCCATATTTCTTCAACGTGCCCATAGTATTGCCTCGTTTGACCTATGGGCATGTCGATGCCCTCGTATCGAACACCGCAATTCTGTGCTGCGCTTTTCTTGTCCTTTTCTTTCATGTGAAACCTATTACGCATGACATCATAACCTTGCCACGTGGTGATCTAGCTTAACGGGCCTGCCACAAGCTTCTGAACGGTCTCCATATCTTCAACGACGCATCCTTCAAGGGGTATGTGTTGCTCTTTTAGCCACTGTATGAAAGTACTCTTGTGATGGTTTTGGACCCATGCCTTAGTGCATTGCCCGTCATTAGCGGCGCGCATCTCTTTGAGGTGCTTTTCAACGTATTCCTCCATGCTCACAAACTAGTGCAGGATGTTGTAGTGAGCTTCTTCAACATTTTCATATGGAGCATCAGTGCATACTTTTCGGCCCGAGCACCCCATCCTAAGAAAACACAAAGCTTCTCTCTCCTCCATTAATGGATTTAGATCTAAACAACGAGCGCACACATGCATCGATATTCAAAAGTTTTGGAAGAAAGAGAGGAAGGAGAGAGGATGTGAGAGGATATAGAAGAAAGAGCAACAAGAGTAGGATGTGGATCTATATCAAAAAATACAAGCTTCTCCCACCTCCATTAATGGATCTAGATCTAGATCTATAGCACATGCGTAGTCAAGTTATGGAGAAAGAGAGGAATTGAAGGAGAGAGGATGAGGGAGCCTTTATGTACCTTTTGGCATCTTCTTTTCACCTCAATTCAAAGCAAAACACTAGATTCAAAATTTTGGGCAATTTCTAGGGCAAAGCCTCCCCCACAAGTTGGAAGAAGACCCGTGAGGAAGAAGGGGGGCGGCGGCTGCTGTTTTGTACATGTGGTGATTAACCACGTTGAGCGGCATAAGGTGCCCACCATGATTAATCCGAGGTGGACGATTTAATTCACCCACCACGGTAAATGTATTAACCGCGGTGGGCTCTTCTTACCCGCCTGTCGTGGTAAAGCCTGATTAATCACGATGGCCACATAAGGGAGCCCACCACGATTAATCTATTTACCACGGTGGGCGCCCGGGTGGCCGGCCACCCAATTCCCGCGATGGGAAAACTAGGTGCCCGCCACGGACATCAAAATGCTGGTGTCTTGCATAATCTTTTTGTGTAGTAGTGTAAACTGGACAAAGCCATCTACGGTTTGAAGCAGGCGCCCCGAGCGTGGTATGCCCGGTTATGTGGGAGACTTAAGGAACTTGGGTTCATCCCTTCCAAGGCCGACACTTCTCGATTTTATTACAATAAAGGGCGTCATACTTTGTTTGTCCTTGTTTATGTTGATGATATCATTGTTGCCAGCTCTTCCCCGGAAGCAACCAATGCTCTGTTGGCTGACCTACAGTAGGAGTTCGCCCTCAAGGACTTGGGGACCTTCATTTTTTCTTGGGCATCGAAGTCAAGAGGGGTGACATTGGTCTGACTCTCACCCAAGAAAGATATGCTAATGATATTCTCTAGTGTTCAGGTATGGACAGATGCGAGCCCATTGACACACCTGTCACACTCTATTTTAAGGACAAGATAGAGTGCATAAACATTATGTGCGCCCTAGGGACAGTCGCACACATAAGTTAATAAATTACAGGAAGTATCATCACAATGTATCTTACATCATGTTTAATACAACACTTAGTCTTATACAACACAAGCAAAAATTAAAAGGTAACTCTCAATCGTGGTAGCTCCAACACAGGGACATCCAACTAGTTGACTCAAACCTATAAATCTGCTGGGAAATCCTCATACCAACTGCCATCTGTTACCCATCCCGGGTTTTTATCCAAAAATGAAAAATGAACAAGCATGAGTACATTTCGTACTCCACAAGCATAACATGGGGATTCATGAGGCTCAAAAGGTAAACACGATTTATTGCATTTAGTCTTTTAGTAAGTCAACATTTTATCATTGGTTAATATCAAATTATGCTTAAGCTCCCAAATTAACCCACATGATCATATACTAGAATTTAATAGAGTCATTGAACATCATTATAACATCATCATCATCATGGATTAACAACATAACAGGTAACCATTTATTCTGTGAGTTTTCCGGGCCGCTCGTGACCATGAGCACGACTATTATAACAGTTTTTAACACTCTGCAAAGGTTGTGCATCTTTACCCGTGAGTCGTGTTGCCCAAATGCCCAGGGCCAATCGACCCCCAAACACTCCCAAGGTGAGCTAGCAGGATACACTATGAAGCCTTCCATAGGTCTTTCTAACATGTTAGGGTCACTAGGTTTCCTCGACATGCAGATGTAGGAACCTCCCTTTCTATGGCACAAATCCTTGGCGGCTATACACATAAGAGCAGGGGCAGTCCTATACCCAAAGTGGTAAGCCCCTATTGCGCCATAAAGGTAACCTCTAACAAGCTAGAAAAGATCCTATTACTGAGCTAAAGCTAGAGCCATGTGGCTCTCACGGTTGCGCTGTCAATCCTAGCTTTTGCCGACAGATAAGTCCTTATGGAGGGTTTAGTACAACATGAACATGGTCATTTGCACCTCCACCCTATGGATCATTTCTCAAAAAGCATGTTTTACCTTTGTTCCATAGGACCGTTAATCATTGTATAGATCATGTTTGGTTAGAGCACTAGCAAGCTACCCATGTGCAATTAATCCGTAGGTCATCAAATACTAGGAAGTCCTTAGGGTGGTCAAAATTAGACACATGCAAAATGAGTAGGCGATTTAAAGTGAATAAGACATCAAGGTAGGCCATGCTATACTTGCCTTTGTTAGCAAACTCCTGCTGGTCCTGCTGCTCCTCGAAAGAATCCAGGTTCCCAAAATACTCCTCATTGTCTGAACTTGATCAACATGGGCCAAAAACATGCATTCTAGAAACAAACATACAAGCAAAACAATCCTATGGTTAGAACAGCACACAAGTAGTAAACAAAACAAGATAAAATGTTTATGAAGATCATTTATGTCTCGCTACAATCACATTGACGCGAAGTTCACAAAAATCGGAGCTAGAACGTGAAAGTTACGACTTAAACAAGTTCTCCTATAGCTATTAAACTAATTAAACTAAACCATGAAACTTAAAAGTTGCTAACATGTCCAACAGTAGCACCATTGCATAGATTATAGAATTACAAACCTAACGCAAGTTGAATGGGTCAAATCTGAGTTAAAACGATGATTTTATAAGCAAAACAATGCAATGGCAATTCTATAAATACTGTGATGATTAACGAATTAAAAATAAAAAGAAAATTGGAATTTTTGAATCGGACAGGGACTACAGGCATGATTATTGAAAAGGACAGGGTCTCTTTAGCAAAATGACCCATGAAGGGGTATCTTCAATTATGGGCCATTGATCTTAAATTGGACGGTTGATAACAGATGGAGGGAAGAGAGAGAAGGCGCGGTGATGATGAGCATGCGACACATGGCGAGAAGGAGAAAGAGAGAGGCACCTATAGTTGGTTCACCTTAAGACGAAGAGCGTTGGACAGATTTCGACGATGATGAGGTAGCAACTGGCATCTATGGCGGCGGTGGGCGAGCTCTGCCCGACGGTGAGATTTGAACGAGCGGGACAGCAAGGCTAGGGCTTAGGGCGGCGCGTAGATGCGAAATAAGGGTGTGGATGGGGCCTTGGCTCTTTATAGGGGCGCTCAGCGTGTACTGCGGGCAACAAATCTCAGGAAGCACGGGATGTGGCAGCCATTTCATTGGGGCAGAGCCCTGCTTGATCATGGCAGGGAAGAAAGTGGAGGGCAGGCTGACAGCTAGGCCCGGGTTGGCAGCGGCTGAGGGCGTCGGACCATGTCGGCAGTGAGACATAAGAGAAGGGGGCACGACTTAGCCCCTTGGCTGCTTGCCCAACTGGGCCTCTGCGCGTGTGGAGGGAGCACGAGCCCAAGAGGGAGCGGGAGGAGGCGGAACAGGCCTTTCGTCTGGTCTGTGGGAGAGAGGAGGCCGGGTATTTGGGCCACCAGGCCGAAAACGGAGAGAGGGAGATGTTTTCCTTTTTCTTCTCTATTTCTTTTGTTTTAAAGCCATTTTCACATTCAAATTTGGATCACTTTTGGGATTTCACAAAACCACTCAATACAAAAAGACAATGCACTAGCATGGATGCATAAACATGTTGCTAGACTTATGATGGTTTTAATTTAATGAAAAAATTTGCTTTTCCTATGTTTCATGAGCACAAAAATACAAAATGAAATCATTTTAGCTCTATTTCAAGAGAAGCAAATTTTTAGGTGTTACAAATCAAGCATGGCAAGATTCGACATAGCGTCTGTTGATCTTCTGGCAGCTCCACAAAGTTGACCTTGAGGATGGCATCATTGTCCAAATCTGTGTTCATGGCGAAAAGTGAACGGGTCGATCCTCGCCACCGGCACGTGAGCAAGCCGAGAGAAACCATGTGGAGTAGATCCTGAGCTCTCCTCGGACTTAGGAGGACACCGGACCGGATGGTCGTGACGTAAGGCGTGCTAGACAATTTGACCTTGCAATTGACAAGGAAATAAGATTGATCAGTAATTTAAGGTGGAACATGTCGGTGTTTGTCTATACAGTTCCAAATGTACGGCTAAGTAGACAATGATATAAGGCTATCGACTAGAGAGTTGATATCCAGCTTGTTCACGAGGTATGGTAAGTAAAACAAGCATATCGACAATTATCAGTTACTTATTTGTATAGATCTTAATAGCTGATGATCATGAAAACATGCAACAAGGTATAAAAAGTAGACGTGGAAGTATTTATATTAATTGAGAGACATACTAGCTTCTAACTAAGATAAGAACAAGTAAAAACATGTAAATAGCCAATATATTCTTAACAGGCAAGCTATTGGTTAAAACGGCCAATTCCAATGAGAGTAAAGTAATAGTATGCATGCATTCAACCATTAAACGTGGATAAGTCCATATGCTTATCAGATCCAATCTACTATCTCTAATAGTGGGGTATGAGCCGGACCGATGCAACCATGATAAAAATGACAGGTTAAACCTTCAAAGCATACGAATCTATATGCACTTAACCGAATCATGAAAACATGCTACGGTCGTGAGAGCATAGGCGATAAGCTAAATAGCCGATGCAGACATAGCATGCAGCCAGAGGCTATGTTTGACCATAAGCGAGACTTACTACTTAGTGATTTCCGATCTATAGTGCTAACAGTGGGGGTTGACCAGATCGATGATAGCCATAATAGCAGTTCTAGACCAGATTTCATCAACTAGCAAGTCTTCCCTAGGGTTAAACATACCTTGACCACATGCTATCCTCGGTCAAGATTGGATAGAAATGGCTCAACTAAACGGAATCATCGTTAGAACGAGATGTAAATAAGGTAAAGCAGCAAGACGATGATTTGAAGAGATATAAAGCCGATATGTTTCAATCTTAATCGGACAAGAGGTGATTTTGTTACAAATAGTAATAATCAACTAATTACAACAAGATCGATAACTAGCAATTCTATTAAAAACATCAAGGAAACCCTACAAATCTTAATAGATTTAGCCTACAACTAATCCGTATCAAAATTTATTTGAGATACGAGCCGGACCGATGTAACCGTATAAATTTTGATAACAATCAAGGGTAACTTGTATTAGCAATTGTAAGAGATACGAGTCGGACCGATGCAACCTTACAATTAACTAATGATAGCTAACTTATACCGTGCTTGTAAGAGGTCAGACTTTACCGATGGCAGCCTTACAAACAAAATATAAGTCATGATGGATACTCACAGACAAACCGGAGGTCGGACTTAACCGATGACAGCCCTGCTTCCTGAAGAACTCGCTGAAATCTATTCTACTCCTACTACTAAGGGATGGCATAAGCCGAAAAGCAAAGGTACGAGTTTTGTATTGATCGCTGAGGTGATCTTGATACAATGGCTGTGGGTTTATATTTATACCCTGGGCTAATGACTCCCGATCGTACAAACTTTCCTAACAACAAATATCTAAAAAGGAAACATATATTAATATACATGGACTCTAGTTTCCTTCATGTGGAGTCCTCGCTCATACGTGCGTGTCCTTGCTTGTGAAGCAAACGGAATATAATATTCCTATTTGATCGGCCATGTACAAATATACAATATATTTTCCAGAGTGGCCGAGCTTAAAAACCCTCTCCATAATATCCTGGTACACGTATACGCATATGTCCTCAATACGTCGACAACATGAATCAATCAATTTCTTCCTCCTTTAATCGTGTGCATGCATGCCTTTGCTTTCCTTTAATCTTCTAGCTTCTCTCTTGCTGGCAACCACGTCAACCATGTCCCGGCCAACACTTAATTAAATAAGAAATTGGTCACCTTCCTGCTTCCTTGACTGTCAATCAATATCGCACCTTCCTTGGACTTCCATCCTTGATGCGTTTCGTAGATTTACACGTGCACAGCTTCCTATTTTAGCCTCGGCAGGATATACACAGAACACTGCTTAACTGGCCACACATGTATGCACGTTATATCTGAATCTCTGAATCCTTCCAGTACGCAGGTCACGTGGCAAGTGACGTGATGCACTTTGCTGTGTCGTCCCTTGTCAATTATTTATAGTATAACCTTTTCTAATTGGCAATGGAAACTGATCTATCTTGGCTCGTGTAGCAGTTGAACTCACCGATCTTCCTGTTTGTTCTGACATCTCTCGAAAATACCACGCAAGAACGGTATTGGCCGATTCCTTCCTTTTTAAGCTAAGCTTACCAAATTTAGGTATCAACACATGACCCCTAGTTCGGAGTATGAATTTTCATGCTTCGAATTATTTCGGTCCAATGGCCTTCTTTCTTGATCTGATCTGATTGCAATAGCGAAGACCACATCGACCATGCTTCATTTTCTACGGCATCCCGGATCTATGGAGAGAAGTGTCATACTCGTAGATTAAGATGTGCATGTGTGTGGAATATTTGGTGGCTAACCTAACTCTACCCATGCTCTCCAAAACATATTAATCTCTTGTGGAATATTTTTGCAATATCATGGGCTATCTTTATTCTCATCTCTTTTTTCTTCTTTTTTTTACTCTAGACCTCTTTATGTCCATCCCTTTTTTATACTTTTGTATAACCCATGTCTCCTTTTGCAACAAACTTTTGAGTGAAATATTATGAAGAACTTGAAGCATTTATTTTGATAAAACCTAACAAACATATTTTTGCCTTGTCCCACTGTAGAGCAAAACATTCTGGGTGGATGAAAAGCATGTTTTTGCGTACTTGCAGCGTAAAAGCAACACATATTTGTGGCGTGTATGTGATCTTGATCTTGGGAGCACGATAAATCTCTCAACAAGGGTCAACAAGACTTGACAAAACTCAATACAGAGCAAGCAGCTTTTGTGGAAGGTTTTTAATGAGATTGGGCCTTGGTCTGAAATTCAATATCATTTTGAATGTTTTGTATGAAAATTTTCCTTGCAAAAAGAAGCAAGGTTCCTTTCATCATACCATATCTCACTCATCAACTACTTAGATAGCATGTTTTCCTTATGATATATTGTTCACAAGTGATAGGAATATAAGCGAGGAATAAGAAATACGTGAACCAACCATGGAAAGGCATACCTCACATCCGCATGCACGTACTCCATTCTGAGCCAATGAGCGTCTTTGCTTGAAATTCTCATAGACATCAGCTTCATATCAATTATCCTCTTTTTGGCCTTGATAACTTCAAAATTGATTCTCCTCTGTATCTAGCAATCGGCCTTCACGAGCCGATACCTTTGCTTGGATTCAATCTTTTTGAACTCCTAGCCGTTTATCTGCTTTAGCCGTTTAGGAACTGCCTCCGAATATATAATTATAATCGGCTATCTCGAGGCAATAAGCATGAACATCAGCTCCTTCCTTGCTATTGACCATTAGTTATCTGTATGTGACTAGCTGATAATAGGTTGACACCTTGTGCTTGATGATCTTTATTTGCCTGTGCATAAATCTCTCCATAGATTTCCATGCTGTAAAGATCAACTCAAATCGGCTCAATTCGGAGTCCTGGCTGCACGAGGTAAAGCCAGTTACAAGTCCTGAGGCATATAATTGTAGCAGATGGGAACGATTGACTGCTTTGGTCAGAATTCGATGATCTTGAAGCAGCCAATGGATATACAACTAGCCTGTTGGCTTCAATTTTTCAGTAGCATTATTAGCAGTAAGCAAGCTGTGCTTTCTCTTGCTAGAACAAAGTCAAGGCATTCTTTGGCATCGAATCGACCACTTCTACTCCCATCGGCTGATGAAGAGGATGATGATTATCTCCATGAAATCGAATCGCATCAAAATCAACCCATCTTAATGGTGAGCAGAGGGGAGGATGCTAACGCTGCTGTTCATGTTGAATATTCCCTGAGAGCATGCCCAATCAGACACATCGGCACAAGGACAGGTGCCCTCACCGACTATACCTCATCAAGAAATTTGTGTCTTCTCATGAGCCGATGAAACCTTGGTGGACAATACTGAGCCGATCAGGACCATCTTTTTCCAGACACAAGATCGGCTCGCTCTCAGATTTCATAATCACTCTGACTCCAGTCACATATATTAAAGGCCACCTGATCGGGAACACTCTCGGCTCCAGCTCCATACCTGCTTGATATTGGCAACACACGCGGTTGGGGTCTTCCTAGCTCGAGACCCCACAAATTCTACCCTGCATCTTGCAGGAAGCACCAGATCAGGCAAGGAGGTTCCACCGCAGGGCTCTCCGGCTCTTCGCGATCAATGATCAAGATCAGGTAATCAGATGTTTGATGACAACAATAACAATGAGAGGCCGGGCGGCCGCGGCTTGCTCACTTCCCTTGCCGTCCTGCCACCTGTCTGTGTCGGAGTCAAATTCGTCTCCTGCTGCTTGATGGACGTACACGTACATCTTCCAACCTTGTTCACTGGCATCTACTTCCACATTGGTTTGATCAATGAATCGGTACATTGCCAGATCCGATTCCACTAAATAAACTTGCTTCCCGAGCTGCACCAAGCACATATTTCCTCCTGTACGTGTACTCTGATTCTTTCCCTTCATCTCATAACAATCAGGTAAATACTTGGAGTTTCTTGTAAATTTCTCTGCTGCCGAAATCCTGCTGTCTATTTTCTACTGGATGTAGAAGTACATAACTGAACTGTACAGGACCGAGCCGATGAGCTGTACAGAACACCAGCTCGAGTAGTTAGATCAATCGGCTATGCAATTGGAAATATTCTCATACTGCATGAAAGTTCCAATCTTTATCAATCAATCCTGATATACCCAATAGCTAGGCCATCTCACATCAAGTAGAACTAAATGGCATGCAGCAACGACATCTAATAGCATTTCTTCCTCTGCGTCATACCATTGAGTCCATAACAATCTATTCTGTACCGAACTTTCACAGTCACTTCTTTTATCTGAAAAATCTCAGACCAAACAACTGCATACTCGGCCATATTTTATTGCTCCACCATACCTTATTCTTTTCTACTATTGGAATTGGATCAATATAGTTTAAATATTATATTTCAAGCTTCCAGGTTGGTGATCTCTGGTCTTTTCAGCCGATCAACGCAACAGCTTCATCGTCCATCTTGTCCTTAGTAGCAGAGGAATAATTTTTTTTAGATAATGGATAATTTATATCCAGCTTCATTTACCCCAGGATAGAATCAGGCCAATTATTACAAAGTTTGGTCCAACGACTAGCACACAACCTTCTGGGTTCTCAAACTTACAAGCAGACACAAGGAAAACAAAGCGGGAAGTAACCTTCTGGGTTCTCAAACTTATAACCACCCATTGGAGCTGAAGAAGTGCAATGCTGATGTCTCCAAATGCTGCCCAATTAGGGTCAACTTTTCCCGTAGATCATCACGCCACTGCAGTCCTGCCCATTGCCGTAGCCAATGGGTTCCCCTGAATAGCACCTGCAAAAAAGTTTTCGGTCTACATTTGTCAAAAACCACTTCGTTTCTTGTTAACCAGATTGTCCAACATAGAGCTGATGTTGTAGTTAATAACAATGAATTCTGTGTGGTACCACCCGACTTAGACCAATTGACAAATAAATCGTCTATACTAATGGGGGGAGATAACCCAAACATCAAGTGTACAGCGCGCCACAAGAATTTAGCATAGTAGCATTGGAAAAATGTGTTGAATAGTTTCTGGATGGTGGCAGAAGCAACATTTCTTATCACCATTCCAGTTTCGTCGTGCAAGATTGTCCTGGGTTAAAATCACACCTCTTTTTAAATACTACAAGAATATTTTTATTCTTCAAGGAATTTTGATCTGCCATAAATCCTGTGACACCCTGACCCCATTGTTAATTAGTGCAACATACATGGATTTAACAGAAAAGGTACCCAATGAATGTAATCCCCAAACAAACACATCCTTTTCCCATCTAAGTTCATATTTTGTAAAGAGGCAACAATTCGATGCCAATCCCTTAAATTCCTACCCACTAAATTACGGCGAAAGAAAATGTTTAGTGGGACTGATGCAAGTACCATTATCACAGAATCCTTCTTTCTTCTCACAATATTGAACAACGAGGGGAATTTATCTTTTAATGGTTGGTTTATGTCACACCCGGTTTTAAGGACAAAACCAGACATACACCATATATGAAATAAAGAAGACAAATCTCACATATAGCCACAGATAAGTGTAATATCAAAAGACAAATGCTTAATATACATAACACAATAGTATAAAATATACCTTAGAGAGTAACACAGCGGAAAGACAACTCCGAACACCGGGTGCAACCTTCACTCCAGGATCAAACTAACTGGTTGATCACAAGCCTAACAATTCCAGAATCTAGAAATCTGGTACCCTTCCTGAGATGTGGGGAAATAGCAAGAGTGAGTCCATGTCGAACTCAACAAATATAACATGGGGTTCATGAAGCTCAAAAGGTTTGACACGGGTTTACTGCGATAGCTTTTATTAAGTCATCTTTTAGCAATTGAGTAGCAACAAGTTTACCATAAACCCAAATAACCTCATGATCATGTAAACGAGAATAATGTATAGCAAGAAATAATAATCATCAGTGAGCATTAATATCATCAATATTATCATTATCATCAGAGTTCATCATTTATTCTGTAAGGGTCCAAGGCCACTCGTGACCGTGAGCACGGCTGATATACCAGTTTTACACTCTGCAGAGGTTGTACACTTTCACTGTGAGTCGTGATTACCCATATGCCCGAGGCGGCCAATCCCCAAAACACTCCCAAGGTGAGCAGGCAGGGTTCACTATGAAGCCTTTTAAAGGTTCGTCTAACAAGTTAGCGCCGCTAGGTTTCCGAAGTCAGTCCGTGTGATACACCACGCAGGGATCCACAGTCTGCTTCACCCCATTTACGCCACAAGGGTAACCTCTAACAAGCTAGAAAAGGTCCTCATACTTGACTAAAGCCAGAGCCATATAGCCCTCACAGTTGTACTGTAAGTCCCGGATGTTCGCTTACAGATAAGTCCTTAAGGAGAGAAACTAGAGCACCAAAAATACCCCATGCTCTAGCCCCCTTGAGCCATATTTCTATAAAGCATCTTTTAAACGTTTATTGCATATACCATTAGTCAAGTTACTGATCATGGTTATTTATCTTGAGCACTAGCATAAATACTATCCAATGCAATATCCCATGGGTGTCAAGGTACAAGATACAAAAACTAGGATATCCTTAATGGTAACAAGGTAGACACATGCACATGAAATAAGTATATTAAAGATGAATAGGAAACAAGGATGATCCCATGCTATACTTGCCTTAAACACCGATCCTTCGGTAAGCTTTAAATCTTCAACGTTCTTCTTCTTCTTCTTGATAACCACGTATATCTCACCGACTGGACTTGATCAATAAATCACTACACACACATCGAGCAATCATACACGAAGCAAACAATAGATCTAAATTAGAACAGTACACCAAACATATGAAACAATATGTGAAAAGATTTTAAAGAGGTTCTACGCATTGCTATGAACACACAGGCTAGGCACGAAAAACACTCTAATCGAAGCTACGGTTGAAAAGATACATCTACCGAAAGATTTGCTCATAGAAGAAAATATAAAACTATTAGTTTCATGTGTTTTAATTATATAATAACATATATAAGATATTTTATAGATACTATATATGGAATTAGGTCAAATTTAGATTCAAATTATGAAACTAAAGTAAAACAAATCATATTTTATTTACAAAACCCAGTTGCATAATTATTAATCAAGATATGATTTAAACAATAAAATTTCAGAATTAGTAATATGGCAAATACTGTCACTAACGCGTAAATCTCGTTGCTATGAATCTAACGCAACTCGAATGAGCTAAAACGGATCTAAAACGTAGAAGATATTATTTAAACAAGATCTACTTTATTAAAGTAATAGATTAAATCTCACATCGGAACTTAAAGATAGAAAACCTAACCAACAGTAACACTAACAGTATAACAAGTTTGTAAAACTCTTCTACACGTTACTACGATCACATAGACATAAAGATCACGAAATTTGGATTTAAAACGTAAAAATTATGAATTTTCTAAGATTTCCTATAGATAAATAATTACTTTAATATAAACTCGAAAATAAATTATCTCAAACCTACTGTACAGTTCTATCATCATGCAGAGCTCGCAAATACGAATCTAACGCAATTTGAATGGATCAAATCGGAGTTAAAACGGATAATTTATGACTAAAACAAACTCAGTGGCAAAACTGTAAATATCAGAAACCGTATTTTTCTTTTTCCGAAACGAATTACGTTTTCAATTAATCAAAACGTATTTTCCGAAGTTACGCGATCAAAATACGCTTTACGGAAAAGAAAACGTAAACCGAGAATACGCTTTGGACTGCGGTTAAGAACTTAAAATTTACAGGGTCTCTTTAGCAAATGTTACAGCCGAACGGGTATCTTTTAATTTAGATCGTTGGATTCGAATCGGAGGGTCCAGATTGGATCTAGGAAGACCCGGCGGTGCTCCGGCCGGAATCGGGCCCGACGGCGACTCTCCGCGGCGGCGCCATCGTCGGAGTTCGCTAAAACTCGAAACCGAGCATCATTCGTCGAATAAAAAGTACCGGGATGGAGTACAGGGCAAGGCGATCTCACCTCGCGCAAGAACGGAACCGAGGACAGACCAAAAGAAGGCGCGCGGCTCGGAGAGGCGGACGGTGGAGGCGGTGGTGCTCACGGTGGCGCGTCGAGACGACAAGAGCGGCTCCAAAAGGATGGGACGGATGCGAAATAGCACGGGGGTTCCGTTTTATAGCCCGTAGACATCGGTATACATGGAAAGGGCGAAGATTTACGGCGGATTCGATTCACCGAATCGGAGAGAGAGAGAGGAAGGCGGTGCGAAGCCGGAGGAAGAAGAAAGGAAGGTGGAAGGAGACGCTGACAGGTGGGTCCCACATGTCGGCGACTCGGAGGGGGAACGGCCGCGCGCTGGCTTGGCGGGCCGCGGTGGCTGGGCTTGGCCCAAGCGGAAAGCGAAGCGGGGCGGAGAGGAAAAGGGAGATGGGCCATGCGTGGGAGGCAGGCCGAGGCGGTGCTGACGGGCTGAGCTGGGCCAAACCGAAAGAATTCCTTTTCTTTTATTTCAAAGCATTTTCAATTAATTTTGAAACCTAATTTGAATTTAAATCAAACCACTCATCACAAAAATTTAAATGCAACAGCATGAGTGCACAAACATGTTCCTACCCTTATATTAAATTTTTAAATTTATAAAAATTATTATTATTCCTAAATTTGCATGCTCACAAAAAAATATACAAAAAATCATATTTTTCCTATTTTCCATTCTTTCAAAATTTTAGGGTGTTACAATTCTACCCCCCTTAAAATGAATCTCGTCCCGAGATTCGGAAAATGATGACAAAAGAGATAATGACACTTTGTCTTTATTTGATCCTCATTTTCCAAATTACTCTTTTCGCTCAGAGTCATGAGACAATTTCTCATATCCCGACTGACTAATCTGCCTAAACATAATCATCTCTCCTATTGAGCTCCTCCAAAGTTATTTGTTTCTCTGCTATAACTTCAGTAAACTCATGGTCCACTTTGCTACCCTCGGTGTACCTATCTTCTAATTGATCATTCTCATCTCCCTCAGGTAAAAGTCGACCACCTTGATACTCAATTCTTTTTCCTGACGGTGTTGTTAAGAGCATTGTGCACCGAGTACCATGAATCACTCCTTTCTGTGCACAGAGCCATCCATTACCAAGAACCACGCGAATTTTAAGTGATTCCAACACAATGAGTGTTGCGGTGAAGTTTTCCTTGTTTATGACAAGACTGACATTCGGGCATATCTGATCTGCCTGCATTTCTCCCACTAGGGTTTGAACTAGCAAAGGCCTCCTCATTGGACACTTCACCATCTTGCACGTCTCCACCATGTCGGCGGAAATGAAAGAATGCGAAGCACTAGGGTCAAATAAAGCAAAAACTTGTACTGAGCTTACTTGAATATAACCTCCCACTACTTTGGTAACTCCATGAATTTTATCCATATCCACATTGCTCAGTCTTCCATTGACATAGTTTTGCTGCGCTTTGCTTCCTTGAGCAGGCTTCTTATGGGCTTTCCTTTTTCGCTTTAGTTGTTGTGGATTCTGACTTAGTTCACTCCCAACTTGCTCTTCAACATTGTTATTTTGATAGTGCTCGGCTTCATCATACCCATAACATCCTTCAATGGCAGAAACATCAGTCTTTTCCCACATATCAGTGCGAGACGTCATATAGGGCTTCTGAGTCATGAGACACTACACTTCCTGTCATCAAGTGACCAACATCAGCAACACGAGCAAGTATAGATGATCATAATCATGAACTATCCAAAGCGACAACTCTCGTCTCCATGGATCCAAAATTATCAACCTTGTTCACAGGACAGTTTTGCTCAAGAGTGGCAACTCAATCATGGAGACTAACCAATACTTCCAACTAAAGAGTTCAATCTTAATAATCATTCTTTACATTGGCTACCCCCCTTAAAATAAGGGACACCAAATAATGTAGCTTTGAACCCTTTTCTAGATGAGCTACTTAGCATAAAAGTGTTCTGACATCCCAATAATACTCTTGTGTATGGGTAAGAACAAGAAATCTGAAATTTCTCACGAGCAGAAAATCAGCAGTGCAGTAAAACAGCTGTAACTCTCATTCTGTTAATCCAATGAAACTATAGTTTACACCGATGGAAAGCTTATAAAATTCTCTGCTACTTACTTATAGAACACACTTCCATATTCTGCAGCTAACTTGTCCGAAAACAACACATAACAGATTCTGTTCCAGGTTTCAGACAGCACAGTTGCATCGTCTTGTGATTTTTGTATCTCCCAATCCAAAATAGCTATGAGGGTGGTTCTTGCATTTAGAGAGAGATGTTGAAGTCCACTCTTGTCCAGAATTTTCTCATGATTTTTGGTCTTTCAAGAACAGAGATATAAGTTGATAAAGACAGGCTGCTCCGAAAGACAAGATATAGAAAGCAGGAGATAACCAAAACCCAGCTATTTATTTCATTAATCCTTATACCTTATACATATAAACTAAATGAAATCATGGTCAAAACCCACGAGATCATTCCACTCATTACAAAATTCCAACTCAAACATAAACATAAGCACAAAGCAACTAAACACTTAAATGTTCATTAGCCACACATTAAGACGACTCAACTTGGCTACTAACGGTTTTATTACACAGGACATAACTCCTATTCCTTAAACATGGTGTGATTGTAGCAGCATCCAGAGTAGATAACGTCTCTTACATTCCTTATTGCTTTATATGGACATCTGAATCTCTGCATCTCTCTTTACCATTCTTATAACTCATACCTTAAGATGGGTCAACTTGGTATCCCTCAGGTGTAGATTTAATACCCTCATACTTAATCCTTTCTCCTGAAAGTGTAGTTAGAAACACTGAACCTTGGGCATACTCAATCACTCCTTTACAAGTAGATAACCAGTCTATTCCAAGGATAACATCAATGCCCATTAATTCCAAAACAATGAGGTTTACCTTAAAATTTACCCCCTTTATGTCAAGACTAACTTTTGGGCATACGCGGTCTGCCTTTATTTCACCTCTTGGAGTTTTAATCATCACTGTTTTCCCCCTTGGAAGCATAAGTATGTTATGATCTTTTACATATTGTCTAGATATGAACGAATGTGAGGCACTGGGGTCAAACAAAACCTTGGCATTTCCTGAACTTACTGGAATTGATCCAAACACGACCTCCTTAGCTCCGGGAATGGTGGAAATATCCACATGTTTCAACCTTCCATGGATGTAATTTCTTTTTAATTTATTTCCCTGCACATGCTCCTTTTGGACATCCTGTCCTGGGTCTCGCTGTTGTGGATTCTTCTGTAGGCAATATTTGATATAATGTCCTTCCTGCTGGCAATGATAACACTTTCTCTTAGCTGGATCTTTTGTGATGTCATACTCCAAGGAACTGTTGTTTGGTATGCTGCTATCTTGCTGGCCATAAAAGTTCACCTTCGTCCCTTTGGCTTGTTTCCTAGCTTGTTTGGCCTTTCGGGGTTGATACTCCTTATAGGTAATTGTCCACCCATCTATGACTACTTCATGGGGAGTAGTTTTAGCGGGAGAGGCTTCTAACTCTTCAGGGTTTGGATTTGTTTGACAGGGGATCAGGGCTGCATGTGACAATGTAGTATAACTCGCTTGCTGATTGCTTTCCACAAGTGGTTCTAATGAGATTGCATTTCTCTTCTTGTCCATGTTGATCTCAAAATTTGGATCCACCTTGACTTTCCCCTTATTAGACTCGTTTCGAAGACAGGGAAAATCATAATGCTTACAGCAGTGACATTGTTCCTGCTCTCCAAATGCCTTATTATCAACATCTTTATCAGATTTCATATTCTTCCAAGCTTCTGCTACTTGTATCTTCTCTGACCCCTTGGATATGTTGGCTTGACCTTGAGATAAGCATCGTTGAGAATTCCCATGTTGAGCCATTTCTTCTAGTAATTGGTTTTGCATCGCTAATGGTTTCTTGTCAAAAGTGAGCAAGAGCGACACAATTCAGTCCTCTTAACCTCTGAAATCCACAGTCTTCTCGTCACGAGACGTCTAATAGACAAGGAGAAAAGGTTCAAATAGAGACAAGGTTTTTATAACAGAACGGGGATAGAATTAAGCATAACTTTGAGAAAATAACAAAGTTAAAGAGAAGCAAGAAATAGGCAACAATGAGAACATGCTAAACATCCAGTTCTATCTAGGCTTGCGTCCTACAGTCAGCATTGCTCTGATACCAATCTGTCACTCTCGGTTTTAAGGACAAAACCAGACATACACCATATGTGAAATAAAGAAGACAAATCTCACATATAGCCACAGATAAGTGTAATATCAAAAGACAAATGCTTAATATACATAACACAATAGTATAAAATATACCTTAGAGAGTAACACAGCGGAAAGACAACTCCGAACACCGGGTGCAACCTTCACTCCAGGATCAAACTAACTGGTTGATCACAAGCCTAACAATTCCAGAATCTAGAAATCTAGTACCCTTCCTGAGATGTGGGGAAATAGCAAGAGTGAGTCCATGTCGAACTCAACAAATATAACATGGGGTTCATGAAGCTCAAAAGATTTGACACGGGTTTACTGCGATAGCTTTTATTAAGTCATCTTTTAGCAATTGAGTAGCAACAAGTTTACCATAAACCCAAATAACCTCATGATCATGTAAACGAGAATAATGTATAGCAAGAAACAATAATCATCAGTGAGCATTAATATCATCAATATTATCATTATCATCAGAGTTCATCATTTATTCTGTAAGGGTCCAAGGCCACTCGTGACCGTGAGCACGGCTGATATACCAGTTTTACACTCTGCAGAGGTTGTACACTTTCACTGTGAGTCGTGATTACCCATATGCCCGAGGCGGCCAATCCCCAAAACACTCCCAAGGTGAGGAGGCAGGGTTCACTATGAAGCCTTTCAAAGGTTCGTCTAACAAGTTAGGGCCGCTAGGTTTCCGAAGTCAGTCCGTGTGATACACCACGCAGGGATCCACAGTCTGCTTCACCCCATTTGCGCCACAAGGGTAACCTCTAACAAGCTAGAAAAGGTCCTCATACTTGACTAAAGCCAGAGCCACATAGCCCCCACAGTTATACTGTAAGTCCCGGATGTTCGCTTACAGATAAGTCCTTAAGGAGAGAAACTAGAGCACCAAAAATACCCCATGCTCTAGCCCCCTTGAGTCATGTTTCTATAAAGCATCTTTTAAACGTTTATTGCATATACCATTAGTCAAGTTACAGATCATGGTTATTTATCTTGAGCACTAGCATAAATACTATCCAATGCAATATCCCATGGGTGTCAAGGTACAAGATACAAAAACTAGGATATCCTTAATGGTAACAAGGTAGACACATGCACATGAAATAAGTATATTAAAGATGAATAGGAAACAAGGATGATCCCATGCTATACTTGCCTTAAACACCGATCCTTCGGTAAGCTTTAAATCTTCAACGTTCTTCTTCTTCTTCTTGATAACCACGTATATCTCACCGACTGGACTTGATCAATAAATCACCACACACACATCGAGCAATCATACACGAAGCAAACAATAGATCTAAATTAGAACAGTACACCAAACATATGAAACAATATGTGAAAAGATTTTAAAGAGGTTCTACGCATTGCTATGAACACACAGGCTAGGCGCGAAAAACACTCTAATCGAAGCTACGGTTGAAAAGATACATCTACCGAAAGATTTGCTCATAGAAGAAAATATAAAACTATTAGTTTCATGTGTTTTAATTATATAATAACATATATAAGATATTTTATAGATACTATATATGGAATTAGGTCAAATTTAGATTCAAATTATGAAACTAAAGTAAAACAAATCATATTTTATTTACAAAACCCAGTTGCATAATTATTAATCAAGATATGATTTAAACAATAAAATTTCAGAATTAGTAATATGGCAAATACTGTCACTAACGCGTAAATCTCATTGCTATGAATCTAACGCAACTCGAATGAGCTAAAACGGATCTAAAACGTAGAAGATATTATTTAAACAAGATCTACTTTATTAAAGTAATAGATTAAATCTCACATCGGAACTTAAAGATAGAAAACCTAACCAACAGTAACACTAACAGTATAACAAGTTTGTAAAACTCTTCTACACGTTACTACGATCACATAGACATAAAGATCACGAAATTTGGATTTAAAATGTAAAAATTATGAATTTTCTAAGATTTCCTATAGATAAATAATTACTTTAATATAAACTCGAAAATAAATTATCTCAAATATACTGTACAGTTCTATCATCATGTAGAGCTCGCAAATACGAATCTAACGCAATTTGAATGGATCAAATCGGAGTTAAAACGGATAATTTATGACTAAAACAAACTCAGTGGCAAAACTGTAAATATCAGAAAACGTATTTTTCTTTTTCTGAAACGAATTACGTTTTCAATTAATCAAAACGTATTTTCCGAAGTTACGTGATCAAAATACGCTTTACGGAAAAGAAAACGTAAACCGAGAATACGCTTTGGATTGCGGTTAAGAACTTAAAATTTACAGGGTCTCTTTAGCAAATGTTACAGCCGAACGGGTATCTTTTAATTTAGATCGTTGGATTCGAATCGGAGGGTCCAGATTGGATCTGGAAAGACCCGGCGGTGCTCCGGCCGGAATCGGGCCCGACGGCGACTCTCCGCGGCGGCGCCATCGCCGGAGTTCGCTAAAACTCAAAACCGAGCATCATTCGTCGAATAAAAAGTACCGGGATGGAGTACAGGGCAAGGCGATCTCACCTCGCGCAAGAACGGAACCGAGGACAGACCAAAAGAAGGCGCGCGGCTCGGAGAGGCGGACGGTGGAGGCGGTGGTGCTCACGGTGGCGCGTCGAGATGACAAGAGCGGCTCCAAAAGGATGGGACGGATGCGAAATAGCACGGGGGTTCCGTTTTATAGCCCGTAGACATCGGTATACATGGAAAGGGCGAAGATTTGCGGCGGATTCGATTCACCGAATCGGAGAGAG
The DNA here is from genome assembly GCA_038087645.1 of Saccharum hybrid cultivar R570. NCBI lineage: Eukaryota > Viridiplantae > Streptophyta > Magnoliopsida > Poales > Poaceae > Saccharum > Saccharum hybrid cultivar. Next base: position 2,647,196 of record JAQSUU010000795.1, read on the forward strand.
AGAGAGGAAGGCGGTGCGAAGCCGGAGGAAGAAGAAAGGAAGGTGGAAGGAGACGCTGACAGGTGGGTCCCACATGTCGGCGACTCGGAGGGGGAACGGCCGCGCGCTGGCTTGGCGGGCCGCGGTGGCTAGGCTTGGCCCAAGCGGAAAGCGAAGCGGGGCGGAGAGGAAAAGGGAGATGGGCCATGCGTGGGAGGCAGGCCGAGGCGGTGCTGACGGGCTGAGCTGGGCCAAACCGAAAGAATTCCTTTTCTTTTATTTCAAAGCATTTTCAATTAATTTTGAAACCTAATTTGAATTTAAATCAAACCACTCATCACAAAAATTTAAATGCAACAGCATGAGTGCACAAACATGTTCCTACCCTTATATTAAATTTTTAAATTTATAAAAATTATTATTATTCCTAAATTTGCATGCTCACAAAAAAATATACAAAAAATCATATTTTTCCTATTTTCCATTCTTTCAAAATTTTAGGGTGTTACAGTTTACCAACCAGGTGTCCATCCAAAAATGAGTTTGTGACCCGTCTTTTACTCTGAATGAACCAAAAGACATAAAACTATCTTTGACATTCATCAGTCCTTTCCAGAAGTGAGAGTCAGTGGGCCTTTTGGTACAACTCCCTAGAGTTTTATCTTTTATATATTTATTTCTCAATAATTCTTGCCACAAGCCATCCTCGTTTACCAACTTGAAGAGCCATTTACTTAACAGGCATTTATTTTGTAAATCTAAATTATGTATGCCTAAACCACCTTGTGTTTTTGGTTGGCACATAATTTTCCATTTGGCCAATCTATATTTTCGTTTATGATGGTCGCTTTGCCAGTTGAATCTTGATATGAAGTAGTCGATCTTTTCTAATACTCCTTTTGGGAGTTTAAAGAAAGACATCATAAACATCGGTAAGCTAGAGAGCACTGATTTTATTAAGACCAGTCGACCTCCTACTGAAAGCAGCTTACCTTTCCATCAGCTAAGCTTGTTTTCAATTATGTTCTCTATTGACTGCCAATCTTTATTACATAGCTTTCTAGTGTGCATAGGTAAACCAAGGTAACGAAATGGGAACTTACCCACCCTGCACCCAAACAATTGCGAATAGAAAACCTCATATTCCTTCGCTTTACCAAAACAAAATATTTCACTTTTATAAAAAATTAATTTTGAGCCCCGAAAGTTGCTCAAAAGTGCTTAGAATCAATTTCATGTTTACCGCCTTCTCAACATCATGACCCATAAAGATCACAGTGTCATCCGCATACTGTAGAATAGACAATCCATCCTGGACAAGATGAGGAATGACCCCCTCTATCTGGTCTGCTTCCTTGGCCCTCGCAATTAGTATAGCCAATATGTCTGCCACTATATTAAATAGTATTGGTGACATGGGTCACCTTGCCTTAGTCCTTTTTTTATTTGAAAATAGGAACCAAGTTGGTCATTGAATTTAATGTTTACATTTCCTCCCTGTGTAAATTGCTGCACCCAAGAACACCACTTATGAGAGAAATCTTTCATTGCTAAGGTTTGTTGTAAAAAGTTCCATTTTACTTTATCGTAAGCCTTTTCAAAGTCTATTTTAAAGATTATTCCATCTTGCTTTTTCGAATGTAGTTCATGAATCGTCTCATGCAGAATTATTGCGCCGTGTATGATGTTTCTTCCTGGGAGGAAGGCAGTTTGTGTTGGTCTAATGATCTTCTGGGCAACAGTAGATAGTCTATTAGTCGCAACTTTGGTAAAGATCTTAAAAGAAACATTTAGCAAACAGATTGGTCTATATTGTTGAATGACTTTCGTATCTTTCTTCTTTGGTAATAGTATTAAAGTACCAAAGTTGAGACTATTCAAAGGCAAAGTTCCCTCATGAAATTCCATAAAGAGAGCCATCAGATCGTCTTTTATTAAATCCCAGAAGACCTGATAAAACTCTAGTGGAAATCCATTTGGACCTGGTGCCTTATTGTGTTCCATCTGGAACACTGCTGCTCTGACCTCAGACTCAGAAAACAAATAAATGAGAAACTCATTTTCCAGATCAGAAACTTGAGGAATGTCTTGGACCTGGTGCTCATCCAACACTATAGAAGAGCTTTCCGGGGGACCAAAAAGGTTTTTTATAATAGTTGGTAATATGTTGTTTCAGTTGAGCATCACCTTCTATTATATTCTCACCATCCTCCAACTGGAAAATACGAGTTTTTCGATGCCTACCATTAGCCAATAGATGATAATATTTAGTATTAGCATCACCCTCCAGTAAATATTTTGCCTTTGCCCTTTGGTACCATTTAATTTCCTCCTCACGTAATAATTCGGCCAGTCTCTCATTTAACACATGTTTGAGGTTTAAATCCGTCTCATTAAGCAAAGACATTTCTGCCTTTTTATCTAGCTCATCAAGTTTATCTAACAGTTCCTTCTTTTCTTTCTTATAAGCCCCACTCATATTTTTTGCCCAGCCTCTGAGGTATTGGCGAAGCCTCCTAATTTTCGCTTGCCACCTCTCTAAAGGGCTGCCGTTTACAATAACACTAAGCCAAACATCTCGCACCATCTTACAAAAACCATCCCTAAGCAACCATCCCAATTCAAACTTAAATTGGGGTTGGTAAGTTGAAGATGGACTATTTGTGCTAAATAAAAGTGGAGTGTGGTCAGAAATCTCTCTGTTCAATGCAACCACAGTTGAGAGCGGATACTTAGACTCAAAATCCGTACAAACTAGAATCCTATCTAGTTTCTCAAAGGTCTGATTTTGTAAATGGTTAGCCCAAGTAAACTTTCTTCCCGTCAACTCTAATTCTCTAAGATTTAGAGTGTCAATGACCGCATTAAATAAAAAAGGCCATCTATCACTATAGTTTTCATTGTTTTTCTCATTCGGGTTACGAATAATGTTGAAATCACCACCTATAATAATGGGTAAGGCGTCTTTTGAACATACTCTAACCAGCTCAGATAAGAATTGCGTTTTTAGATCTAATTGAGCAGGGCCATAAACCGAGATTAAATTAAATTTAAAATCATCATCCTTGTGTCTTAACATGAACCGAATAAAAAAATCTCCTTCTTCTATCTGACCAATATCAAAAATCAAAGGATTTATACCTAGCATCATACCACCAAACCGACCCCTTGGAGCCATGCAGTGCCAAAGAAAATCTCTGCCACTGCAGATATTTTTCAAAGTTGATTGCGAAAAGTTGGCTCTCCCAGTCTCCGATAAGGTAATGAAATCTAGGTTCTTTTCTTTTGTCAAGTCGGATAGAAATCTATACTTTTTTTGGTCAGCAAAACCGTTGCAGTTCCAAAAAATGCCTTTCATTTGGAACGACGTTTAGATTTTTTCTTGTTAAGACTGGACCTAGATTTTTTAAAATGTGATAAAGGAGTCTGTAGACACAAAGGTTCACAACCCCCATCACCTAGGTCCTTAGTAATCTCCGCACAAATGAGGTTTAAAGCATCTAAATCCATATTTTCTTCTAAAGAGCAAACAGATGAGACATCATCCACTAGATTCTTGTTAGTTACTTCTAAATTAAAATTCTTAGACAGTCTATGGGACTCTAGATCTTTTAAAGATTTCAAAGAAAGAGAAACATCTTGCTCATTAGACCCAAGTGAAATCCCTAGTGCACTAGTAGAAGCTAGCAAAATAGAATCATCAATAACATCAAAAGAAAGAGGCCGTGTTTCTTTACCTTTGATCGAAGAGGATTGAAGATTTTTGCGCGCTTTTAACTTCGTTGCCTTCTCCAACAAATATTGGTCCGAAGTAAACGCGTTTCTTTTGCTAGGTCTCACTGGTGACACTGCCCCACCACTCAGTGTCTTAGATTTTTTGAGAAGACCAGAGTCACTCTTAGACTGCATCAAACTAGCCTTCCATTGTGCAGTACCATCAGGACTCATCCCAGTCTGAGACACTGACACCACTGGCTTATTTGCATTTTTCTGCTGGAGTATTACACCTGCATCGACCTCCACGCCCTGCTAAATATCAGCATCCAGTGGTAGGTCTGGTTCATCGGTCATGTCATTGCCCATGTGAAGATCAGTAGGTGCACCGGCGGTAGCCTTGTTCTTGTGCTGTCCACTTGGCGCATCTGAGGCATTGGGCTGCTTATCAGACAATTGACCTGCTGGCGGATCTCCTGTTTTGTTAGCATCATGATCCATGTTTTCCGGTTCCTTCTCCTTAGGGGCCTTGTCCTCGTCCATGGTAGAGTCCATGTCAATGACCTGGGGCTCACCATCGGGCATGTCTTTCTCCACTCTAAATTGTAGCTCATAAACATACTCCCCGATGACTACATCCACAAGATCTGGGATGAGATCAGGATTTAGCATGGCTACTTTCATTCTAGCTCTACCATGCTTCTTTGTAAACTTTGTGTCAACAGCACGAGAAACACCTAAAATTGAGCCAATTGCCCAAATAATAGGGAATTCTCATAATTCTTTTGGAAGTCCCCGGAACTGTACCCAAACCTTGTCAATCTCATATTTAAAAACATCATTTTCGGCTTCTTTCTCGAACCGAATCTTTCGTTTCACTATTTTGGTGTCCATCGGACCCCAGTTCACCATGTGGTTGAGCACCTCAGAAGATGGGAAATTAGTAGTAAAGGCATCATTGCCTTTCTCATCAATCACCCAATTGTTTCCGGGCAGTAGTTTGTCGAGTTCCACTGCTAATTGATCTGCAGTAAGTGAACCTTCAACACACGTACCACAGTGGACTTATCATCAGAAGGTATCTTTGGATTCTCAGCAATAGGTATAAAATCGAATCCCAAACCTTCTACAGCATAACCACAGGGTATAGCAGTGGATTGTAAACTCTTTAAATTTGGGTACACTTTTTTAACATGATCACCAAAGCAAATCTCATAGCTAAGCACTGCTGTACAGACAAATCGTATGCCCTTTAGTGTGACAACGATAGCAATAAGGTTTACCCTTGCTTTTTTGAAATCCACCTTTCTGGGATGACTCTGGTACGTCACTCGAACCATCTGCAATGCTGGAATCCGGCGGGGCAGTAGACTGAGTCAGAGTTGCGTTTGCTGCCATTGCCGCCTTGGTGGTTGCCGGGGGAGGTTGCGGTGCTGCCCCTGTAGTGAAGCTAGGAGCAGCACCCTGTGCTGATGCCGATGCCACCCCCCCCTGCATGGAGAACCTGTGGGTTTGGGGGGACCGGCTGTCCTCCCAAGGTCCCATGCATGGCTGGCTTATTTGGAGCCGACGCCATCGGAGCTTGATGGTATGGCCGGTTAGGGTTCGGCCATCCACCACGTCCCCGACCTCCGCCGAAGCCGCCCCCAAAGTTCCTTCCTCCGTGACCCGTACCTGGATAGCCGGAGTTGAAGTTGTTGAATCTGAATCCTCCATGCCCCCCATGGCCATGGCCTCTGCCGTGTGGATGGAGTTGGTCGCGGCCGCAACCTCGTCCTCCAAAACCTGGATCAAACCCAAGTTGGAAGCCGGGGTTGTACCAATGTTTTAAATAGCAGGCTAAGGTGTTTAGCGGTATATCTCTAAAACAGCTAATAGCGGAGCTATATCGGGCTATAGCGGCTAAATTGTACATGAACACAAATAGCGGCACCCTGCCTCAAAAGGCTATAGCGGGCTATAGCGGCAGCTATAGCGGGAGATTTAAAACTATGGGTTGTACCCTGCGCCCCTTCCGCCTCCACGCGCGCCACCGCCACCGAGGTCTCCTCCGTTCCCCGATCCCGGCGCCGCCATGAACTTGCCCTTACGAACGACCTCCGTGAACGACAGACGTGGAGTCGTCAAAGATGTGAGTCGCTGCGGCTTGCACACTGGACCGGCGCGGCGTCTGGTTCCAGTACGTGCGAAAAGGGCATAGAGACCCTTCATGGGCCTGTAGTACTTGCCGGGCCCGATTAGCACCCGCTCATCTAGTCCAACTTGGTCCTGATCCTTCTTCGCCTCTGCACCGCACGTGACAAACGCGGCCAAAGCCGGTACTGCCGCGCCTGGTAGCGGAGGGAAACAAGGATCGTGATCCCCAAGTCTGGTGGGTAGCCCTCGCCATGAAGTCTCCAAGCGTTCTCGGGGGAGACACGCGAGAAGCAGGCAAGGGACCCTGCCATGGCGTTCCGGCAAGCTTTTTTTGCACCATCGTACTGATGATAGCGCTTGGAAGATGAACATCATCGGTCGTCGAGGACTTACCTGAACTCAGAACTTGCTCCGCTCTGATTAGCTGCCCGATCGTGAACCCGGCGTCCATGGCATCCTTGACGAACTCCGGTGTGGAAGGACTCTGCGCCGCCGGCATATCTTGCTCGTGGTCTTCCGAGTCTTCTCCCGCAGCCCAGAACTTGGACCTGACCGGAGACACTCCATGGACTGGAGATGGCCGTCGGCACGCCTCTGCAGCCCATGCCACCGTCCGGGACAGTGCCCCTCGGCCTTCGACGCGACGCCGCTCTTCATCATCATTAGCGTCGCCGACCTCCACTTGTGAAGGCGATGGCCACAAAGCCCACTTGATCGGCGGGGCTAGGGTGAAATGCCTCCCCCTCGGCATCCCAGACGCGACGACGCCCGGGCGGGCGGAGGAGGCGATGCGGCAGGTGACGGCGCCCACCCGCCGTGGCGACACAGCGCACCACCAAGCGTGATCCCCGACGAGACCTCGCGCCGCCTCCCGTAACAGTCAGCCCACTCTGCCAAGGTAATGATAGACTAGTACATACCTACTCCCTCAATTTTGCAGGGAGTTGATTATCCCCTTTTCCGAGCACCTCTAATCTGATTGACCTCTTTAGTAGCAGAGGAATAATCAGCTGATAAAACTTTCTTTGATGCCCGTATTGAAGAAGAGCAACTTCAAATTTCAGTAACAACCAGACGTATTCATCCATCATCCTTATCCCCTAGAGTGTCAACGCGTCATTGCAAGCTTGCAACGGCATAACAGCAACCTGGCGCATGCCGCTAGTAACACCACAGGAATGACACGTAATCCTGCAGCAAACAGAGTGACCTGCAAACGTGGTGTGGTGGCAGTAAATTCAGTTCCAATAATTAACCGCTCCTTCCATGCCGAATAAAATATTCCTAGTCCTTCTCGACTCATGGCTGGTGTATGCAAGTATGTATATGGATATCATCACCTTAATTCAAGCCCCATTGAAATACGACTCGTATATATTGCTTGAATCTGATTGCAATATTGAAAAGGGCGATAGTACATTTGTGAATCGGCTGGCTGGTCTTCTACTATCCATACTCAAAATTATTTCTTTCCTCTTTATCTGAATATGGAATCTGTAGTGCTAGCGCTCTGTACTCACGTCGTATATAGCGTTTCACATGCCAACCTTGACTTCGATTTCCATATGCCATGTGTAATACCATCAGCTGAAAACCAAATTGCCTGCGAGACTCAGAAAAAGTCTGTCCATAGTCATCAATTGGTCTCCATGCTTCCACGCCCTTTAGCCGATATATTTTAAGAGAAGTGATCGGCAAAAGGTCCTGTCGTCTTTCTACTAGCAAATCTATTAAAAATAATAGATTTAGCCGATAACTAATCCGTATCAAAATTTGTAGGATATATGAGCCAGACCGATGCAACCGTACAAATTTTGATAAGAATCAAGGGTAACTTGTATCAGCAATTGTAAGAAATACGAGCCGGACCAATGGAACCTTACAATTAACTGATGATAACTAACTTATACCATGCTTGTAAGAGGTCAGACCGATGACAGCCTTACAAACAAAATATATGTCATGATGGATACTCACAGACAAACTGGAGGTCCGACTTAACCGATGGCAGCCCTACTTGCCGAAGAACTCGCCGAGATCTACTCTACTCCTACTCCTAAGGGTTGGCATAAGCCGAAAAGTAAAGGTACGGATTTTGTATTGATCACTGAGATGATCTTGATACAATGGCCGGGGTTTATATTTATACCCTAGGCTAATGAATCCCGGTCGTACAAACTTGCCTAACAGCAAATATCTAAAAACGGTAATGATACACTGCAGACGTCCGGACGAGATGGACGCGCCGTGCGACCCGAACCCGCTCACGCGTGACTCCACCCGCTCGACCTCGCGCGGCTCCCTTATCCATTCGTCCGTCGCTCGCTCAGCTCTTCCCCCTCCCCACTTGCTCGCTCCGCTCTCTTCGTCTCGCCTCATTCTCTCCTCCACGTGCCGCGAGCTCCTCCCCTGCACGCCGCTTCGGCGGCTCGTCACCACTCCCTCTCTTCCTCTCTCCCGGTGACGCCCCCCTGCTGTGTCCCTCTCCTTCCTCCGTCGCTTCCTCGAAGTTGAGGGCGGTCGTGGGCTCTTGGCGTTCCTCCGGTGGATCCATGGAGCGCTGACCTCCCCGTGGTGGAACCATATGAGTCGTTGCAGGTCCAGCGGCATGGGGTCTCCTCCACCCTGGAGCGTCCTCCTCCACCTCGATGGTGGCATGGGGTTCTTCCCTCGTGGTGGATCCACGGGAGCACCGAGCTCCCCATGGTGGATCCATGGGGGGCGGTGTAGATCCAGCTGCGTGGGTGGCGTTCTTCACCCCGGCTCCACCTCGACGGCGGCATGGGGGCCTCCCCCAGTGGTCGATCCATGTAGCAGCCCCCCCTCCGTGGTGGATCCATGTGGGGCAATGCAGATCCAGCGACTTTTTTCCCCTTTCTCCCCCCTGTTTCAGTAGCTTCTATATGTTTGTTTCAGTTTCTCGAAAGGTATGTTTCAGTAGGTGTTTTTGTTGTTGTTGCAGTAGTTTTTATGCTTTTGGTTCAGTAGGTGTTCCTTGCATGTTGAAGCTTCGTTTTTTTCTGCATATTGTAGTAGGTGTTTGGCCGTTGTTTCAGTAGGTGTTTGATTGTTGTTGCAGTAGTTTCCATGGTTTGGTGTAGTAGATCAGTTTCTGCATGTTGTAGTAGGTGTTTGTTTGTTGTTTCAGTAGGTGTTTGGTCGTTGTTACGGTATTTTTCATGCTTTGGTGCAGCAGGCGTTTCTTTGTTTGTTGCATAGCTGTTTTTCATGATGATTTTGCAGCAACTCGCGTATGTTGTTTCAGTTGTTTGCCGAGCTGCGGGGGGCGGGGTGTTGCACGGCGGGGAGGGAGGCGAAGGTTGCTTCGGGGGGCAGACGGAGTTTGGAGAGGTGGGATCGGATCCCGCATGCGGGCCCGAGATGCGTTCGATCCTTTCCCCGCGCGCGTGGGGACGGTGCGGGTGGCCGTTTTTTGTGAATCATGGGTTCGTCGGTTTTCATTAGCGTGGTGCGGGATGGAAGCGGGGGGTCAGGGATCCTTTCTCCTGTGGTGCATCCGGACGCTAGCGCCCGGATCCGGACGTCCGGGCGCTAGCAGCGCCCATCTAAAAATGAAACATTAATATACATGGACTATGGTTTCCATCACGTGGAGTCCTCGCTGATACGTGCATGTCCTTGCTTGTCAAGCGAACGGAATATAATATTCCTATTTGATCGGCCATGTACAAATATACAGGATATTTTCCAGAGCCCCATGCAAGCACAACTTCTTTTTCTCCTTGACTGGCTGAGCTTAAAAACACTCTCCATATCCTGGTATACATATACGCATATATCCTCAATACATCAGCAACACTAACAAACGTTGATAAAGATATAAATATACTTCAGAGTGCAAATACGAACGATGCAATGCAATGTATGACTTCACTTCTACCCACACGTCCCAAGGATTGGGAGTGACGGCTGCAACCACAATGCTCATCAATGTGCATTGTTGCAACCACATTGCTCATCAACGTGCGTTGTTGTACCTGTACTTAATGCACCAATTTGGCTACAGTTTCTTCAAAGGCATATCAATAGAAAAAGTGCAAATGCAAATATTGCAATGAATGCACTTCATATACTTCATAATTCAAGAGTAATACCATAAGATATGAAGTCATATACTTCAAATTGAAGCAAAAACTTCAAATTTTAGATTATATAGCTAGTGTGAGACTTTGAAAATTTAGTGGAGGCAATTCAAACAACAAAGATAAAGCACGTGGACCACAACACCACGTTTACTTACCTTTACCGACAATCAATCAGAAGAGCTAGGCACACTCCGATGGCAAATTAAACCACCTAATCACAAGTAATTCTCAGTACAAACACAATCATGCAAGCCAATACAACAATAAATATGCACTAAAGCACACCCAAACTCAATTTTTAAGCATCTAACATTTAGGCTACCATTCATGACAGCAGCACTAACTCTTCTCTTTTCTGTAGACTTTAGACCAAACCTCCAAAAATTCCCAACATTTACCAGATTATCTAGAACTCCATTATCTACAAATTTTGTATTGTATGGTTTTACATATCAGGTCTCCAAGATGGCGTAATTAGCCACTGAACATAACTAAATATTTCTGACAACCAAAACCGAACTGAACTTTAAAAATTCATAACTAGAGTTATACTAATTCACCAATTATAAATGTTACTAATCTGGAAAGCTTAAGAAAATTACTACAAATTTGGTTCATATCAATAGATTACATTATTCCATTACGATGGCTAAACCTGCTTAGATCCAAAACTGTCTAGATTCTCGTTGCTGAACAACAGTCAACTTGTAACATCTCCAAAAAAATATGTGCTATGACGATGTTATTGGTGTCCAAAGAAAGATATTGAAGTTCCCTACAACTTTGACAAAATTTATTTAAGCCTCTAAGATGCCCAAACACAACGATGAATAGGGACTGCTCAGTCTCACGAAAATTTCAGAACAAGGACAAAACTGATTTTGAGCATTACTGCACTAAACCCCATCCAATCAAGCGCCTTAATACACAAAACTTGACCAAAAACAGGGGATTAATATATGGCATCTGACCTAGGGAAATCACATCGAGCATGACGCCACAACTCTCGGTGATTACTCCTTCCTCCCCTTCTCTTCTCCTTCCCATTGTCTCCAACTCACAATGATCCTTGCTGCTACAACTGTCTCGCTGTTGCAATCAGTGCCGAACATGGCAAACCCCTCGTGAACAGCAAGAGAAGCAAGAGGCTAATGGCAAACCAAGGGGATGAAATAGAGCCTAACCGGTTTTGTGGGAGGAAGAACAGGCACCACTGACGGCGCCGATGGCGGTGGCGAAACCCAAGCCTTCGCCTCCTCCTTCCTCTTCTTTTTTTTCTGGGATGCAGAACTCTATGGGCAGCGCTGGGCAGGGCAGAAGGAACCCACGCACAAAGACCTGGTCGACTAGCGAGGTACTGTAGCATATTATTTTTTTTTCTCCAAGTAGCGAAGGATGTAACTCTGCGATCTATACTTTGATTGATGCGAATAAGTAGTCAAAAGGAAAGCTCTCGACGAGCTCTACACACTAGTGGTCTCCATTCATCCATTCGAGTGACGGATTAAAAAGTGAAAATTTGGTCTCTCTTTAAAGCATCCGGTCAATCTTCGTGAAAAAATTATACCTCCATATTAAAATCACACTTATTCCTTATATATGCACTTCTGGGTGTTACAATAAATGATCATAAGTATCAGGAAAATAGCACTTGCCACGTGTACATTCCTCATTGTATAGCACTTGGTGACTGATGCCAGAGGACAATACTACTCTTTTCTTTTTTCCTCCTTATTTTCATGTTTCACCTTGTTTTGGGATCAGGAGTGGTGTGCATTATATCTGTATTTGCTTTCTCCGTTAGTGTGCAGGTGTTTATATAGGAGTACCCCAAAACATGGAGTAAGATTTATTGTCAAAATTTATTTATTTCTACATCTATCTATATCTATTTCTCTATTTATTTTTATATCTACATCTATATCTCTAACTAACATGGAGTAAGATTTATTGTCAAAATTTATTTATTTCTACATCTATCTATATCTATATCTCTATTTAATTTTATATCTACATCAATATCTCTAACCGTATCTTTATCTCAATCTCTATTTCTACTACCTAATTAACAATTTGTTGTGACTATCTATTGCTCTGTTTATCTGTCTGTCTATATATCTATATGTCCAAAAATAATAAAAATAAAAATCTATTTATATCTATATCTCTGCTCTATCCCTATCTATCAGTACCAACCTAGCTATTTGTTTTTTTATGTATATATGCATTTACTTATTTATCATCTATCTGGATGGCACTAGCCTTCAATGCGCCAACGGCACTAGTGTATCTTATGTATGAAATATTGAAATTACGGTAAGACCCTGAAGAGTAATTTTGTTGCAATAACCAAAAGCGCAAGCATAAAGCCATAAATTTACTACCTTGTTCATCCATAGCCATAAATATACTACTTTGTTCACCTACCACCGTAGGACCTAATGTGGATGTCTAGAACATATGAATTTTGGCTCTCATAATAGTAAAACCAAATAGACTTATCTAGGGCAACCATAAAATATGTTATGATCGAGCTGGAGAAGTAGAAAATCAACTATTTTCTTAAGCAACCATATAACTTATTTAGGATTAATAGATTATCCAACCATGCAGCGGTAAATTCAGAACTTGTCACCAAATGGCGATAGATGGAAGTTAAATGCCAACTTCCATGTAATCGATCGTGTTTCCTCACTAGACCCAAACGATTGGATAGCTAAAGCTGGCCCAATCATCACAATTGACAAGTATCCTCAAACTGTGATATGCGACTATCCAGGAACGGCCATGGTACTCGAGCTAACGAGCTTCTAATCAATACTGTGAGCATGCCCGCGAGGGAACACAAAAAGTGATCGATCAATTTGGACAAGTACACTATTTGATAATTGACTTGAGTTTGATGGTGTGCTGCAACTGGGAATCCTGGCCTAGATACTCGATGTTGAGTACGTAAGCGCCACTCGTTCATCACGATCGTAGATCGACAAGTGGTAGGCCTCGGCCTCACTGCATGTTTTGCAAAATGCTACAGCTGAATCGTCAGTTCCTCTAAGGGTAGCATCTGACCCATCTTTTATTTGAAATGCAACCTAAGTCGATAAAGATCTTATGACCCGTTTGTAAGTTCATGATTTGAAATTTGAACTTTTAATTTGGCAGGAAAATACTATAGAGGTAGCTGGGAACCATTGGCGCCTCTAGAAATTCATTTTTAGAGGCAGCTCATGTTCCCGGCCACTTCTAAAAATCTTTTTCTTGGGACAGCTAGAAAACTGACTCTAGAAGCAAATGACTTTCAGAGACACATGGATAAATGCAGATGAAGCATCCATCTATAAACCCTTTCTAACCACCTCGAAAGACTGTTAATTTCTGTAGTAGTTTAGGTGCATGGAAGTGGCATGGTGCGCTCAGGGGCAAGCGTGGGCATCGTGGCAGCATGGTGATGGCTGGCTCGCACTAGCACACAGAAGACTATCAAAGACCTATCAAAAAAACATTTACAGAGGCAAGCAGGCTGCCTCCACCCAAGAGTCGCCATTAATCATGACCAACAGAGGTGGTGTTTTGTGCCTGTCTCTCAAAATTCATTTGAAAAAGCTAGCAGCCGAGCCCAACACAGAGCCCATACCCACCAAGCCGAACTGAGCCCGCCATTGAGCCGCCGCCACCACCGTACGCGCCCCCTAGCGCCCTCCATCGAGCTGCTGCCTACTTTTGCCTAGATCCACCAACGCCACCTTTTCCCAGCCTGCACCCCCTCCTACTGCAGTTGTCGTTGATAGAGGAGCACTCACGCCAAGTGATGCACCTTCCTCGGAGGATGTAGCCATGTGGCGCCACTAGAGTGCTCAGGCCACATGTCGGACCCTCATCAGTGGATCCGACCGTGGGCGCCACTAGAGGAGTGCTTAGGTCATGCGTCGTACCCTCATCAGTGGATCCGACCTTCGGCACTGCCGGAGGAGTGCTCGGGCCACTGATAGACCATTCTAGGCTGATACGGCTATGGGCACCACCGGAGGGCTCCCGAGCTGTACGCCGCCACTAGAGGAGTGCGCCCCGGACACTTGAAGCCTTGGAGGAGCGCACTGGGCGCATGGCACCCACCTCGATACGGATCCGGCCGGATGCCCCTGTCGGAGGAGTGCCCTGAACATGCACCACGAACGGACGAGAGCCCCGAGGTGCATGTCGCTGGCTTTGTTGGGGTGGGGAGCAGCGGGGGATGGAGTGGATGGAGGGTGACAGGACTAAGGGAGCTTAGAGAAGTGGAGGTGACGCCATTCTAATCCGAGAAGGGGCTGCGGAGAGGGACAGGGGACTGCTGAGAGATGAGAGACGGGCTGCATAGTGGGAGAATGGAGAGAGGTGGTGTGAGAGCCCCAAAACCCTAAGTGCTATATATAAATGAATCTAGTAATGTATTTTTGGGTTTCAAGCCTATTTTCTAAAACAGGATTCCTAAAAGGTCAGCCTCTAAAAATGGACACGTTTTCAAAGGGGGGCTGCTGTTAATCAACTTTTGGAGGTGGTCATTTTTCAAAGTGTGTCTAAAAATGAATAGACCATCTCTGAAGTCGAGAGTCCATTTCTGGTGATGCCATCAAATTTTGCCAACATCTGTAAATAAAACTGCCAGTCTTCAAAAATCATTTTTTAATAGTAGTCATATGAGACCACAACAGTTATTGGGATCAAGCATAGGTGAGCAGAATGGCACGCGGAAGGGCTAGCATGGCTGCATTCACAGCAGAGCAGTTGCCGAGGGTGACTTTGAGTGGCAGCTGTGCATGCATGTCCGAGGCGGAGCTTTGGCAGGAAAGCTGCAGCATTGCCACTGCCATCAGAAGCGAGCACGGTCGCAGCAGCATCCTAATGGCAGCGAGGGGGCAGCGGGTCCTATGGATGGGAATGAGTCCATATGGCTCAACACGCAAGGTTTCTTTGGTCTTTGTAATCGAACAATCATTTGTCCATTGAGAAATCATTTTTGTCTCTCTTCTTATTTGGTTATCTCTTGCTGTAATGGCATCCTCATTAACGGCAAGAAAACACTTGTGCTAGGAGTGCCCATAGTTCGTTGTTACATGCATCCATTGTTTTTACTAGTACAAAGTAACATTGTGGTGTGTGTTGCATGGAGGCCATTTTCCAGCACCATTCCCTATTCAGTTTTAGAAATTGATGAGTTCGCTCATTGTCTAGCTATGGCGCCCATAGCCCTTATGTTTGTGTGCAGTAGGAATGAGTTAAATATATCATCATGTGCATCTAGGCAACAAAAACAACCATTTTATTTATTGTGTTGCCATCAAACAGTTGCTTGCGGTTACATTGCTTAATGTGGGCAGCAGCATTCCCATTTAGCATCCTATCTCTCGATGTAGTAGCTGTGTTTGGTTTTGAAGCCATTTTTCTTGCACTTCTGCCCGCAGCCAATCGGAGAGAGTTTGTTATTGTTAGGGTAGCACGTCTCTGACTTTGCCTCTGCCTCCAACAAACTGTGTGGGGATGGTTGAGGTGGACGAGGTGGCATTGGCGGCTTAGGAGGCATAGGAGGCCTAGGGGTGGGCCGATGACCTCCTACCACGTGGGGCTGGTCTGCCTGCAACAAACTGATTGGGGGTATCCACCCAGGTGGATGCGGCACTGGCGCAAAAGGAGGCCCAGGAGGACTGGGGGGATGAGGCACTGGCGTAAAAGGAGGCCCAGGAGGACTTGGGGGATGAGGCACTGGCGTAAAAGGAGGCCCAGGAGGCTTGGGTGGACGAGGCACTGGCAGACCATGTTCCACCTGAGGCTGCTGTTGGCCTACACATGCATGCAACATATTACAAAATAATCAGAACATGTTGATTGGTACTTGATGAGTTCCAAATTATAGCTCCATCAAGATTTGTCGAATGTAAAATTTCTCTAGGTTTGACGAAGTTTAGAGGAGAAATGCTTGAATATCCAAACCTTGATATTACTTTTTAAATTCTTCAGGACATATTGTGTGTTTTATTTGGAATTGTACTAGTTTATATTTTGTTCATAACAAACATGGACAAAGTTATTAGAGTCGTTTGACTTATAACACAAAGCAAAGCGAGCTATTATTTGAACGAAGGGAGTAATATGTAACAATGCAAAGTATAAGTAACTATATCTCTCTCTATATACCTTGACATGATGGAGTGGTTGAATAAATGATCATATGTATTAGGAAAATAGCACTTGTTAGGTATATGTTCCTCATTGTATAGCACTTGGCGACTGAGGCCAGATAACAATACTACTCTTTTCTTTTTTCCTCCTTATTTTCTTGTTTCACCTTCTTTCGGGATGAGTGGTGCGCATTGTATTTGTATTTGTTTTCTGCCATAGTGTGCAGGTGCTTATATAGGAGTACCCAAAAACATCGAGTAAGATTTATTGTCAAAACTTATTTATTTCTACTTGTATCTGTCTATCTATCTATCTATCTATCTACCTATCTGTACCTACCTAACTATTTGTTATGGCTATCTATCTCTCTGTTTATCTGTCTTTTTGTCTGTCTATCTATCTATCTGTCCAAAAAAATAATAAAAATAAAAAATCTATTTATATCTATATATGCGCTATCTCTATCTATATGTACCAACTAGCAATTTGTTTTCTACATGTATTTATGTATCTATTTATTTATCATCAATCTGGATGGCACTAGCCTTCAATGCGCCAATGGCACTAGTCTATCTGATGTATTAAATTACAGTAAGACCCTCAAGTGTAATTTTGTTGCAATAACCAATAGCGCAAGCATAAAACCATATATTTACTACCTTGCTTATCCACAGCCATAAATATACTACTTTGTTCACCTACCACCGTAGGACCTAATGTGGATATCTAGAACGTATGAATTTTGGCTCACATAATTGTAAAACCATATAGACTTATCTAGGGCAACAATAAAATATGTTGTGATTGTGCTGGAGAAGTAGAAAATCAATTATTTTCTTCTGCAACCAAATAACCTATTTAGCATTAATAGATCATCCAACTAAGTAGCGGTAAATTCATAACTTGTCACCAAATGGTGATGGAAGTTAAATGCCAACTTCCGATATCTTATAGAATGCATGAGAATATATTCGGTCCCAATGAACACGGAATATTCTAGTTTCCAATGTGCAGTCATTGTCAGTTGCCCATAGACGAATTTTTTTATATTTACCAGAATAGAATAATGATGCCATGACCATCCGAAAAAACTGAGTTAGAAATGAATATCCAACAGTCGTATTACTCCAACTCTTGATCAAATTAATATAGACTCGGTCGAAATGGCACTTTACTATTTATCCAGCAGTAGGAAAACACTGTTTGGTCATGCTACCTTAGGAGCTTGATCCTCGGCACATTGAATAACAATATATGCTCAGTTTGCGCATTGGAAAACAAGTACATACGTGGTGGAAAAAAATACTCTATCCACACCAAATTGTAAGTCATTTGAGTTTATTTTAGCTTTTTTGCTATATATTTTAGCTATACCTAGATATGTAGTAAAAGCTATGTATCTAAAAAAAGCCAAACAAGTTATAATCTGGAATGTAGGAAGTATAACTAGAAAACAGTACAATGTAGTTATGTAAACATACTGGACAAGAATATGTGATGTTCTCAAGAAAAAATGGGACATACACACTATAATATGTGTATTCAGAATTTTGGAATTTGATATTTTTTATTTTTTTGTGAAAAGATTTTAGAGATGCTGGAACTACAGCCGCCATTAAAATATTTCTAGTCGCTCATGTTCCAAGATGTCTTGAAAAATCGACTCCTAGAGGCTGCTTGACAGCCACCGCTAGAAATGATTGATTTGCAAAGACAAATTGGAAGAGATGGATGAAACATCCACCTCTGTATATCCTTTCTAACAGTCATGAAAGATCATTTGCATAGTAGTGCCGGTGCATGCAAGTGGCGTTGTGTGCTCAAGGGCATGTATGGGGTCATGAGGCAATGGGTGTTTGCACCATATTTTGGAATGGTGCACGAGAACCTGAGATTCGGAGAAACTACCTGAAGACCATGTCACACGCGGGATTGGCCCATGAGCAGTTGGAGTCGGCAACGGCTATCTAATTTATGACGTCAGCGTCAGCCAAAGCGAAGGGCGACTGGTTATTTATTTGACTTTGGAATGAAGTTGAGGCGCGATCGGCATCGGCTAAGGCAAAATGTGTAAGGTAAGGAAACCGTGGAGTCCAACTTATCTTAATTTAGGGTGTTTTCTTTTATTCCAAGTTTTGTAATAGTCTTATTCTATTAGGACTTGTGTTTAGGCCCTGAGTATAAGTATGAACCCCAGCTGTTGTTATTTTACATCAACACGCAATCAGTACAATCTTTCCGGCTTTCAGCCATTGCATTAGGATCAGGAGTATAGTAGATCTCAGTGAGTTCTTCGGTGAGCAGGGCTGCATCGGTTTTCGATCTCCGGTTTGCTTGTGAGTACCGTCACGTCTTGTATTTTTCTTGTAAGGCTGCACCGTTTGATCTCTTGCACGATTTGGTATAAGTTAGTTATCGATTCTATTAAGATTAGTTATCTCTTGCATGATTTGGTATAAGTTAGTTATCATTGCATGGTATCTACCTATTTGATAGTGACTTCGGATTAGATTTTATTAGTTGATAGATCTGTTTATTAGAAAAATACGTCTTTGTTCATTCACTCTGCTTGCACCGGCTATATAGCAGGTAGCCTGTGCCTTCATGCTTATAACATGTTTTCATGATTTTGTTGAGTTATAAATAGATCTATTGACCTGTTAGTTTTAATTTGTTATCTTTACCAACCCTGCATCATAAACTGTTTATAGATTTGTTTGTATTAAATAGTGGATTGTTTATATGTTATACATAATTCTTTTACAACGGCTCATTAGCCGATGTTCTGCATTTATCATGTTTCATCTAGTTTCTTGATCATTGGCTGTTTTATTCATACTGTTCATACATGCTAACAGCCTATGGCATTTGTTCTCTTTGTTACATATTTAGTTACGCTGTATCGGCTCAACAGCGGGTAGCCTACGCTATCACGTTTTATCCTATTTCTTTATCATCGGTGGTCAGATCTTCTCTGTTTATGCTTGTTAACAGACAATGATACTTGCTTTCACTGTTTTATATCATTAACATACTGGCTATCGAGTTGATAGCCTTACCCATTGACTCTTTAGTCACATATTGGAACTATCCGGAGAAGCACCGACATATTCCGCCTTAAATTACTGATTATTTTTCTCTCCTTGTCAATTACATGGTTAAACTGACTAGCACACCTACAAACTCGAAACCGACTCACTACCGGAAAATAGATCTTTGCCGAGTGCCAAACTCTTTGCCGAGTATTTTTTTTCGGGCACTCGGCAAGCCAGAGAGTCAACACTCGGCAAAGAAGAAACACTCGGCAAAGACTGCTTTGCCGAGTGCCAAATCTGACACTCGGCAAAGAAGCTCTTTGCTGAGTGTCGGATTTGGCACTCGGCAAAGAGCTTCTTTGCCGATTGTCAGATTTGGCACTCGGCAAAGACCTCTTTGCCTGAGTGTTTTTTTGTTGACACTCGGCAAAGAGATTTTTCAAAATACATTTTGAGGTACTAAATTAACTCAAATGAAAAAGTTTTCAACTACAAAGTTGTTTAACTCATCAAGATGTACAATGTTTATTTTGGTCATTTGTTCATTTGATAAAATGAAAGTAAATTTATTCATAAATCTTACATGTCACTCATAAGTTTCATGAAACTATAAGAGAGAGATAAGATTTGTGAACAATGTTAGATTCACCATGGCGGATGAACAAATGACAAAACACCCAAAATAGAGTTTGTAGATCTTGAGAAGTTATGAAACTTTGTAGTTGAAATCTTTTTCATTTGAGTTCATCTTGTCATGCTGAACTGCGTTTGAATTTTAAAAATTTAAAATTTAAATTTTTAAACGAGCTCGGATGGAAAAAACACTCAAAATAAAGTTTGTAGATCTCGAAAAGTTATGAAACTTTGTAGTTGAAAACTTTTTTATTTGAGTTCATCTTGTCATGCTGAACTACGTTTGAATTTTAAAAATTTAAAATTTGAATTTTTTAAACGACCTCGGATAGAAAAACACTCAATATAAAGTTTGTAGATCTCAAAAGTTATGAAACTTTGTAGTTCAAAACTTTTTCATTTGAGTTCATCTTGTCATGGTAAACTACGTTTGAAGCTAATGATGAGTTGGAAAGCAATGGACCAATAGAGTGTTAGCTGATGGCGTTAGTTTGTTGTGAATTATTTTATTGTCATCATCAGGTAAATAGCCGGTGTTGTCAAAGCATGTTCTCATTATGTCCTCTTGACGTGTCGGCTTGTCGGCTACTGGAAACATTTTTTATTGGATCAAATTAACTGGTTTTGATATTGTTTCGGTTCGATCTGCTCATCGATATTGCATCTGGCCTAAAGGCCAATCGCAATTGTTTTGGTCATCACTGCATCTTGGTAGAAGGCCGATTGCGATCGTCCATTGGCTGTAGCAATCGGCCGTTTTAAACTAATACACGAGTAATTGAAGCAGCCATCCGTTCTCATTTATCTAATCCAGTTCACGTAAAGCAAGATCAGGATTTTTTTTTCTTGAGCCAGAGATCATTGTCAAATCTCGCGAAGGAAATGAGAGGCAAGGTTGCAAGAGTACAAGGCTTATATCAGAACCTTTCGCCTGCTTGTCGCTGCGGCTGTGGGCATGCGCCTACGTGTGAACTTTGTATCTACGTGACATCTCTCTGCCACCTCCAGGCCATGTGCCGCTGTTCGGGGAGCCTGGAGAAAATTCAGGACGTGCTGCTGGAGATAAGCCACTAAAAGATGACCCTGTTAGACTTGATCTCACACCCTGTTAGATAGAAGTATAATTTCTACTATGAGGCCAGTGTTGGCAGCGGAATATCAGGAGAAGACACAGATGCGGATCATTCATGGTCTGGTTGGCGTGGTTGCTATGTGATCCTCCATGTTAAGCCCCTTGACTTGGCCGTGTTTAAGCCCATATTATTATTGTTTATTTTGATGATTTGGTATCATCAGCATTACTATGTTGGGGTGATGTGGTATCGTCCGAGATTATATGATGGGATAATGTATCATCTGAGATTATGAGATGCGACGATTCGGTATGCTCCCGAGTTTAGTGTGTTTTCCAACCCCTGAGAAGCTGCGGTAGAGTTATATGAAAATCTACGGCAGCACCCAAGCGGATATGGGATCTCGTTAGACCTGTCTAAGCCATGACAATGGTGTTGGACTGTGTCTATCTTGTGGGGAAATTTGTACACCTCTGCAAAGTTTATTGAATCTATTTGAATATCCATGTCCTTAGAATGGCAGAAGTTAGGATGGGATACTATGATTAGACTTCTATAATTGTGATAATCTGGTAAGATGTATTTTACTAATTTGGTAACTAACTTCAGGAATTGGTGAGAATGGCAATATTCTGCCAGGCCCCACCTATAATTATAATTACTTCAACCTACCACCTTCACCTCCACCACCATAACCACCTCCACATATAGCCTTTCCCTTCCACTGCGCCTCCACCCAAAGTTTAGGGCTTGCTGAGTACTTTATGTACTCAACCCCCTCCATTCTATGTCTTTAGGCAAGAAGCTATAGAAGTACCCACCCGGATGGAACTATTGGAGCTACGAAAGAATAGGATACTCGGAGTATACTTGAAGACGAAGCCATACGAAGGAGCTACGCTAGGATCACGATGATTAGGAAATAGGAGTACGTTTAAGGAATAAGGCTAGGGTTACATCCACACTCCAAGCGGCTTGTAGGAATGGAGCTACATTGACATAGGACCACTGTCTTAGAACTCTGGTATATGATATAAGGCCAATGGCCCATGTTATGTAACCCGAACCACATAACATGTTTTTCCCATTAGTAATAAAATTATGGTTTTTGCTATCAATCTCATTGAGTTATGCGTATCAGCTATTGATCTAGGGACTGATACATGATGCATAGAGGTCCCTAAATTAGGGGGCCTGACAGCTACTCAGTAGTCAAAATTCTCATTAGCGTCCATATAAGCATATGAGATAAGAGATCAATTCTCCACTAGACATAGGGTATCCTATACCTAAACTAGTATGCAAATGTGTCCCTTGTGCTACCCCTCCTATTCCTTGCTCGCAAAACATTGATCTACATTGTGAGGTAAAAACCTATGACATATACGCCACTAACTAGCCTTTGGCCATGGATGCTTTGCAACAGAAACTTGATGCGTTGTTGTACTCCCCACGACCCCACCCTCGGCCCCGAGCAAATCACATAACCCCCTGCCCACGAGCAAATCACGTAACCGGCCATCCAAAAACCAGGGCGTGGGGCGGGGCTGCCTCCCCGTATTCCTCGGTTGAGTTAATTTAGGATCTAGGCGTTCCTCTCAATCTCGTAGAGATCCGGTACTAGTACGGCCGTTTATATCCTGCCGCACGCCGCACATGAGGGTTCTTGATTCAACCTTATGCTTCCCCTTCTTGGATGTGCTCCCATGTCAAGATCGAGTCCTTGGCTGCAGGTTATCATACCCCGACGGATGCGAGGATATCGATGGACATGGATTCATGCTGGACTGCTTACTTCGGGTATGATCTTCTCCGTATCTATCCTCCATCTAGCCAAGTAGCCAACGTCTCCCCTTCTGCCCAACACAGCCCTCCGTCCCGCTGGTCATTCCTCCCTCTTGTCCAAATTGATTTAGTTACATGTTCAGCAGATCATCAGAAGGGGAAGGACTAGCAGGAGCGACGAGATCTCGTAGCAGCATATTACAAGGTAAGAATTAGGAATTATTATTAATTATTTTGTTTCTTTTAAGGATCTGTTCGTGCGCTGCCAAACCCGTGTGTGGCTATGCTTTCTTAGGTCCATCAGGAGTGAATCCCTGCGCATAGTAGAATTATTATGTTTATTTTGGTAAGGGATTAGAACAACTTATTTTATTGTTCTTACATTTTTGCAGGACTGCATGTGTTCATTTGTATTGCTGAGTACCGATATAGAAGCAACAGAAGCCAAATTGGATCCTGCAGTTAGGTGAGTAATTTCTCGTCATCTGATTTTATCAATTATTATCTGAACTCTAGGTATGGTGTTGATTTCATTGAGAATTTTTTTCACTTACATATCCAAGAGATTGGAACCTCTAGTTAGTTGAGTAATTTATTATTATCAATTTCTGTGATGGAGATTGGCGAAACCAAAAATGTCGGTATAGTCTTATTAGTTCTCTCAGATGGAGTGTTATTTGGAGATTAGTTCTTCATTTTACAGATTAACAGGTAGGCGGGAACTCAATTATGCCAAATAACAGATGTATGCCATTTGCTAATGGTAAGATATTAACAGTAGTACTTTTCAAGTGTTAAAAATCATTGCTCTGATAGTGCAATCCCCCAAAATATGAAGCTTATGTTCATTTTCCATTATGCCAGGATTGCTACCAACCTGTAGATGGACATGTAGAAGGGAAGAACTCGACATGTGGAAGAATTCATATTTCGTTTGGATATGAGTTATATCCGTACTATATATATTTCTCTGAAAGTTTGAAATGTGTTAAATTGTCATCTCGTTAGTAAACATTTTCATGTTACTTTCATTGAATAACAAATGTGTACTTATACATTAAAGATTTTCATGCAGGACAAACACATGGTACTCTGGAATCCGGATGTGTTGAGATGACTAAAGAATGAAGCTACATGATTTCAGGAGAAGTAGTTTACTATTTCAGCTGTCGTGGAAAGTTTCTTATTTTTAGGCTAAAACATTGTATTATGGAATCCATTGTAAATATTCTGTCATTTTCTTCCTTGTATTGTACATACTGAATACTTTATTTAATAAAAATGAAAGTATCTTGATTTCTTTATACAATGGATGCTTGTGTCTATGGTTGAGAGATGTGATGATACGATTATTATGAAATTACCCAAGCCATCTTCACATAAAAAAAATTATATTTCACATCCACATATAATTTTAAAAAAGCAAAAGCAGATTTGGACATGCAAGTTGCAACGCATATATGTGTTGCTGAGCTATAGGTGTATGTGTTGCTACTTTGCAATGCTTATTCACACCTCTTACCAACGCATGTGTAAGCATTCCAATTGACCCTTGCAACGTCATTTATAGCAACGCATACAACATGCGTTGGTATAGGTCCTACCAACGGTTATGTGGGCTTGTAGCAACACATATATGCGTTGCTAAAGGGGTATTCCACTTGTAGTAACATGTGAAATTCTCTAGGAAAAAAGGAGCATACATATACATACACACACATCATATGTGTTCATAATTTGAAATTTGAACTTTTAATTTTTGCGGGAAAATACTATAGATGTAGCTGGGGACCATTGGCACCTCTAGAAATTAATTTCTAGAGGCGGCTCATGTTCCGGGCCACTTCTAAAAATCTAATTCTTGGGACAGCTTGAAAGCTGCCTCTATATGTAATTGACTTCTAGAGACACATGGGTAAAGGCAGATGAAGCATCCACATCTATAAGCCCTTTCTAACCACCTCGAAAGCCTGTTTCCATATTAGTGTAGGTGCATGGAAGTGGCATCGTGCGCTCAGGGGCAAGCAGTGGCGGATCCAGGAATCAAAACCTGTGGGGCCAGCCAGTAGGAGCTATGGGGCCGAACCATATATGCTACAGTAAAATTGCACTAGATTCGTCAAAACCTGTGGGGCCAGATGGCCCCACAGGTTACACGTACGTCCGCCACTGGGGGCAAGTGTGGGCGTCGAGGCACAATGGCGATGAGTGGCTCATACTAGCACACAGAAGACTATCGAAGACTATCAGAAAACATTTACAGAGGCATGCAGCCTGCCTCCACCCTAGAGTCACTATTAATCATAACCAATAGAGGTGGCGCTTTGTGCTTATCTCTCAAAAGCCATTTAAAAAATTAGCATCCGAACCCAACACGAAGCCCATATAGAGCCTGCCGCCGAGCCAAACTGAGCCCACTGTGGAGCCGACACCACCATTGTACTCGCCTCTTGTGCCCTCCAACAAGCTACTGCCCACGGTTGCCTAGATCCACCAACGCCAGCTTTCCCCAGCCCGCACACTCTCCTATTGCGGTTGTCATTGACAGAGGAGCACTCACACCAATTGATGCACCTTCCTCGTTGGATCTAGCCATGTGTGCCACTGTAGGAGTGTTCAGGCCATGCGTCAGACCCTTATCTGTGGAGTCCGGCCGTGGGCACTACCGGAGGAGTGCTCAGGCCACGCGATAGACCCTCCGAGGCTGATATGGCCGTGGGCACTACTGGAGGGCTCCTAGGCTGCGCGCCGCCGCTAGAGGAGCGCACCTCAGACGCATGCCGCCGTTGGAGGAGCACACCGGATGTGTGACACCCACCTCGATATGGATCCGGCCGTGGGTGCCATTCAAGGGTTCCTAGGCCAGATGCCCCAGTTGGAGGACCACCCAGAACATGCACCACGTGGACGGATAAGAGCCCCGAGACATATGTCGCTGTCTTGGTTGGGTTGGGAAGCAGCGGGGGTTGGAGTGGATGGAGGGCGACAGGACTGAGGGTGCTCGGAGATGTGGAGGTGACGCTGCTCTAATCCGAGAAGGGCTGCGGGGAGGGGAGAGGGAACTGCTGAGAGATGAGAGACGGGCTGCACTGTGGGAGAATGGAGAGAGGTGGTGTGAGAGCCCCAAAACCCTAAGTGCTATATATAAGCGATTTTCTAAAACGGGCTTCCTAAAAGGTCTGCCTCAAAAAATGGACACGTTTTCAAAGGTGGGCCTCCATTAATCAATTTTTGGAGGCGGTCATTTTTCAAAGTGTCTCCAAAAATGAATAGACCATCTCTGATGTTGAAAGTCCATTTCTGGTGATGCCATCAAATTTAGCCCACATCCGTAAATAAAACTGCTAGTCTTCAAAAATCTTTTTTTTAATGGTACGTAGTCATATGAGACCACAACAGTTATTGGGAGCGAGCATAGGTGAGCAGAATGGCACGCGGAAGGGCTAGTATGGCTGCATTCACACCGGAGCAATTGCCGAGGGGGACTTTCAGTGGCAGCTGTGCACGCATGTCAGAGGCGGAGCTTTGGCAGGCAAGCTGCAGCATTGGCACTACCATCACTAGGGAGCACAGTCGCAGCAGCATCCTAACGACAGCGAGGGAGCAGCAGGGCCTATGGATGGGAACGAGTCCATATGGCCTCAACACATAAGGTTTCTTTGGTCTTTTGGAGCTGAAATAATCATTTTTGTCCATTGAGAAATCATTTCCGTCTCTCTTTCTGCAGATTGGGTGCGAGCAGTGGAGAAACAGTTGAACATCGCTCAGTGTAATGATTTGGAAAAGGTGCTATATGCATCTGGCTAGCTACAGGGGGCAGCTTAGACCAGGTGGGAGTAGGGATGAAAACGGAACAGAAATATTTTGAATTGACCGTTTTCGTTTTCTATATTATGAACCGTTTTTTAACATGAAAAATTGTCAGTTTCAATTGGTTTCACAACCATTTTCAACCATTTTTTGTACTCTTTAATTGCTAAATGTAAAAATATCCCGAACCGACCGTTTTCGTTTTTCTATATCGTAAGTCTGTTTTCGACCGTTTCCGACCGTTTTCATCCTTAGGTGGGAGTCATACCAATCTGCACGTCCTAACAATGCTCCTCCTGTCATTTGGAATGATTTTGTTAGAGATTTCAAGGCACACCATATTCCAGATGGAGTGATAGAGCTAAAACAGGAGGAGTTCAGGAACCTCAGGATGGGTCAGATGACTGTTAGTGAATACCATGATAAGTTCTCTCAGTTGGCTCGCTATGCTCCCAATGAAGTGAGAGAAGATGCTGACAAGCAGCATCTCTTTCTTAAGGGAATTTATTATGACCTTCATTTGCAGCTGAAGGGCAATAATTATGTAAATTTCCAGGAGCTGGTGAATATGGCTATTTGCTTGATAATGAGCATAGGGAGATGGATATGAAGAGAAAGATGAAAGGACAAGGTTCAGGAAGAAATACCCGCCAGCGTACTAATCCTCAGTATGGGTTTCATCAGAAGTTCCAGGGACCAGTTAGCCAGTGGAATCACCATCCAAATCAGCAATGGTCTCATAATTGGCAGAACAGTCAGTCTCAGCAACGTCTTCCCTACCAGCAGCATCAACAGTATCAGCAGAGTGGACAACAAACTTCTCGCATTGGAAGTCCCAATGCTACTCCAATGAAGAACAATGCTCCCAACACGCCTACTAGATGCTACATATGTGGTAAAGTAGGACATATGTCTTACCATTGTCCTGAGAAGCAGAACCAGCAGACCCCTCAGAGCCAGAAAAGCAACTAGAGGCAATCCGGCACGGGAAGGGTGAACCATGTGTCTTCAAACACTGCTCATGAGGCACCAGAAGTTATGATCGGTATGTTCAATGTCTATTCTACTCCTGCAACCGTTGTTTTTGATTCTGGAGCTTCACATACATTCATTTCCCACACCTTTGTTAGAATGCATGCCATACCCATGACTGTTATGAAAGAACCCCTCTTAGTAAACTCACGTGGAGGAACCATGAAAACTAATAATCGGTGTCTTCCAGTTAGTATGATTTTAAGGGTGGTAGAGTTTAAGATAACACCTATAGTGTTGAGGACATCGAGTATTGATGTGATCTTGGGAATGGACTGGATGAAACAAAATCAGGCAGTGATTCAACGTCAGCAAAAAGTAGTGGTTGTGAATGCACCTAATGGGGAGAAGATCAGTGTTGATGTAGTAGTGTAGAAGCAACGAACAACCTCAGTGAATCAGCTTGATGATGGTGCTAGCAAGGAGGATCCAATTGTTGATGAATACCCAAATGTCTTTCCAGATGATTTCCCAGGTATGCCACCTAATTGAGACATTGAATTTCTTATTGAGTTATTATCTGGAACTGCACCTATAGCTAAATGACCATATAGAATGGGGGTAGATGAATTAGAAGAACTTAAGAAACAAATTAAGGATTTGCAGGATAAATGTTTTATTTGTCCTACTTCTTCACCATGGGGTGCACCAGTTATCTTTGTTGATAAGAAAGATGGTGGTCAGAGAATGTGTGTAGATTATCGGTCACTTAATGAAGTTACTATTAAGAACAAGTACCCTTTGCCTAGAATTGATGACCTATTTGATCAGTTGAGAGGTGCTTGTGTGTTCTCTAAGATTGATTTGCGTTCTAGTTATCATCAACTGAAGATTCGTGCTTCTAACATTACAAAGACAACTTTTACTATGAGGTATGGTTTGTATGCGTACACTGTCATGTCATTTGGTTTGACCAACACACCTACCTACTTTATGTACATTATGAACAAGGTGTTTATGGAGTATCTTGATAAGTTTGTGGTGGTATTTATTGATGATATACTGGTATTCTCCAAGTCTGAGGAAGAGCAAGCTGAACATCTGAGGTCGGTATTGCAGAAACTTAGAGAGCATAAGTTGTATGCTAAGCGAAGTAAGTGTGAGTTCTGGTTAAAGGAAGTCTCTTTTCTTGGTCATGTTGTTTCTAATGGTGGAATATCACTGGATCCAGGCAAGGTGAAGGATGTATTGGATTGGAAACCACCTATTGATGTTGGTCAGATTCATAGTTTCTTGGGTTTAGCTGGATACTACAGATGGTTCATTGAAGGGTTTTTCTAAACTTGCTAAGCCTATAACAGCTCTATTTGAAAAGATTGCCAAGTTTGTGTGGTCTGATAATTGTCAAGCTAGTTTTGAAGAATTGAAGAAGAGATTGACTACAACACCTATCTTGATATTGCCATATTTGAGTAAGAAGTTCTATATTTATTGTGATGCTTCTTGTTAAGGTTTGGGGTGTGTTCTTATGCAAGAAGGCAGAGTTGTCTCTTATGCATCTAAGTAGTTGAGAAAGCATGAGCTGAATTATTCTACTCATGATTTGGAGTTAACAGCTATGGTTCATGCTCTGAAGATTTGGAGACATTATCTGATTGGGCATAAGAGTGATATGTACACCGATCATAAAAGTTTGAAGTATATTTTCACTCAGTCTGATCTGAACCTGAGGCAACATAGATGGTTGGAGTTGATCAAGGATTATGATCTAGAGATACACTATCATCCTGATAAAGCCAATGTTGTTGCAGATGCTCTTAGTAGAAGGAGTTATGCCATTGAGATGCAAGTGTTGTCTATGCCAAGTGAGTTGTGTGCTGAATTTGAACATCTGAATCTAGGAATTGTTACTAATGCAGTAGAGTTGGTGATAGAACCTACACTAGAGCAAGAAATTTGCAAGGGTCAATTGAGAGATGAGAAACTAAAGGAGATAGCAGAGAACATAGTGATTGGTAAGGCACTGGGTTTTTGAGTAGATGACAATGGAACCCTTTGGTTTGGAAAGAGGTGTGTACCTGAGGATCAGGCTATAAGGCAAGCAATTCTTCGTGAAGCTCATGAGTCAGCTTATTCTATTAATCCTGGTAGTACTAAGATGTATCTAGATCTCAAGGAGAAGTATTGGTGGGTTTGATTAAAGCGAGATGTAGCAGAGTATGTGGCAGTGTGTGACATGTGTCAGAGAGTGAAAGCTGAGCATCGGAGACCTGCAAGATTATTGCAACCAATGAAGATTCCTAAATGGAAGTGGGAAGAAGTTGGTATAGATTTCATAGTAGGATTGCTACGCACACAGAAAGGTTATGATTCTATTTGGGTGATCGTGGATCGCTTAACTAAAGTTGGTCACTTCATACCGGTTAAGACTAAGTACACTGGGCAGAAATTGGCTACATTGTATATAGAGAAGATAGTGTGTTTGCATGGAGTACCGAAGAATATTGTATCTGATCGAGGTTCGCAATATACATCACATTTTTGGAAGGTTGTACATGAATCTTTGGGAACAAAATTGAATTTTAGTACAACATATCATCCACATACAGATGGACAAGCTGAAAGAACAAACTAGGTACTAGAAGACATATTGAGAGCTTGTGCATTGCAGTATTGAACTAGTTGGGATAAGAGTTTGCCTTATGCAGAGTTCTCCTACAACAATAGCTATTAGTAGAGTCTTAAGATAAATAAAGAAGGATTTTCAATGATTATTGTTGAATTTCGAGTTGATGTCCTTGTTAAGGGGTCCTATTTTCTCTTGTTGCCATACATAATCTATACATTGTTTGTAGACTAAAAAGAATGGAAGATGTCAACCAGAGAAGAAATACATTGCAATGACAAAAAAACTTAATAAATTTTTTTTGTGTAATCGGCAAGCTAATTGTAGTTCATGCTTGCTGCAGTAGCGTTAGCACCAGCAATATACTATATAATGAAATTATTTATAGGTCTCTTACACTTGATCGCAGAAATTTCATTATATGTCTCACCTCCATTACCAGAGATTCTATGAATTATTCATTTTGTAAGACTAAAATTTGAAACCAACCAAACTACCTCCTAGTATGTGCAATTGCAAGAAGCAAAGCATATTCATTACTTCATATAGTTAGAACTGCACATAGTTTGTAGGAGAGACCTGGTTAGGGAAATTCCTTTTTTCTAACTTGAATGGCATTGGAGTACATGCACTCCATGAATGTGATTCACTATGACATGATGAAGTCGACAACCTGTTTTTTCTTTTTGCAAGAATATATTCCTTTGACCACCATTGTGGTAATCACACTGCCTTAACTTCATTTCTTACGTAGAGACTTATGCAACCTATGTTGATATAATTATTGGTGTGTTCAAAGAATAAGGTCCCCATAAATGTAGGCACCTACCTTTGGTCTAAGCTTCAAAGCTTATCGTTCTTAATCCAACTTAATTCTGTTTTCACTAATCTGTAGTACTGATCGAGTATATAGCCATTGCAGGTCTAAAAGATCAGTCGAATGTTCTGGACATCACCTAACGCAAGAAGATAACGTTGGTAGATCAGTAACGGTAGCTAGAATTGAGAATTTATGTTTTATAGGTGGCTAAATATTTCTAATGTATCTTTTTGTTAACATTTTGGTGGTATAATACACATTCTCTGAAAGGTGTATTGGCATATGTATAGGACAAATTTCTATAATGTACTGAAAATGATGTAACGAATTAGAGTCTCTCTTAATTATCTTGTTGTACTCTATTTATGTGACAAAATACCATCGTAGTGTGGTTGTTTTCATGCGCATCCCTCAAATATAGCCGTAGTGTTAGCACGGGCACTATACTAGTTGTAGTAGTGATACTCGATGTTGAGAACCCAGGCACCACTTGTTCATCATGTTCATAGATCGACGAGGAGTAGGCGTCGCTGCATGTTTCACAAAATGCCTATTCCTCAATCGACAGTGCCTCTAAGCGTACCATCTGACCCATATTTTATTTGAGATGCAGCCGAAATCAATTAAGATCTTGTGACCCGTTTGTAAGATAACTCTATCGATAAGCCTCAACCCTAGTCTAGGGGGTAGTCGATATACCAAACAAAAGGTATCCTCGATGTGTGTCACACGGACGAAGTTGTACTCGATGTATGGTACTTGTAACACCCAAAAATCTTAAAAGTTTGAATTAGAAGAAATTTGGAGTTAAAATAAATTTAGTTATGAGTTTAAATGATTTAGATAATATTTAATGGGGATAAAAATTTAAAATAATAGGTGGAATATTTGATGATGCATTCATGTTGTTGCATTTGATTTATTTTGAGGTGTGGTTTTAGTTTTATTTGATTTGAATTCAAAATTCATTTAAAAATGGCTTTGGAAAACAAATTTATAAAAAAAGTGAACTTACCTCCTTACCTGCGGCCCGGTGGCCTAGAGGCCCGCCCGAGCCGAACCGAGCCGGCCTGCTTCCTCTCTTCCTCCTTGTTTTGGGCCTCCGAGCCAAGCAGCCGTATTCCCCTCCCGCTCTCTCTCGTGTGTGGGCTGGCCCAGGAGGCATCACGGGCGCGCCTTCATTCTTCTTTGTTTCGCTGACAAACGGGTCCTGCTGTCAGCCGCATCCCCTACCTTCGTGTCGTAACCAAGCCGGAGATGAGCTCGGTCACAACCGAATCCACCGAGGAAACCGGGATTTCTACCCGAACACGTTGAATTGGAGCTACAAACGTGTAGCGCTTGCCCCCTCTCCTTGTTTTCCATCTAAACTTTGAGCCAAACCACTTGAAACCGAGCTTCGTTGGTTGGAAACCCTAGGAAGTCGCGGTTGTACGTCGTCGGAGATTGCCGGTGAACCCGCGCCTCTTTTCTTTGCATTGGTGAGATTGCCACCCTTCTCTCTTCCTTCCCATGCTCTTCTTTAGGTATTTAGTGCTTTGAATCGTGAGTTTGCGAAGTTCCAGTGAGCCGGCAATGGCGCCGCCGCCATCCCGAGCCGTGTGTCGTCCTCGGTCGGTCATGGTCTTCCTAAACCGCGTAGATGTGTTCGTGTTGAGCTCCGCACCCGATTGGTACTAGCCGTGGGTCAATTGGTGGTCAGAAACGGTGAAGACGAGGATCTCCGGCGAGCCGTTCGCGCCGGCCATGGCAGCCACCGGCCGGTGATGAGGATGCCGGCGCCCTCTCTCCTTTGACTGGAGACGAATCCAGCCGTCCAAGATTAGATCAAGAGCTCCGATTAGAAGATACCCTTTCGACCGCAATTTTGCTAAAGAGCCCTTGACTTTCATTGTATTAGAACCCGCAGTCCCTTGGCATAATTCCCGAAGTACGTTTCTTTGTTTTGAAGACGTATTTCTTCTCGGTAATTTGAAAATACGTTTTCTAATATTTACAGTTTTGCCACTAAACTTGATTTAGTCGTAAAATCTTCGTTTTAACTCCGATTTGACCCGTTCAAGTTGCGTTAGATTCATTTTTGTGAGCTCTAAATGTTAGTATAGTTGTACAGTAGGTTTGGAAAATTTAATTTTCCAGTTTATATTAAAGTATTTAATTATCTATAGGGAATCATAGAAAATTCATAACTTTCACATCTTAAATCTGAATTTCCTGATCTTTACGTTTGTGTGATCGTAGGAACGTGTAGAAGAGTTTTACAAACTTTATATACTGTTTTGCTACTGTTGGTATACTGTTCTAATTATGTTTCTTTGTTTGCTTCGTGTATGATTGCTCGGATGATTATGTGATGATGTTTGGTGATCGAGTATAGACGGTGAGTAGTTTCTTGACGATCCGGAGTATTATTTTGAGCTAGATCAGCAGGGTCAACAGGAAAGCTTTGATCAAGGCAAGTATAACATGGGACCATCCTTGTTACCTATTCACTAAAATTATCATACATATGCATGTGTCTTCCTTGACAACCTTAGAGATTATAACTTAGTGATTGTTACCTTGATTCCTTGTCAACCTTGGGGATGCATTTGGGTAGCTTTTGCTAGTGCTTAATTATGAACAATGATCTTGTAATTTGATTAATGAATTAAACAATCAACCATTAAGATGTTTTTATTACTGTTGAAAAGGGGGCTAGAGCAAGGGGTTATATTGTTGCTCTGGTTTCTCTCCATAAGGACTTATCTGTACGTGGTCATCCAGGACATACAGTACAGCTGTGGGGGCTACATGGCTCTGGCTTTAGTTGTTTAAAGTACCTTTTCTAGCCTATTAGTGGTTACCTTAAATAGCGTAAGAATGACTTGCCACGTTGGGTGTAGGACAGCCTCTAGTCTTATGAGTATAGCCATGAAGGAAGTGTGCCATTTGAAAAGGGGGGTTCCTACATCTGCCTGCCGAGTGAATCTAATGGCCCTAACTTGTTAGACAAACCTTTAAGTGGCTTTATATGAATTCCGGTGCTTTGGGCCTAGCTACCCCAGGTATTTGGAAGTCATGACTCACAGTGAAAGTGTACACCTCTGCGCAGAGTTAAAAACTGGTATACTAGCCGTGCCCACGGATACGGGCGGCCTTGGAACATCTACGGATAGATGATCACTATTGTTATATCATGTTTAATTGAAGCTGTTATTATTATGCTCATGTTAATACTGTTCATTATCATTATTACAATTGATCATTGATTCATTAATGGGAAGTGGAATATCTTGATGCTACTCAATTGCTAAATATATGATGATTAAAAGCTAAACATAGTTAAATAGTGTCTAGCCTTTTGTGCCACATGAACCTTATGTTGTATTTGCGGAGTTCGACATGGACTGACTCTTGCTATTTCCACCATAACAGATAAAGAATATGATGATGATTATCGTAATGAGTACTAGTCTTGGTGTCAACCAGTCAACCGTGTCCCTGTGTTTGGAGTTTCGCTGAAGATCTACTACTAGTTACTACAAATTATTGTATAAGACTATGTGTTAAATATTTATTTGCTATGTAATAAACACTGTGATGATACTATGTAATTTGTCTACTTATGTGTGCGACCGAATCTTGGGGCGCACATGAGTCTTTTATGCATCCTATTTTTGTCCTTAAAAATGGGTGTGACAGATTGGTATCAGAGCCGAGTTGACTGTACGACGCAAGCCTAGTTAGAATGGTCGTCATTAGTGTCTATGCTTCACCTATTTCATGCTTAATTCTTTCACCTTGATAATTGTTAAATTATTATGCTTCTTCTATCTTATTCTATTGCGAAAATATATTGATTCTATCTAATATATGTCAAAATTCTCGTAGATGCCTCCTCATCCTCGTATGTCCGTTGCTCAGTACGTTGGTCGCTTCAAACCCTAGGAACCCCATATTGATGGTGACCAAGAGATATCGGATACCGAATCAAGAGTGGGAGATACCTCAAAGGAGAATTCAGTCATGGGATGGACCACGAAGCATCACATCATGGTTCCTAAAGCTGATGTTTTCTTCCATGACATGCTGATAAGAACTTTGGATAATTATTACTACGACTGGGAAGCTACGTTGGAGTATCACTGCAAGGAGTATAATCATCCATTGATGGGCTCTTACTGGGAGACTGAGCTATGGGTCAAGACAATGGATCCTACCACTAAGGAGCTTAAGGTGGAGTCAAAGTTCATCACCCGAGTAAGCCGGGCAACTGTAGAAACAAGTATGGAAGATGTCGCCTATAATGCGTTTGTCTATTACCATGGTCTTCGCTCGGACAGG
The DNA here is from genome assembly GCA_038087645.1 of Saccharum hybrid cultivar R570. Classification (NCBI taxonomy): domain Eukaryota; kingdom Viridiplantae; phylum Streptophyta; class Magnoliopsida; order Poales; family Poaceae; genus Saccharum; species Saccharum hybrid cultivar. The sequence goes on from JAQSUU010000795.1 coordinate 2,682,367, forward strand.
ACGTTGCAGGGTGCACTCCGGCATTTCCCCTGTCTCTTACATGACAAGGGTGTTTAGACCATGCCACTCGCTGATGATTCATCCTTGACACTACAAGCCACAGTGGGACTAGTTCGTGAGTTGGCTCTTCATGAGGCGGATTTGAAGGATGAGTTGCTAAAGGAAAAGAAACATAAAGAGCAAGCTTATAAGGATATCGATGGATTAAGGGCTGCGCTAGGTCTTCCCAAGAATTATGAGAAGCTCAATTAAAATTAGGAAATCCCTATGTAATAGGAATGATATTAGTTGCGAGTCAATTTGAGTTTGGTAATGTCGAGCATTAGTATGTGGTGTGAACAATTGTGTGTTTGATGGATTGTTATTATGATAATGTGTGATTTGGATCTTTGTAATGAGTGCTGGAACTTCATGGACATGTCAACAAGTTCCATAGTTAAGAATAATTAGTTTGATCATGATTATATAGTTGGGATCGGGGTAAACTTGGTTCTGTCTTTTGCTGATTTCTAGATCAGTCTGGGATATTTCGGGAATAACTAAAAATCTGTTCATGAGAAATTTATGAACTTTTACTAGGAATAATTAGACTTCTGTATCTTTCCAACCCCGCAAGAATCATCTTTTTATCTATTATGGGCTAAGAGATATACCTGTTCCAAGTTGGGGTCACTAGGCAGTCTGGAATTCTGAAACAGTTTCAGTTAAGCTCAGTTTTTTATTAATCTATCGACAAAATATGGAAAAGTGATGTTAATGAAAGTTGTAGATAATTTCATAAGATTTCCAACCATGTAAAGATCACCTTAATTGGATTTCTGTAACTCGAGATATGGCAGATTTACTGAGTTGCTGAAATTGAAATTCGCCCAGAGAATTCAGTTTACTTATCTATGGTATACATCATTTAGGATAATACTGAGCTTCGTTTTTGGTGCTTTGAAAACAGATGACAGCTAGAGGTCGTGGCAGAGGTCGTGGAGGTGCTAACCCACCCATTACTATGGAGGAACTCGTGAATACACAGAATCAGATGATGCAGATGTTCATGCAGCATCTGCAGAACAACCCCCCTACAGGAGGACCGTCACCTGTTCATGTGAGAGACAAGTGTGGTGAATTTTTGAAAGGACGTCCTCCAGTGTTCTCTCATGCTGCTGATCCTTTGGAGGCGGATGATTGGGTGCGAGCGGTAGAGAAACAGTTGAACATCGCTTAATGTAATGATCTGGAAAAAGTGTTATATGCATCTGGCCAGTTACAGGGAACAGCTCAGACTTGGTGGGAGTCATATTAAGATGCACGTCCCGTCAATGCTCCTCCTGTCACTTGGAATGAATTTGTTAGAGATTTTAGAGCTCGCGATATTCCAGAAGGTGTAATTGAGCTGAAGCAGGAATAATTCAGAAATCTCAGGATGAGACAGATGAGTGTCAGTGAGTATCATGACAAGTTCACGCAGTTGGCTCGCTATGCTCCCAATGAAGTGAGGGAAGATGAAGATAAGCAGCGTCTCTTTCTCAAGGGAATTTATTATGATCTTCGTTTGCAGCTAAAGGGTAATAATTATGCCAGTTTCCAGGAGCTTGTGAATAAGGCTATTATGCTGGATAATGAACGTCGAGAGATGGGCAGAAAAAGGAAGATGAAAGGACAAGGTGTTGGGAATAATAATCGCCAACGAACAAATTCTCAGCATGGGTTTCATTCGAAATTTCAAGGACCAGTCAGTCAGTGGAACCGCAATTCAAATCAACAGTGGTCTCAGAATCGGCAAAGTAATCAGTTTCAGCAACGACCTCAGTATCAGCAGAACAGACAGTTCCAACAGCAGAGTGGTCAGCAAACTCCACGCCAGGGTAATTCTAACTCTACTCCAATGAAGACCAGTGCACCTAGTACTCCTAATTTGTGTTATCACTGTGGAGAACCTGGACACTATGCTAATCATTGTCCCAAGAAGCAGAATCAACAGACACCGCAGGGACAGAGGTCATCCAATACTGGAAAGGTGAATCATGTGTCTACTGAAACATCACAGACGGAGCCTGAAGTAATGCTTGGTACGTTCAATGTTCATTCTACCCCTGCAACCATTCTTTTTGATTCTAGAGCTTCGCATACCTTTATTTCAAACATTTTTGTTAAGATGCATAGTGTATCCATGCTTGCCATGAAAGAACCTCTCTTAGTAAATTCACCTGGGGGTACCATGCAAACCACTAATAGATGTCTTCCAGTTAGTATGGTTTTAAGGGGGTAGAGTTTAAGATAACTCCCATAGTGTTGAGGATATCTGGTATTGATATGATTTTGGGAATGGATTGGATGAAACAAAATCAGACAGTGATTCAGTGTCAGCAGAAGGTAGTAGTTGTGAATGCACCTAATAGAGAGAAAATCAGTGTGGATGTAGCAGTGCAGAAGCAACCAACAGCTGTAGTGAATCAGCTTGCTGATGATGCTAGTAAAGAGAATCCAGTTATCAATGATTTTCCAAATGTTTTTCCCGATGATTTGCCAGGTATGCCACCTGACCGAGACATTGAATTTCTTATTGAATTATTACCTGGAACTGCACCCATAGCTAAACGACCATATAGAATGGGAGTAGATGAATTAGAAGAACTTAAGAAACAAATTAAGGAATTACAAGATAAAGGTTTTATTCGTCCTAGTTCATCACCTTGGGGTGTGCCAGTTATATTTGTTGATAAGAAAGATGGTAGTCAGAGAATGTGTGTGGATTATCGGTCGCTTAATGAAGTAACCATCAAGAACAAGTATCCTTTGCCCAGAATTGATGACTTGTTTGACCAGTTGAGAGGTGCTTGTGTGTTCTCTAAGATTGATTTGTGTTCTGGTTATCATCAGTTGAAGATTCGTGCCTCTGATATCGCAAAGACAGCTTTTACTACGAGATATGGTTTGTATGAGTATACGGTTATGTCGTTTGGTTTGACCAATGCACCTGCCTAATTTATGTACATGATGAATAAGGTGTTTATGGAGTACCTTGATAAGTTTGTGGTGGTATTTAATGATGATATATTGGTATTTTCCAAGACGGAGAAAGAGCATGCTGAACATCTGAGGCTGGTATTGCAGAAACTCAGAGAGCATAAGTTGTATGCTAAGCGAAGTAAGTGTGAGTTTTGGTTGAAGGAAGTCTCTTTTCTTGGTCATATTATCTCTAATGGTGGAATATCAGTAGATCCAGGCAAGGTAAAGGATGTTTTGAATTGGAAGCCACCTACTGATGTGGGAGAGATTCGTAGTTTCTTGGGTTTAGCTGGATATTACAGACGGTTCATTGAAGGGTTTTCTAAACTTGCTAAACCTATGACATCTCTATTAGAGAAGAATGCCAAGTTTGTATGGTCTGATCAGTGTCAAGCTAGTTTTGAAGAATTGAAGGAGAGATTGACTACTGCACTTGTCTTGGTATTGCCAGATTTAAGTAAGAAGTTTTCTATTTATTGCGATGCTTCTCGTTAAGGCTTGGGGTGTGTTCTTATGCAAGAAGGTAGAGTTGTTGCCTATGCATCTCGGCAGTTGAGAAAGCATGAGCTGAATTATCCTACTCATGATTTGGAGTTAGTAGCTATAGTTCATGCTTTGAAAATTTGGAGACACTATTTGATTGGACATAAGAGCGATATATACACTGATCATAAGAGTTTAAAGTATATTTTCACATAGTCTGATTTAAACTTGAGGTAACATAGATGATTGGAGTTGATCAAGGATTATGATCTAGAGATACACTATCATCCTGGTAAGGCTAATGTTGTAGCTGATGCTCTTAGCAGAAAGAGTTATGCTAATGGGATGCAAAGGTTGTCAATGACAAGTGAGTTGTGTACTGAATTTGCATATCTGAATTTGGGAATTGTTGCTAATACAATGGAATTAGTAACAGAACCTACATTAGAGCAAGAAAGATACAAGGGTCAGTTGAAGGATGAGAAACTAAAGAAGATAGCAGAGGATATAGTGATTGGTAAGTCACCAGGGTTCCGAATGGATGATAATGGGATTTTGTGGTTTGGAAAGAGGTTGTGTGTACCTAAGGATCAGTCCATTAGGCAGGGAATCCTTCGTGAAGCTCAAGAGTCAGCTTATTCTATTCATCCCGGAAGTACTAAGATGTATCTGAATCTCAAACAGAAGTACTTGTCACACCCATTTAACGACCAAATGGAGTGCATACTTGTCACACACGGTTTTCTAAAGAACAAAACCAGGCTAATCATATGTGTTCCCAGGAAGTCCACACATATGTCAGAATGAAAAAGTATCAAAACAATGTTTATATAAAGCGAAAAATATACTATATTAACACTTACAACTATCAGAGTGTCGTGGAACGGTCACTAATCTTTTCTTCAGGCTCCAACATCACAGGGACGGCTGACTGGGGGTAACATATGCCTAGCACTTCTATTAGTCTTTTGGAAACCCCACTACATTTTTATCCTTCTTCTGAGCAGCACCTTACTACACACTGGAGTGTAGGGGAAATAGCAAGAGTGAGTCCATGTCGAACTCAACAAATATAACTTGGGGTTCATTAGGCTCAAAGGCATAACATAGGTTTATCAGCATGTAGCTTTTAATTAGCATTATTTTAGTATATCAATAATATCAAAAGTGTCTCAATGTAACAATAAACATATGATCCATGTGAAATGATTAACAAATAGCAAAAACATATCCATTATTAATGATCCACTATTCCATAAGGGTCCAAGGCCACTCGTGACCGTGAGCATGGCTGTTATAACAGTTTTACACTCTACAGAGGTTGTACACTTTCACTGTGAGTCATGTTGCCCATATGCCCGGGTTAATTACTCCCAAAACACTTTCAAGGTGAGCAGGCAGGGAAACACTATGAAGCCTTTCGAAGGTTCGTCTAACAAGTTAGGGCCGCTAGGTTTCCAAAGTCAGTCTGTGTGATTCACCACGCAGGGATCCACAGTCTGCTCTACCCCATTTGCGCCATAAGGGTAACCTCTAACAAGCTAGAAAAGGTCCTTCTATATGACTAAAGCCAGAGCCATTTTAGCCCTCACAGTTGTACTGTAAATCCCGGATTTTCGCTTACAGATAAGTCCTTATGGAGAGTAACGAGAGCACCAAATAACCCCATGCTCTAGTACCCTTTAACAGCAATAAAAGTCATCTTTTAGTGTTTATTGCATATTCCATTAGTCAAATTACATGATCATAGTTCATGTTGAGCACTAGCAATACTAATCCATGTAGTATAATAGGTATCAAGGAATAAGATCAACTCTAAGTCATCCTTAACAAGGAATATATGCATAATGATATTATTTGCTTAATATGAATAGGACAACAAGGATAATCCCATGCTATACTTGCCTTACTCAAACTGGTCCTGGTGATCTTGTTCGTAGTAAAACTCCTGATCTCCAACGAATTGCTCACCGTCTATTCTCGATCAATAATAGCAACAACATTCATCCAGAACAATCATGCATAAACAAACAAGACTATAATTAGAACAGTAATTACTTTAATTCAAGCTCGAAAATAAATTATCATAAACCTACTGAACAGTCCTACTAACATATAGAGCTCTTAATTACGAACCTAACGCAATTTGAACGGATCAAATCGGAGTTAAAACTGATGAATTATGACCAAAACAAACTCAGTGACAAAACTGTAATTAGCTAAAAACGTATTTCGAATGAACTGAGATCAAACTACGCTTTCAAACGGATATTACGCAATACGGAAGTACGTTTTGGACTACGGGTTAATCAATTGAAAAACTCAAGGTTTTTTTTAGCAAAATGCACAGCCGAAACGGTATCTTCTGATATCAGCCGTTGGATTCAAGGTAGATGGCACAGATCGGATCGGGACGAACGGGGCGGCGATCCGGCCAGAAAAATTACGCCAGCGACCAAATCCACGGCGGCGCCATCGCCGGAGTTCACTAGAACTCGAACCCCGGCATCATTCGACAAGATAAAAGTACCGGGATGGAGTACAAGGCAATGCGATCTCACCTCGCGCAACAATGGAGCCGAGGACGAAGCAAAAGGCGGCGCACTGCTCGGTATGGCGGGCGGTCACGGCGGTGCTCCGAGCAATGCCATCTCGGGATGGTTCCGGAGCTCCGCGTCAAGATAGGATGGGGCGGAAGGATCACGGGCTCGATTTTTATAGCCTGAAGGCGTCTCCACGGAAGGAAAGGGGAGATTGAGGGGAGGATTCGGTTTCGGTAGTTTAGGAAAGCGATGACGGCGTCGGCTTGAGGAAGGAGGCACGCCTGACAGATGGGTCCGCAATGTCAGCGACACAATCGGAGAAGGGAAACGCGGCAGCGTGTTGCTGGGCCAGCGGTGCACGCGCGAGCCAGGCCGCGGGCGAGAATGGGCTCGACCCAGGCGGAACGCGACGCGCGCGCGCTGAGGGGGGGATGGGCCGCTCGGCTCGGAAGGTAAGCAGGTCACGGGAAAAGAAATGGACTGCCAGGCCAAAAGCGAGGGAAATGAAGATTTTTGTTTTCTTTTTCCTTTTCAATTATTTCAAAGTATTTTCAAATGATTTTGAAACCTAATTTGAATTTAAATCAAACGACTCATCACAAAAATTTAAATGCAACGGCATGAATGCACAAACATGTTTCTACTCTTATATTAAATTTTAAGTTAATAAAAATTATTATTACTCTAAATTTGTATGGTCACAAAATTGTATAAAATCGTATTTTCCTATTTTTTAAATATCCAAAATTTTAGGGTGTTACAATTCTACCCCCTTAAGATGAATCTCGTCCCAAGATTCAATTGATGCTTACTCGAACAGTTGCGGGTAGGTTTTCCTTAGATCCTCTTCTCTTTCCCAAGTGGCCTCACCCTCTATGTACCGATTCCACTGAACCTTACACATTTTGATAGTTCGACTTCTCGTGACTTTTCAGCAGTCTCTAGAATTTTAACTGGAAACTCTTCATATGTGAGGTCCTCGTTAACAGTGAGCTCCTCTAATGGAATCTGCTCCTCTGGTACTCGCAAACACTTCTTAAGTTGGGATACATGAAACACATCATGTACACCTGCCAAACTCTCTGGTAATTCCAACTGATATGCCACTTCACCACGTCTCTCTACAAATCTTGAAAGGTCCAATATACCTTGGTGCCAATTTCCCTTTCTTGTTGAACCTTTTCACACTCCTCATTGGCGATACTTTCAAATATACATAATCCCCTACTTCAAAAGTCAACTCTCTTCTCCGAGTATCAGCGTAACTCTTTTGTCTGGACTGAGCTATTTTCAGATTATCCCTAATCATTCTTACTTTCTTTTCAGCATCCTTGAGTACATCAGGCCCAAACACTTGACTTTCCCCTATCTGATTCCAGAACAACGGGGTTCTACACTTTTGTCCATACAGAGCCTCAAACGGTGCCATCTGAAGACTCTTCTGATAACTATTGTTATATGAGAATTCTACATAAGGCAAACTCTTATCCCAACTAGTACCATATTATAAAGCACAAGCTCTCAACATATCCTCCAATATCTGATTAATTCTCTCTGTATGTCCATCTATCTATGGATGGTAGGCTGTACTAAAATTTAGCTTGGTTCCTAGTGATTCATGTATCTTTTGCCAATAATGAGATGTAAACTGGGTACCCCGATCAGACACAATTTTCTTAGGAACTCCATGTAGACTCACTATTCTTTCCATATACAATTCTGCCAACCTTGCACTGCTATACGTAGTCCTAACTGGTAGAAAATGAGCAACCTTTGTTAGGCGATCTACTATTACCCAAATTGAATCATACCCTCTCGGAGTACGTGGCAATCCAACTATAAAATCCATACCAACCTCTTCCCATTTCCATTCGGGTATCTGCATAGGTTGTAACAATCCTGCAGGTCTCTGATGTTCAGCTTTCACCCTTTGACATGTGTCACACAAAGCAACATACTCAGCAACATCTCTTTTCAAACCATACCACCAATACTTCTCTCTTAGATCCAGATACATCTTAGTACTCCCCGGATGTATGGAATAAGCTGACTCATGAGCTTCACTCAAAATTGCCTTTCTGATAGTCTTATCCTCTGGCACACACAGCCTTTTTCCAAACCATAATGTACCCTTATCATCCTTATGGAATCCTGGTGATTTACCCTTCACTATATTCTCTGCTATCTCTCTCAATTTTGAATCTTTTATCTGAACCTTGCGTATCTCTTGCTCCAGAGTAGGTTCTAGTACCAATTCTACTGCATTGGTGGTAAACCCTAAGTTCAAATGCTCACATTTAGCACACAACTCTCTTGACCAGGGCATTACTTGCATCTCATTAGTGTAGCTTTTCCTACTAAGAGCATCAGCAACAACATTAGCCTTTCCTGGGTGATAATGCACCTCCAGATCATAATCCTTTACCAATTCCAATCATCTACGTTGCCTCAAGTTCAGATCTGATTGAGTGAAAATATACTTCAGACTCTTGTGATCGGTGTATATATCACTTTTATGTCCAATCAAATAGTGTCTCCATATCTTTAATGCATGAACCACTGCAGCTAATTCCAAGTCATGAGTAGGATAATTTAATTCATGCTTTCTCAACTGTCTCGATGCATATGCCACAACTCTACCTTCTTGTATAAGAACACATCCTAAACCCAAACGAGATGCATCACAGTAAATAGAGAACTGTTTACTCAGATCTGGCAAAATTAATACTGGTGCAGTGGTCAATCTTTTCTTCTGTTCCTCAAAATTAGCCTGACACTTCTCAGACCACACAAACTTGGCATTCTTCTCCAGTAGTGCAGTCATTGGCTTCGGAAGCTTAGAAAATCCCTCTATAAATCTCCTGTAATAGCCTACTAATCCCAAGAAACTACGGATCTCACTTGCATTGGTTGGTGGCTTCCAGTCCAATACGTCTTTCACTTTGCTAGGATCTACTGATATCCCTCCATTTGAGACAACATGACCAAGAAAGGAAACTTCCTTCAACCAAAACTCACATTTACTCCGCTTAGCATATAACTGATGTTCTCTGAGCTTTTGCAAGACTAACCTCAAATGTTCAGCATGTTCCTCCTTAGTCTTGGAGAATACTAGAATATCATCAATGAATACCACTACAAACTTGTCTAGATATTCCATGAATACCTTATTCATCAAATACATAAAGTATGCAGGAGCATTAGTCAGACCAAAAGACATCACTGTATACTCATATAACCCATACCGTGTGGTAAAAGCTATCTTTGGGACATCACTAGCACGAATCTTCAACTGATGATATCCAGAACGAAGATCAATCTTGGAGAATACACAAGCACCTCTTAACTGATCAAACAAGTCATCAATCCAGGGCAACGGGTAATTATTCTTGATGGTAACCTCATTGAGAGACCGATAATCTACACACATCCTCTGAGTACCATCTTTCTTATCCACAAAAATCACTGGTGCTCCCCAAGGTGAAGAACTAGGATGAATGAAACCCTTATCCTACAATTCCTTAATTTGTTTCTTAAGTTCTTCTAATTCATCTACTCCCATTCTATATGGACGCTTAGCTATAGGTGCAGTTCCAGGTAATAATTCAATAATATATTCAATGTCACGGTATGGCGGCATACCTGGCAATTCCTTAGAAAACACATCGGAGAACTCTTACACAAGCTGGTCCTCCATGTTGGCACCATCAGTAAGCTGGTTCACTGTAGCGGTCTCCTGTTTCTGCACTTTCACATCAACTCTGATCCTATCTCCCTTTGGTGTTGTCAACACTATTGATTTCCCTTTGCACTGAATCTCTGCTTGTTGTTGAATCATCCAATCCATTCCCAAGATAAGATCAATCCCAGCTGTTCTCAATACTATAGGACTCACCTTAAACTCTACCCCCCTTAGAATGAGACTAATCGGGAGACAACGATAAGATGTTGGCATACTTCCACCAGGTGAGTTTACTAATATAGGATTCTTCATGGCACACAAATGAATTCTATGTATTCTAACAAATGATTGTGATATGAAAGAATATGATGCTCCAGAATAAAAAAGAACAGTGGCGGGAGTGGAATGGACATCGAACGTACCAAGCATAACTTCTGGTTCCTCCACTGTGGTTTCCTAGGACAAGTGGTTCACCCTTCCAGTATTAGATGCAGGCTTCTGGTGACTACCCTACCTCTGTGGAGTCTGCTGGTTGATCTTCTCAGGGCAATTGTAGGACAAGTGACCCTCTTTTCCATATCAGAAACACTTGTTGGGGGTATTGGGAGCACTGGTCTTCATTGGAGTATTATTGGAAGGACCCTGACGCTGTGGCTGATTCGCACTCTGCTGCGAAGGGCGTTGGTTACCATTCTGTGACTGGAATGGGGGACGTTGCGGGAACTGATTGCGAAAAGGGACCTGACCACGATTCCACTGACCAGAAGGAGGCCTCTGTTGATTACCCTGCTGAAAACCAGTACGAGGACGAGTGTTCCTACCAGAAGTCTGTCCCTAAAGCCTTTTCCTCTTGGCATCCATCTCCTTGCGCTTGTTGTCCACCACGATAGCGCGGTTCATAAGTGTCTAAAAATTGGGATAAGTATTGGACATCAGCTGCAATTGTAGTCCATCATACAATCCCTTTAAAAAGCGGCGCTGCTTATCATTGTCATTGGCCACCTCATGTGAAGCATATCGTGACAACTGGGCGAACTTGTCATGATACTCAGCTACAGACAATGACCCTTGGGTCAAATTCCGGAATTCCTCTGCCTTCAGTTCTATTATCCCTTCTGGTATATGATAAGCTCTGAAGTTCTCTCTAAACTCCTGCCAAGTGACTGCGGGAGCATTAGCGGGACGACCATACTCATATGATTCCCACCAGTCCTGAGCTTCTCCCTGGAGTTGTCTAGAAGCAAACAACACCTTCTGTCGGTCATCACATTGAGCAATGTTGAGTTGTTTTTCCACGGCACGGAGCCAATCATCCGCTTCCAATGGATTAGCGGTATGCGTGAACACCGGGGGATGACCCTTCAAAAACTCACCACGCTTATCACGTGGTGGTGCTCTAGCAACCGGATGATTATGTTGGTTTCTGCACCAATTGTTGCATAAGTTGCGTCTGTACTGCCAGAAGTTGCTCAATAGTTGGTGGCGGTGGCTGTGGTGGATTTGGGGGAACACCTCCATGACCCCTGCCTCTTCCTCTTCTGGCCATCTGCCATCAAGAATGCAACTTTGAGTTTTCCAGGTTATCAACCACTTATAAAATAAAGAATGAGTTCTGAAAGTTTTCTGGGCGAATATCAATGTTATCAGTTCAGTAAATCAATCATATCTCGAACTAAAGAAATAGAGGCGTGCTTTATATGGTTGGAAAGCTTATGAAGTTCCCCACAACTTCTATTTAGACCATAAGACCAGATTCTGACGTTAAGTTAATGAGAATTAAGGCGCAACAGAAACTGTTCCAGATTCTAGACTGTGCAGAAACTTTAACTTGTGACAGTTATATCTCTCGAACCAGATCAGATAAAAAGGTGATTCCAGTGGCTTTTGAAAATTGCTTAAGCCTAGTTTCTCTCATAAAAATTTCAGAAATGTTGCATGAACCGTTTTTGAACCATATCAGAAATATTGCAGACTGCTCCAGAAAACAGCAAGGACAGAAACGAGATAATAAAAAACCCAACTATTATTCCCTTGACTAGTAGACTTTTTATTCTTAAAAATGGAACTTGTAGACATGCCTATAAGCCCCATCACTCATAACAAAAATCCAACTCACACATAAGCATAATGATAAAGCAACTATCACACAAAAGTTGAAACCACATGACAGACTCGAAGACTCAACTGACGTTACTAAGAACGTTCTTATTACATAAAGGACTCCTATTTTCTACTAGCGTGGCTCATGCTCTAATGTCTCATAAATCTTGGTCATGCCTTGGTTTGCTCGGAGTTCATCAATCATTGCTTGGCACCTCTTGATGGTCTTCCCCTGTGCCTTCACCATCTCCTCTAACTGCAGCTTCCTCTCCATCATGTCAAAGACAAAGTTCACCATCACCTGAGGAAGTGGTTCTAACTGCACTGGATCCATCATGGCCCATCCAAGATCGGGGTGTGCACGAGGGAGGTAGCGGTGAATATCTTGCTTCATGTTGTCAAAGCGAAGGTAGCGAAGGCCCATACATGCTTCAAAAGTAGCATCTTCAATGTTATCCTCCATGGTAGCTCGACGACCCATGTGAGCATACATCCTGTCCAGCTGGTATGCCCCTTTTTCTTCATCCTTAGGAAAAAAGCTCGCTCTTGCCTTCCAGTAAGTGTCCTCCAGCGGATGGGTGTACTCCCAACAAACGTACTCCATAGCTGGGTGCCAATCAGCGAAGTAGGCAGAGAGCATTCCCACAAGTCGATGGTGAGAAACAGCATTTCCTCCAGCCTTGTGGTAAATCTTCACAGTCCAACCCATTGGAGGGGGTGGCACATCCTCAGCAGCTGCACCAGGTGGGGGAGACGGGGGGTTGCTCTCCTCCATTGGCTTCCTCCTCTTCATCATCTTCAATCTCGATGATCTTAGGGTGTTCTTCAGGCTTGGGTTCTTCCTAAGGAGGTTCTGGTACTTGGATTGGTGCTTCAGGGGTCTGCTCATTCTCCTGGGGTACTTCCTCTTGTGGCTCTTCAGGTGCAATCAAAGCACGAGGTGGGTAGTGTCCTCCAGTGGTGATGCGGGCAGTCTTGCGGCCACGAACCATCTACAAAGTTTTTAGATGTAATTAGAATAGAGGCAAAATTTCGTAATAGAATGAGACATAAGAAGCATAAAAATTTATCAAATAACAAGAGCAAGGTAATGAGCATAAAAATAGTGAAAAGAAGATACTAAATCGATCATTTCTAACTAGGCTTACGTCCTACAGTCAACAATAGCTCTGATACCACTCTGTCACAGCCGGTTTTCTAAAGAACAAAACCAGGCTAATCATATGTGTGCCCAGGAAGTCCGCACATATGTCAGAATGAAAAAGTATCAAAACAATGTTTATATAAAGTGGAAAACATACTATATTAACACTTACAACTATCAGAGTGACGCGGAACGGTCACTAATCTTTTCTTCAGGCTCCAACATCACAGGGACGGCTGACTGGGGGTAACATATGCCTAGCACTTCTATTAGTATTCTAGAAACCCCACTACATTTTTATCCTTCTTCTGAGCAGCACCTTACTACACACTGGAGTGTAGGGGAAATAGCAAGAGTGAGTCCATGTCGAACTCAACAAATATAACATGGGGTTCATGAGGCTCAAAGGCATAACATAGGTTTATCAACATGTAGCTTTTAATTAGCCTTATTTCAGTATATTAATAATATCAAAAGTGTCTCAATGTAACAATAAACATATGATCCATGTGAAATGATTAACGAATAGCAGAAACATATCCGTTATTAATGATCCACTATTCCATAAGGGTCCAAGGCCACTCGTGACCATGAGCACGACTGTTATAACAGTTTTACACTCTGCAGAGGTTATACACTTTCACTGTGAGTCATGTTGCCCATATGCCCGGGTTAATTACTCCCAAAACACTTTCAAGGTGAGCAGGTAGGGAAACACTATAAAGCCTTTCAAAGGTTCGTCTAACAAGTTAGGGCCGCTAGGTTTCTAAAGTTAGTCTGTGTGATTCACCACGCAGGGATCCACAGTCTCCTCTACCCCATTTGCGCCACAAGGGTAACCTCTAACAAGCTAGAAAAGGTCCTTCTATATGACTAAAGCCAGAGCCATTTTAGCCCTCACAGTTGTACTGTAAATCCCCGATTTTCACTAACAGATAAGTCCTTATGGAGAGTAATGAGAGCACCAAATAACCCCATGCTCTAGTACCCTTTAACAGCAATAAAAGTCATCTTTTAGTGTTTATTGCATATTCAATTAGTCAAATTACATGATCATAGTTCATGTTGAGCACTAGCAATATTAATCCATGCAGTATAATAGGTATCAAGGAATAAGATCAACTCTAAGTCATCCTTAACAAGGAATATATGCATAATGATATTATTTGCTTAATGTGAATAGGACAACAAGGATAATCCCATGCTATACTTGGCTTGCTCAAACTGGTCCTGGTGATCTTATTCGTAGTAAAACTCCTGATCTCCAACGAATTGCTCACCGTCTATACTCGATCAATAATAGCAACAACATTCATCTAGAACAATCATGCATAAACAAACAAGACTATAATTAGAACAATACACCAACAATAATAAAATAAGATAAAAAGTTTTTAAAACGAATCTACAACTCGCTAGGATCACACAGACGCAAAGATCACGAAAAACGGAGCTAAAACGACGAAGTTATGAATTTACGAAAATTTTCTATAGAAAGTAATTACTTTAATTCAAGCTCGAAAATAAATTATCACAAACCCACTAAACAGTCCTACTAACATGTAGAGCTCTTAATTACGAAACTAACGCAATTTGAACGGATCAAATCAGAGTTAAAATGGATGAATTATGACCAAAACAAACTTAGTGGCAAAACTGTAATTAGCTGAAAACGTATTTCGAAGAACTGAGATCAAACTACGCTTTCAAACGGATATTACGCAATACGGAAGTACGCTTTGGACTACGGGTTAATCAATTGAAAAACTCAGGGTTTCTTTAGCAAAATGCGCAGCCGAAACGATATCTTCTGATATCAGCCGTTGGATTCAAGGTAGACGGCGCGGATCGGATCGGGACGAACGGGGCGGCGATCCGGCCGGAAAAATTACGCCGGCGACCAAATCCGTGGCGGCGCCATCGCCGGAGTTCACTAGAACTCGAAACCGAGCATCATTCGACAAGATAAAAGTACCAGGATGGAGTACAAGGCAATGCGATCTCACCTCGCGCAAGAATGGAGTCGAGGACGAAGCAAAAGGCGGTGCGCTGCTCGGTATGGCGGGCGGTCACGGCGGTGCTCCGAGCAATGCCGTCTCGGGATGGTTCCAGAGCTCCGCGTCAAGATAGGATGGGGCGGAAGGATCACGGGCTCGATTTTTATATGTAACACCCAAATTTTTAGGAGTAATAAATTTTAAATAATCTAGAGAAAGGGAATTAAAATTTTAAAATTATTTAGTGTTGCATTCATGCTGTTGCATTTATTTTATTTTGTGGTGTGGATATATTTGTTTTATTTTGATTTGGTTTAGAAAATTTTGTTTGAAATAGTTTGAAAACAAACAAATAAAGAAAAGAAAGAAGAAAAAAAAAGAGAAATGACTTACCTTCTCACCTGGCGGCCCGAAGGCCCGCTCGGGTCGGCCTGCTTTCCTTCCCGCCTGGGCCGCACGGTGGGCCGGCCCAAGAAGACCAGCCGCGCCTCTCCCTCTCTCCTTGGTCGCTGACGAGTGGGGGCCACACGTCAGCTGCTTCCTCTTCGTTCCGCCGTGTTCGAGCCGGAGACTTCACCGTTCCCAACCGAACCGAATCTCATACCTTAAGATTCCTAACCAAATACGAGTATGTGAAGCTATAAATTGGTAGCCACATGTTTCCTATTTCCATTTTCCATCTAAAACTCGAGCTACATCACGTGAGATTGAGCGTAGGAGGCCGGAACCCTAGGTTCTTTTGGCCGGTTCGTCGGTGGAGCTTGTGGGAGGGTTCGAGCTCTTTTTCTTAGCTTGGTGAGTTCGCTATCTCCTCCTCTTTCTTCCCGTGCCCTTCTTTGGTGTTGAGACGCTTTGAATTGCGGTTTTGGTGAGCTCGGGTGCACCGGTAATGGCGCCACCGTCCCCTTGTTGCCGCGCGTCACGTATGGTCTATCGTAGCTAGTTCTTAATGCCTAGATGAGTTCGCATGGAGTTTCTCTTCCGTTTGGATCAAGTTCCAGGTCGATTGGTGGTCTAGTTAGGGAGAACCGCCATCTCCGGCGAGGTGGAGCACGCCGGCCATGGTGGCCGCCGGCCGGACTTGGAGAAGGGGGTCGGGTTCATCACTGTGAGGTCGAGGGTGAATGGCAGCCGTCCGATCTTGGATAAGCGGCCAAGATTAGAACTTACCTCTTCGCGTGGCAAAATTCTTAAAGAGCCCCTTAGTTTTTCAGAATTTAACCCGCCGTCCATAGCGTAAAACTGAAAGTACGTTTTTGCGTTTTGAAAGCGTATTCTCTTCCGGTTAAGTCAAAAATACGTTTTCAGGAAATTACAGTTTTGCTACTAGAACTGTTTTGGTCATAAAAACTTCGTTTTAACTCCGATTTGATCCGTTCAAGTTGCGTTAGGTTCGTATTTGTGAGCTCTACAAGTTAGTGTAGTTGTACAGTTGGTTTTGATAATTTATTTTTCGAGTTTATAATTGAGTATTTATTTATCTATAGGAAATCTTAGAAAATTCATAACTTTCACGTTTTAACTCCGAATTTGGTGATCTTTGCGTCTGTGTGATCGTAGAAACGTGTAGAAGAGTTTTATAAACTTTTTATTAATGTTTTGTTATTGTTGGTGTACTGTTCTAATTGTATCTCTTTGTTTGCTTCGTGTATGTTTGATTGGATGCATGTGTGTTGTTGATTGATGATCGAGTATAGACGGTGAGCAGTATCTGGACGATCAAGAGTATTATTTTGAGCCAGACCAGCAGTATCATCAGGAAAGCTTTGATTAAGGCAAGTATAACATGGGACCATCCTTGTTGTCCTATTCACTGAAATTATTATACATATGCATGTGTCTTCCTTGACAACCATAGAGATTATAACTTAGCTATTGATATCTTGTTTCCTTGTCACCTATGGGTTATGCATTTGGGTAGCTACTGCTAGCGCTTAATTATGAACAATGATCTTGTAATTTGACTAATGGATTATGCAATCAACCAATTAAGATGATGTTATTTCTGTTGAAAGGGGCTAGAGCGTGCGGGTTATTTTGATGCTCTAGTTACTCTCTGTAAGGACTTACCTGTAAGTGATAACCGGGATATACAGTACAGCTGTGAGGGCTATATGGCTCTGGCTCTAGTTGTTCAAGAGACCTTTTCTAGCTTGTTAGAGGTTACCTTAAATGGCGTAAGAATGGCTTGCCACGTTGGGTGTAGTGCGAGCACCTGGCCTAGTGTGTATAGGCTGCGGTTGTTGTGCCACAGGGAAGGGGGGTTCTACATCTGCCTGCCGAGTGAATCTAATGGCCCTAACTTGTTAGACGAACTTTTGAGTGGCTTTATATGGTCTCTGATGTTTTGGGCCTTGCAAACCCATGCATTTGGAAATCATGACTCACAGTGAAAGTGTACACCTCTGCGCAGAGTTAAAAACTGGTATACTAGCCGTGCTCACGGATACGAGCGGCCTTGGGGATTCTTACAGAATAGTTGATCATAACTGTTATATCATGCTTAATTATTGTTGATTATTATTATGCTCATGTTAATGCTATTCATTATCCTTATTACAATTGATCATTGATTCATTAATGGGATTTGGATTACCTTGATGCTACTCAATTGCTAATTATATAATGATTAAAAGCTAAACGCAGTTAAACAGTGTCTAGCCTTTTTGAGCCTCATGAACCCTGTGCTATACTTGTTGAGTTCGACATGGACTCATTCTTGCTATTTCCCCAACACTCTAGTGTGTAATAAGATGCTACTCGGAAAAAGGACAAAGGTGTAGTGGAGTTTCCAGAAGACTAGTAGAACTGCTAGGCATATGTTACCCCCAGTCAGCCGTCCCTGAGAAGAATGGAGCCCGAAGTTTAGTCACCGTTCCGCGATACTCTGATGTAAGTGTTAATATAGCTATGTATACGTTATATAATAACATTGTTTCTGATATTTTTTTCATTCTTGCATATGTGTGGACTTCCTGGGCACACATATGATTAGCCTGGTTTTGTTCTTTAGAAAACCGGGTGTGACAGAGTGGTATCAGAGCGGTGTTGACTGTAGGACGTATGCCAAGTAGCACTGGACGTATTCTAAAACTTATTTTACGATAAAACTATTTTGTCATCCCTTGACTCATTGATTTTGACTATTTTCTTTTCCTTGTCTTGTTGTATCCTCTCCTTGATAGCTTCCTTTGAGCTATTATTTCTTACTCCCTTGGATTTTGTTTTATGTTGTTTTTACTAAAAGTTTTCTGATCTTACCTGGTTCAAAGATTCGATGGCTTTTCATCATCCATATTTTTTCTTAGGATGACCACCATTATTGAAGAAGCACGTGTAGTACCGATGATGTGATGTGTGCTTGTTTTGCTTGATGTGTTGCTTGTGTGTTGTTCTTGTTCTCGTGTTTCAAAGGTAGGCCCAGAAGGTATAAGTCTTGAGAAGTAGCTCGATCTATGTTAAGTGGGGTAGTGACATCTTGTATCTTACTTATCTTTCAATCGATCCTAATTCATGCCATTTTCTCTTACACCGTTCTTGTCTACCCTTGGTTGTCATGCTACCTTATTAATCTCATCTTAATTGATGATCAACACATGAAGGACTTATCATTAGCAGTAAGCTTTAGAGAAAGTGTTGCCTTCAATGACATCGTCAGGTGAAACAAGATCTTTGTTAAGTGGGGTAGCATCTGCTATCAACAACAGCAAGTCCTGAATATCTCAAGCGACGAAGCATGAGGAGGCATGAAGAACTAAAGATCAAACTTTATCTTTCTTGTCATCTTTTGGCTATCCTCGATTCATGTCTTATATCTCATCAACATAAATCAAAGAAGCGTGAAGACTTGAAGATTAGTGTTATCTATCTCTCTAGTCTCTCTTAATCTCGTTTCTGCCTTATCTTGTTTTTTTAGAACAGTCTGTCTTTCTTAGTTTATACCTATATTTTTGGACGCCCAAAAATAATGGATAAATTCTGGACAACAATGGACTTCAATATTTTTCTCTGACCATAAGAACCACCCTGATATCTATTATGGTTTGGGATTTATGAAAATCACAAGGCGACGTATCTGTGCTGTCAGCAAACTGGAATAATTTCTGTTGTGCACAGTTTTCGACTACCTTAACTGCAGAATTTGGAGAAGTGTTCTATAAGGAAGTTGTAGTAAATTTGATAAGCTTTCCAACGGTATAAGCTACAATATCATTGGATTCGTAGAACTCGAGATATAACTGTATTTCTGCACTGCCATTTTTCTGCTCGCGAGGAAGTACAAGTTACTTGTTCTTGGATATGCTCATAAGTCTCTTTGAGATGATAGAAGGACACGATAGTAGTTATCACTCAGAAACAAATGCAAGCTATCCTTTGGTGTACTCTAGTGGATCTCTTCTTAAGGGGGTTTGTTGAACTAAAAGACGACACAAGATGGAGGTTTATATGTTCTTTTTCGTCACTTGGAAGCATCAGCTATCTACATGGTTGCAAAGTCACTAACAAGCGTCAGTATCTTTTCTCGGGGTTGGTAACCTGTTAGAACATTTATAAGAATCATAAGGGTCTAAAGGAGACATTTATGAAGTTGGTTATGAGCTTGTGGTATCATCATTGCATAAGAGTTGCTGAAGGAAAAGGAACTTAAGGAGCAAGCTTATAAGGAGATTGACCAATTAAGGGCGGAGTTAGGTCGTTCCAAGATTTATGAGAAGCTTAACTAGGAAGTAGGAAAAATCCCTAGGTAATAAGAACGATAGTAGTTGCGAGTCAATTTTAAGTTGGATTGTTTTGAGGGTCAGTTTGTGGTGTGAACAATTATGTGATTGATGGATTGTTAATGTGATAATGTGTGATTTGGATCTTTGTAATGTGTGCTGGAGTTTTGTAGACATGCCTACAAGTTCCATGGTTAAGAATAATTAAGTTTGATCAAAATATATTAGTTGGTTATGAGGTAAACATAGTTCTGTCCTTTGCTGATTTTTGGATCAGTCTGGGATGTTTTAGAAATAACTTAAAATCCGTTCATGAGAAATTTAAGAAATTATACTGGGAATAATTAGACTTCTATATCTTTCCAATCCCGCAAGAATCACTCTAATATCTATTATGAGCTAAGAGATATACCTATTTCAAGTTGGGGTTACTGCACAGTCTGGAATTCTAAAACAGTTTCGGTTAAGTTCAGTTTTTGGCCAATTATTTGACAGATTCAGAAAAAGTATTGTGAATAAAAGTTGTAGATAATTTTGTAAGCTTTCCAACCATGTAAAGATCATCTGAATTGGACGTCTGTAGCTCGAGATATGACAGTTTTACTGAGTTACTGAAATTAGAATTTGCCCAGAGAAATCAGATTTTGCTTATCTATTGAATTGGAAACCATCTAATGATGCTAGCGAGATTCGCAGTTTCTTGGGTTTAGCTGGATATTACAGACGGTTCATTGAAGGGTTTTCTAAACTTGCTAAACCTATGACATCTCTGTTAGAGAAGAATGCCAAGTTGTGTGGTCTGATAAGTGTCAAGCTAGTTTTGAAGAATTGAAGAAGAGGTTGACTACAATGTCTGTATTGGTTTTGCCAGATTTGAGTAAGAAGTTTTCTATTTATTGTGATGCTTCTTGTCAAGGTTTGGGATGTGTTCTTATGCAAGAAGGCAGAGTTGTGGCTTATGCATCTAGGCAGTTGAGAAAGCATGAGTTGAATTATCCTACACATGATTTGGAGTTAGCAGCTGTAGTGCATGCTTTAAAGATTTGGAGACATTATTTGATTGGACATAAGGGTGATATATACACTGATCATAAGAGTTTGAAGTATATTTTCACTCAGTCAGATCTGAATTTGAGGCAACGCAGATGGTTAGAGTTGATTAAGGATTATGATATTGAGATACACTATCATCCTGGTAAGGCTAAAAAAAATAGCTGATGCTCTTAGTAGGAAAAGTTATGCCAATGAGATACGGTCGTTGTCTATGACTAGTGAGTTATGTGCTGAATTTGAATATTTGAATTTAGGAATTGTTACTAATACAATGGAATTAATGATAGAGCCTACTTTAGAGTAAGAAATTTACAAGGGTCAGTTGAAGGATGAGAAACTGAAGGAGATAGCAGAAGATATAGTGATTGGTAAGTCACCAGGCTTTCGGATGGATGATAATGGAATTTTGTGGTTTGGAAAGAGGTTGTGTGTACCCGAGGATCAAACTATTAGACAGGCAATTCTTCGCGAAGCTCATGAGTCAGCTTATTCTATTCATCCTAGTAGTACTAAGATGTATTTGGATCTTAAACAGAAATATTGGTGGGTTGGATTAAAGCGAGATGTGGCTGAGTATGTGGCATTGTGTGACACTTGTCAGAGGGTGAAAGCAGAGCATCAGAGACCTGCTGGATTGTGCAACCAATGAAGATTCCTGAATAGAAGTGGGAGGAAGTTGGTATGGACTTTATAGTAGGGTTACCGCGTACTCAGAGAGGTTATGATTCTATTTAGGCGATAGTGGATAGATTGACTAAAGTTGCTCATTTTATCCCAGTCAAGACTAAATTACACGGGAGTACAATTAGCTACCTTGTATATAGAAAGAATAGTATGTTTGCATGGAGTTCCAAAGAAGATTGTATTTGATCGAGGATCGCAGTTTACGTCGCACTTTTGAAAAGCTATACATGAATCATTCGGAACAAAATTGAATTTTAGTACGGCATATCATCCACAGACAGATGGACAGACTGAAAGGACCAACCAGGTATTAGAGGATATGTTGAGAGCTTGTGCATTGCAATATGGAACTAGTTGGGATAAGAGTTTGCCTTATGCAGAATTCTCTTATAATAATAGTTATCAACAGAGTCTTAAGATGGCACCGTTTGAAGCTTTGTTTGGACGTAAGTGTAGAACTCCATTGTTTTTGGATCAGACAGGTGAATCTCAGGTGTTTGGTACAGATGTTCTTAGAAATGCAGAAGATCAAGTGCGAGTGATTCGTGAGAATTTGAGAGTAGCGCAGTCTCGTCAGAAGAGTTATGCTGATAATAGGAGAAGAGATCTAGTTTTTGAGGTAGGTGATTATGTCTATTTGAAGGTGTCACCTATGAAAAGTGTGAAGAGGTTTAACATAAAAGACAAATTAGCACCAAGGTATGTTGGACCATTTAAAGTTATTGCTAGACGTGGAGAAGTTGCTTATCAGTTGGAGTTGCCTGAGAATTTGTCTGGAGTACATGATGTGTTTCATGTTTCACAACTTAAGAAGTGTTTACGGGTGCCTGAGGAGCAGATACCTTTAGAAGAGTTGACTGTTAAGGAAGATCTTACATATGAAGAGTTTCCGATTAAGATTTTGGAGACTGCTGAGAGAGTTACTCGAAGTCGGGTTATTAAGATGTGCAAAGTGCAGTGGAATCGATATTCAGAGGCAGAGGCAACTTGGGAAAGAGAGGATGAATTGAGAAAATCATATCTGCAATTGTTTGAATAAGCAGTCCAATCTCGAGGACGAGATTCTTTTAAGGGGGGTAGAATTTGTAACACCCAAATTTTTAGGAGTAATAAATTTTAAATAATCTAGAGAAAGGGAATTAAAATTTTAAAATTATTTAGTGTTGCATTCATGCTGTTGCATTTATTTTATTTTGTGGTGTGGATATATTTGTTTTATTTTGATTTGGTTTAGAAAATTTTGTTTGAAATAGTTTGAAAACAAACAAATAAAGAAAAGAAAGAAGAAAAAAAAGAGAAATGACTTACCTTCTCACCTGGCGGCCCGAAGGCCCGCTCGGGTCGGCCTGCTTTCCTTCCCGCCTGGGCCGCACGGTGGGCCGGCCCAAGAAGACCAGCCGCGCCTCTCCCTCTCTCCTTGGTCGCTGACGAGTGGGGGCCACACGTCAGCTGCTTCCTCTTCGTTCCGCCGTGTTCGAGCCGAAGACTTCACCGTTCCCAACCGAACCGAATCTCATACCTTAAGATTCCTAACCAAATACGAGTATGTGAAGCTATAAATTGGTAGCCACATGTTTCCTATTTCCATTTTCCATCTAAAACTCGAGCTACATCACGTGAGATTGAGCGTAGGAGGCCGGAACCCTAGGTTCTTTTGGCCGGTTCGTCGGTGGAGCTTGTGGGAGGGTTCGAGCTCTTTTTCTTAGCTTGGTGAGTTCGCTATCTCCTCCTCTTTCTTCCCGTGCCCTTCTTTGGTGTTGAGACGCTTTGAATTGCGGTTTTGGTGAGCTCGGGTGCACCGGTAATGGCGCCACCGTCCCCTTGTTGCCGCGCGTCACGTATGGTCTATCGTAGCTAGTTCTTAATGCCTAGATGAGTTCGCATGGAGTTTCTCTTCCGTTTGGATCAAGTTCCAGGTCGATTGGTGGTCTAGTTAGGGAGAACCGCCATCTCCGGCGAGGTGGAGCACGCCGGCCATGGTGGCCGCCGGCCGGACTTGGAGAAGGGGGTCGGGTTCATCACTGTGAGGTCGAGGGTGAATGGCAGCCGTCCGATCTTGGATAAGCGGCCAAGATTAGAACTTACCTCTTCACGTGGCAAAATTCTTAAAGAGCCCCTTAGTTTTTCAGAATTTAACCCGCCGTCCATAGCGTAAAACTGAAAGTACGTTTTTGCGTTTTGAAAGCGTATTCTCTTCCGGTTAAGTCAAAAATACGTTTTCAGGAAATTACAGTTTTGCCACTAGAACTGTTTTGGTCATAAAAACTTCGTTTTAACTCCGATTTGATCCGTTCAAGTTGCGTTAGGTTCGTATTTGTGAGCTCTACAAGTTAGTGTAGTTGTACAGTTGGTTTTGATAATTTATTTTTCGAGTTTATAATTGAGTATTTATTTATCTATAGGAAATCTTAGAAAATTCATAACTTTCACGTTTTAACTCCGAATTTGGTGATCTTTGCGTCTGTGTGATCGTAGAAACGTGTAGAAGAGTTTTATAAACTTTTTATTAATGTTTTGTTATTGTTGGTGTACTGTTCTAATTGTATCTCTTTGTTTGCTTCGTGTATGTTTGATTGGATGCATGTGTGTTGTTGATTGATGATCGAGTATAGACGGTGAGCAGTATCTGGACGATCAAGAGTATTATTTTGAGCCAGACCAGCAGTATCATCAGGAAAGCTTTGATTAAGGCAAGTATAACATGGGACCATCCTTGTTGTCCTATTCACTGAAATTATTATACATATGCATGTGTCTTCCTTGACAACCATAGAGATTATAACTTAGCTATTGATATCTTGTTTCCTTGTCACCTATGGGTTATGCATTTGGGTAGCTACTGCTAGCGCTTAATTATAAACAATGATCTTGTAATTTGACTAATGGATTATGCAATCAACCAATTAAGATGATGTTATTTCTGTTGAAAGGGGCTAGAGCATGTGGGTTATTTTGATGCTCTAGTTACTCTCCGTAAGGACTTACCTGTAAGTGATAACCAGGATATACAGTACAGCTGTGAGGGATATATGGCTCTGGCTCTAGTTGTTCAAGAGACCTTTTCTAGCTTGTTAGAGGTTACCTTAAATGGCGTAAGAATGGCTTGCCACGTTGGGTGTAGTGCGAGCCCCTGGCCTAGTGTGTATAGGCTGCGGTTGTTGTGCCACAGGGAAGGGGGGTTCTACATCTGCCTGCCGAGTGAATCTAATGGCCCTAACTTGTTAGACGAACTTTTGAGTGGCTTTATATGGTCTCTGATGTTTTGGGCCTTGCAAACCCATGCATTTGGAAATCATGACTCACAGTGAAAGTGTACACCTCTGCGCAGAGTTAAAAACTGGTATACTAGCCGTGCTCACGGATACGAGCGGCCTTGGGGATTCTTACAGAATAGTTGATCATAACTGTTATATCATGCTTAATTATTGTTGATTATTATTATGCTCATGTTAATGCTATTCATTATCCTTATTACAATTGATCATTGATTCATTAATGGGATTTGGATTACCTTGATGCAACTCAATTGCTAATTATATGATGATTAAAAGCTAAACGCAGTTAAACAGTGTCTAGCCTTTTTGAGCCTCATGAACCCTGCGCTATACTTGTTGAGTTCGACATGGACTCATTCTTGCTATTTCCCCAACACTCCAGTGTGTAATAAGATGCTACTCGGAAAAAGGACAAAGGTGTAGTGGAGTTTCCAGAAGACTAGTAGAACTGCTAGGCATATGTTACCCCCAGTCAGCCGTCCCTGAGAAGAATGGAGCCCGAAGTTTAGTCACCGTTCCGCGATACTCTGATGTAAGTGTTAATATAGCTATGTATACGTTATATAATAACATTGTTTCTGATATTTTTTTCATTCTTGCATATGTGTGGACTTCCTTGGCACACATATGATTAGCCTGGTTTTGTTCTTTAGAAAACCGGGTGTGACATTATAGCCCGAAGGCGTCTCCACGGAAGGAAAGGGGAGATTGAGGGGAGGATTCGGTTTCGGTAGTTTAGGAAAGCGACGACGGCGTCGGCTTGAGGAAGGAGGCACGGCTGACAGATGGGTCCGCGGCGTCAGCGACACAATCGGAGAAGGGAAATGCGGCAGCGCGTTGCTAGGCCAGCGGTGCACGCGCGAGCCAGGCCACGGGCGAGAATGGGTTCGGCCCAAGCGGAACACGACGCGCGCGCGCTGAGGCGGGGGATGGGTCGCTCGGCTCGGAAGGTAAGCAGGCCGTGGGAAAAGAAATGGACTGCCAGGCCGAAAGCGAGGGAAATGAAGATTTTCGTTTTCTTTTTCCTTTTCAATTATTTCAAAGTATTTTCAAATGATTTTGAAACCTAATTTGAATTTAAATCAAACCACTCATCACAAAAATTTAAATGCAACGGCATGAATGCACAAACATGTTTCTACTCTTATATTAAATTTTAAGTTAATAAAAATTATTATTACTCTAAATTTGCATGGTCACAAAATTGTATAAAATCATATTTTCCTATTTTTTTAATATCCAAAATTTTAGGGTGTTACAATACTCTTATGTGTGCCCAGAGATCAATCACACATAAGTTAACAAATTATAAAGTATGTATCATCATCAATGTTATTACATCACGATTAATAACACATAGTCTTTACAATAATGTAGCGGAAGTAAAATATAAACTCTCGTGGAAGCTCCATACACAGGCACATTGACTGGTTGACTGCAAGTCTAGTAATCTTCCGGAAAGTAGAAGTAGTCACTACTTGCACCATCTGTTACCCATCCGGGATTTTTATCCGAGTAAGAAAATAAATAAGCGTAAGTACATCTCGTACTCAACAAGTGTAACATGGGGTTCATGAGGCTCAAAGGCATAACATAGGTTTATCAGCATGTAGCTTTTAATTAGCTTAATTCAGTATATCAATAATATCAAAGTGTCTCAATGTAACAATAAACATATGATCCATGTGAAATGATTAACGAATAGCAAAAACAGATTCATTATTAATGATCTACTATTCCATAAGGGTCCAAGGCCACTCGTGACCGTGAGCACGGCTGTTATAACAGTTTTACACTCTACAGAGATTGTACACTTTCACTGTGAGTCATGTTGCCCATATGCCCAGGTTAATTACTCTCAAAACACTTTCAAGGTGAACAGGCAGGGAAACACTATGAAATCTTTTGAAGGTTCGTCTAATAAGTTAGGGCCATTAGATTTCACTCGGCAAACAGATGTAGGGCCCCCCCTTCTAAATGGCACAATAACACGCAGCCTATACTCATGAGGACAGAGGCCACAATATATCTAATTCGTCAAGCCATTCTTACGCCATAAAGGAATATCACTAACAAGCTAGAAAAGGTCCTTCTATATGACTAAAGCCAGAGCCATTTTAGCCCTCACAGTTGTACAGTAAATCTCGGATTTTCGCTTACAGATAAGTCCTTATGGAGAGTAACGAGAGCACCAAAGTAACCCCATGCTCTAGTACCCTTTAACAGTAATAAAAATCATCTTTTAATGTTTATTGCATATTCCATTAGTCAAATTACATGATCATAGTTCATGTTGAGCACTAGCAATACTAATCTATGCAGTATAATAGGTATCAAGGATTAAGATCAACTCTAAGTCATCCTTAACAAGGAATATATGCATAATGATATTATTTGCTAAATGTGAAAAGGACAACAAGGATAATCCCATGCTATACTTGCCTTGCTCAAACTGGTCCTGGTGAACTTGTTCGTTGAAAAACTCCTGATCCCCAACGAATTGCTCACCGTCTATACTCGATCAACAATAGCGGCAAGATTCATCTAGAACAATCATGCATAAACAAACAAGACTAAAATTAGAACAGTACACCAACAGTAATAAAATAAGATAAAAAGTTTTTAAAACGAATCTACAACTCGCTAGGATCACACAGATGCGAAGATCACGAAAAACGGAGCTAAAACGACAAAGTTATGAATTTACGAAGATTTCCTATAGAAAAGTAATTACTTTAATTCAAGCTCGAAAATAAAATGTCACAAACCTACTGAACAGTTCTACTAACATGTAGAGCTCGCAAATACGAACCTAACGCAATTTGAACGGGTCAAATCGGAGTTAAAACGGATAAATTATGACTAAAATAAACTCAGTGGCATAACTGTAAATAGCTGAAAATGTATTTTGACTTAACTTAGATCAAACTACGCTTTAAAAGAATAATACGCGATTCTGAAATAGGCTTTGGACTGCGGGTTAGATAATTGAGAAACACAGGGTCTCTTTAGCAAAATGTACAGCCGAACCGGTATCTTCAATCTGCGACCGTTAGATATCAGATGAACGGATCAGATCGATTCGGGGTGAGTGGGGCGGTGCTCCGGCTGGGAAAACACTCTGGCGGCAATGTCCACGGCGG
Organism: Saccharum hybrid cultivar R570; assembly: GCA_038087645.1. Lineage (NCBI taxonomy): Eukaryota > Viridiplantae > Streptophyta > Magnoliopsida > Poales > Poaceae > Saccharum > Saccharum hybrid cultivar. The sequence goes on from JAQSUU010000795.1 coordinate 2,710,192, forward strand.
TGCCATCGCCGGAGTTTGCGAAATCGCGATTTACTGCACTACCTTGTGAAACGAATATACCGGGATGAAGTATAGGTCAAGGCGATCTCACCAAGGTCGAACGCGAGGGCGGAGCTGTCCCGAAGTCGACGCGGTGCTCGAGTTAGCGGCCGGTCACGTCGGTGATCCGAGCGGTGCTTCCTCGAGATGGTTTCGGTGCTTCACGTCGAGACGAGATGGAGCGGAAAGATGCACGGGCTTGGTTTTATAGCCCGAAGGCGATTCCAAGAAAGGAAAGAAGGATTGAGAGGAAAGGATTCGGTTTTATAGCCCGACGGCGGCTTCAACTTGAGGAAGGGGACGCGCCTGACAAGTGGGCCCGTGACGTCAGCGACGCAGGGTGAGAGACCGACGCGGCAGCGCGCTCGCGCGGGTTGCTGGGCCAGCGGCCGGATTCGGCCCAAGGCGGGGAACGGCGCGCGCGCGGAAACAACGGGCCGCGGGGAAGAGTTGGGCTTCTGGGCCGAAAGTGAGGAAGAGAGGTACAGTCCTTTTTCTTTTTCCTTTTCAATTATTTCAAAGCATTTTCAAATGATTTTTAATCCTATTTTGAATTTGAATCAAACAACACATCATAAACATTCAAATGCAATAGCATGAGTGCACAAACATGTTTCTACCCTTATATTTGATTTTAAGTTAATAAAATTATTATTACTCTAAATTTGCATGGTCACAAAATTGTAGAAAAATCATATTTACCTACTTTTTAATATCCCAAAATTTAAGGGTATTACAATTCTACCCCCCTTAAGATGAATCTCGTCCCAAGATTCGGTTGATGCTTACTCGAACAGTTGCGGGTAGGTTTTCCTCAGATCCTCTTCTCTTTCCCAGGTGCCTCACCCTCTGTGTACCGATTCCACTAAACCTTACACATTTTAATAGTTCGACTTCTCGTGACTTTTTGAGCAGTCTCTAGAATTTTAACTGGGAACTCTTCATATGTGAGTTCCTCTTTAACGGTGAGCTCCTCTAACGGAATCTGCTCCTCTGGTACTCATAAACATTTCTTAAGTTGAGACACATGAAACACATCGTTTACGCCTACCAAACTCTCAGGTAATTCCAACTGATATGAAACCTCACCACATCTCTCTACAATCTTGAAAGGTCCAATATACCTTGGTGCCCATTTCCCTTTCATGTTGAACCTTTTCACACTCCTCATTGGCGATACTTTCAAGTATACATAATCCCCTACTTCTGTCACACCCGGTTTTAAGAACAAAACCAGACATACACCATATGTGAAATAAAGAAGACAAATCTCACATATAGCCACAGATAAGTGTAATATCAAAAGACAAATGCTTAATATACATAACTCAATAGTATAAAGTATACCTTAAAGAATAACACAGCGGAAAGACAACTCTGAACACCGGGTGCAACCTTCACTCCAGGATCAAACTAATTGGTTGATCACAAGCCTAACAATTCCAGAATCTAGAAATCTGGTACCCTTCCTGAGATGTGGGGAAATAGCAAGAGTGAGTCCATGTCGAACTCAACAAATATATCATGGGGTTCATGAAGCTCAAAAGGTTTGACACGGGTTTACTGCAATAGCTTTTAGTGAGTCATCTTTTTAGCAGTTGAGTAGCAACAAGTTTAACATAATCCCAAATAACCTCATGATCATGTAAACAAGAATAATATATAGCAAGAAATAATAATCATTAGTGAGCTTTAATATCATCAGTATTATCATTATCATCAGTGTTCATCATTTATTTTGTAAGGGTCCAAGGCCACTCGTGACCGTGAGCACGGCTGATATACCAGTTTTACACTCTGCAGAGGTTGTACACTTTTACTGTGAGTCGTGATTACCCATATGCCCGAGGCGGCCAATCCCCAAAACACTCCCAAGGTGAGCAGGCAGGGTTCACTATGAAGCCTTTCAAAGGTTCGTCTAACAAGTTAGGGCCGCTAGATTCACTCGGCAAACAGATGTAGAGCCCCCCTTCCAGATGGCACAATAACGCGCAGCCTATACACATAAGGACAGAGGCCGCACTATACCCGATTCGTCAAGCCATTCTTACGCCATGAAGGTTACCACTAACAAGCTAGAAAAGGTCCTCATACTTGACTAAAGCCAGAGCCATATAGCCCTCACAGTTGTACTGTAAGTCCCGGATGTTCGCTTACAGATAAGTCCTTAAGGAGAGAAACTAGAGCACCATAAAAACAACCAAATATGCTCTAGCCCTCTTGAGCCATGTTTCTATAGAGCATCTTTTAAACGTTTATTGCATATACCATTAGTCAAGTTACAGATCATGGTTATTTATCTTGAGCACTAGCATAAATACTATCCAATGCAATATCCCATAGGTGTCAAGGTACAAGATACAAAAGCTAGGATATCCTTAGTGGTAACAAGGTAGACACATGCACATGAATTAAGTATATTAAAGGTGAATAGGAAACAAGGATAATCCCATGCTATACTTGCCTTAAACACCAATCCTTCGGTAAGCTTTAATCTTCAACGTTCTTCTTCTTCTTGATAACCACGTATATCTCACCGACTGGACTTGATCAATAAATCACCACACACACATCGAGCAATCATACACGAAGCAAACAATAGATCTAAATTAGAACAGTACACCAAACATATGAAATAATATGTGAAAAGATTTTAAAGAGGTTCTACGCATTGCTATGAACACACAGGCGCGAAAAACAACACTCTAATCAGTGCTACGGTGAAAGAAACGACTACCAAAAGATTTTGTTGTATAAAACGGATAAATTATAGGTCTCATTTGTTTTAATTATATAATAACATATATAAGATATTTTATAGATACTATATATGGAATTAAGTCAAATTTAGATTCAAATTATGAAACTAAAGTAAAACAAATCATATTTTATTTACAAAACCCAGTTGCATAATTATTAATCAAGATATGATTTAAACCATAAAATTTCAGAATTAGTAATATGGCAAATACTGTCACTAACGCGTAGATCTCGTTGCTATGAATCTAACGCAACTCGAATGAGCTAAAACGGATCTAAAACGTAGAAGATATGATTTAAACAAGATCTACTTTATTAAAGTAATAGATTAAATCTCACATCGGAACTTAAAGATAGAAAACCTAACCAACATTAACACTAACAGTATAACAAGTTTGTAAAACTCTTCTACACATTACTACGATCACATAGACATAAAGATCACGAAATTTGGATTTAAAACGTAAAAGTTATGAGTTTTCTAAGATTTCCTATAGATAAATAATTACTTTAATATAAACTCGAAAATAAATTATCTCGAACCTACTGTACAGTTCTATCATCATGTAGAGCTCGCAAATACGAATCTAACGCAATTTGAATGGATCAAATCAGAGTTAAAACGGATAATTTATGACTAAAACTAACTCAGTGGCAAAACTGTAAATATCAGAAAACGTATTTTTCATTTACCGAAACGAATTACGTTTTCAATTAATCAAAACGTATTTTTAGAAGTTACGCGATCAAAATACGCTTTACGGAAAAGAAAACGTAAACCGGGAATACGCTTTGGACTGCGGGTTAAGAACTTAAAATTTACAGGGTCTCTTTAGCAAAAACGCCGGCCGAACCGGTAACTTCTAATCCTGGCCGTTGGATCTGAATCGGAGGGTCCAGATTGGATCTGGGAAAAACCGGCGGCGCTCCGGCCGGAATCGGGCCCGACGGCGACCCTTCCGCGGCGGCGCCATGGCCGGAGCATGCTATACCTCGCTTCCGGGCATCATTCAACAAGTAGAAGGTACCGGGAGAAAGAGCGAAGCACGGCTATCTCACCTCACGCGAAAACGGAGCCGAGAATGAACCGAGGGAAGCGTGCGGCTTGGAGAGGCGGACGGTGGAGGCGGTGGTGCTCACGGTGGCGCGTCGAGACGACAAGAGCGGCTCCAAAAGGATGGGATGGGGGCGGAATAATGCGGGGGCTCCGTTTTATTGCCCGGAGGCATCGGTATACATGGAAAGGGCAAAGATTTGCGGCGGATTCGATTCACCGAATCGGAGAGAGGGAGAGGAAGGCGGTGCGAAGTCGGAGGAAGAAGAAAGGAAGGTGGAAGGAGACGCTGACAGGTGGGCCCAGCATGTCAGCGGCGGATCAGCGGCCGATGCGGGACGCAGGCGCGCGCGTGCGATGACGGGCCGACAGGCCGCGACTTGGGCTCGGCCCAGGAGGAGGAGGCCGGCCGGGAGGGAGGGAAGAGCGGGCCGCGCGCGCTGGGCTGCGGAGAGAAGCGGCCCGAGAGCAGAAAGAATTCCTTTTCTTTTTCCTAATTTTTTTTTTCAAATCCATTTTTCAAAAGATATTTAAATCCAATTTAAATTTAATTTGAACCACTCATCACAAAATCCCAGATGCAACAGCATGAATGCTCAATCATGTTTCTACACTTATATTTGATTTTAAATTTATAAAAATTATTATTATTCTAAGTTTGCATGCTCACAAAAATACATAAAAAACATATTTTTCCTATTTTTCTTCTTTTCAAATTTTTAGGGTGTTACAATTCTACCCACCTTAAGATGAATCTCGTCCTCGAGATTCGGAAAATGATGATAAAAGAGATAATGACACTTTGTCTTTATTTGATCCTCATTTTCCAAATTACTCTTTCGTGCAGAGTCATGAGACAATTTCTCATATACTGACTAACTAATCTGCCTAAGCATGATCATCTCTCCTATTGAGCTCCTCCAAAGTTATTTGTTCCTCTGCTATGACTTCAGTAAACTCATGGTCCACTTTGCTACCCTCGGTGTACCTATCTTCTAATTGATCATTCTCATCTTCCTCAGGTAAAAGTCGACCACCTTGATACTCAATTCTTTTCCCTGACGGTGTTGTTAAGAGCATGGTGCACCGAGTACCATGAATCACTCCTTTGTGTGCACAGAGCCATCCATTACCAAGAACCACGCGAATTTTAAGTGATTCCAACACAATGAGTGTCGCGGTGAAGTTTTCCTTGTTTATGACAAGACTGACATTCGGGCATATCTGATCTGCCTGCATTTCTCCCACTGGGGTTTGAACTAGCAAAGGCCTCCTCATTGGACACTTCACCATCTTGCACATCTCTTCCATGTCGGCGGAAATGAAAGAATGCGAAGCACTAGGGTCAAATAAAACAAAAACTTATACTGAGCTTACTTGAATATAACCTCCCACTACTTTGGTAACTCCATGAATTTTATCCATATCCACATTGCTCAGTCTTCCATTGACATAGTTTTGCTGCGCTTTGCTTCCTTGAGCAGGCTTCTTATGGGCTTTCCTTTTTCGCTTTCGTTGTTGTGGATTCTGACTTAGTTCACTCCCAACTTGCTCTTCAACATTGTTGTTTTGATAGTGCTCAGCTTCATCATACCCATAACATCCTTCAATGGCAGAAACATCAGTCTTTTCCCATATATCAGTGCGAGACGTCATATAGGGCTCCTGAGTCATGAGACACTACACTTCCTGTCATCAAGTGACCAACATCAGCAACACGAGCAAGTATAGATGATCATAATCATGAACTATCCAAAGGGACAACTCTCGTCTCCTTGGACCCAAAATTATCAACCTTGTTCACAGGACATTTTTGCTCAAGAGTGGCAACTCAATCATGGAGACTAACCAATACTTCCAACTAAAGAGTTCAATCTTAATAATCCTTCTTTACATTGGCTACCCCCCTTAAAATAAGGGACACCAAATAGGGTAGCTTGAACCCTTCTTCTAGATGAGCTACTTAGCATAAAAGTGTTCTGACATCCCAATAATACTCTTGTGCATGGGTAAGAACAAGAAATCTGAAATTTCTCACGAGCAGAAAATCAGCAGTGCAGTAAAACAGCTGTAACTCTCATTCTGTTAATCCAATGAAACTATAGTTTACACCGATGGAAAGCTTATAAAATTCTCTGCAACTTACTTATAGAACACACTTCCATATTCTGCAGCTAACTTGTCCGAAAACAACACATAACAGATTCTGTTCCAGGTTTCAGACAGCACAGTTGCATCGTCTTGTGATTTTTGTATCTCCCAATCCAAAATAGCTATGAGGGTAGTTCTTGCATTTAGAGAGAGATGTTGAAGTCCACTCTTGTCCAGAATTCTCTCATGATTTTTGGTCTTTCAAGAACAGAGATATAAGTTGATAAAGACAGGCTGCTCCGAAAGACAAGATATAGAAAGCAGGAGATAACCCAAACCCAGCTATTTATTTCATTAATCCTTATACCTTATACATATAAACTAAATGAAATCATGGTCAAAGCCCACGAGATCATTCCACTCATTACAAAATTCCAACTCAAACATAAACATAAGCACAAAGCAACTAAACACTTAAATGTTCATTAGCCACACATTAAGACGACTCAACTTGGCTACTAACGGTTTTATTACACGGGACATAACTCCTATTCCTTAAACATGGTGTGATTGTAGCAGCTTCCAGAGTAGATAACGTCTCTTACATTCCTTATTGCTTTATATGGACATCTGAATCTCTGCATCTCTCTTTACCATTCTTATAACTCATACCTTAAGATGGGTCAACCTGGTATCCCTCAGGTATAGATTTAATACCCTCATACTTAATCCTTTCTCCTGAAAGTGTAGTTAGAAACACTGAACATTGGGCATACTCAATCACTCCTTTACAAGTAGATAACCAGTCTATTCCAAGGATAACATCAATGCCCATTAATTCCAAAACAATGAGGTTTACCTTAAAATTTACTCCCTTTATGTCCAGACTAACTTTTGGGCATACGCGGTCTGCCTTTATTTCACCTCTTGGAGTTTTAATCATCACTGTTTTCCCCCTTGGAAGCATAAGTATGTTATGATCTTTTACATATTGTCTAGATATGAACGAATGTGAGGCACTGGGGTCAAACAAAACCTTGGCATTTCCTGAACTTACTGGAATTGATCCAAACATGACCTCCTTAGCTCCAGGAATGGTGGAAATATCCACATGTTTCAACCTTCCATGGATGTAATTTCTTTTTAATTTATTTCCCTGCACATGCTCCTTTTGGACATCCTGTCCTGGGTCTCGCTGTTGTTGATTCTTCTGTGGGCAAGATTTGATATAATGTCCTTCCTGCTGGCAATGATAACACTTTCTCTTAGCTGGATCTTTTGTGATGTCATACTCTACGGAACTGTTGTTTGGTATGCTGCTATCTTGCTGGCCATAAAAGTTCACCTTCGTCCCTTTGGCTTGTTTCCTAGCTTGTTTGGCCTTTCGGGGTTGATACTCCTTATAGGTAATTGTCCACCCATCTATGACTACTTCATGGGGAGTAGTTTTAGCGGGAGAGGCTTCTAACTCTTCAGGGTTTGGATTTGTTTGACAGGGGATCAGGGCTGCATGTGATAATGTAGTAGAACTCGCTTGCTGATTGCTTTCCACAAGTGGTTCTAATGAGATTGCCTTTCTCTTCTTGTCCATGTTGATCTCAAAATTTGGATCCACCTTGACTTTCCCCTTATTAGACTCGTTTCGAAGACAGGGAAAACCATAATGCTTACAGCAGTGACATTGTTCCTGCTCTCCAAATGCCTTATTATCAACATCTTTATCGGATTTCATATTCTTCCAAGCTTCTGCTACTTGTATCTTCTCTGACCCCTTGGATATGTTGGCTTGACCTTGAGATAAGCATCGTTGAGAATTCCCATGTTGAGCCATTTCTTCTAGTAATTGGTTTTGCATCGCTAATGGTTTCTTGTCAAAAGTGAGCAAGAGCGACACAATTCAGTCCTCTTAACCTCTGAAATCCACAGTCTTCTCGTCACGAGCCGTCTAATAGACAAGGAGAAAAGGTTCAAAATAGAGACAATGTTTTTATAACAGAACGAGGATAGAATTAAGCATAACTTTGAGAAAATAACAAAGTTAAAGAGAAGCAAGAAATAGGCAACAATGAGAACATGCTAAACGTCCAGTTCTAACTAGGCTTGCGTCCTACAGTCAGCATTGCTCTGATACCACTCTGTCACACCCGGTTTTAAGAACAAAACCAGACATACACCATATGTGAAATAAAGAAGACAAATCTCACATATAGCCACAGATAAGTGTAATATCAAAAGACAAATGCTTAATATACATAACTCAATAGTATAAAGTATACCTTAAAGAATAACACAGCGGAAAGACAACTCTGAACACCGGGTGCAACCTTCACTCCAGGATCAAACTAACTGGTTGATCACAAGCCTAACAATTCCAGAATCTAGAAATCTGGTACCCTTCCTGAGATGTGGGGAAATAGCAAGAGTGAGTCCATGTCGAACTCAACAAATATATCATGGGGTTCATGAAGCTCAAAAGGTTTGACACGGGTTTACTGCAATAGCTTTTAGTGAGTCATCTTTTTAGCAGTTGAGTAGCAACAAGTTTAACATAATCCCAAATAACCTCATGATCATGTAAACAAGAATAATGTATAGCAAGAAATAATAATCATTAGTGAGCTTTAATATCATCAGTATTATCATTATCATCAGTGTTCATCATTTATTCTGTAAGGGTCCAAGGCCACTCGTGACCGTGAGCACGGCTGATATACCAGTTTTACACTCTGCAGAGGTTGTACACTTTCACTGTGAGTCGTGATTACCCATATGCCCGAGGCGGCCAATCCCCAAAACACTCCCAAGGTGAGCAGGCAGGGTTCACTATGAAGCCTTTCAAAGGTTCGTCTAACAAGTTAGGGCCGCTAGATTCACTCGGCAAACAGATGTAGAGCCCCCTTCCAGATGGCACAATAACGCGCAGCCTATACACATAAGGACAGAGGCCGCACTATACCCGATTCGTCAAGCCGTTCTTACGCCATGAAGGTTACCACTAACAAGCTAGAAAAGGTCCTCATACTTGACTAAAGCCAGAGCCATATAGCCCTCACAGTTGTACTGTAAGTCCCAGATGTTCGCTTACAGATAAGTCCTTAAGGAGAGAAACTAGAGCACCATAAAAACAACCAAATATGCTCTAGCCCTCTTGAGCCATGTTTCTATAGAGCATCTTTTAAACGTTTATTGCATATACCATTAGTCAAGTTACAGATCATGGTTATTTATCTTGAGCACTAGCATAAATACTATCCAATGCAATATCCCATAGGTGTCAAGGTACAAGATACAAAAGCTAGGATATCCTTAGTGGTAACAAGGTAGACACATGCACATGAATTAAGTATATTAAAGGTGAATAGGAAACAAGGATAATCCCATGCTATACTTGCCTTAAACACCAATCCTTCGGTAAGCTTTAATCTTCAACGTTCTTCTTCTTCTTGATAACCACGTATATCTCACCGACTGGACTTGATCAATAAATCACCACACACACATCGAGCAGTCATACACAAAGCAAACAATAGATCTAAATTAGAACAGTACACCAAACATATGAAATAATATGTGAAAAGATTTTAAAGATGTTCTACGCATTGCTATGAACACACAGGCGCGAAAAACAACACTCTAATCAGTGCTACGGTGAAAGAAACGACTACCAAAAGATTTTGTTGTATAAAACGGATAAATTATAGGTCTCATTTGTTTTAATTATATAATAACATATATAAGATATTTTATAGATACTATATATGGAATTAAGTCAAATTTAGATTCAAATTATGAAACTAAAGTAAAACAAATCATATTTTATTTATAAAACCCAGTTGCATAATTATTAATCAAGATATGATTTAAACCATAAAATTTCAGAATTAGTAATATGGCAAATACTGTCACTAACGCGTAGATCTCGTTGCTATGAATCTAACGCAACTCGAATGAGCTAAAACGGATCTAAAACGTAGAAGATATGATTTAAACAAGATCTACTTTATTAAAGTAATAGATTAAATCTCACATCGGAACTTAAAGATAGAAAACCTAACCAACATTAACACTAACAGTATAACAAGTTTATAAAACTCTTCTACACATTACTACGATCACATAGACATAAAGATCACGAAATTTGGATTTAAAACGTAAAAGTTATGAGTTTTCTAAGATTTCCTATAGATAAATAATTACTTTAATATAAACTCGAAAATAAATTATCTCGAACCTACTGTACAGTTCTATCATCATGTAGAGCTCGCAAATACGAATCTAACGCAATTTGAATGGATCAAATCGGAGTTAAAACGGATAATTTATGACTAAAACTAACTCAGTGGCAAAACTGTAAATATCAGAAAACGTATTTTTCATTTACCGAAACGAATTACGTTTTCAATTAATCAAAACGTATTTTCAGAAGTTACGCGATCAAAATACGCTTTACGGAAAAGAAAACGTAAACCGGGAATACGCTTTGGACTGCGGGTTAAGAACTTAAAATTTACAGGGTCTCTTTAGCAAAAACGCCGGCCGAACCGGTAACTTCTAATCCTGGCCGTTGGATCTGAATCGGAGGGTCCAGATTGGATCTGGGAAAAACCGGCGGCGCTCCGGCCGGAATCGGGCCCGACGGCGACCCTTCCGCGGCGGCGCCATGGCCGGAGCATGCTATACCTCGCTTCCGGGCATCATTCAACAAGTAGAAGGTACCGGGAGAAAGAGCGAAGCACGGCTATCTCACCTCACGCGAAAACGGAGCCGAGAATGAACCGAGGGAGGCGTGCGGCTTGGAGAGGCGGACGGTGGAGGCGGTGGTGCTCACGGTGGCGCGTCGAGACGACAAGAGCGGCTCCAAAAGGATGGGATGGGGGCGGAATAATGCGGGGGCTCCGTTTTATAGCCCGGAGGCATCGGTATACATGGAAAGGGCGAAGATTTGCGGCGGATTCGATTCACCGAATCGGAGAGAGGGAGAGGAAGGCGGTGCGAAGCCGGAGGAAGAAGAAAGGAAGGTGGAAGGAGACGCTGACAGGTGGGCCCAACATGTCAGCGGCGGATCAGCGGCCGATGCGGGACGCAGGCGCGCGCGCGCGATGACGGGCCGACAGGCCGCGACTTGGGCTCGGCCCAGGAGGAGGAGGCCGGCCGGGAGGGAGGGAAGAGCGGGCCGCGCGCGCTGGGCTGCGGAGAGAAGCGGCCCGAGAGCAGAAAGAATTCCTTTTCTTTTTCCTAATTTTTTTTTTCAAATCCATTTTTCAAAAGATATTTAAATCCAATTTAAATTTAATTTGAACCACTCATCACAAAATCCCAGATGCAACAGCATGAATGCTCAATCATGTTTCTACACTTATATTTGATTTTAAATTTATAAAAATTATTATTATTCTAAGTTTGCATGCTCACAAAAATACATAAAAAACATATTTTTCCTATTTTTCTTCTTTTCAAATTTTTAGGGTGTTACAACTTCAAAAGTCAACTCTCTTCTCCGAGTATCAGCATAACTCTTCTGTCTGGACTGAGCTATTTTCAGATTATCTCTAATCATTCTCACTTTCTTTCCAGCATCCTTGAGTACATCAAGCCCAAACACTTGACTTTCCCCTGTCTGATTCTAGAACAACGGGGTTCTACACTTTCGTCCATACAGAGCCTCAAACGGTGCCATCTAAAGACTCTTCTGATAACTATTGTTATAAGAGAACTCTGCACAAGGCAAACTCTTATCCCAACTAGTACCATATTGTAAAGCACAAGCTCTCAACATATCCTCCAATATCTAATTAATTCTCTCCGTCTGTCCATCTGTCTGTGGATGGTAGGCTGTACTAAAGTTCAGCTTGGTTCCTAGTGATTCATGTATCTTTTGCCAATAATGAGATGTAAATTGGGTACCCCGATTAGACACAATTTTCTTAGGAACTCCATGTAGACTCACAATTCTCTCCATATACAATTCTGCCAAACTTGAACTGCTATATGTAGTCCTAACTGACAGAAAATGAGCAACCTTTGTTAGACGATCTACTATTACCCAAATTGAATCATACCCTTTCTGAGTACGTGGCAATCCAACTATAAAATCCATACCAACTTCTTCCCATTTCCATTCGGGTATCTGCATAGGTTGTAACAATCCTGCAGGTCTCTGGAGTTTAGCTTTCACCCTTTGACATGTGTCACACAAAGCAACATATTCAGCAACATCTCTTTTCAAACCATACCACCAATATTTCTCTCTCAGATCCAGATACATCTTAGTACTCCCAGGATGTATAGAATAAGCTGACTCATGAGCTTCACGCAGAATTGCCTTTCTGATAGTCTTATCCTCTGGCACACATAGTCTTTTTCCAAACCATAACGTACCCTTATCATCCTTATGGAATCCTGGTGATTTGCCCTTCACTATATTCTCCGCTATCTCTCTCAATTTTGCATCTTTCATCTGACTCTTACGTATCTCTTGCTCCAGAGTAGGTTCTAGTACCAATTCTACTGCATTGGTGGTAAACCCTAAGTTCAGATGCTCACATTCAGCACACAACTCTCTTGACATAGGCATTACTTGCATTTCATTAGCGTAGCTTTTCCTACTAAGAGCATCAGCAACGACATTAGCCTTTCCTGGGTGATAATGCACCTCCAGATCATAATCCTTTATCAACTCCAACCATCTACGCTGCCTCAAGTTCAGATCTGATTGTGTGAAGATATACTTCAAACTCTTGCGATCAGTGTATATATCACTCTTATGTCCAATCAAGTAGTGTCTCTATATCTTTAGTGCATGAACCACTGCAGCTAATTCCAAGTCATGAGTAGGATAATTTAATTCATGCTTTCTCAACTGTCTCGATGCATATGCCACAACTCTACCTTCTTGCATAAGAACACATCCTAAACCCAAACGAGATGCATCACAATAGATAGAAAAATATTTACTGAGATCTGGTAAAACTAATACTGGTGCAGTGGTCAATCTTTTCTTCAATTCCTCAAAATTAGCCTGACACTTCTCAGACCACACAAACTTGACATTCTTCTCCAATAGTGCAGTCATTGGCTTCGCAAGCTTAGAAAATCCCTCTATAAATCTCCTGTAATAGCCTGCTAATCCCAAGAAACTACGGATCTCACTTGCATTGGTTGGTGGCTTCCAGTCCAATACATCTTTTACTTTGCTAGGATCTACTGATATTCCTCCATTTGAGACAACATGACCAAGAAAGGAAACTTCCTTCAACCAAAACTCACATTTACTTCGCTTGGCATATAGCTGGTGTTCTCTGAGCTTTTGCAAAACCAACCTCAAATGTTTGGCATGTTCCTCCTTAGTCTTGGAGAATACTAGAATATCATCAATGAATACCACTACAAACTTGTCCAGATATTCCATGAACACCTTATTCATCAGATACATAAAGTATGCAGGGGCATTAGTCAGACCAAAAGACATAACTGTATACTCATATAACCCATACCGTGTGGTAAAAGCTGTCTTTGGTATATCACTAGCACGAATCTTCAACTGATGATATCCCGAACGAAGATCAATCTTGGAGAATACACAAGCACCTCTTAACTGATCAAACAAATCATCAATCCTAGGCAACGGGTACTTATTCTTGATGGTAACCTCATTGAGAGACCGATAATCCATACACATCCTCTGAGTACCATTTTTCTTATCCACAAAAATCACGGGTGCTCCCCAAGGTGAAGAACTAGGACGAATGAAACCGTTATCCTGCAATTCCTTAATTTGTCTCTTAAGTTCTTCTAATTCATCTACTCCCATTCTATATGGACGCTTAGCTATGAGTGCAGTTCCAGGTAATAATTCAATAATAAATTCAATGTCACGATCTGGTGGCATACCTGGCAATTCCTCAGGAAACACATCGGAGAACTCTTCCACAATCTGGTCCTCCTTGTTGGCACCATCAGTAAACTGATTCACTGTAGCGGTCTCCTGCTTTTGCACTTTCACATCAACTCTGATCCTATCGCCCTTTGGTGTTGTCAGTACTACTGATTTCCCTTTGCACTGAATCTCTGCTTGTTGTTTCATCATCCAATCCATTCCCAATATAAGATCAATCACAACTGTTCTCAATACTATAGGACTCACCTTAAACTCTACCCCCTTAGAATGAGACTAATCGGGAGACAACGATAAGATGCTGGCATGCTTCCACCAGGTGAGTTTACTAATATAGGGTTCTTCATGGCACACAAATGAATTCTATGTATTCTAACAAATGATTGTGATATGAAAGAATGTGATGCTCCAGAATAAAAAAAGAACAGTGGCGGGAGTGGAATGGACATCGAACGTACCAAGCATAATGTAACACCCTAAAATTTTGAAAAGAAGAAAAGTAGGAGAAATATGATTTTTGTATATTTTTGTGAGCATGCAAACTTAGAATGATAATAATTTTTATAAATTTAAAATCAAATATAAGGGTAGAAATATGATTGAGCATTCATGCTGCTGTATTTGAAATTTTGTGTTGAGTGGTTTAAGTCAAATTCAAATTGGATTTGAAAATCTTTTGAAAAATGGCTTTGAAAAATTAGAAAAAGAAAAAGAAAATGGAAAAATCAGCTCATCTCAGTTTCGGCCCGCTTCTTCCGCAGCCCAGCACGCGCGGCCCACCTTTCCCCTCTCCCGTGCCCCGCTCCCGCTTGGGCCGAGCCCAAGTCGCGGCCGCAGGCCCAACTTCGCGTGCGCGCGGCCGCGTCCCGCACCCGAGCCGCTGACGAGCCGGTCCCACTGGTCAGAGACCGCCTCCCCTTTCCTTTCTCCTTCCTCCGGTTCTTTCCAACCGCGCGGGCCGCCTTCCTTTTTCCTCCAAGCCGTATCCGAACGGGGATTATCCCTTTCCTTCCTTGAAGCACCCCTGAGATATATACCCGAGCCCAGGTGCGCCGCCTCAATTCCCATCTTAATCGCGAAGCTGCAGCCTTCGTCTTGAGACCGCAGCAGCCGATAGCCCTAGCGCACTCGCCGTTCGAATCTCGCCGAGCTTGTCCGCCGACGCCATAAGCATCGCCTGCTGCTTCTCCGTCGTCTGCAGTCTGTTGCCGAGCTCCGCTTCGAGGCGACCATCGTCCGCCATCCTTAACCGAGCAAGTCGGTCATCATACTCGTCAAGCTTTTCCACGCCGGCGCCCAAGCCGGCCGTTGAGAAACCTCTCCGTAAGATAACTGTCCCCTCCTCTCTGTCTTCCCGTGCTCTGCAGCTGCCGTCTGCTGCTTTGAGGAAAGCCCGTTGCTGCCCAATCGATTTGCATCATTGATCTTCTAGTTCATCACTGGAGCTCTTTCCGTGAAGATGCGACATCGCATGAGCAAGTAGAGTCAGCAGAGCAGCGCCGGCCATGCGTCCCAGTCCTGATCTTCTAGCTTGATGACATCATATTGGTGTCATGATGACATCACACATACATTATGGCCATTTTCCTTCACAAAAACAAATCAAGAAATACCATGGAAATACACCACATACCATATATGTCATACTGAGGTCGTTTTGACTCCGATTTAGTTTCGTTCTTATCGTGTTAGATTCATGTCATCGTGCTCTACGTAGTAGTGCTAACGTCTATCATGTCACTCAATTATGAATTTTAATTATTTAAAGGCAACTTGATTAATAATTATTAGTTAATAGCTTTTAAATTTAAAAAAAATCAACGTATTTTCGTTCTTGTCGCGTTGCACTCGGGTCAACCTAATCTACGTGTCAGCGGCGATGTTTACCATGTCTTGTATTTATGAATCAAATCATAATAAATTGATCGGTATTACTTAATGATCGTTTTAATTAAAAGCAATTTAAGTTTACACCCCCGATCTTTTCATGGTCACATATTAACTTAAATGTCTTTTGAACTATCGGGTGTTTCATTCAATCTATAAACATAAGTGATTTCGTTTCGTTGCCACATGTATTTGAATATATAGCTAAATATTATATTGATTAATATGCTTGTAATTAGTTTTATAATTGGAAACAATGTAAGTTTTATATTTCGGTAATTATACATAACATGTTAATTTGATTACTACTAACATGAACGTGATCTTAAATTATAAATTGCTTAAGGTTAAACATGTTTCAAATGTTAAAACGAAATTAGATGCACTCACATGAAACTTTCTTTTTGCAAGATTAACTTTAATTCGCCTAAACTAAATAATAACATTTTATAAATAAAATATGACTGGTCTAACCTAGATTTTAGAATTAGAATATATTTTGTCTAATCTGAATTACTATGCTTCACCTGATTGCTGTAATTAAAATAAATAAGGCTTGGTTTTCTTTTTCTCTAATCTCTAATAAAGTAAATGTTTCGGTAGACGTTTCTTGTTCGCCGTAGCTCCGATTAGCGTGTTTTTCGCTCCTGTGTGTTCGTAGCAATGCGTAAAACATCTTTAAAACCTTTTCACATATTGTTTCTTATGTTTGGTGTACTGTTCTAATTATTATTCATTGTTTGCTTCGTGTATGATTGCTCGATGTGTGTGTGGTGATTTATTGATCAAGTCCAGTCGGTGAGATTTACGTGGAGATTCAAGAAGCTATTAATTGAAGATTTGGATCAGAGAAGGATTTTGATTTAAGGCAAGTATAGCATGGGATTATCCTTGTTTCCTATTCACCTTTAATATACTTAATTCATGTGCATGTGTCTACCTTGTTACCACTAAGGATATCCTAGCTTTTGTATCTTGTACCTTGACACCCATGGAACATTGCATTGGGGTAGTATTTATGCTAGTGCTCAAGATAAATAACCATGATCTGTAACTTGACTAATGGTATATGCAATAAACGTTTAAAAGATGCTTTATAGAAACATGGCTCAAGAGGGCTAGAGCATATTTGGTTGTTTTTATGGTGCTCTAGTTTCTCTCCATAAGGACTTATCTGTAAGCGAAAATCCAGGATTTTCAGTACAACTGTGAGGGCTAAAATGGCTCTGGCTTTAGCTCAGTATGAGGACTTTTTCTAGCTTGTTAGAGGTTACCCTTGTGGCGCAAATGGGGTAGTGCAGACTGTGGATCCCTGCGTGGTGAATCACACAGACTGACTTTGAAAACCTAGCGGCCCTAACTTGTTAGACGAACCTTTGAAAGGCTTCATAGTGTTTTCCTGCCTGCTCACCTTGGAAGTGTTTTGGGAGTCACGATCCCAGGCATATGGGTAAACATGACTCACAGTGAAAGTGTACAACCTCTGCAGAGTG
This sequence comes from Saccharum hybrid cultivar R570, assembly GCA_038087645.1. Taxonomy (NCBI): domain Eukaryota; kingdom Viridiplantae; phylum Streptophyta; class Magnoliopsida; order Poales; family Poaceae; genus Saccharum; species Saccharum hybrid cultivar. The sequence goes on from JAQSUU010000795.1 coordinate 2,727,410, forward strand.
TAAAATTGTTATAACAGCCGTGCTCACGGTCACGAGTGGCCTTGGACCCTTACAGAATAAATGATGAACACTGATGATAATGATAATACTGATGATATTAATGCTCATTAATGATTATTGTTTCTTGCTATACGTTATTCACGTTTACATGATCATGAGGTTATTTGGGCTTATGGTAAACTTGTTGCTACTCAATTGCTAAAAGATGACTTAATAAAAGCTATCGCAGTAAACCTGTGTCAAACCTTTTGAGCCTCATGAACCCTATGATATATTTGCTGTGTTCGACATGGACTCACTCTTGCTATTTCCCACATCTCAGGAAGGGTACCAGATTTCTAGATTCTGGAATTTGTTAGGCTTGTGATCAACCAGGTAGTTTGATCCTGGAGTGAGGTCTACACCTAGTGTTCGGAGTTGTCTTTCCGTTGTGTTATTCTCTAAGGTATATTTTATACTATTGAGTTATGTTTATTAAGCATTTGTCTCTTGGTATTACATTTATCTGCGGCTATATGTGAGATTTGACTCCTTTATTTCACATATAGTGTATATCTGGTTTTGTCCTTAAAATCGGGTGTGACACATAACTTCTGGTTCCTCCACTGTGGTTTCCTGGGACAAGTGGTTCACCCTTCCAGTGTTAGATGCAGGCTTCTGGTGACTACCCTGCCTCTGGGGAGTCTGCTGGTTGATCTTCTCAGGGCAATTGTAGGACAAGTGACCCTCTTTCCCACATTGAAAACACTTGTGGGGGGTATTGGGAGCACTGGTCTTCATTGGAGTGTTATTGGAAGGACCCTGACGCTGAGGCTGATTCCCACTCTGCTGCGGAGGGCGTTGGTTGCCATTCTGCGGCTAGAATGGGGGACGTTGCGAGAACAGATTGCGAAAAGGGACCTGACCACCATTCCACTGACCAGAAGGAGGCCTCTGTTGATTACCCTGCTAGAAACCAGTACGCGGACGAGTGTTACTACCAGAAGTCTGTCCCTGAAGCTTTTCCTCTTGGCATCCATTTCCTTGCACTTGTTGTCCACCACGATAGCGCGGTTCACAAGCGTCTGAAAATTGGGATAAGTATTGGACATCAGCTGCAATTGTAGTCTATCATACAATCCTTGTCATTAGCCACCTCATGTGGAGCATATCATGACAACTGAGCAAACCTGTCACGATACTCAGCTACAGATAATGACCCTTGGGTCAAGTTCCGGAATTCCTCTGCCTTCAGTTCTATTATCCCTTCTGGAATATGTTAAGCTCTGAAGTTCTCTCTAAACTCCTGCCAAGTGACTGCGGGAGCATTGGTGGGACGACCATACTCATACGATTCCCACCAGTCCTGAGCTTCTCCCTGGAGTTGTCCAGAAGCAAACAACACCTTCTGCCGGTCATCACATTGTGCAATGTTGAGTTTCTTTTCCACGGCACGAGCCAATCATCTGCTTCTAAGGGATCAGCAGCATGTGTGAACACTGGGGGATGACCCTTCAAAAACTCACCACGCCTATCACGTGGTGGTGCCCCAGCAACTCGATGATTATATTGGTTCTGCACCAATTGTTGCATAAGTTGTGTCTGCACTGCCAGAAGTTGCTCAATAGTTGGTGGCGGTGGTGTTGGTGGATTCGGGGGAACACCTCCACGACCCATGCCTCTTCCTCTTTCGGCCATCTGCCATCCATAAGAATGCAAACTTTGAGATTTCCATGTTATCAACCACTTATAAGATAAAGAATGAGATCTGAAAGTTTTCTGGACGAATATCAATGTTAACAGTTCAGTAAATCAATGATATCTCGAGCTACAGAAGTCCAATAGAGGCGTGCTTTATATGGTTGGAAAGCTTATGAAGTTCCCCACAACTTCTATTTAGACCATAAGACCATATTACGTCGATAATTTAATGAAAAATAAGACGCAACAGAAACTGTTCCAGATTCCAGACTGTGCAGAAACTTTAAATTGTGACAGTTATATCTCTCGAACCAGATCAGATAAAAAGGTGATTCCAGTGGCATTTGAAAGGTGCTTAAGCCTAGTTTCTCTCATAAAAATTTCATAAATGTTTCATGAACCGTTTTTGAATCATATCAGAAACATTGCAGACTGCTCCAGAAAACAGCAAGGACAGAAACGTGACAATACCAAACCCAACTATTATTCCCTTGACTAATAAACTTTTATTCTTAAGAATGGAACTTGTAGACATGCCTACAAGCCCCAGCACTCATAACAAAAATCCAACTCACACATTAGCATAATGATAAAGCAACTATCACACCAAAGTTCAAATCACACGACAGACTCGAAGACTCAACTGACATTACTAAGAACATTCTTATTACATAAAGGACTCCTATTTTCTACTGACGTAGCTCATGATCTAATGTCTCATAAATCTTGGCCATGCCTTGGTTTGCTCGGAGTTCATCAATCATCGCTTGGCACCTCTTGATGGTCTTCCCCTGTGCCTTCACCATCTCCTCTAACTGCAGCTTCCTCTCCATCATATCATAGACAAAGTTCACCATCACCCGAGGAAGTGGTTCCAACTGCACTGGATCCATCATGGCCCATCCAAGGTCGGGGTGTGCATGAGGGAAGTAGCGGTGAATATCATGCTTCATGCTGTCAAAGCGAAGGTAGCGAAGGCCCATGCATGCTTCAAAAGCAGCGTCTTCAATGCTATCCTCCATGGTAGCTCGACGACCTATGTGAGCATACATCCTGTCTAGCTGGTATGCCCCTTTTTCCTCATCCTTAGGAAAAATGCTCGCTCTTGCCTTCCAGTAAGTGTCCTCCAGCGGATGGGTGTACTCCCAACAGATGTACTCCATAGCTGGGTGCCAATCAGCAAAGTAGGCAGAGAGCATTCCCACAAGTCGATGGTGTGAGACAGTATCTCCTCCATCCTTGTGGTAGATCTTCACAGTCCAACCCATTGGAGGGGGTGGCACATCCTCAGCAGCTGCATCATGTGGTGGAGACGGGGGTTGCTCTCCTCTAATGGCTTCCTCCTCTTCATCATCTTCAATCTCGATGACCTCAGGGTCTTCTTCAGGCTCGGGTTCTTCCTGAGGAGGTGCTGGCACTTGGATTGGTGCTTCAGGGGTCTGCTCATTCTCCTGGGGTACTTCCTCTTGTGGCTCTTCAGGTGCAAGCAAAGCACGAGGTGGGTAGTGTCCTCCAGTGGTGATGCGAGTAGTCTTACGACCACGAACCATCTAAGAGTTTTTAGATGTAATTAGAATAGAGGCAAAATTTCATAATAGAATAAGACATAAGAAGCATAAAAATTTATCAAATAACAAGAGAAAGATAATGAGCATAAAAATAGTGAAAAGAAGACACTAAATCGACCATTTCTAGCTAGGCTTGCGTCCTACAGTCAACAATAGCTCTGATACCAATTTGTCACACCCATTTTAATGACCAAATGGAGTGCATACTCTTATGTGTGCCCAAAGATCAATCACACATAAGTTAACAATTTATAAAGGATGTATCATCACCAATGTTATTACATCACGATTAATAACACATAGTCTTTACAATAATGTAGCGGAAGTAAAATATAAACTCTCGTGGAAGCTCCATACACAGGCACATTGACTGGTTGACTTCAAGTCTAGTAATCTTCCGGAAAGTAGAAGTAGTCACTACTTGCACCATCTGTTACCCATCCAGGATTTTTATCCAAGTAAGAAAAATAAACAAGCGTAAGTACATCTCGTACTCAACAAGTGTAACATGGGGTTCATGAGGCTCAAAGACATAACATAGGTTTATCAGCATGTAGCTTTTAATTAGCATTAATTCAGTATATCAATAATATCAAAGTGTCTCAATGTAACAATAAACATATGATCCATGTGAAATGATTAATGAATAGCAAAAACATATTCATTATTAATGATCCACTATTCCATAAGGGTCCAAGGCCACTCGTGACTGTGAGCACGGCTGTTATAATAGTTTTACACTCTGCAGAGGTTATACACATTCACTGTGAGTCATGTTGCCCATATGCCCGGGTTAATTACTCCCAAAACACTTCCAAGGTGAGTAGGCATAGAAACACTATAAAGTCTTTCGAAGGTTCGTCTAACAAGTTATGACCATTAGATTTCACTCGGCAAACAGATGTAGAGCCCCCCTTCCAAATGGCACAATAACACGTAGCCTATACTCATGAGGACAGAGGCCGCACTATATCCGATTCGTTAAGCCATTCTGACGCCATAAAGGAATACCACTAACAAGCTAGAAAAGGTCCTTCTATATGACTAAAGCCAGAGCCATTTTAGCCCTCACAGTTGTACTGTAAATCCTGGATTTTCACTTACAGATAAGTCCTTATGGAGAGTAACGAGAGCACCAAAGTAACGCCATGCTCTAGTACCCTTTAACAGTAATAAAAATCATCTTTTAATGTTTATTGCATATTCCATTAGTCAAATTACATGATCATAGTTCATGTTGAGCACTAGCAATACTAATCCATGCAGTATAATAGGTATCAAGGATTAAGATCAACTCTAAGTCATCCTTAACAAGGAATATATGCATAATGATATTATTTGCTTAATGTGAATAGGACAACAAGGATAATCCCATGCTATACTTGCCTTGCTCAAACTGGTCCTGGTGATCTTGTTCGTAGAAAAACTCCTGATCCCCAACGAATTGCTCACCGTCTATACTCGATTAACAATAGCGACAACATTGATCCAGAACAATCAAGCATAAACAAACAAAGACTAAAATTAAAATAGTACACCAACAGTAATAAAATAAGATAAAAAGTTTTTAAAACGAATCTATAACTCGCTAGGATCAAACAGACGCGAAGATCACGAAAAACGGAGCTAAAACGACAAAGTTATGAATTTACGAAGATTTCCTATAGAAAAGTAATTACTTTAATTCAAGCTCGAAAATAAAATCTCATAAACCTACTGAACAGTTCTACTAACATGTAGAGCTCGCAAATACGAACCTAACACAATTTGAACGGGTCAAATCGGAGTTAAAACGGATAAATTATGACTAAAACAAACTCAGTGGCATAACTGTAAATAGCTAAAAACGTATTTTGACTTAACTGAGATCAAACTACACTTTAAAAAGAATAATACGCGATTCTAAAATATGCTTTGGACTGCGGGTTAGATAATTGAGAAACACAGGGTCTCTTTAGCAAAATGTACAGCCGAACCGATATCTTCAATCTGCGACCGTTAGATATTAGATGAACGGATCAGATCGATTCGGGGTGAGTGGGGCGGCGCTCCGGCCGGGAAAACACTCCGGCGGCAATGTCCGCGGCAGCGCCATCGCCGGAGTTCGCGAAATCACGATTTACTATGCTACCTCGCGAAACGAATATACCAGGATGAAGTATAGGTCAAGACGATCTCACCAAGGTCGAACGCGAGGGCGGAGCTGTCCCGAAGTCGACGGGGTGCTCGAGTTAGCGGCCGGTCACGTCGGTGATCCGAGCGGTGCTTCCTTGAGATGGTTTCGGTGCTTCGCGTCGAGACGAGATGGAGCGGAAAGATGCACAGGCTCGGTTTTATAGCCCGAAGGCGATTCCAAGAAAGGAAAGAAGGATTGGGAGGAAAGGATTCGGCTTCGGTGTTTTTAGAAAGAGAAGATCTGACGGCGGCTTCAACTTGAGGAAGGGGACGCACCTGACAAGTGGGCCCGCGACGTCAGCGACGCAGGGTGAGAGACCGACGTGGCAGCGCGCTCGCGTGGGTTGCTGGGCCAGCGGCCGGATTCGTCCCAAGGCGAGGAACGGCGCGCGCGCGAAAACAACGGGCCGCGGGGAAGAGTTGGGCTTCTGGGCCAAAAGCGAGGAAGAGAGGTACAGTCCTTTTTCTTTTTCCTTTTCAATTATTTCAAAGCATTTTCAAATGATTTTGAATCCTATTTTGAATTTGAATCAAACCACTCATCACAAAAATTCAAATGCAACAGCATGAGTGCACAAACATGTTTCTACCCTTATATTTGATTTTAAGTTAATAAAATTATTATTACTCTAAATTTGCGTGGTCACAAAATTGTATAAAAATCATATTTACCTACTTTTTAATATCCTAAAATTTTAGGGTGTTATAGTACTGGTGGGTTGGACTGAAACGAGATGTAGCTGAGTATGTGGCAGTGTGTGACACTTGTCAGAGAGTGAAAGCTGAGCATCAGAGACCAGCTGGATTACTGCAACCAATGAAGATTCCAGAATGGAAGTGGGAGGAAATTGGTATGGACTTTATAGTGGGGTTACCTCGTACTCAGAGAGATTATGATTCTATTAGGGTAATAGTAGATCGGTTGACTAAAGTTGCTCATTTTATACCGGTTAAAACTAAGTATACTAGAGAACAACTAGCTATATTATATATGGAGAAGATAGTGTGTTTACATGGAGTTCCAAAGAAGATTGTGTTTGATCGAGGTTCGCAGTTTACGTCACATTTTTGGAAGGCCGTACATAAATCTTTAGGTACAAAGTTGAATTTTAGTACAGCATATCATCCACAGACAGATGGGCAGACTAAAAGGACCAACCAGATACTAGAAGATATGTTGAGAGCTTGTGCATTGCAATATGGAACTAGTTGGGATAAGAGTTTGCCTTATGCAGAATTTTCTTACAACAATAGTTATCAACAGAGTCTTAAGATGACACCGTTTGAAGCTTTATATGGACGTAAGTGTAGAACTCCATTGTTTTGGGATCAGACGGGTGAGTCTCAGGTATTTGGTACAGATGTTCTTAGAAACGCAGAGGATCAAGTGCGAGTGATTCGTGAGAATTTGAGAATAGCGCAATCTCGTCAGAAGAGTTATGCTGATAATCGGAGAAGGGATTTAGTTTTTGAGGTAGGTGATTATGTCTATTTGAAGGTGTCACCAATGAGAAGTGTGAGGAGGTTTAACATGAAAGGCAAGTTAGCACCAAGGTATGTTGGGCCATTTAAAGTTATCGATAGACGTGGTGAGGTTGCTTATCAATTAGAGTTGCCTGAAAATTTGTCTGGAGTACATGATGTGTTTCATGTTTCTCAACTCAAGAAGTGTTTATGTGTGCCTAAGGAGCAAATACCTTTGGATGAACTGACTGTTAAGGAGGATCTTACATATGAAGAGTTTCTGATTAAGATTTTAGAAACTGCTGAAAGAGTTACTCGAAGTCGGGTTATTAAGATGCGCAAAGTTCAGTGGAATCGGTATTCAGAGGCAGAGGCAACTTGGGAAAGAGAGGATGAATTGAGGAAATCATACCCGCAATTATTTGAGTAAGCATTCCAATCTCGAGGACGAGATTCTTTTAAGGGGGTAGAATTTGTAACACCCAAAAATCTTAAAAGTTTAAATTAGAAGAAATTTGGAGTTAAAAGAAATTTAGTTATGAGTTTAAATGATTTAGATAATATTTAATGGGATAAAAATTTAAAATAATAGGTGGAATATTTGATGATGCATTCATGCTGTTGCATTTGATTTATTTTGAGGTGTGGTTTTAGTTTTATTTGATTTGAGTTCAAAATTCATTTCAAAATGGCTTTGGAAAACAAATTTATATATAAAAAAGTGAACTTACCTCCTTACCTGCGGCTCGGTGGCCTGGAGGCCCGCCAGAGCCGAACCGAGCCGGCCTGCTTCCTCTCTTCCTCCTTGTTTTGGGCCGCCGAGCCGAGCAACCATATTCCCCTCCCGCTCTCTCTCGTGTGTGGGCCGGCCCAGGAGGCATCGCGGGCGCGCCTTCATTCTTCTTTGTTTCGCTGACGAACGGGTCCCACTGTTAGCCGCATCCCCTACCTTCGTGTCGTAACCGAGCTAGAGATGAGCTCGGTCACAACCGAATCCACCAAGGAAACTAGGATTTCTACCCGAACACGTTGAATTGTAGCTATAAACATGTAGCCGCTTGCCCCCTCTCCTCGTTTTCCATCTAAACTTTGAGCCAAACCACTTGAAACCGAGCTTCGTCGGTTGGAAACCCTAGGAAGTCACGGTTGTACGTCATCGGAGATTCCTGGTGAACCCGCGCCTCTTTTCTTTGCATTGGTGAGATTGCCACCCTTCTCTCTTCCTTCCCATGCTCTTCTTTAGGTATTTAGTGCTTTGAATCATGAGTTTGCGAAGTTTCAGTGAGCCGGCAATGGCGCCACCGCCATCTCGAGCCGTGTGTCATCCTCGGTCGGTCATGGTCTTCCTAAACCGCGTAGATGTGTTCGTGTTGAGCTCTGCACCCGATTGGTACTGGCCATGGGTCAATTGGTGGTCGGAAATGGTGAAGCCGAGGATCTCCGGCGAACCGTTCGCGTCGGCCATGGCGGCCACCGGCCGGAGATGAGGAGGATGCCGACGCCCTCTCTCCTTTGATTGGAGACGAATCCAGCCGTCCAAGATTAGATCAAGGGCTCCGATTAGAAGATACCCTTTCGGCCGCAATTTTGCTAAAGAGCCCTTGACTTTCATTGTATTAGAACCCGCAGTCCCTTGGCATAATTTCCGAAGTACGGTTCTTTGTTTTGAAGACGTATTTCTTCTCGGTAATTTGAAAATACGTTTTCTGATATTTATAGTTTTGCCACTAAACTTGATTTAGTCGTAAAATCTTCGTTTTAACTCCGATTTGACCCGTTCAAGTTGCGTTAGATTCGTATTTGTGAGCTCTACATGTTAGTATAGTTGTACAGTAGGTTTGGAAAATTTAATTTTCCAGTTTATATTAAAGTATTTAATTATCTATAGGGAATCATAGAAAATTCATAACTTTCACGTCTTAAATCCGAATTTCGTGATCTTTACATTTGTGTGATCGTAGGAATGTGTAGAAGAGTTTTACAAACTTTTTATACTGTTTTGCTACTGTTGGTGTACTGTTCTAATTATGTTTCTTTGTTTGCTTCGTGTATGATTGCTCGGATGATTGTGTGATGATGTTTGGTGATCGAGTATAGACGGTGAGCAGTTTCTTGATGATCCGGAGTATTATTTTGAGCCAGATCAGCAGGGTCAACAGGAAAGCTTTGATCAAGGCAAGTATAACATGGGACCATCCTTGTTACCTATTTACTGAAATTATCATACATATGCATGTGTCTTCCTTGACAACCTTAGAGATTATAACTTAGTGATCGTTACCTTGATTCCTTGTCAACCTTGGGGATGCATTTAGGTAGCTTTTGCTAATGCTTAATTATGAACAATGATCTTGTAATTTGATTAATGAATTAAACAATCAACCATTAAGATGATTTTATTACTGTTGAAAAGGGGGCTAGAGCAAGGGGTTATATTGTTGCTCTGGTTTCTCTCCATAAGGACTTATCTGTACGTGATCATCCGGGACATACAGTACAGCTGTGGGGGCTACATGGCTCTGGCTTTAGTTGTTTAAAGGATATTTTCTAGTCTATTAGTGGTTACCTTAAATGGCGTAAGAATGGCTTGCCACGTTGGGTGTAGGACAACCTCTAGTCTTATGAGTATAGCCGTGAAGGAAGTGTGCCATTTGAAAAGGGGGGTTCCTACATCTGCCTACCGAGTGAATCTAATGGCCCTAACTTGTTAGATGAACCTTTAAGTGGCTTTATATGAATTCCGGTGCTTTGGGCCTAGCTATCCTAGGTATTTAGAAGTCATGACTCACAATGAAAGTGTACACCTCTATGCAGAGTTAAAAACTGGTATACTAGCCGTGCCCACGGATACGGGCGGCCTTGGAACATCTACGGATAGATGACCACTATTGTTATATCATGTTTAATTGAAGTTGTTATTATTATGCTCATGTTAATACTATTCATTATCATTATTACAATTGATCATTGATTCATTAATGGGAAGTGGAATATCTTGATGCTACTCAATTGCTAAATATATGATGATTAAAAGCTAAACGCAGTTAAACAGTGTCTAGCCTTTTGTGCCACATGAACCCTATGTTGTATTTGCGGAGTTTGACATGGACTCACTCTTGCTATTTCCACCATAACAGATGAAGAATATGATGATGATTATCGTAATGAGTACTAGTCTTGGTGTCAACCAGTCAACCGTGTCCCTGTGTTTGGAGTTCCGCTGAAGATCTATTACTAGTTACTACAAATTATTGTATAAGACTATGTGTTAAATATTTATTCGCTATGTAATAAGCATTGTGATGATACTATGTAATTTGTCTACTTATGTGTGCGACCGAATCCTGGGGCGCACATGAGTCTTTTATGCATCCTATTTTTGTCCTTAAAAATGGGTGTGACAGTACTTTTACTCCGCCTCTCTGCAGCTGAGCCATGGCCCAAATGGTGTTATCGACTAATGGTGCTATTACTCGATCTACTAGAGGAAAATACTCAATCTACTCAAAGAAAATACTCAATCAATTCAAGGAAACATTAGAGCCATTTGGATAAAGGTACACCAATTATATCTTTAGTTCCTCGATATAAATTATTATGCTCGATGTAAAATAACAATGACCTTCAATGGGTCACAAGGTGTACAATAACAAAGACCTTCCATGTACAGGGTTGCCTGACACTTGGTTAAATTTGAAACACGTGTTCTGCCTACACCTTTGGGTGAAGAGACCTTCGAGGCTTGAGGGGCTGGTCAGGCCCAGGAATGCGGGCTACAATTTGCATATTTGGAAGCACCCCTAGATCCCCACCAGGTCATTAGACCATAACTGGAAAGCAAGAACACCAGGCCATTCATGACATAGTGTATGCTCAATATACCTATTCAACACAAGAACTTCAAGGAGGAAGAAGGAATTGTGTGTTCAGCAAAGAACTCCACCACATTCGATTTTATAGGCAAACCACAAAGATCGGCTAGGTGGATTGGATGGTGCTGATTCACACATCTTGGCATCACTAGCATAACAGGAAGGGTGAGGAAGATGAGGTGGCTCAGATTCCTCGCGCCACTGAACCCTTATCATACACTAGTATAGTTCCCATGCTAATGCCACAGCTTTATTATAAGGATGCATATGAAAACAACCAAAACGATGATATTTTTTGTATAGTTTTAGTTGCATGCAAATGTATAGGACCATGTATATAGTTGCATGCAAATGATATTTTTTGCATAAAAAGTTCTGTACGTTGCAATTGCAATGGGAGACAAAATTTTCAAAACCAACACAAAGAACACTTATTCAGCAGGGCAAGCAACATGCAAGCTTCACAAGTTCACATTCGAGAAAAGACGTGAGAAATATAGGCTAGTTTTTCTTTTTGTTCAAGAGAACCCATGAGAAACCAACTTTGGTTCATTTCACCTGTTTCACATGAGTTAGTCCCATGTATGTGTTACCATGTTTCATGTGTATGTTTCATATGTTTCACAAGAGTGTTTCACATGTTTAACTTGTATGTTTCATAACAATGTTTCACTAGTTTCATTTAGATGTTTCAGGTATATTGCTCGTGCATGGATGAAGGATGCTTATGCTCATGTAATGCAAGTGCAACGATGCAAGCATAACACTGGGGTGTTACAGAAAACCACTATTTAGTCATCCTGTCAGCTTCTATACTTCACTAGAATGGTCATACACACATACATGCCTTGTGAACTGGTGAAAAAAAACTCTGTCCACTCCAAATTGTAAGTTGTTCTAGTTTTTTTAAGTTTTTTTGCTAACAGAGTGCGCATCATTGGAACATATGTTGGACCACATAATAGATTGGGTTTCCTCAGTGGGCCTGAGCGATTGGATTGCTTAAGCTAGACCCATCATCACACAGAGCAAGGTGAGTACTTGAGGCAGTTGTTGGCACATTTCACAGAATTCCTATATCTTAATTGATAGTTCCTCTCGGGGTACCGTCTGGCCCATATTTCATTTGAGATGCAGAGCCTAAATCAATTAAGATCTTACGACCCATCTGTAAGTTAACTCTATCGATAAGCCATGAATTTGGTCAAGGAAGGTACTCGATGTACGTGACAAAGGAGTCTGTGATGTGTATCACTAGAATGAAGTCGTAATTGATGTATGGCATGACTCCGCTGCTCTGTGTGATCCACTGCCTAAATGACATTATTGACTAATGGTGCTTTTACTCCATCTGCTGGAGGAAAGTACTCGATCTACTCGAAGAAAATACTCGATCAATTCAAGGAAACATTAGAGCCATTCAGATAATGATCCAGCAATCAGAACATTATTTATTCAATATAAATTATTGTGCTCGATGTACAATAATAAAGACCCTCGATAGGTCACAAGGTATACAATAACAAAGACCTTCTGAGTATGAGGCTACCTGACACTCAGTTTCATTGCAAACACATCTTCTGCCCTACACCTAAGGTTGAAGAAAGCTTCGATGCTGGAGGGGCTTGTCATGCCTAAGAATGTGGGGTAGAATTGTCATATACGCAAGCACCCCTAGATCCCCAATGGGTCATCAGACCATAACTGGCAACCAAGAACACTAGGTCAGGCATGACATGGTGGATGCTCAAAATATCTATTCCACATAAGAACTTCAAGGAGGTAGAAGGAATTGTTTGTTCTACAAAGAACTCCACCACATCAGATTTTATAGGCGAACTAGAAGATGGTGTAGGTGGATCGGATAGTGCTGATCCACACATCCTAGCATCACAAGCAGAATATGAAGGCTAAGGAAGGCGAGGCACCTCGGATTCATTGCTCCATTTCCTGATCTCACAACAACTTGAAAGCTTTCTATCAATGGAGGATGCTTGGAAACCAAGATTTTAGTGTTGATCCTATAGGATGCGATAGATTTCCTTGAAACAATCTAGGAAACCTTACATGTAACTAACAAGGGAACCCTACCTCCCGGACTATATATGGCGAGGTAGGTAGTAGAGATCTATGTCTCATTAGAGCTAGTTCATAGCAGACAATCTCATCAGGGCCCCTATAAACACTCGAGCATAAGAGATCGATTCTCCAGTAGACATAGGGTACCCTGTACCTAGACAGGTATACATATATGTGTAGTGTGCTACACCTCCAGTTCCTTGCTCACAAAATGCTAATCTTCATTATGAAGGTAAAAGCCTATGTGAGACATGTACTAGAGAAGAACATGTGACATTTTGTAGAAACAAGGAATATACATATACACACACACATTATACGTGTGCTCAGAATTTGAAATTTGAATTCTCAATTTTGGCGGGAAAATATTCTAGAGGTGGCTGTGAACCATAACGGCCTCTAGAAATCCATATTTAGAGGTGTCTCTTGTTCCTAGCCACTTCTAAAAATCTATTTCTTGGGACAGCTGGACAACCGCCTCTAGAAATAGTTGACTTCTAGAGACACATGGGTAGAGGCAGATGTAGCGTCCACATCTCTAAAACGTTTCCAACCGCCTCGAAAGATCGTTTCCACAGTAGTGTATGTGCATACAAAAGTGGCATGGTGCGCTCAGGTGCAAGCATGCGCAACGAGGCTGCATGGGGATGAGTGGCTTGCACTAGCAAATAGAAGACAATCTAAGACTGTCAAAAGAACATTTACAGACGTAGGGAGGCTCCACCCAAGAGTCACTATTAATCATGGTTAATAGAGGTGGTGCTTTGTGTCCATCTTTCAAAATCAATTTCAAAAAATTAGCAGCTGAATCCAAAGTGGAGCCCATAAAGAGCCTGCCGCCAAGCCCAACTGAACATGCACCGCGGATAGAGCAGAGCCCCGAGACGCACGCCCCCGACAGGGTTGGGGTGGGGAGCAATGGGGGTTGGAGTTGTTGGTGGGTGAGAGCACTGAGGGAGCTCATTGAAGTGGAGGTGGTGCCACTCTAACTAGAGAAGGGGGCTACGGAGAGGAGGGGAGAGAGAACTACTGAGAGATGAATAATGGCACGTCTCCAAAAATCTTTTTAATTGTAGTCTCCAAAAATCTTTTTAATTGTAGTCATATGGGACAGCAGCAGTTATTGGGAGAGAGCATAGGTGAGCAGAATGGCACGCGTAAGGGCTAGCATGGCCATAGGCAGAGCATCGGCAAGTTGCAGCATTGCTGCTGCCGTCGCAAGTGAATACGGTCACAGTAGCCCCCAACGTCAGTGAGAGGATGCCAGGGCCTATGGATGGAAACGAGTCTATGTGGCCTCAACACAAAACAAACAGTTTTTTTCTTTGGCCTTTTGGAGCCAAAATCATAATTTGTCCATTGAGACATCATTTCTGTCTCTTTTTTTTATTAAATCGCTTGCTGCAATGGCATCCTTATTAATGGCAAGAAACCACTAGTATTAGGAGTGCCCTTAATTCGTTATTACATGCATCCATTGTTTTTACTAGTACAAAGTAACTTTAATTTGTGTGGTGTGTGTGTTGCATGCTGGCCACTTTCCAGCACCATTCCCTGTTCAGTTTGTACTAGGAGTCCGCTCGTTGACTAGCTACCGCACCCATGCCAGGCCCTTATGTTTGTGAGTAAGAATGAATTAAAAACCGCATACAGCCATTTTTATTGTGTTGCCATCAAACAGATGGTTGCAGTTACATTGCTTAATGTGGGCAGCAGCATTCCCATTTAGAATCCTGCCTCTCTATGTAGTAGCTGTGTTTGGTTTCGAAGCCGTTTTCCTTGCACATCTGTTCACAGCCAGCCGGAGAGAATTTGTAGCACGTCATGGACTTTGGCTCTGCCTGCAACAAACTGAGTGGGGGTGGTCGAGGTGGACGAGGTGGCATTGGCGGCATAGGAGGCACTGGAGGCTTGGGGGGACGATGACCACGTACCACTTGGGGCTGCTCTGCCTGCAACAAACTGTGTGGGGGTGGTGGTCCAGGTGGAAGCGGCACTGGCGTAATAGGAGGCCCAGGAGGACTAGGGGGATGAGGCACTGGCGTAATAGGAGGCCCAGGAGGCTTGGGGGGATGAGGCATTGGAGGCCTAGGGGGATGAGGACCACGTGCCACCTGAGGCTGCTCTTGGCCTACACGTGCATGCAACATATTACAAAATAATCAAAACATGATGATTGGTACTCCATCATTTCCAAATTATAGCTCCATCAAGATTTGTTGAAAGTATAATTTCTCTAGTTTTGACAAAGTTTAGAGAAAAATACTTGAACATCTAAACCTTGATATTACTTTTATTAAATTCTTCAGGACATATGTTTTGATAGTGTATTTTGTTTGGACTTCTACTAGTTTATATTTTTTCATAACAAATTTGCACGAAGTTATTGGAGTCATTTGAGTTATAACACAAAGCCAAAGCGAACTATTATTTGAACGAAGGGAGTAATATGTAACAATGCAAAGTATAAGTAACTATATCTCTGCCTGTTTACCTTGGCATGATGGAGTGGTTGAATAAAGGATCATAAGTATCAGGAAAATAGCACTTGTCAGGTTTACATTCCTCATTGTATAGCACTTGGTGACCGACGCCAGATGACAATACTACTTTTTCTTTTTTTCCACCTAATTTTCCTATTTCACCTTGTTTAGGGATCAGGAGTGGTGTGCATTGTGTCTGTATTTGTTTTTGGCCTTAGTGTGCAGGTGTTTATATAGGAGTACTCCATAACACCGAGTAAGGTTTATTGTCAAAATTTATTTATTTCTACCTCTATCTCTATCTCTATCTCTATCTATATCTATATCTATATCTATATCTATATCTATATCTATGTAACACCCAAATTTTAGGAGTAATGAATTTTAAATAATTTAGATAAAGGGAATTAAAATTTTAAAAAATATATTTGGTGATGCATTCATGCTGATGCATTTATTTTATTTTGTGGTGTGGAATTATTTTATTTTGATTTGGTTTGGAAATTTTATTTGGAATAGTTTGTAAACAAGTAAATAAAGAAGAGAAAGAAAAAGAAAAAAAAATACTTACCTTCTTACCTGGCTGACGGCCCGTTCGACGGCCTGCTTTCTCCGCGCCGTGACCACGCGGGCAGAGCCCAGCAGCCAAGCCAGCCGAGCCAGCCGCGCGCCTCTCCCTTTCTTCGGTCGCTGACGGGTGGACCCAGGTGGCAGCCGCGTCCTCTTCCTCCGGTCGTAACCGGGACGGACACGAGCTATGCCTCAACCGAATCAAATCGCGTATCTTTGTATCCTACCCGAAATCGACGAGGTGAAGCTATAAAATTGGTAGCCGCATGTTTCCTATTTCCGTTTTTCATCTAAAACACGAGTTCATCCACGTGAAATCGAGTTGGCAAGTTGGAAAACCTAGGCGGGTTTCGGTTGAACGTCGCCGTCGGTTGCGGTTAGTCTGGTGCCTTTCTTCTTCGCTTAGGTGAGTTCGTTAGCTCCTCCTCTCCCTTCCCATGTGTTTCTTTTGAATTCTTGTGCATTTTACCGTGAGGTTTGGAGTTTCCCCGTGGCCGGTAATGGCGCCGCCGCCTTCCCGAGCCGCAATCCGTCCTCGATTCGTTGTAGTCTTCCTAAATCGCGTAGATGAGTTCGCGTTGCTCTCCTCGTTCGATTGGTACCGGTCGCGAGCCGAACGATGGTAAAAAAACGCTAGAACCGCATAGCTCCGGCGAGCCGTTGGTGTCGGCCATGGCGGCCACCGGCCGGCGCTGGGGAAGGTGACCGCGTCCTCTCTTTCCTTTGCTGGAAGCATTTTCAGCCGTCCATTCGCTGATCAGCGGTTAGGATTAGAAGATACCCCTTCGCGGGGTAGATTTATTAAAGAGCCCCTGGACTTCTTCATAATAGAACCCGCGGTCCTTAGCGTATTGCTGAAAATACGTTTTCGTGTTTGGAAAGCGTATTCTCTTCCGGTTAAGTCAAAAATACGTTTTCAGATAATTACAGTTTTGCCACTAGAATTGTTTTGGTCATAAAATCTTCATTTTAACTCCGATTTGATCCGTTCAAATTGCGTTAGGTTCGTATTTGCGAGCTCTACATGTTAGTGTAGTTGTACAGTCAGTTTTGATAATTTATTTTTCAAGTTTATAATTTAGTATTTATTTATCTATAGGAAATCTTAGAAAATTCATAACTTATACGTTTTAACTCCGAATTTGGTGATCTTTGCGTCTGTGTGATCGTAGAAACGTGTAGAAGAGTTTTATAAACTTTTATTACTGTTTTGCTACTGTTGGTGTACTGTTCTAATTGTATCTCTTTGTTTGCTTCGTGTTTGTTTGATTGGATGCATATGTGTTGTTGATTGATGATCGAGTATAGAAGGTGAGCAGTATCTGGACGATTCGGAGTATTACTTTGAGCCAAGTCAGCAGTATCACTTGGAAAGCTTTGATCAAGGCAAGTATAACACAGGACTATCCTTGTTACCTATACATTGAATTGTCATACATATGCATGTGCTTACCTTGACAACCTTAGAGATTATAACTTAGTGATTGTTATCTTGATTCCTTGCCAACCTTGGGAATGCATATGGGTAGCTATTGCTAGTGCTTAAACTAAGAACAATGATTTTGTAATTTGATTAATGGATTAAGCAATCAATCTTTAAGATGATTCTATTACTGTTAAAAAGGGGCTAGAGCATGTGTATTATTTTAATGCTCTGGTTACTCTCCATAAGGACTTATCTGTACATGACCATCCGGGATATACAGTACAGCTGTGAGGGCTATATGGCTCTGGCTTTAGTTGTTCAAGAGACCTTTTCTAGCTTGTTAGTGGTTACCTTAAATGGCGTAAGAATGGCTTGCCACTTTGGGTGTAGTGCGAGCCCCTGGCCTAGTGTGTATAGGCTGCGGTTGTTGTGCCACAGGGAAGGGGGGTTCTACATCTGCCTGCCGAGTGAATCTAATGGCCCTAACTTGTTAGACGAACTTTTGAGTGGCTTTATATGGTTCTCGGGTGTTTGGGCTTGATCTCCCCACTCATTTGGAAATCATGACTTACAGTGAAAGTGTACACCTCTGCGCAGAGTTAAAAACTGGTATACTAGCCGTGCTCACGGATACGAGCGGCCTTGGAACATCTACAGAATAGATAATCACCATTGCTATATCATGTTTAATTATTGTTGATTATTACTATGCTCATGTTAATGCTATTCGTTATCATTATTACAATTAATCATTGGTTCTTAATGGGAAGTGGTTTATCTTGATGCTACTAAAATGCTAATATATGATTAAAAGCTAAATGCAGTTAAACAGTGTCTAGCCTTTTTGAGCCTCATGAACCCTGTGTTATATTTGTGGAGTTCGACATGAACTCACTCTTGCTATTTCCACCATAACAGATGAAGATAATGAGGAAGATTATCGCAATGAGTACTAGTCTTGGTGTCAACCAGTCAACCGTGTCCCTGTGTGGAGTTTCCGCTGAAGATTTATTATTAGTTGTTATTATCTATCGTTCAAGACTATGTCTTAAATACTTATTCGTTATGTAATAAGCACTGTGATGATACTTTGTAATTTGTCAACTTATGTGTGCGACTTTTCCTGGGGCGCACATGAGTCTTTTATACATCCTATTTTTGTCCTTAAAAATGGGTGTGACAGATTGGTATCAGAGCCGTGTTGACTGTAGGACGCGAGCCTAGTTAGAATGGTCGTTAATAGCCTCCATATTTCACTTAACTCATGCTTCCTCTTTTCACCTTGTTAATTACCAAAGTTTTATGCTTCCTCTACTTTATTCTATTGCGAAAATACATTGATTCTATCTAATCTATGTCTAAATCTTATAGATGCCTCCTCATCCCCGTCTGTCAGCTGCACAGTACGTTGCCCGTTTCAAACCTCAGGAGCCGTATGAAGATGGTGATCAAGAGTTATCTGATGCTGAATCAAGAGTTGGTGATATACCAATGGAGAATGTAGTTATGGGGTGGACTACGAAGTTTCATATCATGGTTCCTAAAGCTGATGCTTTCTTCCATGACATGTTGACAAGAACCTTGGACAACTACTACTACGACTGGGAAGCTACGTTGGAGTATCGTAGTGTAGAGTATAGTCATCCATGGATGGATTCTTATTGGGAAACAGAGTTATGGGTTAAGAAAAGGGATCCTACCACTAAGGAGCCTAAGGTGGAGTCAAAGTTCATTACTAGAGTGAGCCGGGCAACCGTGGAGATAAGCATGGAGGATGTCGCTTTCAATGCATTTGTTTACTACCATGGTCTACGCTCGGACAAGACGTTAAAGGGTGCACTTCGGCATTTTCCTTGTTTCTTACATGACAAGGGTATTTGGACCGTGCCGCCTGCAGATGATTCCTCCTTGACTTTACAAGCTACGGTGGGATTAGCTCGTGAATTGGCTCTCCATGAGGTGGATTTGAAGGATGAGTTGCTGAAGGAAAAAGAACTTAAGGAGCAAGCTTATAAGGAGATTGATCAATTAAGGGCGGAGTTAGGTCATCCCAAGATTTATGAGAAGCTTAATTAGGAAATAGGAAAAATCCCTATGTAATAGGAACGATAGTAGTTGTGAGTTAATTTTAAGTTTGGTTTGTTTTAAGAATCAGTTTGTGGTGTGAACAATGATGTGATTGATGAATTGTTATTATGATAATGTGTGATTTGGATCTTTGTAATGTGTGCTGGAGTTTTGTAGACATGCCTACAAGTTCCATGGTTAAGAATATTAAGTTTGATCAAAATATGTTAGTTGAATATGAGATTAACTTAGTTCTGTCCTTTGCTGATTTTTGGATCAGTCTGGGATGTTTTAGAAATAACTTAAAATCCGTTCATGAGAAATTTAAGAAATTTTACTGGGAATAATTAGACTTCTATATCTTTCCAACCCCACAAGAATCACTTTAATATCTATTATAAGTTAAGAGATATACCTGTTCCAAGTTGGAGTTACTGCACAGTCTGGAATTCAGAAACAGTTTCGGTTAAGTTCAGTTTTTGGCCAATTTATTGACAGAATCAGAAAAAGTGTTGTGAACAAAAGTTGTAGATAATTTTGTAAGCTTTCCAACCATGTAAAGATCATCTGAATTGGACGTCTGTAGCTCGAGATATGACAGTTTTACTGAGTTGCTGAAATTGGAGTTCGCCCAGAAAAATCAGATTTTGCTTATCTATTGAATACATCACCTCGGATCGTACTGAACTTTAAATTCTGTGTTTTTGGAAACAGATGTCAGGCAGAGGTTGTGGCAGAGGTCGTGGAGGTGCTAACCTACCCATTACTATGGAGGAACTCATACAAACTCAGAACCAGATGATGCAGATGTTTATGCAGCACATGCAGAACAATCCCCCTGCAGGAGGACCACCGCCTGTGCAAGTGAGGGATAAGCGTGGGGAATTTTTGAAGGGATGCCCTCCAGTGTTTTCTCATGCTGCTGATCCTTTAGAGGCAGATGATTGGGTGAGGGCAGTGGAAAAACAGCTGAATATAGCCCAATACAATGATATGGAGAAGGTGTTATATGCATCTGGTCAGTTACAGGGGACAGCTCAGACTTGGTGGGAGTCGTATCAAGCTGCACGCCCTGACAATGCTCCTCCTATCACTTGGAATGAGTTTGTTAGAGATTTTCGAGCTCGTCATATTCCTGAAGGTATAATTGAGCTGAAGCAGGAAGAATTCAGAAACCTTAGGATGGGACAGATGAGCGTTAGTGAATATCATGATAGATTTACCCAGTTGGCTCGCTATGCTCCTAATGAAGTGAGGGAAGATGCAGACAGACAGCGTCTTTTCTTGAAGGGAATTTATTATGATCTTCGCTTGCAGTTAAAGGGGAACAACTATGCTAGTTTTCAAGAGCTGGTAAATAAAGCTATTGTGCTTGATAATGAGCGCAGAGAGATGGACAGGAAGAGGAAAATGAAGGTACAAGGCTCAGGAAGCAACAACCGCCAGCGCACTAATTCTCAGCATGGTTTTCATCAGAAGTTTCAAGGACCGGTTAGTCAATGGAATCGCAATCCGAATCAGAGGTGGTCCCAGAATTGGCAAAGTAATCAGTCACAACAGCGTTCATCATATCCACAACGTCAACAGTATCAGCAGACTGGGCAACAGACTCCTCGTACTGGAAATTCCAATGCTACCCCCATGAAGAGTAGTGCTCCCAGCACGCCTACTAGATGCTTTGCCTGTGGTAAAGAGGGGCATATGTCTTATCATTGTCCTGAGAAGCAGAACCAGCAGACTCCTCAGAGCCAGAAGAGCAACCAGAGGCAATCTGGTACTGGAAGAGTGAATCACGTGTCTTCTGATACAGCTCATGATGCACCAGAAGTTATGATTGGTACGTTTAATGTACATTCCACTCCCGCAACTGTTCTTTTTGACTCTGGAGCATCTCATACATTCATATCCAACATTTTTGTTAAAATGCATAGTATACCCATGCTAGCTATGAAAGAACCTCTCTTAGTAAATTCACCTGGAGGTACCATGCAAACCAGTAATCGTTGTCTTCCAATTAGTATGGTATTAAGGGGGGTAGAGTTTAAGATAACTCCTATAGTGTTGAGGACATCTGGTATTGATGTGATATTGGGTATGGACTGGATGAAGCAAAATCAGGCAGAGATTCAGTGTCAGCAAAAAGTGGTAGTTGTGACTGCACCTAATGGAGATAAAATCAATGTGGATGTAGCAGTGCAGAAGCAACCAACCGCTGTGGTGAATCAGCTTGAAGATACTATTAAGGAGAATTCAGTGATTGAGGAATTTCTGGATGTCTTCCCTGATGAATTGCCAGGTATGCCACCTGACCGAGACATTGAATTTCTTATTGAATTACTTCCTGGAACTGCACCTATAGCCAAACGACCATATAGGATGGGAGTAGATGAATTAGAAGAACTTAAGAAACAAATTAATGAATTACAAGATAAAGGTTTTATTAGACCTAGTTCATCACCTTGGGGAGCACCAGTTATTTTTGTTGACAAGAAAGATGGCGGTCAGAGGATGTGTGTTGATTACCGGTCACTAAATGAGGTAACTATCAAGAATAAGTATCCTTTGCCCAGGATTGATGACTTGTTTGATCAGTTAAGAGGTGCTTGTGTGTTCTCTAAGATTGATTTACGTTCTGGTTATCATCAGTTGAAGATTCGTGTTTCTGATATTCCAAAGACAGCTTTTACTACAAGATATGGATTGTATGAGTATACTGTTATGTCATTTGGATTGACCAATGCACCTGCATACTTTATGTACATGATGAATAAGGTGTTCATGGAATATTTGGATAAGTTTGTGGTGGTATTTATTGATGATATACTGGTATTTTCCAAGACAGAAGTAGAGCATGCTAAACATTTGAGGTTGGTATTGCAAAAACTTAGAGAGCATAAACTATATGCGAAGCGAAGTAAATGTGAGTTTTGGTTGAAGGAAGTTTCTTTCCTTGGTCATATTGTTTCTAATGGAGGGATATCAGTGGATCCAGGTAAAGTAAAGGATGTATTAAATTGGAAACCACCTATTGATGTTAGCGAGATTCGTAGTTTCTTGGGATTAGCTGGATATTACAGACGATTCATTGAAGGGTTTTCTAAACTTGCTAAACCTATGACATCTCTGTTAGAGAAGAATGCCAAGTTTGTGTGGTCAGATAAATGTCAAGCTAGTTTTGAGGAATGGAAGAAGAGGTTGACTACAGCGCCTGTTTTGGTTTTGCCAGATTTGAGTAAGAAGTTTTCTATTTATTGCGATGCTTCTCGTCAAGGTTTGGGATGTGTTCTTATGCAAGAAGGCAGAGTTGTGGCTTATGCATCTAGGCAGTTGAGAAAGCATGAGTTGAATTATCCTACACATGATTTGGAGTTAGCAGCTGTAGTTCATGCTTTAAAAATTTGGAGACATTATTTAATTGGACATAAGAGTGATATATACACTGATCATAAGAGTTTGAAGTATATTTTCACTCAGTCAGATCTGAATTTGAGGCAACGTAGATGGTTAGAGTTGATTAAGGATTATGATATTGAGATACACTATCATCCTGGTAAGGCTAATGTAGTAGCTGATGCTCTTAGTAGGAAAAGTTATGCCAATGAGATACGGACATTATCTATGACTAGTGAGTTATGTGCTGAATTTGAATATTTGAATTTGGGCATTATTACTAATACAATGGAATTAGTGATAGAGCCTACCTTAGAGCAAGAAATTTACAAGGGTCAGTTGAAGGATGAGAAACTAAAGAAGATAGCGGAAGATATAGTGATTGGTTAGTCACCAGGCTTTCGGATGGATGATAATGGAATTTTGTGGTTTGGAAAGAGGCTGTGTGTACCTGAGGATCAAACTGTTAGACAAGCAATCCTTCGCGAAGCTCATGAGTCAGCTTATTCTATTCATCCTGGTAGTACTAAGATGTATTTGGATCTGAAACAGAAATATTGGTGGGTTGGATTAAAGCGAGATGTGGCTGAGTATGTGGCATTGTGTGACACTTGTCAGAGGGTGAAAGCAGAGCATCAGAGACCTGCTGGATTGTTGCAACCAATGAAGATTCCTGAATGGAAGTGGGAAGAAGTTGGTATGGACTTTATAGTGGGGTTACCTCGTACTCAGAAAGGTTATGACTCTATTTGGGTGATAGTAGATCGATTAACTAAAGTTGCTCATTTTATACCAGTTAAGACTACTTACCGTGGACCAAAATTGGCAGAGTTGTATATAGAGAGGATAGTATGTTTGCATGGAGTTCCAAAGAAGATTGTATCTGATCGAGGATCGCAGTTTACGTCGCATTTTTGGAAAGCTGTGCATGAATCATTGGGAACAAAATTGAATTTTAGTACAGCATATCATCCACAGACAGATGGACAGACTGAAAGGACCAACCAGGTATTAGAGGATATGTTGAGAGCTTGTGCATTGCAATATGGAACTAGTTGGGATAAGAGTTTGCCTTATGCAGAATTTTCTTACAATAATAGTTATCAATAGAGTATTAAGATGGCACCGTTCGAAGCTTTGTATGGACGTAAGTGTAGAACTCCATTGTTTTGGGATCAGACAGGTGAATCTCAAGTGTTTGGTACAGATGTTCTTAGAAACGCAGAAGATCAAGTGCGAGTGATTCGTGAGAATTTAAGAGTAGCACAGTCTCGTTAGAAGAGTTATGCTGACAATAGAAGAAGAGATTTAGTTTTTGAGGTAGGTGATTATGTCTATTTGAAGGTGTCACCGATGAGAAGTGTGAAGAGGTTTAACATGAAAGGTAAACTAGCACCAAGGTATGTTGGACCATTTAAAATTATTAATAGACGTGGGGAAGTTGCTTATCAATTGGAGTTGCCTGAGAATTTATCTGGAGTACATGATGTGTTCCATGTTTCACAACTTAAGAAGTGTTTGCGTGTGCCTGAGGAGCAGATACCTTTAGAAGAGTTGACTGTTAAGGAAGATCTTACATATGAAGAGTTTCCGATCAAGATTTTAGAAACTGCTGAGAGAGTTACTCGAAGTCAGGTTATTAAAATGTGCAAAGTGCAGTGGAATCGATATTCAGAGGCAGAGGCAACTTGGGAAAGAGAGGATGAATTGAGGAAATCATATCCGCAGTTGTTTGAGTAAGCAGTTCAATCTCGAGGACGAGATTCTTTTAAGGGGGGTAGAATTTGTAACACCCAAATTTTAGGAGTAATGAATTTTAAATAATTTAGATAAAGGGAATTAAAATTTTAAAAAATATATTTGGTGATGCATTCATGCTGTTGCATTTATTTTATTTTGTGGTGTGGAATTATTTTATTTTGATTTGGTTTGGAAATTTTATTTGGAATAGTTTGTAAACAAGTAAATAAAGAAGAGAAAGAAAAAGAAAAAAAAATACTTACCTTCTTACCTGGCTGACGGCCCGTTCGACGGCCTGCTTTCTCCGCGCCGTGACCACGCGGGCAGAGCCCAGCAGCCAAGCCAGCCGAGCCAGCCGCGCGCCTCTCCCTTTCTTCGGTCGCTGACGGGTGGACCCAGGTGGCAGCCGCGTCCTCTTCCTCCGGTCGTAACCGGGACGGACACGAGCTATGCCTCAACCGAATCAAATCGCGTATCTTTGTATCCTACCCGAAATCGACGAGGTGAAGCTATAAAATTGGTAGCCGCATGTTTCCTATTTCCGTTTTTCATCTAAAACACGAGTTCATCCACGTGAAATCGAGTTGGCGAGTTGGAAAACCTAGGCGGGTTTCGGTTGAACGTCGCCGTCGGTTGCGGTTAGTCTGGTGCCTTTCTTCTTCGCTTAGGTGAGTTCGTTAGCTCCTCCTCTCCCTTCCCATGTGTTTCTTTTGAATTCTTGTGCATTTTACCGTGAGGTTTGGAGTTTCCCCGTGGCCGGTAATGGCGCCGCCGCCTTCCCGAGCCGCAATCCGTCCTCGATTCGTTGTAGTCTTCCTAAATCGCGTAGATGAGTTCGCGTTGCTCTCCTCGTTCGATTGGTACCGGTCGCGAGCCGAACGATGGTAAAAAAACGCTAGAACCGCATAGCTCCGGCGAGCCGTTGGTGTCGGCCATGGCGGCCACCGGCCGGCGCTGGGGAAGGTGACCGCGTCCTCTCTTTCCTTTGCTGGAAGCATTTTCAGCCGTCCATTCGCTGATCAGCGGTTAGGATTAGAAGATACCCCTTCGCGGGGTAGATTTATTAAAGAGCCCCTGGACTTCTTCATAATAGAACCCGTGGTCCTTAGCGTATTGCTGAAAATACGTTTTCGTGTTTGGAAAGCGTATTCTCTTCCGGTTAAGTCAAAAATACGTTTTCAGATAATTACAGTTTTGCCACTAGAATTGTTTTGGTCATAAAATCTTCATTTTAACTCCGATTTGATCCGTTCAAATTGCGTTAGGTTCGTATTTGCGAGCTCTACATGTTAGTGTAGTTGTATAGTCAGTTTTGATAATTTATTTTTCGAGTTTATAATTTAGTATTTATTTATCTATAGGAAATCTTAGAAAATTCATAACTTATACGTTTTAACTCCGAATTTGGTGATCTTTGCGTCTGTGTGATCGTAGAAACGTGTAGAAGAGTTTTATAAACTTTTATTACTGTTTTGCTACTGTTGGTGTACTGTTCTAATTGTATCTCTTTGTTTGCTTCGTGTTTGTTTGATTGGATGCATGTGTGTTGTTGATTGATGATCGAGTATAGAAGGTGAGCAGTATCTGGACGATTCGGAGTATTACTTTGAGCCAAGTCAGCAGTATCACTTGGAAAGCTTTGATCAAGGCAAGTATAACACAGGACTATCCTTGTTACCTATACATTGAATTGTCATACATATGCATGTGCTTACCTTGACAACCTTAGAGATTATAACTTAGTGATTGTTATCTTGATTCCTTGCCAACCTTGGGAATGCATATGGGTAGCTATTGCTAGTGCTTAAACTAAGAACAATGATTTTGTAATTTGATTAATGGATTAAGCAATCAATCTTTAAGATGATTCTATTACTGTTAAAAAGGGGCTAGAGCATGTGTATTATTTTAATGCTCTGGTTACTCTCCATAAGGACTTATCTGTACATGACCATCCGGGATATACAGTACAGCTGTGAGGGCTATATGGCTCTGGCTTTAGTTGTTCAAGAGACCTTTTCTAGCTTGTTAGTGGTTACCTTAAATGGCGTAAGAATGGCTTGCCACTTTGGGTGTAGTGCGAGCCCCTGGCCTAGTGTGTATAGGCTGCGGTTGTTGTGCCACAGGGAAGGGGGGTTCTACATCTGCCTGCCGAGTGAATCTAATGGCCCTAACTTGTTAGACGAACTTTTGAGTGGCTTTATATGGTTCTCGGGTGTTTGGGCTTGATCTTGTAACACCCAAATTTTAGAGTTAATAAATTTTAAATAATTTAGATAACAATTAATGGGAAATTAAAATTTTAAAAAAAATTATTTGGTGTTGCATTCATGCTGCTGCATTTATTTTCTTTTGTGTAGTGGATTTATTTTATTTTGAATTGGTTTGAAGAATTTTATTTGAAATAGTTTGAAAACAAGTAAATAAAGAAAAGAAAGAAGAAAAGAAAAAAAAAAGAGAAATGACTTACCTTCTCACCTGGCGGCCCGAAGGCCCGCTCGGGTCGGCCTGCTTCCCTTCCCGCCTGGGCCGCACGGTGGGCCGCTGCCGCTTTCCTTCCTCCGCGTCTGCCCGCGTGGGCCGATCATCATTGTCGCGGCCGAGCCAGCCCAAGCCAGCAGCCGAGCCAGGCGAAGCCGCGCGTTCATCATGTCGCTGACCACCGGACCCCACATGTCAGTCGTCTTCCTCCTCTCGTGTTCGAGCCGGACTCCGAACCGGAGTACCGCCGCCGCCTTTCTCGTGATTACCCGGAGAATCTTAACCGAACACGGCCAATAGAAGCCATAAATAGGACGCCTTGACCTTCTCATATCCGTTTTTCATCTAAACCGTGAACTCTACCGCAAGGAACCGAGCGCTAGGGATTGGGGGGAGTTGGAGGTTTCGGTTGCTCATAGGAGGAGCTCGCGGGTGGATTTGAGGCCGTGTTCTTCGCGTTGGTGAGTCCGCACTCTCCTTCTCTACCTTCCCATGCTTTTTCTTTTGGGTGGAGATGCTTCGAATTGTGTTTTTGAAGCTCACCGTCGGTCAACAATGGCGCCACCGCCCCTTGTTGTCGTGCGTCACGTATGGTCTATCGTAGCTAGTATTTACCGCTTAGTTGAGTTCGCATGGAGCTTCTCTACCGTTTGGATCAAACGCGGGCTCGATTGGTGGTCTAGTTAGGGAGAACCGCCATCTCCGGCGAGGTGGAGCACGCCGGCCATGGTGACCGCCGGCCGGACTTGGAGAAGGGGGGGTCGGGTTCTTCACTGTAGCGTTGCTGGTGAACACGAGCCGTCCAAATCGAGATCAACGGCCCAGATTAGAACTTACCCCTTCGCGGGTAAATTTGTTAAAGAGACCCTCAGCTTTTTAGTAAACAACCCGCGGTCCTTAGCGTATTGCTGAAAATACGTTTTCGTGTTTGGAAAGCGTATTCTTTTCCGGTTTATTCAAAAATACGTTTTCAGGTATTTACAGTTTTGCCACTAGGATTGTTTTGGTCATAAAATCTTCGTTTTAACTCCGATTTGATCCGTTCAAGTTGCGTTAGGTTCGTATTTGCGAGCTCTACATGTTAGTGTAGTTGTACAGTTAGTTTTGATAATTTGATTTTCGAGTTTATATTAAAATAATTATTTATCTATAGGAAATCTTAGAAAATTCATAACTTATACGTTTTAACTCCGAATTTGGTGATCTTTGCGTCTGTGTGATCGTAGAAACGTGTAGAAGAGTTTTATAAACTTTTATTACTAATTTGCTACTGTTGGTGTACTGTTCTAATTATATCTCTTGTTTGCTTCGTGTATGTTTGATTGGATGCATGTATGTGTTGATTGATGATCGAATATAGAAGGTGAGCAGTATTTGGACGATTCGGAGTATTACTTTGAGCCAAGTCAGCAGTATCACTTGGGAAGCTTTGATCAAGGCAAGTATAACACAGGACTATCCTTGTTGTCCTATTCACTGAAATTATCATACATATGCATGTGTCTTCCTTGACAACCTTAGAGATTATAACTTAGTGATTGATACCTTGATTCCTTGTCAACCTTGGGATGCATTTGGGTAGCTATTGCTAGTGCTTAATTATGAACAATGATCTTGTAATTTGACTAATGGATTATGCAATCAACCTTTAATGATGATTTTATTACTGTTGAAAAGGGGGCTAGAGCAAGGGGTTATATTGTTGCTCTGGTTTCTCTCCGTAAGGACTTATCTGTACATGACCATCCGGGACATACAGTACAGCTGTGAGGGCTATATGGCTCTGGCTTTAGTTGTTCAAGAGACCTTTTCTAGCTTGTTAGTGGTTACCTTAAATGGCGTAAGAATGGCTTGCCACTTTGGGTGTAGTGCGAGCCCCTGGCCTAGTGTGTATAGGCTGCGGTTGTTGTGCCACAGGGAAGGGGGGTTCTACATCTGCCTGCCGAGTGAATCTAATGGCCCTAACTTGTTAGACGAACTTTTGAATGGCTTTATATGGTTTCTTGTGCTTAGGGATTCATGACCCCTTAGCATATGAAAATCATGACTCACAGTGAAAGTGTACACCTCTGCGCAGAGTTAAAAACTGGTATACTAGCCGTGCTCACGGATACGAGCGGCCTTGGAACATCTACAGAATAGTTGATCACCATTGTTGTATCATGCTTAATTATTGTTGATTATTATTATGCTCATGTTAATGCTATTCATTATCCTTATTACAATTGATCATTGATTCATTAATGGGAATTGGAATACCTTGATGCTACTCAATTGCTAATTATATGATGATTAAAAGCTAAACGCAGTCAAACAGTGTCTAGCCTTTTTGAGCCTCATGAACCCTATGTTATACTTGTTGAGTTCGACATGGACTCACTCTTGCTATTTCCCCAACACTCCAGTGTGTAGAAAGATGCTACTCGGAAAAAGGACAAAGGTGTAGTGGAGTTTCCAGAAGACTAGTAGAAGTGCTAGGCATATGTTACCCCCAGTCAGCCGTCCCTGAGAAGAATGGAGCCTGAAGTTTAGTCACCGTTCCGCGATACTCTGATGTAAGTGTTAATATAGCTATGTATACGTTATATAATAACATTGTTTCTGATATTTTTTTTATTCTGGCATATGTGTGGACTTCCTGGGCACACATATGATTAGCCTGGTTTTGTTCTTTAGAAAACCGGGTGTGACAGATCTCCCCACTCATTTGAAAATCATGACTTACAGTGAAAGTGTACACCTCTGCGCAGAGTTAAAAACTGGTATACTAGCCGTGCTCACGGATACGAGCGGCCTTGGAACATCTACAGAATAGATAATCACCATTGCTATATCATGTTTAATTATTGTTGATTATTACTATGCTCATATTAATGCTATTCGTTATCATTATTACAATTAATCATTGGTTCTTAATGGGAAGTGGTTTATCTTGATGCTACTAAAATGCTAATATATGATTAAAAGCTAAATGCAGTTAAACAGTGTCTAGCCTTTTTGAGCCTCATGAACCCTGTGTTATATTTGTGGAGTTCGACATGAACTCACTCTTGCTATTTCCACCATAACAGATGAAGATAATGAGGAAGATTATCGCAATGAGTACTAGTCTTGGTGTCAACCAGTCAACCGTGTCCCTGTGTGGAGTTTCCGCTGAAGATTTATTAT
Organism: Saccharum hybrid cultivar R570; assembly: GCA_038087645.1. Taxonomy (NCBI): domain Eukaryota; kingdom Viridiplantae; phylum Streptophyta; class Magnoliopsida; order Poales; family Poaceae; genus Saccharum; species Saccharum hybrid cultivar. The sequence continues at coordinate 2,757,573 of JAQSUU010000795.1, forward strand.
TAGTTGTTATTATCTATCATTCAAGACTATGTCTTAAATACTTATTCGTTATGTAATAAGCACTGTGATGATACTTTGTAATTTGTCAACTTATGTGTGCGACTTTTCCTGGGGCGCACATGAGTCTTTTATACATCCTATTTTTGTCCTTAAAAATGGGTGTGACAATCTATATCTATATCTATATCTATATCTATATCTATATCTATATCTAACTCTATCTTTATCTCAATCTCAATCTCTATCTCAATCTCTACTTATCTCTATTCCTCTCTCTCTGAACCTACCAAACTATTTGTTGTGACTATCTATCTCTTTGTTTATCCATCCGTTTGTCCATCTATCAATTTGTCCAAAAAATAATGAAAATAGAAAAATCTATTTATATCTATATCTCTGCTCTATCTCTATCTCTCTGTACCAACCTATCAATTTGTTTTTTGTGTGTATATATGTATTTATTTATTTGTCATCTATCCAGTTGGCACTAGCCTTCAATGTGCCAACGGGCGCTTGTCTATCTTATGTATGTAACTATAGAAAGCCCGCAAGAGTAATTTTGTTGCAATAACCAATAGTGCGAGTATAAAACTATAAATTTACTACATTTTCATACACAGCCGTAAATATACTAGTTTGTTCACCTGCCACCGTAGGACCTAGTGTGGATGCCTAGAACGTATGAATTTTGGTTCTCGTAATAGTAAAACCAAGGACAACCATAAACACATGTTATGATCATGCTGGTGAGCTGGAGAAGTTGAAAATCTACTATTTTCTTCTACAACCATATAACCTATTTAGCATTAATAGATCGTCCAACTATGTAGGGTTAAATTCGAAACTTGTCACCAAATGGTGATGGAAGCTAAATGCCAACTACTAGAAAACCTTATAATATATTGGTTCCCAATAGTTTCCAATCCCCGTCATTGTCAGTTGCCATAGACCAAATTTTTACATTTACCAATATAGAATAATGAGTCCATGATAATATTAAAAAACTTTGTTAAAACTGAATATCCATGAGCCCTGTTCGTCCCACATTTGATCAAACAGACTGGATCAAAATGGCACTTTATTATTCATCCAGGACTAGGGAAACCACTGTTTGGTCATCCTGTTAGCTTCTATACTTCACTACAATGGTCATATGCACATACGTGTCTTGTGAACTGGTGAAAAACATATTCTATCCACTCCAAATTGTAAGTTGTTCTAGTTTTTTTTAGCTTTTTTGCTAACAGAGTGGGCATCGATGGAACATATGTTGGACCACGTAAAAGATTGGGTTTCCTCAATGGGCCCAAGCGATTGGATTGCTTAAGCTGGACCGATCATCACACAGAACTATGGGAATACTTTAGGTAGCTGTTGGCACATTTCGCAAAATGCCTATAGCTTAATTGATGGTGCCTCTCTAGGTACCGTCCAGCCCATATTTCATTTGAGATGCAGCCTAAATCGATTAAGATCTTATGAGCCGTTTGTATGATAACTCTACCCATAAGCCCCAAACCTGGTCAAGGGAGGTACTCGATGTACCTGACAAAAGGTGTCCGTGATGTGTATCACTAGAACAAAGTTATAATCGATGTATGGCAGGACTCCGCAGCTCTGAGTAATCCACTGCCCAAATGACGTTATTGACTAATGATGCTTTTACTCAATCTACTGGAGGAAAGTACTTGATCTACTGGAAGAAAATACTCGATCCATTCATGGAAACATTGCAGCCAAGGATAATACCTGTTTTATTGTTCAGGGGATAAAGTAAACACCATAGCAAAGGTCACGTGGTTATATTGTCGATGAATATACATTTGTCATGTCGTAGGAGATGATGAAGATGAACTCCTCCGGGAAGAAGATGAAGAACTCGAGGAAGAAGACGACGAACAACGGCGGCGATTCGGGCAGTCACGTAGACGCTCCCCAAAAACCTAATTGCCGATCCCTCGTGCAAGGTCTCGAATGGCAAGGGCTTCGGAGGCACCTGCCCTCTCCCTTCTCCGTGCGCACGGATTGAGGAGATGGAGAAACCTTCGTTGCGGCTGGAGTTGTGTTTCTGGTGTGTTTGCTTGTTTTGTACCGAAGAGACAGGAGTCTCATTTATCCCGTGCAGCTAGGAAGGGAGAGGAGAAGGAGAAAGGTCTCGGGCAGTTCAAGAGTTAGGCATCCAGAGAGATCAACTCAAAGTTGTAACTCCCGTCATTATGTTAAGTGAGTGAGTTAGGCATCCGGAGAGATCAACTCAAAGTTGTAACTCCCGTCATTATGGTGAGTGCTAAAAATTAACACAACCACGCCTCGCCTGCCACGCCCACGGCCCGGCCGGCGGCGCGCGCGCGTGTGGCACGCCTTTGTCCGTTTCTTAACTTCTCAATTTAAGCAGAATATCTTCCACCATATAAGTCAAGTCAAGGACCCTTAGAATTCCAATCCGGTACAACTAATATTGTCCACAATTACACATCATAGAGTTTATTGATTTATTAAACTTAAATGAGCCTAGCCCATAATAAATCCAACAAATACACCATCAACCATGTGTTAATCGTAGACCAGTGCAACAAGGCTCCGAGCTACGTTGCCAGGTAGGAGTCATGCAGATTCGACCGGTGTAGGCATACGCATGCATCCATGTATCCAGCACTACGCTGTATGCACTGTTCTTTGTGATTGTGCATGCACTTGCACCGCTGGTGGTGAAGATCGATGACAAGTACCAGGGCAACTACTCATCAGCGCTGATGATGGAGCACTCTCTCTGCTCGAGTGCTCCTGCTCCTGGACAGTGCGTGCAGCTGGCATAGCACGGCCTAATCGATGGAGGCATGGAGCCAAGCAGGTTCGTGTTACCTGACGCTGTCCTTGCAGAGGTGCTAGAGCCAGAGGCGTCCAGACCATAGAGGCGCTAGAGTGCTAAGACGACGAAAGTTGTGGCCATGCCGGACGTACAGGTGAAGCGTCGCTCGACGAGCACCTAAACAACCAACGCGTGCGTGTACGTGCGGCCACGAGGCCAGCGTCGGCACACAGGACGCTGTCGAGCGTGGCTAGCGCCTTCTCACCTGTGGCATAGTCAGCTTTGACAAGTCCAGCGTCGGTACACAGGATGCCTTCTCGCCATCAATTGGACTGGCATCGCACGCAGAACTCCATGAGTATCGACAAGCGTGGGGTTGGTCTAAGTAACAATATTGTGCTAAGAAAGAGCGAACTCGGCGACATGGTGTTGAAGCTCTCCCCATAGCATCCCCTCCTCTGACCGTTGAGCATGGACATCCCACCTTGAACCTCCAGCCTGGCCGGGTGATTGAGGCGGAGGTTCATCGTCATTTCAGATCCTCAGTTAACTTTGATCCGGCTTCCTCAGATAAGGAATTTTTCCTCGTTCTCTCTGTTGGTCAATGCAAATTCTGCCTCACTGTGTCTTCGATTCAGCATCTCCTGGTTTTAGTTCTTGATGGATCACCTGCTGCCTTTCGAGTTGTGCAGCTGGGTGATAGAGTTTTTAGATTTTCAGTGGCCTCTCACCTTATTGATTTCAAGGACTTCTTCCACCTCTGGCATGGCGGTGGTCCAATTTTTGAGGTTGAGCTGTGCCAATGGGAATCAGAGCAGGCTGCAGAATGGGTTGAGGTTGTCAACCGCAATCGTGACAAACCGGTACGTCTCTCCGGTGCAAACACCATTCCTATTTCAGTCTCTCATCAGCAAGCTTCAACCTCTCGATCCATGGAGTTTTCAAATTTGAATACAATTTTAAATTCCAGAAGAATATCAGCATTTAATTGTCTTAATTTTGTTTCTGGTTTTAATGGTCATCAATCTGCTAAGACCATTGTCCCCCAGCCCAGTCATTCACTGGCTAGTATTCTGGGTCCGGTTCCAAATCCTAATCGTGTAATAAAGGGCACTAGGCCGTTACCACATTTGTGTTCAAAATGTCTGTCGCCAGCCCATTTACGGTCCACTTGTAAGAGCACTGCTCGCTGCCGGCGGTGCCTCCGTTTTGGCCACGTTTTCAGCCGCTGTTACTTCCCGCCTTGATTGCCGCGCCCTTCCTTTGCAGCTCCTGGGTCTTCGCCTTCTTGGAGCAATTGTCCTGCACAGATGCTGATCAGTGGGCCTTCTAAGCTTCATACACCTAAAATCTACAAATCGGTCATGGAGTACATTAAAGAATACATTAAAGAAATTACCGGCCTAGTATCCTCGCCTACTCCTGTCATTATTCCCTGGAGCCGGCCTTGGCGTCTGCAAGCTCAGGAGTTCATCGATGAACCTTCTTCACCACCAGCGCCGGCGGTGTCGCCGGAGCCATCACCGACCCTGGTCTACTCTTCCTTTGGTGAGTACGCCTCCAAAGCTCTTTGTCACGGAACCGCCCAACTCATAAGAACAAAAGTACAAAAATAATTACCGGAGTAATTAAATTCTCGTACTTAAGCTCTTAGAACTCCGGTAGTCCAATAAAATCACGAGGGATTTCAAACCAACCAACGTACAAGCCAAAATCGTAGTAGTTCAACATAACAAGTCACATGTTACATCCATTATTACAAGTAATTCAACATAGATCGGAGTTCAATAGAGTTATTACAACTCAAGTTCAAAAGTAGCGGAAGCAAAGTAGTTTGAAACTAATATCATCTTAATTGAAATACATGTCAGTACTAAGGTCAATTTCTAACAAAAGCATGAGAGATAAGATAGCTCAGAAAGATCATGCCTATGATCACACTCCGCATGTACCCGGGGGCCGACCGACTGCCCTTTGGTCTTATCATCGCGCCCCCGTGTCCTACCACACCTTCTCTGGTACAGTGCGCTGCGGGCAATCTATTCGGCCCGAATAATCTCCCAGTTTCACGGTCGGAAGGTACTTTATCCGGCCAACTAAATGTGAGACATGCGTTCAACATGACCTGAGGCCCAACAACGGTCGGTCCTTAATCGACACAGACAGAAACTATAAGCACCCTAGAACCATGTCTGGTTGCCCAATACTTATTCCGTCCGGTCTCCAATTATCCATCAACACTTGGTTATTTTCAGGATAACATCCATCCCGTAGCTAAAATATTCCAGTAACCACCTATAGTTGCCGGTGACAGGAAATCACCAACCGCTATCGGTCTAAGCAGGGCTAAGAAGTTATTCGACCCTAAACTTAGCAGGGTATCAGGATATCACAAGGTAGACAAGGATAATAATAAATGCATCAACGGTTTCACTCAACTCCTAATATATATAACATATAAATTTAATTGCTTTTATAAAGTAGGAGACTTATGATGCTCTGGGACTTGCCTGGGATCGAACACTTAGGTTAGTGTTTGACAGATGACACTTGCTTGGCGAGCATCTCCCATCCCGGCACTTGCTTACTCCTTTCATCTTTGGGGTAGGTCCACCAAACACTGTCTTCGGGTTTGACTTCAACATCTCATCCTTCACGTGGTGCATCTAGCATACCTAGATGAGATGCAAGATGCATGTGTATGAATATGATGAATGGTAACACAAGATGTATCACATAAGCATTCAAGTAAACACAAGATTACGCAAGACATAGACACCAATAGCTATTTAACTAACATCACACAACCAATTAAAGAGGGCAAGCATCTCAAGCATAACACAAGTTTAACAAAATCACAAGTATCTTAACGTGACCATCATCAAGGGCATAAGCCACACTTAGCAACACATGGAGTAAACAACCACAACTATCATCTGTCTATTTCTAGACTGCAATCAACAGCTGCATGTTTTGATCATAACTGGAGTTATACAAATCCAATAGACATGCAAAAAGATATTCTGAAAATATTATGAAATTTTCTACAATTCATCTTTAATCATCTTAGCATGATTCTCAAGTTAATCAAGTCAAACATGCATAATTACATAATCTGGTCCAGAGATTCAGAGAACAACTATTTCTGAAACCCAACTTAGAACAGACATAACTCACAAACTACCAGGCCAAATGCCACCAAAATTTAACACAAGTTAGATTAATGAGTCATCTACAACTTTGTTATAAGCATGTTTCTCAGCAAACATTATTTTCATGGTGAAATTACCAAAGTCCTAGAAACTATCCAGGAAAGCATCAATTGCAAGAATAAGTATTAACTTATATTTCAAACACATATTTGGCCACAACCAATGTAACCATTATAAAGTGCATGTTAAATGATCACCAAAAAGCACAATGCTCATCACTAAATAAATTTTTTTAATGCATTTCTTAATTTATTTAGATAGCAAGGTGAAATAATAAACATATACCAAAAGTGCATAATAAAATCTATAAAAACTCCAGTAGCTCTTACATACACCCAATAGTCTACTATGCAAATTTCAAGCCATTTGGACATGTATAGTAATCTCTATGAAAAAGACAAATTGCTATTGCAAGAAATCATGTGAGAGCAAGATACACTAATAAGTCACTCATATAGCAACCAAAATTTATAAAATTTTTACCACACATGAAAAATTGCATTCGTAGCATGCCACAAAAATTTCACTACATTTAGAGCCCTAGATCTTCAGTTATGAAAATAACAAATTCAACTAGCATTAAAACCTAACTTCATAAATCTATTTTTACAGGGAAAAATTTAAACTAAAACATACCATATTATAGATCTACTGCATATAGAATTTCATAAGGATTCCAAAAAGTTCTCATTTGCTATTTTACGATTTTTCTACGATTTACTATGAATTTCTAAATTTCCTGCAAAATAAATAAAAATCAGTCCCGAGAGTACTATTCATCTGAGTCTATGACAATGCATTCAGGTCCTTTCTATTCTTCGAATTTGAGCACGAGATCCTTTGCGCGATTTTGAGCAGAGGAAGGCTCTGTAGCTCGCTAAGGCTGGCCGAAGGAGGCTCGGCGGCGGCGATTGAGGGGAGGCGGAGCGCTAGGGGGCTCACGTGCACCCGCTGGTGCTCCCAGCTCACCACGCGATGGTCCGAAGTGACCTGGCTGCGAGCACAGCAGAGGTCACAGCGGGCGACCATGGCGGCAGTCGCCTCCGGCGATGGCTGGGGGAGGGAAATAAGCGCCGGAGGTGAGCCGTGCGACAGGAAAGGCGCTGGGATTAGCAGCAAGGGCTGAGGAGGCAAGGGCAGCGAAGACCGTGGCGATGGCAAAGAGCTTGGCTGGCGGCCATGGCGGCGGCGGTCTGGTGCGCACGTCGCGGCGAGAACGGTAGCAGGGAGGGCGATGCGAGTGAGGAGGGAGTGAGCTGAGGTGAGTGGGGAGCTCGGCGTCCATTAAGGAGCAGCAGGGGCGCGGCGGGGAGGCAGGGACATGCGGCGTCCATGCACGGCAATTGGTCGAGCACATGGCAGGCAGTGACGTGGGCAAGGTGGGGCGCCAATTCGGGCTTGCTCTGGGCCAAATTGGACCACAAGCCAAAAACAAAGTTTGCAGCCCACATGAAGCTCTACGATTTTCGTTAAGGTGCCTAGGTCACTAGGCCAACAGATTAGGAGATAAAATCATGCCAAGATGACAATGCCAACACGTTGACGGAGATCACTGAAACTCGCATTCGGAGGTCAAAACCTGATCAAACTTAATCCAACTTAAGTTGCTTAGCAAAATTATGAGAACGCGACGTGCCAATCATTATCACCATTGAAATCCTAGACTGAGAAATATTTCTAAGTGCTAAAAACTGCGGCAGATTCAATCTTTGTGCCCCGATTAGACTCACTTCTAAGCTAGTCTAGCTCTTGGTCCAAAAAATAAAGTTTATTCTACAAAACATGAACTACAACTTTCATTTAAGGTCCAACATCAGAACTGGTATAGAACCTACATTTCTACTTTGATCAAAGTAGTATCACGATAGAGCTTGAATTGTCCTTTGTGATCCATTGGAGCATTTTCTCAATATGAATCTTTCATGACTTTTGTTGTAGAGTCCATCTAGAGTCATTTGGGCAAGGTTGCAAGGTTTGGTTGATGACCTATATTTCCATTCACTTGATAGTGCAGTTCAAGCACTTAGTAAAGCCATTCCAACAATGATATAAATTATCATTTCATATGACTTTTTGATTCCAAACGTCATGAAACTTTACGAGTGACCAATCTAGATAGGTAATAAGGTGAGACACATGCAGATATTGCAATAATACCACCCAAGCATATATCTTGAAAATGGCCTATATATAAAGCAATGGTGCAACATCCAAGTTTAGGTTAGGCTCATCTCCATAGGTTTACCTTGACATCATCATCTCCACTTAATCTATCATGTTTGAGCTCAAACCCACTGCTTAATGAGTGACAAACACCTAGGGTGTTACACTCTTGGCATTCGTTCTTGCCCTCTCTGCATTCATGCTGCTTGGTGCCTGAAAACCCCAATTCATGCTACAGTACCTTTAGTGATGGCATATCGTTTTGTTCATCCAACCCTTTTCATGCCTTCTTGGGGTCAGAGGGTCATGGTTCCTGGTCATACACCTATGATCAGGGTTGTTACAGGCAGACTACAGCAGCGCAACAATGATGTTGATATTTCAAGGATTCACCCCTTCTAGAGGAGCAGATGGATTTTGATGATATTAGTAATGCTCTAGCTGGCTTCCTGAATGTGCAGATGAGGATTCCCTATCAGTCCATTCAACCATGCCCTTTTGGTCAGGCGTATGTCACCTTCACTCATCTATCACATAGAAAGGGTAACTTGCATTTGTCTTTCATCCCACATAACCATGCTTGGAATAATAGGACAACTATCTACACTCATGATGCTTGGCTGATGTTGGTTGGTTTGAACCTAGATTTATGGTCCTACCCACTTGTGGACAAAGCTATTTCTCAGTTTGGGAAGCTTATTGTTTGGGAGGAGGATCACAATCACATGGCCAGAGCTTTAGTCAAAGCAAGAGTAACTAGGTTGCTTGCAATCCCATGGTTTCTAAACTTTTCTGAGGGAGAAGATCCTAAGTCTGACAGTTGGACTATTCAGTGTGAGATAATTCTCACTAGAATATTGGGGGCAATGCCACAAGATGAAGACTTTCCACCTGAGGACCCAGATGATGTTGATCCTAATTAGTTTGACTTCTTTGGTTTTGGCCAACCTAGTCAGGGGCCTGCAAATCCACCCAATGCCCCTAGTGCACCTAATTTGTTTTATCAGCTCAATCTAGACATGAATAACCTAGCTTGGGCTCCCTAGCCCAATCAAAATGTAGCCCAACAAGATCAGCAAGTGGAGCACTAGCCCCAACCAGACCCATAGAATTTTTAGCTTGCTCAAGATGAAGCTCCCTTGTTGATTCCTCTGCAACATGTGCCTGCTGATGGTGAGCATATTGATGCTACAGTAGAAGAAGTCATTCAGAATATTCAGGATATACTTGCTGATCAACCTAAGGCTAAAGGACACATTCTCGCTATGGATGATCTGATAGACTTAGACTCAGATATCCCTGCACAAGCATAACTGGCATTTCCACCAGTCGTGATAGTACCTTTTCCTGATTTTAATAATTTATAGCCTTTGATGCCTGAAGAAATTCAAGAGGAAGACCTGCTTGGTTGGGTTCCTGCTGATAACAATGCCCTAAAGCCTCCATAGCAGTTTAATCACCATCTTCAAATGGGTTTTGTGCAGCTAAGGGAGCCTCGAGTGGATCCTATCTAGGCTTAATTCCCTTCCTCTGGATCCTACCCTAAAGCTGTTAGACTCTAGGTATGACATTTCTCCCACTTTTCTTCTAGTTCTAATCCAGTCATAATACCTGAACAATGGATGAATTTCTTTTCTTTTCTTCTCCTGCAGTCCCCCACTTTTGATTGGGCTTCATCTTTTCTATTGTCCAAGGCTTGGAACTTTCTTAGCACTAAAATGTCTAGCTCTAGTAAAGGAACTCTGTTTACTGTCCCTAAATCTTGTCCTTTAGTGGATTTCACTATCTATTCTAACTTGGAGTCAACATTTTTTGTTGTCTTAGAGCCTCTCTCTGAAGATATTGATATGGACCTGCCAGGCTCAAGCATAGCTCATGACATGACTACTCCACCTAGAGCAAGCAAGAAATCCAAAGGGAAGGCACCTCTTTCAGAAGCTGATGTCAAAAGGAGCACAAGGCTGAAAATGGTCAACAGAGGCTTCAAGTCATCTGCCTGCAAGGACAGAAACTGCCATGGATGCTGAGCTGATCCTCCTACAATCTCTTCAAAAGTCATTAGAAGCTTGGGTGAAACCTTCTGTGGCATCAACCCTGAAGACCTCTTCCCATCCAAGCTCAATGCCAAGCCTACAAAGAAGAAAACTGTGAGCAAGAAGAAGGCTCCTTCCAAGTCAGAAAGAAGACTACTGGCAAGAAGCCAAGTGATGATGTGAAGCCTCTAAGTGCTTAGCTCTGTGTCTTTTCTTTTGTTACCTTGCTATATATGGCCACAAGAAACCATAATGTTTTAAGTTGGAATGTTAGGGGAATAAATTTTCACAAAAAATGGGATGCAGTCAGAGATCGTCTGGTAGACATGTAATGGTGATGTAATGTGCCTCCAGGAGACAAAAAACAATCTTTTGATATTTTGCTCATTAAGAAAATCTGTCTATTGGTATTTATTATGCTCATGTAGAATATTCCACAAGCGCACAGAAATACCACTGTAGCATTTCACCTAGGAGTATTCTAGGGTATCATATCTATCCTCAGGGAAGCAATGGTTAAGAATGTGATAGCTAACCATCATGTATCTACCAACTAATATACCAACTAGACTAGAGTGGGGGTAAAGGATGTATATGATATGGGCAATGACACACACATGAGAAGAAGACCAAACATAAAGATAAGTGTTCTAGCTAGTTGGAAGGACAACAAGTGAGTATAAGGTTTCCAAAGGTTCAAACTCTACTTCCATGGTTCCATCTTAATCATACAATTGCAACACGGAGATTGGGCAGTATATGAGACAATAGGAGACAAAACCCCTATCCAAAGCAGCTACCCTTTTACTGGAGCCTTACCGATTTAAAAGCTTGCCTATAAACAAGTGGTGGAATACAAAGACTAGACAGGGCTATCACCACCTGCTAGCTACTACAAACAATCCATGCGACAAGTGGCAATCAAGGCAAGATAATGTATAAGCACCATGCTTACACCCTCTCTCACTACTCTAGTTGTGTATACTCAGCTCAACCAGAGCACCCTATGATAGGCGTATCGTAATACATGTGTGGGCTTCGATCACAATCTCATATGCAACAACTATATGCTAAGATAAGCCATAACAACAATATAACAAGTATAATGTTGCACAAATCTTAAACTAAGTAAAGTAGAGTAAGAATATAAATAAAGAGTAAGCCTTACATAGAGAGATACAAGATTGTACTAGATCCCTTGGAAGACTAGATCAGGAACCTAGAGCCTAAGCTCACTACTCACTCTAACTCCCAACAAGACTAGCACTACTACATCTTGAGAGAGTGGAGAGGCTCCTTTCTTATGGTGTGTTAAGAGTGAGGGTCTAGGGGAGATGTGGTGGAGTCATAAGGAGGTCGCCGACCAAGGTGCCACCTCCTATCACTTGCAAACTTGCACCATGTTCCCTTCATTAGGTTTGTGTCATAGAAAAATAGGTGGTGCACTGAGTGTGAGCAAATGGGGGTTGGGCAACCCCACTTTTTCACCCAAAAACTCTCAAAATTTTTTTGTGAAAGCTTTTCTCAAAGTTTTGGGTTTTCTCGATTGAATCTAGTCTGAGGATGAGGGTTTGAAAAACTTGTTTTCTCCATCCCTTATTGATCCTTCTTTCAATTTTCTACAAAGGATTAGGGGACAACACATACCCGAAGGGATGCACAAGGGTTTTCAAGAAAGAGTGTTGTTGTCATAGAGCAAAAGGGTCATCTTCTATGCTATAGAGATGTTGGTTTTTAATTAGCATAGAACATTCATCCCATGTTTCAAAAGATGTACTCTCGTTGTTTATCAAAACTTCAGATTTAGCAAGGCTAACGAAAAGATTTAAAAGTACCTCAAGCCTTGATTTGTCTCCTAGAATGATCTCCTGACTTACCCATCAAAATTTGAGAGTTTTCCTATAGGGGTTAGTCTAGATGTACAACCAAATTCTATACAAGTATTCAAAAAATTATATACAAGTAGTTTTTGGTTCAATAATCAAACTTGACACCGTGTCTTATATGACTAAGGAAGGCTATTTAACCTAAGCACCACGCTTAATTTTAAAAGCCTATGGTAGTATGTTTCGAACCGTACTTCCAAACCAAAGCATAATTATAGCAGAATGAGGAAGCATGAAAGTATGACTGAGATTCAATTGATTAGAGACAAGAACGTGAAAGTTGAAGTAAAGGAGTAATTTTTTTCATACTTGGCAAGATGAGCAAGGCATAAAGAGGAAGAAAGGTAGAGACAACCAAGACAAAATTAAGCAATGAAGCATGACATGAAGCGCTTGGAGAAATCCACTCCCCCACACTTGGATTTTGCTTCATTTGATGATGAGAAAAACCAAGTTTAGGTGGTGAAACTTACCTCTGAGTGTGCTCATTGTTGCATGATATCTGGTTGGATTTACCTTGTGTTTTAACCCTTCATTGTTTTTGTTCAAACCTAAAATGGTTAGCGACAAAAATACCCGAAGGAATAATTCTACAATTTAGCCTTGAGCTCATTTTACCAAGAATCATCCTTGTAAGAGGCTGGAGGACAACACAAATCCAAGGATTGCAAAGAAGTTTTTAGAAACATGGATGGTTGTCTTTGGTTAAGAGCTTTTCATCTACACTAAAGAATAACTGATTGTAGTGTTTTGTTAGTGTAGATTCTAGTCGCTTGTTTTGAACCTTGGTTCATTGTTTCACTAGATTCTTTTAAATTTCACACAAGGCCAAGGCAAGATGTGGAGAGCTATTAGAAGAGTACCATAGGCATTGACTTACCTCCAAACATGAAGTTTATCTCGAGACTTACCCTCTTGAATTTGGAAACTTTCCTGCAAGGGTTAGTCCATATGTGCAACCAAATTCTATGCAAGTAATTTTTAGTTCAATAATCAAACTAGACACCACGTCTAATTTGATTAAGGAATCCTCTTTAAACTAAGCATCATGCTTTAATTCAAAAGCCTATGGAAGTGCAGGCAAAACACTCCCAAACTAAGCATACTAACATAGAAAAAGGAGGCATGATACATTATACAAGATTCATTCAAGCAGTGGTGAGAGCATGAATTGTGAAAACATTGGTTTTTTTATTTTATTATTTTTTTGCAAAAGATGCAAACAAGGTGGATGAAATGCATTTAAACAAACATGCTATGGTTTTTGGAAGAAAGAAAAACAATTTAAATGAGTGATATGGATGAATCTCTTGGCTTAGCCAAAGCAAGCACTAGAGACATGATGATTAAAACAAACATGCAGTGTTAGGAAAGGAATGAAAAAGAATGCAAGGATAATGTCGGGTTGCCTCTTGGTAGGGTCTCACTTACCTCGAATGATTTGTTCTCGCCCACAATTTGAGATGGAATTGTGATTGCTTCTGTTCCATCACATGATGGAATTGTTTTCTTTTGGATGGTGACCTCTTGTTGATTACACACTCAATAAGACACGGCTAATCCCACAATAGCTAGTGGTAACATAGATTAGTAGACATCAGAGTTAGTATCAAAATCTTTCTCCAATTATTTCCCCATTAACGGTGCCAGAAATGCTTGTTAGTATTTATTATGCTCATGTAGAATATTCCGCAAGCACATAGAAATACCGCTGTTGCATTTCACCCAGGAGTATTCCAGGATATTGTATTTATCCTTAGGGAAGCAATGGTTAAGAATGTGATAGCTAACCATCATGTATCTACCAACTAATATACCAACTAGACTAGAGTTGGGGTAAATAAGGATGTATATGATATGGGCAATGTCATACACATGAGAAGAAGTCCAAACATAAAGATAAGTGATCTGGCTAGTTGGAAGGACAATGAGTGAGTATAAGGTTTCCAAAGGTCCAAACTCTACATCTATGGTTCTATCTTAATCATACAATTGCAACACAGAGATTGGGTCAACACAACATGCATACTACGCAGTAGGAGAGACAATAGGATACAAAAACCCTATCTAAAGTAGCTACTCTTGTACTGGAGCCTTACAAATTTAAAAGCTTGCCTATAAACACGTGGTGGAATACAAAGACTAGACTGGGCGGTCACCACCTGCTAGCTACCATAAACAATCCGTGCAACAAGTGGCAATCAAGGCAAGATAATGTATAAGCACCATGCTTACACCCTCTCTCACTACTCTAGTTGTGTATACTCAGCTCAATTAGAGCACCCTATGACAGGCATGATCATAATACACATGTGGGCTTTGATCACAATCTCATATGTATCAACTATATGCTAAGATAAACCATAACAACAATATAACAAATATAATGTTGCACAAAGCTTAAACTAACTAAAGTAGAGTAAGAATATAAATAAAGAGCAAGTCTTACAAAGAGAGAGATACAGGATTATACCAGACCTCTTGGAAGACCATATCAAGAATCTGGAGCCTAAGCTCACTACTCACTCTAACTCCCAACTAGACTAGCACTACTACATCTTGAGAGAGTGGAGAGGCTCCTTCCTTGTGGTGTGTTGAGAGTGAGGGTCTAGGGTGTATCTATAGGTGGAGGTGGAGAAGGGGCTACTTCGGCAGCACGTCATCGATCCAGGTGACCTTCCTTCTCCATCCTTGGATCCAAAGCAACATTGAACTGACCTCAATCAATGGTGAGGTTGAGGCTCATGCATGCCTCCATGCATAAAGGTGGTGGAAAAAAGCTGAGCTCGGGTAGCCACCATAGGGAGGTCGGGCAACCTCCCTATGGAGTGTGGGGCCATCCCCCTTTCTTGTGGGAACTCTATACCTCCTCTAGTGTGGGTATGAGGTGGTGGGACCACTTGATCACGTCGGATGATAGAGATGTGGGCCATTCAATTCATGGGACTCGTCCTCCACCATTGAGAGAAAATACACTCTTCATCCAAGGGCTAGGAGTGCTTGGGAGTGTGTTGGGAGGATCCTGGCTAGCTTGCAGTGGCTAATAGGATCCATGAGGAGGTCGCTCGACCTTCATATGGAGCCAAATCAGGCCCATCTTCCGCAGTTAGCTTATAGGAGCATTGCTTATCATGATGGTGGAGTTGGTTTGTCCATTTGCCACACTTGGGTGGTCAGGAGACATGTCAAGTTGGGCCCCCAAGCTTGGTTTTTCATCCATTTTGTACCTACATTCAAATAGAGCACAAGTACATGTGGAACCAAGTTATTTGAACCAAAATAATTCATGGTTGGCTTATGTCCTTTCGTATGTCATAGATTTGTGACATTTTTGACCAACCAGAATGTTGACCAAATCATCATCAACATTGTCCTTCAACATTTGATGCTTTTGAATTCATTCCTTCAATTGGTGCTTCACAGGGTACCATTATCATTTGGAAATCATCCCTTTTCATTAGTACTAAAATCATTGAGAATGATTATTGCTTGTATGTTGAATTTACCTCTAAATCAATTCTGAATCCTGGGTTCTCTCTAACATTTTTGCTCCATGCACTACTGCTAGCAAAAGAGAGTTCCTTCTTTGGTTTAGAAATATTCAAATGCCAGACTCTGTTAATTGGCTCATTGTGGGTGACTTTAATCTTTATAGAAGCCCTGCAGATAGAAGTAGACCAGGTGGAGATCATAATGAGATGTACCTTTTCAATGAGGCTATAAGTTATTTTGGAATTGTTGAAATACCTCTGAAAGGCAAAAGATTCACTTGGTCCAATAAGCAATTTCGACCCCTTTTGGAGAGGTTGGATTGGTTTTTCACATCTGTTGCTTGGACTATCATTTATCCTAATACTTTTGCTTTTTCTCTAGTTATGGAAACATCTGATCATGTTCCCTGTGTGGCTACTATTTCTACTGCCATCCCAAAAAGTTCTTTCAGGTTTGAAAACTTTTGGATGGAGCACCAAGATTTCATGGCAGTTTTACAACAAGGCTGGTCTGCCCCCGTTTCATCACTGATATGGCCAAAGTGATTACAGCAAAGTTCAAGAATTTATGGAGAGTCCTCAAAGATTGGAGTAGGAGTTTATCTAATTTTAAAACAGCCATTGCTAATGTGAAACTTGCTCTAACCTTGTTTCTTTACATTGAGGAGTTAAGGGACTTGACCATTCCAGAGTGGAATTTTAAGAAAATCCTGGAGCACAAGTTGTCATCTTTACTTCATCAACAGCACGTTTACTAGAATTAGAGAGGCTAAATCAAACAGGTCACTCTACGTGATGCTAGCACTAAATTCTTTCATGCCAATTCTACAATTAAGTTCAGGAGGAACCAAATAACATCTCTAGAGGATTCCACAGGGCAAGTAGTCACTGATCATGTTGCTAAAGCAGATTTGATTTGGCAAACCTTCAAAGAAAGATTGGGTATCTCCTCTTTTCATGGCATAAATTTTGATTTACCTGATCTAATCTCTGCTACTTAGGATTTATCCTTTCTGGTGTCTCCAATTTTGAAAGAAGAGATTGACACTGTAGTCAAGAACATGCCTTCTGGTAAAGCTCTAGGACCAGATGGCTTCAACACTGATTTTTTCAAAAGGTGATGGCCCTTTATTTGCACTAATTTCTATAATCTTTGCCAGGCTTTCTTTGATGGTAATGTTTGTCTCCAAAGCTTGAATGGATCTCATTTTACTTTGGTTACTAAGCATGACAGTACAGTGAGGGTGTCAGATTACAGGCCAATCTCCCTTCTCAACACTTCAATCAAGGTGATCACTAAACTTTTGGCTAATAGAATCCAGAAAGCAATGCCTACTCTCAATCATTAAAACCAATAAGGGTTTATTAAGGATAGATCAATTCAAGATTGCCTAGCTTGGTCTTTAGAATATTTTACGCTTGCAAATGAAGCGGTTCGGGTCGCCCCTAACCGTGACCCCCCCCCACTCCTTGCACTCCAAAAGTGGGTCAGGGATCAAACCTTATCCATTTGAATAGGTGCGTGGATGACCCGAGGTTATCCACCGGTCGAACCTAATGCAATTACAGTACTCTCAATCATATTGCCAAACTGATGAATGTTGTTGCCACGTAGTTGCTGCTCTTTCCACTTGCTTGTGCTCTTGCCACGTACATTGATCAGCTGGTGGATTTGGTCTGGTGTTTGGCATTGGCTGGGCATGCGTGTGAGTGCAATCCCTTCAGAGGTCACGCATAAAGCATAATGTCGATGCAGCGACAGGGACGACGAAAGGTGCTGCGAAGTAGGGCTGATCATCCGCACGAAAGGTGACAGGGACGACGAAAGGTGCAAGCCGGCCGGGTAGCTACAGCGACAGCGACAGGGACAGCGAAAGGTGCAAGCCGGCCGGGTAGCTAGTCCCACGCCCTTCATCCGCACAACAGGGACGACGAAAGGTGCTGAGAAGTAGGGCTCCACACCAGCCCCATCGCAGGTGCATGCTGGGTGGCACTCCGTTGGTCCGGCAGGCAATAGCGCCGCCATGCAGATCGAGCTCAGCGAGGCGTCAGACCACGCACCACAGCCACCGTCAGAACCCACGCCTGAGAGCGCTAGGGACACTGAAGCCACCGTCGAAAGGGAAGACATGGACTTTCCGACAGTTGCGGCGAAGAGAGGAACAATGGCAGCGCACAGCACTCTAGGCCTATAGCGAGAGAGGAGTGACTCGAGGTTTGATTAGGGACGATGGGGTCGCGACCCTGTTGCCCCTCGGCTGTATGGGGTCGGACCGCTTCGCTCCGTGGGCCAATTTTAGGAGCGAATCAAGTTCGCAAGAGGGTCGACCCAAACCCCTTGCAGGTTGAGAGTATTTACATCTTTGTCACCAATCAAGGAAGGAGATAATTATCCTAAAACATGATTTTGAAAAAGCTTTTGACAAGGTGGATCACGAGTTGATGTTACAAATCATGCAAAGTAAAGGCTTTCTTGATAAGTTGATACTTTGGATGAAAATGATCTTTACCTCTAGAACTTCAACAGTGTTAATAAATGGTGTCCCTAGAAAGGTTTTTCATTGTAGGAGGGCGTAAGACAGGGTGACCCTTTATCCCCACTCCTTTTTGTTTTGGCTGCAGATTTCCTCCAAACTATTCTCAATGCTACAAAGCAACAAGGGCTTCTCACTCTGCCAGTTGACTTACCACATGATCTAGATTTTCCAATTCTTCAGTATGCTGATGGCACTTTAATTTTTCTCCAAGGTGACTCTAGGCAGCTTTTCTTCATGAAAGCTATTCTTAATACCTTTGCTGAATCCACTGGTTTAAAGGTGAATTATGAAAAATCAATGATGGTCCCAATTAATGTTAATGATGATCATCTCACTATTCTAGCAAACACTTTTGGTTGCTCTATTGGTTCCCTGCCTTTTACATACTTGGGCTTGCCTTTTTAAGTTTAACAAAACCAATAGTGGCTGATTATTGGCCCCTAGTCTCAAAATGTGAAAGAAGGATGGTCAGCGTCTCAACATTCTTAAGCCAAGCTGGGAGGTTGCAAATGACTAATGCAGTGCTTACTGCTCTACCAACATTCACTATGTGCACTTTTCTCCTACCTAAATCTGTGATTAAGCAGATTGATAAGTTTCAGAAAACATTGTTTATGGAGAGGTTCTGATATCAACTGAAAAAAGCCTCCAAAGGCAGCTTGGAAAATGGTTTGTGCTTCAAAAAAGAATGGTGGCCTTGGAGTCCTCGATCTGCAAACTCAGAATGAAAGTCTGCTTGTTAAGCACCTTCATAAGTTTTTCAACAAGGTTGACACCCCTTGGGTTCAGTTAGTGTGGCATCAATACTATGCCAATGTTTTTAAGCCCATACATAACAAGAAAGGCTCCTTTTGGTGGAAAGATATTCTCAAAATGTTGGATTCCTTTAAGGGAATGGCTTCAGTCACAAATAGTGATGGTTCTTCTTGCTTCTTTTGGTCTGATGTTTGGAATGACAGATTGCTGTGTCAACAATTTCCAAAATTCCTTTCTTTTGCTAAAGACAAGTTTGTTTCAGTTCAGAACTACATGGTTGCTGAAGATATGTCAGACCATTTTTATCTTCCCTTATCTGTTGAAGCATATGATCAATATACAGAGTTGGCAATTTTATTGGAGTCAATTCATCTGCATACAGGGAGTGATAGATGGTCCTATATTTTGGGATATCCTGATTTTGCCTCGAGTAAAGGTTATACACAGTTGATGGGAACTAGGCAAGTTTCTCCAGTCTACTCTTGGCTCTGGAAGTCTTACTGTCAACATAAGACGAAAGTTTTCTTCTGATTAGCTCTTAAGGACAGACTCAGTACCCGTGAGTTCCTAAAAGGGAAAAATATGGCTTTGGAAAGTTACAATTGTGTGCTCTGTCATCTTGATGTTGAAGAATCTCTGCATCATTTGTTCTTCAACTGTCCTTTTGCTCAGTCTTGTTGGAATGTTTTGGGATTGGCTCATCTTGTTCAAGATGACATTCTGGTAACTTTGCCTCTGTTCAAAGATCACATTCGAAGGCCAATCTTTATGGAAATTGTTGTTTCTATGTTTTGGGATATCTGGTCTCTACGAAATGATTGCATTTTCAGAAATATTCAGCACTCCATTCAGTCCTGTAAGGCTGTTTTCAGACAGGAGTTAGCCTGGGTTAAGCTCAGAGCTAAGGATGATTACAAGATGTAGTTAGATTCATGCTAGGCAACTTTGTGTAATTAGACTTATTTTCTTTATTTCCTTCTTTGTTTCTTGATCTGCTGTACCCAGAAACCTTTCAATTTGTTAATAGAAGTCCAGTAGGGGGCAACCCCTCCTGATTTCCTCAAAAAAATATCAACAAGTGTGTCGCACATGCCCAAGGTCCCAAGACGTGTGTCCATCGGCTGATGACGTGAACTCACCGAGCATGATAGCGGCGCTTTCCAACCACTGGAAGCTCACCGTGGGACTGGGACATGACCGAGAGATGCAAGTGGAGCGGGCCGTGGACAGCCCGCACCATGACGTGCTGCCTGCAAATATTTTTTGCGGGCCATGCACTGATGATGGAGCAGGGGGTGTTCGGGCAGCCGGTATCTGTCCGCAACAACGCTGGCAGCAGCGCCGTCAAGGGTTCAAGCAGGGTGTCTTAACTGGGCCTGCGGGACATCTCTGAACCACGCCGCGCTAGTCATGGGCTACGACGTGAGAAGAAGAGAGAGTTAGAGGGGTTAAATGTAAAAACACATGCCATGCTGTCATGCCCCATCAGCTAGAAATGCCTACATGTATTATATGGAGATACAGTGCACCACTTGACAAGTTTAGGGACCCAATAGTGTATTTTCAGAGTTCGTAGACCTAAGTGGCACACCCTTACAAGTTCGAAGGCCGCTAGTGCATTTAACACCTTAAATTTTATAAAACATTTTCAACAAAATATCTCGGAATAATATTAATTATATAATATCTTATTGTACTATAGTAGAAATAGGTTATTTTATCATGTGCATGAGGAACGAAATATAGCAGCACGTATGCAACAAAAGAACCATCTTTTATTGAGTCCGCATCAAACAGATCCTCATTACAGTGCTTAATTTGGAAACAGCATTTATGCAACAAAAAAGTAGCTTTGTTTGAGTCCAATGCTGTTTTCCATTCACATGTTCTTGCAATCATGAGTCAAACACAATCTGTTGTTGCACCTGTAGCATGTCACGGACTTTAGCTTTATTTGTCTTTAATTTGGTGATATCGTCTCAAACACTGTGTGGTCGTGACAATGGCACTGGCGGTGGTGGAGGCGACTTGTGGTGATGATGGTGGGATGTCTCAAACAAACGATGTGGTGGTGGCGATGGCACTGGCGATGGTGGCGGAGACGAGTGGTGATGATGGTGCGACGTCTCAAACAAATGGCGTGGTGGTGACAATGGCACAGGTGGTGGCGGTGGCGGTGACCTGTTGTGATGATGATGGTGTGATGTCTTAGACTAACGACGTTGTGGTGACAATGGCACCGGCAGGCGGCAGCGGTGGTGGTGACATGTGGTGATGTCACGGTGACGTCTCAAACAAACTTCTGAATGGCAATGACATTACTGGCGGTGGCAGAGGTGACTTGTAGTGATGATGGTGTGACGTCTCGAACGAATGGCATGGTGGTGACGATGGTACTGATGGCGGCAGTGGCGACCTGTGGTGATGATGGTGTAATGTCTCTGTCAAGCTGCGAGGTGCTGATGGCGGCATTGGTGGTGGTGGAGGCGACCCATGGTGGTGATGATGGTGCGACATTCTAGACAAACTCCGTGGTGGTGATGATTCCATTGGCGGCGGCGGTGGTGAACTGTGGTGATGATGTCATGCCTCGAGCTGGTCCTGGCCTAGTCATGAATGCAACGTAACACAAAATAATCAAAACATGTTGATCAGTACACCATCAGTGCCCAATTCTAGCTCCATCAAGATTTGTTCAAAGTAAATTTTTCTAATTTGGATGAGGTTTATAGAAAAAAATACTCGAACATATAAAATCTTCATATTAGTTTTATTAAATTCTTCAGGACATATGTTATTAGAGTTGTTTAACTTATTAAAAACCCAAAACCAAGCTATTCTTTGAACGAAGGGAGTAATATGTAACAATGCAAAGTATAAGTAATTATATCTCTCTCTCTATATATACCTTGGCACGATGGAGTGGTCGAATAAATGATCATAAGTATCAGGAAAATAGCACTTGTCAAGTATACATTCCTTATTGTATAGAACTTGGTGACTGACGCCAGAGGACAATACTACTCTTTTCTTTTCCCCTCCTTGTTTCCTTGTTTCACCTTGTTTAGGGATCAGGAGTGGTGTGCACTGTATCTGTATTTCTTTTCAGCGTTAGTGTGTAGGTGTTTATATAGGAGTACCCCAAAACCTTGAGTAAGTTTTATTGTCAATTTATCTCTACCTCTATCTCTATCTCTATCTCTATCTCTATCTCTATCTATTTTGTTATATCTACATATACATGTATATCTCTAATTATATCTCTATTTCTATATCTATCTCTCTATCTATTTGTACCTGCCTAAATACCTATCTATCTGTCGGCATATCTATCTATTTGTCCAAAATTTAATAAAATAAAATATCTATTTATGTCTATATCTCTGCTCTATCTCTATCTATCTGTACCTACCTATCGATTTATTTATGTATATATGTATTTATTTATTTACTTATGATCAATCTGGATGGCACTAGCCCTCAATGCGCCTCAAGAGTATATATTTATTTATTGGAATGTAACACCCTAAAATTTTGAAAAGAAGAAGAGTAGGAAAAATATGATTTTTGTATATTTTTGTGAGCATGAAAATTAGAATGATAATAATTTTTATAAATTTAAAATTTAATATAAGGGTAGAAACATGATTGAGCATTCATGCTGCTGCATTTGAAGTTTTGTATTGAGTGGTTTCAATCAAATTCAAATTTGATTTGAAAATCATTTGAAAAAGGAATTTGAAAAATTGGAAAAGGATTTCTTATTCTCTCTCTCTGCTCTCGGGCCGTTTCTCTCCGCAGCCCAGCAACCAGCCGCGGCCTGCCAAGCCAGCCGCCGCCCCGTTTTTCTTCTGAGTCGCTGACATGTGGGACCCGTCTGTCAGTGACCGTTCTCCTTTCCTTTCTTCTTCCTCCGGTTCTTTCCAACCGCGAGCTCGCTTTCCTCCTTCTCCGATTCGAATCCGCGGCTCAATCTTCGTTCTTTCCTTAAGTGCGACGCCTTCGGGCTATAAAAACGGAGCCCCCGCACGATTCCGCCCCATCCCAACCCTTTTGGAGCAGCCGCAACCGCCTAGCGTCGCCACCGTGAGCACCACCGCCTCTACCGTCCGCCACCGCGAGCTAGCCACCGCCTTCCGGTCATCCTCCGCTCCCATCTTCGCGCGGGGTGAGCTCGCCATGCCATTCTCTCTCTCCCTGTGTTTTCCGTTCGTAAGCTCGTGCTCCGTAGCGCGAGATAGGCTATTCCGGCCATGGCGCCGCCGCGGAGAGTCGCCGTCGGGCCGGAGTTCGGCCGGAGCGCCGCCGGTTCTTCCCAGATCCAATCTGGACCCTCCGATTTGAATCCGACGGTCTAAATTAGAAGATACCGATTCGGCTGTAACATTTGCTAAAGAGACCCTGTAGATTTTAAGTTCTTAACCCGCAGTCCAAAGCGTATTCCCGGTTTACGTTTTCTTTCCCGTAAAGCGTATTTTGATCGCGTAACTTCCGAAAATACGTTTTGATTAAATTGAAAACGTAATTCGTTTCGGTAAAAGAAAAAAAATACGTTTTCTGATATTTACAGTTTTGCCACTGAGTTTGTTTTAGTCATAAATTATCCGTTTTAACTCCGATTTGATCCATTCAAATTGCGTTAGATTCGTATTTGCGAGCTCTACATGATGATAGAACTGTACAGTAGGTTTGAGATAATTTATTTTCGAGTTTATATTAAAGTAATTATTTATCTATAGGAAATCTTAGAAAATTCATAATTTTTATGTTTTAAATCCAAATTTCGTGATCTTTATGTCTATGTGATCGTAGTAACATGTAGAGGAGTTTTACAAACTTGTTATACTGTTAGTGTTACTGTTGGTTAGGTTTTCTATCTTTAAGTTCCGATGTGAGATTTAATCTATTACTTTAATAAAGTAGATCTTGTTTAAATAATATCTTCTACGTTTTAGATCCGTTTTAGCTCATTCGAGTTGCGTTAGATTCATAGCAACGAGATCTACGCGTTAGTGACAGTATTTGCCATATTACTAATTCTGAAATTTTATTGTTTAAATCATATCTTGATTAATAATTATGCAACTGGGTTTTGTAAATAAAATATGATTTGTTTTACTTTAGTTTCATAATTTGAATCTAAATTTGACTTAATTCCATATATAGTATCTATAAAATATCTTATATATGTTATTATATAATTAAAACACATGAAACTAATAGTTTTATATTTTCTTCTATGAGCAAATCTTTCGGTAGATGTATTTTTTCAACCGTAGCTCTGATTAGTGTGTTTTTCGCGTCTGTGTATTCGTAGAGAGACGTAGATTCGTTCTACAAACTTTTCATCTTAATTTTATGTTTGGTGTATTGTTCTAATTTAGATCTATTGTTTGCTTCGTGTATGATTGTATCGATGTGTGTGTGGTGATTTATTGATCAAGTCCAGTCGGTGAGATATACGTGGTTATCAAGAAGAAGAAGAACGTTGAAGATTAAAGCTTACCGAAGGATCGGTGTTTAAGGCAAGTATAGCATGGGATCATCCTTGTTTCCTATTCACCTTTAATATACTTAATTCATGTGCATGTGTCTACCTTGTTACCATTAAGGATATCCTAGCTTTTGTATCTTGTACCTTGACACCCATGGGATATTGCATTGGATAGTATTTATGCTAGTGCTCAAGATAAATAACCATGATCTGTAACTTGACTAATGGTATATGCAATAAAAGTTTAAAAGATGCTTTATAGAAACATGGCTCAAGAGGGCTAGAGCATATTTGGTTGTTTTTATGGTGCTCTAGTTTCTCTCCTTAAGGACTTATCTGTAAGCGAACATCCGGGACTTACAGTACAACTGTGAGGGCTATATGGCTCTGGCTTTAGTCAAGTATGAGGACCTTTTCTAGCTTGTTAGAGGTTACCCTTGTGGCGCAAATGGGGTGAAGCAGACTGTGGATCCCTGCGTGGTGTATCACACGGACTGACTTCGGAAACCTAGCGGCCCTAACTTGTTAGACGAACCTTTGAAAGGCTTCATAGTGAACCCTGCCTGCTCACCTTGGGAGTGTTTTGGGGATTGGCCGCCTCGGGCATATGGGTAATCACGACTCACAGTGAAAGTGTACAACCTCTGCAGAGTGTAAAACTGTTATAACAGCCGTGCTCACGGTCACGAGTGGCCTTGGACCCTTACAGAATAAATGATGAACACTGATGATAATGATAATATTGATGATATTGATGTTCACTAATGATTATTGTTTCTTGCTATACATTATTCTCGTTTACATGATCATGAGGTTATTGGGGCTTATGTTAAACTTGTTGCTACTCAATTGCTAAAAGATGACTTACTAAAAGCTATTGCAGTAAACCCGTGTCAAACCTTTTGAGCTTCATGAACCCCATGTTATATTTGTTGAGTTCGACATGGACTCACTCTTGCTATTTCCCCACATCTCAGGAAGAGTCCCAGACTATTAGATTCTGGAATTGTTAGGCTTGTGATCAACCAGTTAGTTTGATCCTGGAGTGAAGGTTGCACCCGGTGTTCGGAGTTGTCTTTCCGCTGTGTTACTTTCTAAGGTATATTTTATACTATTGAGTTATGTGTATTTAAGCATTTGTCTTTTGATATTACACTTATCTGTGGCTATATGTGAGATTTGTCTTCTTTATTTCACATATAGTGTATGTCTGGTTTTGTCCTTGAAACCGGGTGTGACAGATTGGTATCAGAGCAATGCTGACTGTAGGACGCAAGCCTAGTTAGAACTGGACATTTAGCATGTTCTCATTGTTGCCTATTTCTTGCTTCTCTTTAACTTTGTTATTTTCTCAAAGTTATGCTTAATTCTATCCCCGTTCTGTTATAAAAACCTTGTCTCTATTTGAACCTTTTCTCCTTGTCTATTAGACGGCTCGTGACGAGAAGACTGTGGATTTCAGAGGTTAAGAGGACTGAATTGTGTCGCTCTTGCTCATTTTTGACAAGAAACCATTAGCGATGCAAAACCAATTACTAGAAGAAATGGCTCAACATGGGAATTCTCAACGATGCTTATCTCAAGGTCAAGCCAACATATCCAAGGGGGAAAACAGTTATGGTTGAAACTCCAAGAGGTGAAATAAAGGCAGACCGCGTATGCCCAAAAGTTAGTCTGGACATAAAGGGGGTAAATTTTAAGGTAAACCTCATTGTTTTGGAATTAATGGGCATTGATGTTATCCTTGGAATAGACTGGTTATCTACTTGTAAAGGAGTGATTGAGTATGCCCAATGTTCAGTGTTTCTAACTACACTTTCAGGAGAAAGGATCAAGTATGAGGGTATTAAATCTATACCTGAGGGATACCAGGTTGACCCATCTTAAGGTATGAGTTATAAGAATGGTAAAGAGAGATGCAGAGATTCAGATGTCCATATAAAGCAATAAGGAATGTAAGAGACGTTATCTACCTTGGATACTGCTACAATCACACCATGTTTAAGGAATAAGAGTTATGTCCCGTGTAATAAAACCGTTAGTAGCCAAGTTGAGTCGTCTTAATGTGTGGCTAATGAACATTTAAGTGTTTAGTTGCTTTGTGCTTATGTTTATGTTTGAGTTGGAATTTTGTAATGAGTGGAATGATCTCGTGGGTTTTGACCATGATTTCATTTAGTTTATATGTATAAGGTATAAGGATTAATGAAATAAATAGCTGGGTTTTGTTTATCTCCTGTTTTCTATATCTTGTCTTTCGGAGCAGCCTGTCTTTATCAACTTATATCTCTGTTCTTGAAAGACCAAAAATCATGAGAGAATTCTGGACAAGAGTGGACTTCAACATCTCTCTCTAAATGCAAGAACTACCCTCATAGCTATTTTGGATTGGGAGATACAAAAATCACAAGACGATGCAACTGTGCTGTCTGAAACCTGGAACAGAATCTGTTATGTGTTGTTTTCGGACAAGTTAGCTGCAGAATATGGAAGTGTGTTCTATAAGTAAGTTGCAGAGAATTTTATAAGCTTTCCATCGGTGTAAACTACAGCTTCATTGGATTAACAGAATGAGAGTTACAGCTGTTTTACTGCACTGCTGATTTTCTGCTCGTGAGAAATTTCAGATTTCTTGTTTTTACCCATACACAAGAGTATTATTGGGATGTCAGAACACTTTATGCTAAGTAGCTCATCTAGAAGAAGGGTTCAAGCTACCCTATTTGGTGTCCCTTATTTTAAGGGGGGTAGCCAATGTAAAGAAGGATTATTAAGATTGAACTCTTTAGTTGGAAGTATTGGTTAGTCTCCATGATTGAGTTGCCACCCTTGAGCAAAAATGTTCTGTGAACAAGGTTGATAATTTTGGGTCCATGGAGACAAGAGTTGTCCTTTTGGATAGTTCATGATTATGATCATCTATACTTGCTCGTGTTGCTGATGTTGGTCACTTGATGACAGGAAGTGTAGTGTCTCATGACTCAGGAGCCCTATATGACGTCTTGCACTAATATGTGGAAAAAGCTTGATGTTTCTGCCATTGAAGGATGTTATGGGTATGATGAAGCCGAGCACTATCAAAATAACAATGTTGAAGAGCAAGTTGGGAGTGAACTAAGTCAGAATCCACAACAACGAAAGCGAAAAAGGAAAGCCCTTAAGAAGCCTGTTCAAGGAAGCAAAACGCAGCAAAACTATGTCAATGGAAGACTGAGCAATGTGGATATGGATAAAATTCATGGAGTTACCAAAGTAGTGGGAGGTTATATTCAAGTAAGCTCAGTACAAGTTTTTGTTTTATTTGACCCCAGTGCTTCGCATTCTTTCATTTCCGCCGACATGGTAGAGACGTGCAAGATGGTGAAGTGTCCAATGAGGAGGCCTTTGCTAGTTCAAACCCCAGTGGGAGAAATGCAGACAGATCAGATATGCCCGAATGTCAGTCTTGTCATAAACAAGGAAAACTTCACCGCGACACTCATTGTGTTGGAGTCACTTAAAATTCGCGTGGTTCTTGGTAATGGATGGCTCTGTGCACACAAAGGAATCACCTACCTCAAAAACTAAATCTCTTCTTCTATTGTCAGCATAACTCTTCTGACGAGACTGTGCTACTCTCAAATTCTCACGAATCACTCGCACTTGATCTTCTGCGTTTCTGAGAACATCTGTACCAAACACTTGAGATTCACCTGTCTGATCCCAAAACAATGGAGTTCTACACTTACGTCCATACAAAGCTTCAAACGGTGCCATCTTAAGACTCTGTTGATAACTGTTATTGTAAGAGAATTCTGCATAAGGCAAACTCTTATCCCAACTAGTTCCATAATGCAATGCACAAGCTCTCAACATATCCTCTAATACCTAGTTGGTCCTTTCAGTCTCTCTGTCACACAATGCCACATACTCAGCCACATCTCGCTTTAATCCAACCCACCAATATTTCTGTTTAAGATCCAAATACATCTTAGTACTACCAGGATGAATGGAATAAGCTGACTCATGAGCTTCGCTAAGAATTGCCTGTCGAACAGCTTGATCCTCAGATACACACAGCCTCTTTCCAAACCACAAAATCCCATTATCATCCATTCGAAAACCCTGGTGACTTACCAATCACTATATCTTCTGCTATCTTCTTCAGTTTCTCATCCTTCAACTGACCCTTGTAAATTTCTTACTCTAAAGTAGGCTCTATCACTAATTCCATTGTATTAGTAACAATTCCTAAATTCAAATATTCAAATTCAGCACATAACTCACTAGTCATAGACAACGTCCGTATCTCATTGGCATAACTTTTTCTACTAAGAGCATCAGCTACGTTATTAGCCTTACCAGGATAATAGTGTATCTCAATATCATAATCCTTAATCAACTCTAACCATCTGCGTTGCCTCAAATTCAGATCTGACTGAGTGAAAATATACTTCAAACTCTTATGATCAGTGTATATATCAGTCTTATGTCCAATCAAATAATGTCTCCAAATCTTTAAAGCTTGAACTACAGCTGCTAACTCCAAATCATGTGTAGGATAATTCAACTTATGCTTTCTCAACTGCCTAGATGCATAAGCCACAACTCTGCCTTCTTGCATAAGAACACATCCCAAACCTTGACAAGAAGCATCACAATAAATAGAAAACTTCTTACTCAAATCTGGCAAAACCAAAACAGGCACTGTAGTCAACCTCTTCTTCAATTCCTCAAAACTAGCTTGACATTTATCCGACCACACAAACTTGGCATTCTTCTCTAATAGAGATGTCATAGGTTTAGCAAGTTTAGAAAACCCTTCAATGAACCGTCTGTAATATCCAGCTAATCCCAAGAAACTACGAATCTCACTAACATCAATAGGTGGTTTCCAATTCAATAGATAAGCAAAATCTGATTTCTCTGTGCAAATTCCAATTTCAGTAACTCAGTAAAACTGTTATATCTCGAGCTACAAACGTCCAATTCAGATGATCTTTACATGGTTGGAAAGCTTACAAAATTATCTACAAATTTTATTCACAACACTTTTTCTGAATCTGTCAAATAATTGGCCAAAAACTAAACTTAACCGAAACTATTTCAGAATTCCAGACTGTGCAGTAACTCCAACTTGGAACAGGTATATCTCTTAGCTCATAATAGATATTAAAGTGATTCTTATGGGGTTGGAAAGATATAGAAGTCTAATTATTCCCAGTATAATTTATTAAATTTCCCATTAATGGATTTTAAGTTATTTCTTAAACATCCCAGACTGACCTAAAAATCAGCAAAGGACAGAACTATGTTCACCTCATAACCAACTAATATATTTTGATCAAACTTAATATTCTTAACCATGGAACTTGTAGGCCTGTCTACAAAACTCCAGCACACATTACAAAGATCCAAATCACACATTATCATAATAACAATCCATCAATCACATAATTGTTCACACCACAAACTGACACTTAAAACAATCCAAACTTAAAATTAACTCGCAACTACCATCGTTCCTATTACATAGGGATTTTTCCTATTTCTTAATTAAGCTTCTCATAAATCTTGGGATGACCTAACTCCGCCCTTAATTGGTCAATCTCCTTATAAGCTTGCTCCTTAAGTTCTTTTTCCTTCAGTAACTCATCCTTCAAATCCACCTCATGGAGAGCCAATTCACGAGCTAATCCCACCGTAGCTTGTAAAGTCAAGGAGGAATCATCTGCAAGCGGCACGGTCCAAATACCCTTGTCATGTAAGAAACAAGGAAAATGCCGGAGTGCACCCTTTAACGTCTTGTCCGAGCATAGACCATGGTAGTAAACAAATGCATTGAAAGCGACATCCTCCATGCTTGTCTCCACGGCTGCCCGGCTCACTCTGGTAATAAACTTTGACTCCACCTTAGACTCCTTAGTGGTAGGATCCCTTTTCTTAACCCATAACTATGTTTCCCAATAGGAATCCATCCATAGATGACTATACTCTGCACTACGATACTCCAACGTAGCTTCCCAGTCATAGTAGTAGTTGTCCAAGGTTCTTGTCAACATGTCATGGAAGAAAGCATCAGCTTTAGGTACTATGATATGAAGCTTCGTAGTCCACCCCATAACTACATTCTCTATTGGTGTATCACCAACTCTTGATTCAGCATCAGATAGCTCTTGATCACCATCTTCATACGGCTCCTGAGGTTTAAAGCGGGCAACGTACTGTACAGCTGACAGACGGGGATAAGGAGACATCTACAAGATTTAGACATAGATTAGATAGAATCAATGTATTTTCGCAATAGAATAAAGTAGAGGAAGCATAAAATTTTAGTAATTAACAAGGTGAAAAGAGGAAGCATGAATTAAGTAAAGTATGGATGCTATTAACGACCATTCTAACTAGGCTCGCGTCCTGCAGTCAACACGGCTCTGATACCAATCTGTCACACCCATTTTTAAGGACAAAAATAGGATGCATAAAAGACTCATGTGCGCCCCAGGAAACAGTCGCACACATAAGTTGACAAATTACAAAGTATCATCACAGTGCTTATTACATAACGAATAAGTATTTAAGACATAGTCTTGAACGATAGGTAATAATAACTAATAGTAATTCTTCAGCGGAAACTCCACACAGGGACACGGTTGACTGGTTGACACCAAGACTAGTACTCATTCCGATAATCTTCCTCTATATCTTCATCTGTTATGGTGGAAATAGCAAGGGTGAGTCCATGTCGAACTCAACAAATATAACACAGGGTTCATGAGGCTCAAAAAGGCTAGACATTGTTTAACTGCGTTTAGCTTTTAATCATATATTAGCAATTGAGTAGCATCAAGATAAACCGCTTCCTATTAAAGAACCAATGATCAATTGTAATAAGGATAATGAATAGCATTAACATGAGCAAATAATAATCATCAATAATTAAGCATGATATAACAGTTATGATCAACTATTCCATAAGAATCCCCAAGGTCGCTCGTATCCGTGAGCACGGCTAGTATACCAGTTTTTAACTCTGCGCAGAGGTGTACACTTTCACTGTGAGTCATGATTTCCAAATGAGTGGGGAGATCAAGCCCAAACACCCGAGAACCATATAAAGCCACTCAAAAGTTCGTCTAACAAGTTAGGGCCATTAGATTCACTCGGCAGGCAGATGTAGAACCCCCCTTCCCTGTGGCACAACAACCGCAGCCTATACACACTAGGCTAGGGGCTCGCACTACACCCAACGTGGCAAGCCTTTCTTACGCCATTTAAGGTAACCACTAACAAGCTAGAAAAGGTCTCTTGAACAACTAGAGCCAGAGCCATATAGCCCTCACAGCTGTACTGTATATCCCGGTTATCACTTACAGATAAGTCCTTATGGAGAGAAACCAGAGCATCAAAATAATACACATGCTCTAGCCCCCTTTTAACAGTAATAAAATCATTTTAATAGTTGATTGCTTAATCCATTAATCAAATTACAAGATCATTGTTCTTAGTTTAAGCACTAGCAGTAGCTACCCATATGCATTCCCAAGGTTGACAAGGAATCAAGATAACAATCACTAAGTTATAATCTCTAAGGTTGTCAAGGTAAGCACATGCATATGTATGACAATTCAATGTATAGGTAACAAGGATAGTCCTGTGTTATACTTGCCTTGATCAAAGCTTTCCAAGTGATACTGCTGACTTGGCTCAAAGTAATACTCTGAATCGTCCAGATACTGCTCACCTTCTATACTCGATCATCAATCAACAACACACATGCATCCAATCAAACAAACACGAAGCAAACAAAGAGATACAATTAGAACAGTACACCAACAGTAGCAAAACAGTAATAAAAGTTTATAAAACTCTTCTACACGTTCCTACGATCACACAGACGTAAAGATCACCAAATTCGGAGTTAAAACGTAAAAGTTATGAATTTTCTAAGATTTTCTATAGATAAATAAATACTTAATTATAACCTCGAAAAATAAATTATAAAAACTAACTGTACAACTACACTAACATGTAGAGCTCGCAAATACGAACCTAACGCAACTTGAACGGATCAAATCGGAGTTAAAACGAAGATTTTATGACCAAAACAATTCTAGTGGCAAAACTGTAATTTCCTGAAAACGTATTTTTGATTTAACCGAGAGAAAATACGCTTTGAAAACACGAAAACGTATTTCAGACAATACGCTAAGGATGGCGGGTCCTATTATGAGAAAATCCAGGGACTCTTTAACAAAACTGCTCACGAAAAGGTATCTTCTAATCTCGTGCGTCCATCTAAGAATGGATGGCTACCAATCATCCTCGACCTCACAGAGAAGAGGCCGGCCATCTTCTCCAAACCCGGCCGACGGCCGCCATGGCTGGCGCGAGCTGCTTGCCGGAAAGCTTCGGACCCACCTCATTCGACCATGATTCGCCCCGCAATTGACACCAATCGAAAGAGAAGCTTAACGCGAATCCATCTATGCGGTTTAGGAGCACTACGACGACCCGAGGAGAGAACACGGCTCGGGGATGAACGGCGGCGCCATTGTCGGCCACGGTGAGCTCCAATCCCACGATACAAAGCACAAAAACTCAAAATAAAAGCATAGGGAGGGAGAGGAGAAGATGACAAACTCACCCAAGCGAAGAAAGAAGGCGCAAAACCACCCGTAAGTGACGGCGGTGTGCGACCGAACTCGCCTAGGGTTCCAAGCTCGCAAGGCTCGATTTCACGGGGCTAAACTCGGCTTTTAGATGGAATAAGGGGTAAGGGGGGTCACGGCTTCACTTTTAAAGCCCTACCACATCGTGTTCGGGTAGGAGATCTCGGTATAGAGGCGGTGGAGATTCGGTGATTGCGAGCTTGAATCCGGCTCGGTTACGACGCGAGGAGGAAGGTGCGTCTGACATGTGGCCCCCACCCGTCAGCGACCAAGGAGAGAGGGAAACGCTGCTGCTGCGGTACTGGGCCGGCCCATCTGGTGGCTCGCGCGGAAAAGCAGCAGCAGCCCACTGCGCCGGCTCGGAAGAGCAGGCCATCGGGCCAGGCTGTCGGCTGCCAGGTAAGAAGGTAAGCTATTCTTTTTTTTTTCTTCTTTCTTTTCTTTATTTGCTTATTTACCAAACTATTCCAAATAGAATTTTTCAAGCCACTTCAAAATAAAATAAATCCACTACACAAAAGAAAATAAATGCAGCAGCATGAATGCAACACCAAATAATTTTTTTCTAAATTTTAATTTGCCCTTAATTGTTATCTAACTTATTTGAAATTCATTATTCCTAAAGTTTAGAATTTTTGGGTGTTACAACAGTCTCATTAAAGATAACATTCTTGCTAAGCATAACCTTCTGAGTATGGGGATTCCACAATTTATAACATTTAACACCATGTTGATAACCAATAAAAATGCATTTAACAGCTCTAGGCTCCAATTTTACCATTATCAACGTGAGCATAAGCAATACAACCAAAAACTCTCAATTGTGAATAATCAGCTGGAGAACCATACCATACCTCAATTGGAGTTTTCTTATCAAGAGGAATAGAGGGTGAATGGTTAATAAGATAGCAAGCAGTGGAAGCGGCTTCAGCCCAAAAACACCTATTTAAGCCAGCATTAGACAACATGCAACGGGCCCTGGAGATGATAGTTCTGTTCATACGCTCAGCGACACCATTCTGTTGAGACGTACAAGGAATAGTGTAGTGCCTAACAATGCCTTGAGACTTTCAATATGCATTAAACTCATTAGAACAGAATTCCATCCCATTATCAGTGCGAAGCTTTTTAACCTTCTTTTCAGTTTGATTTTCAATCATAATCTTCCACTCTTTAAATGCTGAAAATGCTTCTGATTTATGCTTCAAGAAATAAGACCATACCTTACGAGAATAATCATCAATGATTGTCAACATATAACGAGAACCACCAAAAGAAGGCTTACGAGACGGTCCCCATAAATCAGAATGCACATAATCAAGAATATCTTTACTTTTATGTGTAGAGATATTAAATGACACCCTCTTGTGTTTGCCAAACACACAATGCTCACAAAACTTCAACTTACTGATGCTATGTTCATCAAGAAGTCCTCTCTTGCACAATTCATGCAAGCCTTGCTCACTCATATATCCAAGACGCTTATGCCAAAGATCAGTAGCATCAGAATTAGATGATGAATTGGAAATTACAGCGGCATCACCTATAATTGTAGTACCACGAAGACGGTACAAATTTGGAGATTTTAATTCACCTTTAATCACAATGAGAGAACCTTTAGACACCTTTAATACTCCATCTCCACCGGAGTACTTGTACCCTTTAGCATCAAGAGTACTGAGAGAAATAAGATTCTTGCTCATGCTAGGAATATGCCTCACGTCAGCCAATGTTCTGACAATGCCATCATGCATCTTAATCTGAATGGAACCAATGGCAACAATATCACGTGGACTGTTATCACCCAATCTAACAGAACCTCCACCTTAGAGAGAATCATAGGTGACAAACCAATCTCTATTAGTGCATATATGAAAAGAAGCAGTGGAATCAAGAATCCATTCATCATCACTATTAGCACATCTAGCAAAAGCAACAAACGAATCACCATCAGAATAATCTGCCTTAGAAGTAGCAACAGAAGCATTACCTTCATCATTGGGTTTACCTTTCTCTCTATATGTGCCAGTTCTCTTCTCTTTATTCTTCAATTTCAAACAATCCTTGATAAAGTGATTATCTTTCTTGCAATACTTGCAGAATTTATCACCTCTACCTCGAGACTTTGATCGGCCTTTGTAATGATTAGAACTTTTGCCTCTGTTGCCATTATTTGATTTATTTTCTGTCCTCCCACGAACAGACAACGCTTCTCCTTTGGAAGCAGAACCTTTAGAAGACACCATCAATTTCATCTTTTCCTTGGCATGCAACACCTCACAGACCTCATCAAGAGTTAGTGTATCATGGCTATATAATAAAGTATCTCTGAAGTTTGAAAAAGAACTAGGCAAAGAGCACAAAAGAATCAAACCCAAATCCTCATCATCATATTCTACCTCCATAGCCTGTAGATCAGAAACGATCTCCTTGAAGACCGTTAGATGGTTAATCATAGAACCACCCTCTTGCAACTTGTGCGAATACAACTTCATCTTCATATGCATCTTGCTTGTCAAATCCTTAGACATGCAAATTGACTCTAACTTGAGCCATAGAGCAGCTGCAGTTTTCTCCTGCAGGCAATCTTGCAAAATATTATTTGAAAGATGAAGCTGAATTTGAGTCAAGGCCTTACGATCCTTTTTCTTTTCATCATCAGTCCAAGATTTAGAATCCTTGTTACCGAATTTATCAAGAGCATCATCAACATCAGCCTGCGTAAGAATAGCCCGCATCTTGACTTGCCATAGAGCGAACCTTGTATCACGATCCAGTTGAGGAATATCATATTTCACTAAAGACGTGGTGAATAAATAATAGCAATAACCAGAAGAAAATAATATGCAGAAAATCTGGTAATGTCTCGTGTGCACGAAACAATAAAATCTATAGCCTGGTACACTTGGTGTGTACAAATAGCAAAGAACAATTGCCAAAGAAATCCTCTGGTACGCTTTCTGTGTGCACGTAGCAAAAAATCACAAAATCTGAATTTTCAACTCACGAGAACCAATCTGATCCTGATCACTTGGGTTGGCGTGCAACAGAAGCAAATCGATTTCACCTGCAGCACCGCATGCAAGGAATAACGGCAGCTTTTTTCTCTGCCTCTGGATACGGCGTCAATTTTCTTGGCCAGAATACACAGCGAGGGCAGCGGACAACAGTAGCAGATCTCTACCGAAAACCGGAACCAATAACACGCGGCGGCAGATTGATTTACCTCCTGAGAACAGTGGCAACAACAGAAGACCAGATCGACCTCTGCATAGCGGCAGCGGCGCGATGAATAGGGTGAAACCCTAACCTTTTTTTTCAATCTCGTGTCTGGCTCTAGATACCACTTGTTAGTAAATAATACAAATCAAGATCGAACACGAGACACAGATTTTTACGTGGAAAACCCTTGCGTGAAAAAACCACGGGCTCCAACCGGCGATCTTCACTATATGGAGAGAGTTTACAGAACGCAGGGAATACAATGAGTCGTCAGCTCTTCCCGTGCGGCTTACAAGATGTATTTATAGGACGGACTGACTGCAGTCAAATACGGAAACAAATCCGCTAATAAACATGACTGAACCGTGGGCCCTCCAGGCGTCCCCACAAGACCAACGTTATAATTCGGATCATATTCCAACAACCTCATTACCGTAGTTTAATAATTTCCCCTATTTCCGTTTATTCACTCTTTTCAGTTTTTCAACTTTAATATTTAAAAGTTGCTTCATGATCTAGGGCAACACTTCAAATAAGTTCCCACAGCAATGCGCGGAGTATCATCTAGTTTCACAAGTTTTAACCCATCTCATCCGTCCATCCATCCCATCGACACATCTCAACACACTCTCGCTCTCTAGGTGACAAGGATGATTCCCACTCGTACCTTGCCTAACCGGCTCACGCCGAAATCCAATCAACAACTCAGGGGAAAAGAAAGAAGAAGGGATTCCTCTCTCTAGCCAAGTGAAGCAGTAACATAGGAAAGGTCTATAGCCGTAAATGAACGACTATGTATTGATCGATCAACCAGAAACTCTGCAGAGGTTTACACTAGATCCATCAGAACTGTTCATGTTTTATTTTCTTTCTCAAGCAGAGATGAGCACGAGGGCATCTAGCGTATCAGTGTTCCATGGATGAGAAGTCCAGCCAGTGAAGCTGTAGAGTACTGTATGAACCAGTGGTGTATGGAGGATGTTTCTCAACGACATCAAAAAGGGTTCAGCGTCCAGACTCCATAGATGCTATATGATTAAGGTGTTGATATACTCCAGAGCATCCTCTCCTCTGTCTAAAGCGGGACACACTACGTGCGGGGTGCGGCCCACTGGCCAAGCGTGATGCACGGAGGCAGTGGCTCAAGTTGGTTAATACTGGTCTGTCACGCCCAAAACATATTATTCACAAAAAACGGACACACAAAGGTTGGTTGAGCGTGTGGACTGGCACTACCAGACCCAGGAATTATATTGAGGAAAGGGCCGACAGGAACAACTCGACAGGAATAACCAGTATTTCCTTATGGTCAGCTGACAGGAATCTTTTCCTAACGGCAATTCCTGACAGCTTACGTTTGACCAGTCAAACCTGAAACCTAGCAGTCAAACCATCAGGAATTAAAACTTAAACCGTCAGGAATCTCTTTTGCCTATCCTGTCATAAGAGCCAACAGGAAAAAATTTAGACTATCAAAATACTCAATTCATTTGAATGAATTTTATTATACATTTAATCTGTCAATTCTAGATGTCCATGCATCTACACAGGGCACATGACATGATTTAACACAAGTGATCCACGAAGAGTTTATTCATCATAAATTCACATGTCCCCAATCCAAATACTGATCTGTATAGAAATATGACAGCTCTTATACACTGTTGGTTTAGAGCAGCATGCAAATGTTTACTACACAACAAGTCTAGCTCCTAAATATAGAGTTCACAGGAACATTTGGACAGCACAACAGAAAAGTTCTTGCTTGCACAAAAGGTAAGTCCTTGTTTGGAGTTGACATCACTGAAAAGTATGGGGGTGATCCAATGACCTACAAGGAATAGAGTTATAAGATTATGCACTCTTGTCACACCCGGTTTTCTAAAGAACAAAACCAGGCTAATCATATGTGTGCCTAGGAAGTCCACACATATGTCAGAATGAAAAAGTATCAGAAACAATGATAGTATATAACGTATACATAGCTATATTAACACTTACATTAGAGTATCGCGGAACGGTGACTAAACTTTAGGCTCCATTCTTCTCAGGGACGGTTGACTGGTGGCTCCGTATGCCAAACACTTCTGAAAGACTTCTGAAAACCCCACTACCTCTTTATCCTTCTTCTGATCAACACCTTACTACACACTGGGGTGTGGGAGAAATAGCAAGAGTAAGTCCATGTCGAACTCAACAAATATATCATGGGGTTCATGAGGCTCAAAAAGGCTAGACACTGTTTGACTGCATTTAGCTTTTAATCATCATATATTTAGCAATTGAGTAGCATCAAGATATTCCAATCCACATTTATGAACCAATGATCAATTGTAATAAGGATAATGAAATAGCATTAACATGAGCATAATAATAATCAACAGTAGGTAAACATGATATAACAATAGTGATCATCTATCTGTAGATGTTCCAAGGCCGCTCGTATCCGTGAGCACGGCTAGTATACCAGTTTTTAACTCTGCGCAGAGGTGTACACTTTCACTGTGAGTCATGATTTCCAAATGCATGGGTTTGCAAGGCCCAAAACATCGAAAACCATATAAAGCCATTCAAAAGTTCATCTAACAAGTTAGGGCCATTAGATTCACTCGGCAGGCAGATGTAGGAACCCCCCTTTTCAATTGGCACAATTCCTTCTCGGCTATACTCATAGACTAGAGGCTGTCCTACACCCAACGTGTCAAGCCTTTCTTACGCCAATTAAGGTAACCACTAACAAGCCAGAAAAAAGTCCTTTTAACAACTAAAGCCAGAGCCATATAGCCCTCACAGTTGTACTATATGTCCCGAATGATCACGTACAGATAAGTCCTTATGGAGAGAAACTAGAGCAACAATATAACCCCTTGCTCTAGCCCTCTTTTCAACAGTAATAAAATCATCTTAACGGTTGGTTGCTTAATCCATTAATCGAATTACAAGATCATTGTTCATAATTAAGCACTAGCAATAGCTACCCAAATGCACAACCCATAGGCATAGTCACATAAAACAGGTTCACCACCTTCGATCCTCGACCCGGGTTCGTCGACCCCGACCCGGGTTCACGGGTTCATTTTCGACCCGAAGTGTAAAAGTCTCTCGCAAGTAGCGTACCATGTACCACGACCCCGTACCTCGACCCCATCAACCCAGAAACTTTGTGACTATGCCCATAGGTGACAAGAAAACAAGATATCAATAGCTAAGTTATAATCTCTATGGTTGTCAAGGAAGACACATGCATATGTATGATAATCTCAGTGAATAGGACAACAAGGATGGTCCCATGTTATACTTGCCTTAACTTACTTTTCTCCCAAACCAATACGCTCGAAAGCCTTTAGTATTCAACTTTCAATCTTCTGCTTCCAATTCTCAGCTTCTAGTCTTCAGAGAATAGCTTCTTAATCACCATGTAAACCTCACCGATTGACTGAACCATATAGCACCACACAAGCATCCATACAATCAT
The DNA here is from genome assembly GCA_038087645.1 of Saccharum hybrid cultivar R570. NCBI lineage: Eukaryota > Viridiplantae > Streptophyta > Magnoliopsida > Poales > Poaceae > Saccharum > Saccharum hybrid cultivar. Next base: position 2,797,302 of record JAQSUU010000795.1, read on the forward strand.
ACACGAAGCAAATAATAGATCTATATTAGAACAGTACACCAATCATAAAAAAATAAGTAAAAGAGTTTGAAACACGATTCTACGCATCGCTACGAACACAAAGTCGCGAAAAGCACGCTAATCGGAGCTACGGTTGAAAAGATACAACTACTAATAGATTTACCCATAAAACTATTAGCTTCATGTATCTTAATGGTATAAAAACATATATAAGATATTTTATAGAGATTATAATTTAAGTCAAATTTAGATTTGAATTATAAAACTAAAGTAAAACAAATCATATTTTATTTACAAAACTCAGTTACATAATTGTTATTTAAGATATGATTCAAACCATGAAATTCCAAAGATTTTGATAAGGAAAACATGAATACTAATACATAGTTTATGTTGTTATAAATCCATTGCAATTTGAACGGACTAATTCGGAATTAAAACAAATAAGTTATGAATTAAACGAGATTTTCTTTAGTAAAACAATAGATTAAATCTAACATCGAATCTTAAAGGTAGAAAACCTAACCAACAGTAGAAAAACAGTTTGAAAAGCTTATAAAACTATTCTACACGTTACTATGATCATACAGACTTAAAGATCACGAAATTCGGATTTAAAACGTGAAAGTTATGAATTTTCTAAGATTTCCTATAGACAAATAAATACTTTAATATAAGCTAAAAAATTAAATATCAAAAACCTACTGTACAACTATACTAACATGTAGAGCTCGCAAATACGAATCTAACGCAACTTGAACGGGTCAAATCGGAGTTAAAACGAAGATTTTATGATAAAAACAAGTTTAGTGGCAAAACTGTAAATATCAGAAAACATATTTTTGATTTACCGAGAGGAAATACGTTTTTAAAACAAAGAAACGTAATTTCTGGATTACGCCAAGGACCGCGGGTTTTAATAAAGAAAAACTGAGGGTCTCTTTAACACTTTTACCCCGCGAAGAGGTATCTTCTAATCTGAGCCCTTGATCTGAGAATGGACGGCTACCGTTCAATCCAAGAGAGAGAGAAATCAGCCGTCTCCCTCAACGCCGGCCGGTGGCCGCCATAGCCGACACGAACCACATCGCCGGAGGTCACGGTTTTTGCTATTTAGACCACCAATCGGCTCGCGAATGGTTCCAAACGAAAGAGAAACTCAACGGAATCTCACCTGGGGTCTTTTCTTCGGCCAAGAGGACTCGTCGGTGGTGCTTCGCTCGGAAAGGCGGAGGATTACTTCCTGTGAATCACGGCGACTTTGTATGAGCAACAGAGACCGAGAGGAAGGAGAATATGGCACCTACGGCTTCTTCACCTCAAGACGAAGGGCGGCGGATGGATTTTCGACGACAGAGAAGCGACTACCGTCGAGCACAACAGCGGCATCCTTAGCTCTAAACTCGGCGAGATGCAAAATCAACGTGATGGCGAGGCTAGGACCTAGGGCGATGCGTGGAGGGAAGAATGGAACGCGTCGGGTCATACCTCTCTTATAGGGGCACACGGCTTGTGGATCAAGACATAGAAAATCGGGCGGAGGCGGATTCCATCGAGTTGGAGTTGTAACACCCAAATTTTAGGAGTAACAAATTTTAAATAATTTAGAGAAAGGGAATTAAAATTTTGAAAACTATTTGGTGTTGCATTCATGCTATTGCATTTATTTTATTTTGTGGTGTGGATATATTTGTTTTATTTGATTTGGTTTAGGAAAATTTGATTTGAAAATGTGTTTGGAAATTAGAAAAGAAAAGAAACAAAAGAAAAAAACAACTTACCTTCTTACCTGATTGGCTCGAAGGCCCGTCGGATGGCCTGCTTTCCTCCGCGCCTGCCCGCGTGGGCCATCCAGTGTCGTCGCGGCCGAGTCAGTATCGCCGCAGCCCCGTCGGCCGATCCAACAGCCGCGCCCTCCCTCCTTCCTACCGCTGACAGGTGGGGCCCGAACGTCGGTCTTCTTTTACCTCCCGTATTTGTTCCGGACTCCAAACCGAGCACGACCATGTCGGTCGGTTCCGAGATTTCCGGGCAGGTCTAACCAAAATCAACGATTTGAGGCTATAAATAGGACGCCTTGACCCTCTAGTTTCCGTTTTTCATCTAAACCGTGAACTCTACCGCAAGGAATCGAAGGTTTAGGGTTGAGGTGGTTGGAGGTGACGGTTGCTCGCGGGTGGAGCCGTTGGGTGGATTCGGGGCCGACTTCGTGGCATTGGAGAGACTGCATTCTTCTCCTCTTTAGTTCTAGGCTATTCCTTTGGGTGGAGGTGGTCCTAGTCGTGGTTTTGAAGCTCGCCGATGGTGCGGCAATGGCGCCACCGCCCCTTGTTGCTGTGCGTCGCGTGTGGTTCACGTGGTTAGTTTTTCTTAGCGTATTTGAGTTCGCGCGAAGTTTCTCTTTCCGTAGGATCAAACGCGGGCTTGAATGGTGGTCTCGGTGGGGAGAACCGCCATCGCCGGCCATGGAAGGGCCGCCGACCATGGGGTGTTGCCGGCCGGACTTGGTGATGGAGGCCAGACTTTTTAGTGTAGAGTTGCAGGTGATTGTGAGCCGTCCATTTTTGAATCAACGGCCCAGATTAGAAGATACCCCTTCGCGGGGTAATCTTTCTAAAGAGACCCTCAGCTTTTTAGTAATCAAACCGCGGTCCGTAGCGTAAAACTGAAAGTACGTTTTCGTGTTTGAAAAGCGTATTCTCTCCCGGTTTAAGTCAAAACTACGTTTTCAGGTATTTACAGTTTTGCCACTAGAACTGTTTTGGTCATAAAATCTTCGTTTTAACTCCGATTTGATCCGTTCAAGTTGCGTTAGGTTCATATTTATGAGCTCTACATGTTAGTGTAGTTGTACAGTTAGTTTTGATAATTTATTTTTCGAGTTTATAATTAAGTATTTATTTATCTATAGGAAATCTTAGAAAATTCATAACTTACACGTTTTAACTCCGAATTTGGTGATCTTTGCGTTTGTGTGATCGTAGAAACGTGTAGAAGAGTTTTATAAACTTTTATTACTGTTTTGTTACTGTTGGTGTACTGTTCTAATTGTATCTCTTTGTTTGCTTCGTGTTTGTTTGATTGGATGCATGTATGTTGTTGATTGATGATCGAGTATAGAAGGTGAGCAGTATCTGGACGATCAGGAGTATTACTTTGAGCCAAGTCAGCAGTATCACTTGGGAAGCTTTGATCAAGGCAAGTATAACACAGGACTATCCTTGTTACCTATACATTGAATTGTCATACATATGCATGTGCTTACCTTGACAACCTTAGAGATTATAACTTAGTGATTGTTATCTTGATTCCTTGTCAACCTTGGGAATGCATATGGGTAGCTACTGCTAGTGCTTAAACCAAGAACAATGATCTTGTAATTTGATTAATGGATTAAGCAATCAACTATTAAGATGATTATATTACTGTTAAAAGGGGGCTAGAGCATGTGTATTATTTTGATGCTCTGGTTTCTCTCCATAAGGACTTATCTGTAAGTGATAACCAGGATATACAGTACAGCTGTGAGGGCTATATGGCTCTGGCTTTAGTTGTTCAAGAGGCCTTTTCTAGCTTGTTAGAGGTTACCTTAAATGACGTAAGAATGGCTTGCCACGTTGGGTGTAGTGCGAGCCCCTGGCCTAGTGTGTATAGGCTGCGGTTGTTGTGCCACAGGGAAGGGGGGTTCTACATCTGCCTGCCGAGTGAATCTAATGGCCCTAACTTGTTAGACGAACTTTTGAGTGGCTTTATATTGTTCTCGGGTGTTTGGGCTTGATCTCCCCACTCATTTGGAAATTATGACTCACAGTGAAAGTGTACACCTCTGCGCAGAGTTAATAACTAGTATACTAGCCGTGCTCACGGATACGAGCGGCCTTGGGGATTCTTATGGAATAGTTGATCATAACTGTTATATCATGCTTAGTTATTGTTGATTATTATTTACTCATGTTAATGCTATTCATTATCCTTATTACAATTGATCATTGGTTCTTTAATGGGAAGTGGTTTATCTTGATGCTACTCAATTGCTAATATATGATTAAAAGCTAAACGCAGTTAATCTATGTCTAGCCTTTTTGAGCCTCATGAACCCTGTGTTATATTTGTTGAGTTCGACATGGACTCACTCTTGCTATTTCCACCATAACAGATGAAGATATAGAGGAAGATTATCGGAATGAGTACTAGTCTTGGTGTCAACCAGTCAACCGTGTCCCTGTGTGGAGTTTCCGCTGAAGAATTACTATTAGTTATTATTACCTATCGTTCGAGACTATGTCTTAAATACTTATTCGTTATGTAATAAGCACTGTGATGATACTTTGTAATTTGTCAACTTATGTGTGCGACTGTTTCCTGGGGCGCACATGAGTCTTTTATGCATCCTATTTTTGTCATTAAAAATGGGTGTGACAGATTGGTATCGAAGCCGTGTTGACTATAGGACGCGAGCCTAGTTAGAATGGTCGTTAATAGCATCCATACTTCACTTAATTCATGCTTCCTCTTTTCACCTTGTTAATTACTAAAGTTTTATGCTTCCTCTACTTTATTCTATTGCGAAAATACATTGATTCTATCTAATCTATGTCTAAATCTTGTAGATGTCTCCTTATCCCCGTCTGTCAGCTGCACAGTACGTTGCCCGTTTTAAACCTCAGGAGCAGTATGAAGATGGTGATCAAGAGCTATCTGATGCTGAATCAAGAGTTGGTGATATACCAATGGAGAATGTAGTTATGGGGTGGACTACGAAGCTTCATATCATGGTACCTAAAGCTGATGCTTTCTTCCATGACATGTTGACAAGAACCTTGGACAACTACTACTACGACTGGGAAGCTACGTTGGAGTATCGTAGTGCAGAGTATAGTCATCCATGGATGGATTCCTATTGGGAAACAGAGTTATGGGTTAAGAAAAAGGATCCTACCACTAAGGAGTCTAAGGTGGAGTCAAAGTTCATTACCAGAGTGAGCCGGGCAACCATGGAGATAAGCATGGAGGATGTCGCTTTCAATGCATTTGTTTACTACCATGGTCTACGTTCGGACAAGACGTTAAAGGGTGCACTCCGGCATTTTCCTTGTTTCTTACATGACAAGGGTATTTGGACCGTGCCGCTTGCAGATGATTCCTCCTTGACTTTACAAGCTACGGTGGGATTAGCTCGTGAATTGGCTCTCCATGAGGTGGATTTGAAGGATGAGTTGCTGAAGGAAAAAGAACTTAAGGAGCAAGCTTATAAGAAGATTGACCAATTAAGGGCGGAGTTAGGTCATCCCAAGATTTATGAGAAGCTTAATTAGGAAATAGGAAAAATCCCTATGTAATAGGAATGATAGTAGTTGCGAGTTAATTTTAAGTTTGGATTGTTTTAAGAGTTAGTTTGTGGTGTGAACAATTATGTGATTGATGGATTGTTATTATGATAATGTGTGATTTGGATCTTTGTAATGTGTGCTGGAGTTTTGTAGACATGCCTACAAGTTCCATGGTTAAGAATATTAAGTTTGATCAAAATATATTAGTTGAATATGAGGTTAACTTAGTTCTGTCCTTTGCTGATTTTTGGATCAGTCTGGGATGTTTTAGAAATAACTTAAAATCCGTTCATGAGAAATTTAAGAAATTTTACTGGGAATAATTAGACTTCTGTATCTTTCCAACCCCGCAAGAATCACTTTAATATCTATTAAGAGCTAAGAGATATACCTGTTCCAAGTTGGAGTTACTGCACAGTTTGGAATTCTGAAACAGTTTCGGTTAAGTTCAGTTTTTGGCCAATTTATTGACAGAATCAGAAAAAGTGTTGTGAATAAAAGTTGTAGATAATTTTGTAAGCTTTCCAACCATGTAAAGATCATCTGAATTGGACGTCTGTAGCTCTAGATATGACAGTTTTACTGAGTTGCTGAAATGGGAGTTCGCCCAGAAAAATCAGATTTTGCTTATCTATTGAGTACATCATCTCGGATCGTACTGAATTTCATCTTCTGTGTTTTTGGAAACAGATGTCAGGCAGAGGACGTGGCAGAGGTCGTGGAGGTGCTAACCTACCCATTACTTTGGAGGAACTCATGCAAACTCAGAACCAGATGATGCAGATGTTTATGCAGCACATGCAGAACAATCCCCCTGCAGGAGGACCACCGCCTGTGCAAGTGAGGGATAAGCGTGGGGAATTTTTGAAGGGACGCCCTCCAGTGTTTTCTCATGCTGCTGATCCTTTAGAGGCAGATGATTGGGTGAGGGCAGTGGAGAAACAGCTAAATATAGCCCAATGCAATGATATGGAGAAGGTGTTATATGCATCTGGTCAGTTACAGGGGACAGCTCAGACTTGGTGGGAGTCGTATCAAGCTGCACGCCCTGACAATGCTCCTCCTATCACTTGGAATGAGTTTGTTAGAGATTTTTGAGCTCGTCATATTCCTGAAGGTATAATTGAGCTGAAGCAGGAAGAATTCAGAAACCTTAGGATGGGACAGATGAGCGTTAGTGAATATCATGACAGGTTCACCTAGTTGGCTCGCTATGCTCCTAATGAAGTGAGAGAAGATGCAGACAGGCAGCGTCTTTTCTTGAAGGGAATTTATTATGATCTTCGCTTGCAGTTGAAGGGGAACAACTATGCTAGTTTTCAAGAGCTGGTAAATAAAGCTATTGTGCTTGATAATGAGCGCAGAGAGATGGACAGGAAGAGGAAGATGAAGGTACAAAGCTCAGGAAGCAACAACCGTCAGCGCACTAATTCTCAGCATGGTTTTCATCAGAAGTTTTAGGGACCGGTTAGTCAATGGAATCGCAATCCAAATCAGAGGTGGTCCCAGAATTGGCAAAGTAATCAGTCACAACAGCGTTCATCATATCCACAGCGTCAACAGTATCAGTAGACTGGGCAACAGACTCCTCGTACTGGAAATTCCAATGTTACCCCCATGAAGAATAGTGCTCCCAGCACGCCTACTAGATGTTTTGTCTATGGTAAAGAGGGGCATATGTCTTACCATTGTCCTAAGAAGCAGAACCAGCAGACTCCTCAGAGCCAGAAGAGCAACCAGAGGCAATCTGGTACTGGAAGGGTGAATCACGTGTCTTCTGATACAGCTCATGATGCACCAGAAGTTATGATTGGTACGTTCAATGTACATTCCACTCCTGCAACTGTTCTTTTTGACTCTGGAGCATCTCATACATTCATATCCAACATTTTTGTTAAAATGCATAGTATACCCATGCTAGCTATGAAAGAACCTCTCTTAGTAAATTCACCTGGAGGTACCATGCAAACCAGTAATCGTTGTCTTCCAATTAGTATGGTATTAAGGGGGTAGAGTTTAAGATAACTCCTATAGTGTTGAGGACATCTGGTATTGATGTGATATTGGGTATGGACTGGATGAAGCAAAATCAGGCAGAGATTCAGTGTCAGCAGAAAGTGGTAGTTGTGACTGCACCTAATGGAGATAAAATCAATGTGGATGTAGCAGTGCAGAAGCAACCAACCGCTGTGGTGAATCATCTTGAAGATACTATTAAGGAGAATTCAGTGATTGAGGAATTTTCAGATGTCTTCCCTGATGAATTGCCAGGTATGCCACCTGACCGAGACATTGAATTTCTTATTGAATTACTTCCTGGAACTGCACCTATAGCCAAACGACCATATAGGATGGGAGTAGATGAATTAGAAGAACTTAAGAAACAAATTAAAGAATTACAAGATAAAGGTTTTATTAGACCTAGTTCATCACCTTGGGGAGCACCAGTTATTTTTGTTGACAAGAAAGATGGCGGTCAGAGGATGTGTGTTGATTACCGGTCACTAAATGAGGTAACTATCAAGAATAAGTATCCTTTGCCCAGGATTGATGACTTATTTGATCAGTTAAGAGGTGCTTGTGTGTTCTCTAAGATTGATTTACGTTCTGGTTATCATCAGTTGAAGATTCGTGTTTCTGATATTCCAAAGACAGCTTTTACTACAAGGTATGGATTGTATGAGTATACTGTTATGTCATTTGGATTGACCAATGCACCTGCATACTTTATGTACATGATGAATAAGGTGTTTATGGAATATTTGGATAAGTTTGTGGTGGTATTTATTGATGATATACTGGTATTTTCCAAGACGGAGGAAGAGCATGCTGAACATTTGAGGTTGGTATTGCAAAAGCTTAGAGAGCATAAACTGTATGCGAAGCGAAGTAAATGTGAGTTTTGGTTGAAGGAAGTTTCTTTCCTTGGTCATATTGTTTCTAATGGAGGGATATCAGTGGATCCAGGTAAAGTAAAGGATGTATTAAATTGGAAACCACCTATTGATGTTAGCGAGATTCGTAGTTTCTTGGGATTAGCTGGATATTACAGACGGTTCATTGAAGGGTTTTCTAAACTTGCTAAACCTATGACATCTCTGTTAGAGAAGAATGCCAAGTTTGTGTGGTCAGATAAATGTCAAGCTAGTTTTGAGGAATTGAAGAAGAGGTTGACTACAGCGCCTGTTTTGGTTTTGCCAGATTTGAGTAAGAAGTTTTCTATTTATTGTGATGCTTCTCGTCAAGGTTTGGGATGTGTTCTTATGCAAGAAGGCAAAGTTGTGGCTTATGCATCTAGGCAGTTGAGAAAGCATGAGTTGAATTATCCTACACATGATTTGGAGTTAGCAGCTGTAGTTCATGCTTTAAAGATTTGGAGACATTATTTGATTGGACATAAGAGTGATATATACACTGATCATAAGAGTTTGAAGTATATTTTCACTCAGTCAGATCTGAATTTGAGGCAACGCAGATGGTTAGAGTTGATTAAGGATTATGATATTGAGATACACTATCATCCTGGTAAGGCTAATGTAGTAGCTGATGCTCTTAGTAGGAAAAGTTATGCCAATGAGATACGGACGTTGTCTATGACTAGTGAGTTATGTGCTGAATTTGAATATTTGAATTTGGGCATTGTTACTAATACAATGGAATTAGTGATAGAGCCTACCTTAGAGCAAGAAATCTACAAGGGTCAGTTGAAGGATGAGAAACTAAAGAAGATAGCGGAAGATATAGTAATTGGTAAGTCACCAGGCTTTCGGATGGATGATAATGGAATTTTGTGGTTTGGAAAGAGGCTGTGTGTACCTGAGGATCAAACTGTTAGACAAGCAATTCTTCGCGAAGCTCATGAGTCAGCTTATTCTATTCATCCTGGTAGTACTAAGATGTATTTAGATCTGAAACAGAAATATTGGTGGGTTGGATTAAAGCGAGATGTGGCTGAGTATGTGGCATTGTGTGACACTTGTCAGAGGGTGAAAGCAGAGCATCAGAGACCTGCTGGATTGTTGCAACCAATGAAGATTCTTGAATGGAAGTGGGAGGAAGTTGGTATGGACTTTATAGTGGGGTTACCTCGTACTCAGAAAGGTTATGATTCTATTTGGGTGATAGTAGATCGGTTAACTAAAGTTGCTCATTTTATATCAGTTAAGACTACTTATCATGGACCAAAATTGGCAGAGTTGTATATGGAGAGAATAGTCTGTTTGCATGGAGTACCAAAGAAGATTGTATCTGATCGAGGATCGCAGTTTACGTCGCATTTTTGGAAAGCTGTGCATGAATCATTGGGAACAAAATTGAATTTTAGTACAGCATATCATCCACAAACAGATGGACAGACTGAAAGGACCAACCAGGTATTAGAGGATATGTTGAGAGCTTGTGCATTGCAATATGGAACTAGTTGGGATAAGAGTTTGCCTTATGCAGAATTCTCTTACAATAACAGTTATCAACAGAGTCTTAAGATGGCACCGTTTGAAGCTTTGTATGGACGTAAGTGTAGAACTCCATTGTTTTGGGATCAGACAGGTGAATCTCAAGTGTTTGGTATAGATGTTCTTAGAAACGCAGAAGATCAAGTGCGAGTGATTCGTGAGAATTTGAGAGTAGCACAGTCTCGTCAGAAGAGTTATGCTGACAATAGAAGAAGAGATTTAGTTTTTGAGGTAGGTGATTATGTTTATTTGAAGGTGTCACCTATGAAAAGTGTGAGGAGATTTAACATGAAAGGTAAACTAGCACCAAGGTATGTTGGACCATTTAAAGTTATTACTAGACGTGGGGAAGTTGCTTATCAATTAGAGTTGCCTGAAAATTTATCTGGAGTACATGATGTGTTTCATGTTTCACAACTTAAGAAGTGTTTACGGGTGCCTGAGGAGCAGATACCTTTAGAAGAGTTGACTGTTAAGGAGGATCTTACATATGAAGAGTTTCCTATTAAGATTTTGGAGACTGCTGAGAGAGTTACTCGAAGTCAGATTATTAAAATGTGCAAAGTGCAGTGGAATCGATATTCAGAGGCAGAGGCAACTTGGGAAAGAGAGGATGAATTGAGGAAATCATATCCGCAGTTGTTTGAGCAAGCAGTTCAATCTCGAGGACGAGATTCTTTTAAGGGGGGCAGAATTTGTAACACCCAAATTTTAGGAGTAACAAATTTTAAATAATTTAGAGAAAGGGAATTAAAATTTTGAAAACTATTTGGTGTTGCATTCATGTTGTTGCATTTATTTTATTTTGTGGTGTGGATATATTTGTTTTATTTGATTTGGTTTAGGAAAATTTGATTTGAAAATGTGTTTGGAAATTAGAAAAGAAAAGAAACAAAAGAAAAAAAACAACTTACCTTCTTACCTGATTGGCTCGAAGGCCCGTCGGACGGCCTGCTTTCCTCCGCGCCTGCCCGCTTGGGCCGTCCAGCGTCGTCGCGGCCGAGTCAGTATCGCCGCAGCCCCGTCGGCCGATCCAACAGCCGCGCCCTCCCTCCTTTCTACCGCTGACAGGTGGGGCCCGGACGTCGGTCTTCTTTTACCTCCCGTATTTGTTCTGGACTCCAAACCGAGCACGACCATGTCGGTCGGTTCCGAGATTTCCGGGCAGGTCTAACCAAAATCAACGATTTGAGGCTATAAATAGGACGCCTTGACCCTCTAGTTTCCGTTTTTCATCTAAACTGTGAACTCTACCGCAAGGAATCGAAGGTTTAGGGTTGAGGTGGTTGGAGGTGACGGTTGCTCGCGGGTGGAGCCGTTGGGTGGATTCGGGGCCGACTTCGTGGCATTGGTGAGACTGCATTCTTCTCCTCTTTAGTTCTAGGCTATTCCTTTGGGTGGAGGTGGTCCTAGTCGTGGTTTTGAAGCTCGCCGATGGAGCGGCAATGGCGCCGCCGCCCCTTGTTGCTGTGCGTCGCGTGTGGTTCACGTGGTTAGTTTTTCTTAGCGTATTTGAGTTCGCGCGAAGTTTCTCTTTCCGTAGGATCAAACGCGGGCTTGAATGGTGGTCTCGGTGGGGAGAACCGCCATCGCCGGCCATGGAAGGGCCGCCGACCATGGGGTGTTGCCGGCCGGACTTGGTGATGGAGGCCGGACTTTTTACTGTAGAGTTGTAGGTGATTGTGAGCCGTCCATTTTTGAATCAACGGCCCAGATTAGAAGATACCCCTTCGCGGGGTAATCTTTCTAAAGAGACCCTTAGCTTTTTAGTAATCAAACCGCGGTCCGTAGCGTAAAACTGAAAGTACGTTTTCGTGTTTGAAAAGCGTATTCTCTCCCGGTTTAAGTCAAAACTACGTTTTCAGGTATTTACAGTTTTGCCACTAGAACTGTTTTGGTCATAAAATCTTCGTTTTAACTCGGATTTGATCCGTTCAAGTTGCGTTAGGTTCATATTTGTGAGGTCTACATGTTAGTGTAGTTGTACAGTTAGTTTTGATAAATTATTTTTCGAGTTTATAATTAAGTATTTATTTATCTATAGGAAATCTTAGAAAATTCATAACTTACACGTTTTAACTCCGAATTTGGTGATCTTTGCGTTTGTGTGATCGTAGAAACGTGTAGAAGAGTTTTATAAACTTTTATTACTGTTTTGTTACTGTTGGTGTACTGTTCTAATTGTATCTCTTTGTTTGCTTCGTGTTTGTTTGATTGGATGCATGTATGTTGTTGATTGATGATCGAGTATAGAAGGTGAGCAGTATCTGGACGATCAGGAGTATTACTTTGAGCCAAGTCAGCAGTATCACTTGGGAAGCTTTGATCAAGGCAAGTATAATACAGGACTATCCTTGTTACCTATACATTGAATTGTCGTACATATGCATGTGCTTACCTTGACAACCTTAGAGATTATAACTTAGTGATTGTTATCTTGATTCCTTGTCAACCTTGGGAATGCATATGGGTAGCTACTGCTAGTGCTTAAACCAAGAACAATGATCTTGTAATTTGATTAATGGATTAAGCAATCAACTATTAAGATGATTTTATTACTGTTAAAAGGGGGCTAGAGCATGTGTATTATTTTGATGCTCTGGTTTCTCTCCATAAGGACTTATCTGTAAGTGATAACCGGGATATACAGTACAGCTGTGAGGGCTATATGGCTCTGGCTTTAGTTGTTCAAGAGACCTTTTCTAGCTTGTTAGAGGTTACCTTAAATGGCGTAAGAATGGCTTGCCACGTTGGGTGTAGTGCGAGCCCCTGGCCTAGTGTGTATAGGCTGTGGTTGTTGTGCCACAGGGAAGGGGGGTTCTACATCTGCCTGCCGAGTGAATCTAATGGCCCTAACTTGTTAGACGAACTTTTGAGTGGCTTTATGTGGTTCTCGGGTGTTTGGGCTTGATCTCCCCACTCATTTGGAAATTATGACTCACAGTGAAAGTGTACACCTCTGCGCAGAGTTAAAAACTGGTATACTAGCCGTGCTCACGGATACGAGCGGCCTTGGGGATTCTTATGGAATAGTTGATCATAACTGTTATATCATGCTTAGTTATTGTTGATTATTATTTGCTCATGTTAATGCTATTCATTATCCTTATTACAATTGATCATTGGTTCTTTAATGGGAAGTGGTTTATCTTGATGCTACTCAATTGCTAATATATGATTAAAAGCTAAACGCAGTTAAACTATGTCTAGCCTTTTTGAGCCTCATGAACCCTGTGTTATATTTGTTGAGTTCGACATGGACTCACTCTTGCTATTTCCACCATAACAGATGACGATATAGAGGAAGATTATCGGAATGAGTACTAGTCTTGGTGTCAACCAGTCAACCGTGTCCCTGTGTGGAGTTTCCGCTGAAGAATTACTATTAGTTATTATTACCTATCGTTCGAGACTATGTCTTAAATACTTATTCGTTATGTAATAAGCACTGTGATGATACTTTGTAATTTGTCAACTTATATGTGCGACTGTTTCCTGGGGCGCACATGAGTCTTTTATGCATCCTATTTTTGTCCTTGAAAATGGGTGTGACAGGAGTCCAACTCGACTATGAACCGGAGATGGAAGATACGGCTGACATGCGGGGTCCAATCGTCAGTGACACAGAAGAGAGAGAGCGCGCGGCTGCGGCTTCCTGGGCCGGCCCTCGCGGGTGCAGAAGAGAAGTGGGGAAGAAAAAAAAACGGCTCGGCCCAAACCGCGAGATGGAGAAAAGCAGGCCGGCTCGGGGAGGCCTCCAAGCCGCCGGCGGCACAGGTAAGGTTTTTCTCTTTTCCTTTTTCTTTTCTTTTCTCATTTAAATTTGTTTCCAAAGCCATTTAAAAATAGATTTTGAATCCAAATTGTAACACCGAAAAATTCTAAACTTTAGAAATAAGGAATTTCAAATAATTTAGATAGCGATTAATGGGGAATTAAAATTTTAAAAAAAAATTGGTGATGCATTCATGCTGTTGCATTTATTTTATTTTGTGGTGTGGACTTTATTTTATTTTGATTTGGTTTGAAAAATTTTATTTGGAATAGTTTGCTAAATAAACAAATGAAGAAAAGAAAGAAGAAAAAAATATAAAAACAACTTACCTTCTTACCTGGTGGCCCGAAGGCCCGTCGGATCGGCCTGCTTCTCCGCGCTGGCGCCTGCGACCGCGTGGGCCGGCCCAGCAGACCAGCAGACCAGCAGACCAGCAGACGAGCAGCCCGAGCCAGCCGAGCCAGCGTCGCTGTGACGAGCCGCGCGCCTCTCCTTTCATCATTTCACTGACAGGTGGGGGCCGCTCGTCAGCCGTATCTCCCACCTCCGGTTCGTAGTCGAGTTGGACTCCAACTCGGTGATATCCGACCCCGTCCGATTTGCTTTGGATTGATCCGCCAGCCATGTTCCTCTATAAGATGCAGAATACCCTACACCGTATCCGCTCCACCCTCCTCTTTTCCATCTACTAGCTGGCGTTGCCTTCATCTTTGTTCGCAGCGTCATTGAGGAGCTCAAGCTCCGACCATCGCGGGTAGAACTTTCGGGTGCTTTGGAGGCTAATTCGTCACGTTGGTAAGCCCGCAAATCTTCTCCTCTTTCTTCTCGTGCCCTTCTTTGGTGTTGAGACGCTTTGAATCGCGGTTTTGGTGAGCTCGGGTGCAGTGGTAATGGCGCCGCCGTCTCTTTGTTGCCGCGCGTCGGATATGGGTAGTCATAGCTAGTTTTTATTGCTTAGGTGAGTTCGCGTGGAGCATCTCGTTCGGTTGGAGTTGGTTGCGGGGAAAACGGTGGCCGGAAATGGGAAAACCGTTTGATTCCGGCGAGCTCGGGTGGCCGGCCATGGTAGCCGCCGGCCGGAACCGAGGAAGAAAGATCGATCTTCTACTGTAGGGTTGATGATGAACACGAGCCGTCCGATTTGAGATCAAGGGTCGAGATTAGAAGATACCCCTTCGCGGGTAAATTTATTAAAGAGACCCTCAGCTTTTTAGTAATCAACCCGCCATCCATAGCGTACTACTGAAAAGGCGTTTTCGTGTTTTGAAAGCGTATTTTCTACCGGTTTATTCAAAAATACGTTTTTAGGAAATTACAGTTTTGCCACTAGGATTGTTTTGGTCATAAAATCTTCGTTTCAACTCCGATTTGATCCGTTCAAGTTGCGTTAGGTTTGTATCTGCGAGCTCTACATGTTAGTGTAGCTGTATAGTCAGTTTGGAAAATTTAATTTTAGAGTTTATATTAAAGTAATTATTTATCTATAGGAAATCTTAGAAAATTCATAACTTTCACGTTTTAACTCCGAATTTGGTGATCTTTACGTCTGTGTGATCGTAGTAATGTGTAGAAGAGTTTTACAAACTTTTTATAATGTTTTGCTACTGTTGGTGTATTGTTTTAATTGTATCTCTTTGTTTGCTTCGTGTATGTTTGATTGGATGCATGTGTGTTGTTGATTGATGATCGAGTATAGACGGTGAGCAGTATCTGGACGATCAGGAGTATTATTTTAAGCCAGACCAGCAGTATCATCAGGAAAGCTTTGATTAAGGCAAGTATAACATGGGACCATCCTTGTTACCTATTCACTGAAATTATTATACATATGCATGTGTCTTCCTTGACAACCATAGAGATTATAACTTAGCTATTGATATCTTGTTTCCTTGTCACCTATGGGTTATGCATTTGGGTAGCTACTGCTAGCGCTTAATTATGAACAATGATCTTGTAATTTGACTAATGGATTATGCAATCAACCAATTAAGATGATGTTATTTCTGTTGAAAGGGGGCTAGAGCATGTGGGTTATTTTGATGCTCTAGTTACTCTCCGTAAGGACTTACCTGTAAGTGATAACCGGGACATACAGTACAGCTGTGATGGCTATATGGATCTGGCTCTAGTTATTCAAGAGACCTTTTCTAGCTTGTTAGTGGTTACCTTAAATGGCGTAAGAAAGGCTTGCCACGTTGGGTGTAGTGCGAGCCCCTGGCCTAGTGTGTATAGGCTGCGGTTGTTGTGCCACAGGGAAGGGGGGTTCTACATCTGCCTGCCGAGTGAATCTAATGGCCCTAACTTGTTAGACGAACTTTTGAATGGCTTTATATGGTCTCTGATGTTTTGGGCCTTGCAAACCCATGCATTTGGAAATCATGACTCCGTGTACACCTCTGCGCAGAGTTAAAAACCGGTATACTAGCCGTGCTCACGGATACGAGCGGCCTTGGGGATTCTTACAGAATAGTTGATCACCATTGTTATATCATGCTTAATTATTGTTGATTATTATTATGCTCATGTTAATGTTATTCATTATCCTTATTACAATTGATCATTGATTCATTAATGGGATTTGGATTACCTTGATGCTACTCAATTGCTAATTATATGATGATTAAAAGCTAAACGCAGTTAAACAGTGTCTAGCCTTTTTGAGCCTCATGAACCCTGTGCTATACTTGTTGAGTTTGACATGGACTCATTCTTGCTATTTCCCCAACACTCCAGTGTGTAATAAGATGCTACTCGGAAAAAGGACAAAGGTGTAGTGGAGTTTCCAGAAGACTAGTAGAAGTGCTAGGCATATGTTACCCCCAGTCAGCCATCCCTGAGAAGAATGGAGCTCGAAGTTTAGTCACCGTTCCGCGATACTCTGATGTAAGTGTTAATATAGCTATGTATACGTTATATAATAACATTGTTTCTGATACTTTTTCATTCTGGCATATGTGTGGACTTCCTGGGCACACATATGATTAGCCTGGTTTTTATTCTTTAGAAAACCGGGTGTGACAGAGTGGTATCAGAGCGGTGTTGACTGTAGGACGTATGCCAAGTAGCACTGGACGTATTCTAAAACTTATTTTACTATAAAACTATTCTGTCATCCCTTGACTCATTGATTTTGACTATTTTCTCTTCCTTGTCTTGTTGTATCCTTTCCTTGATAGCTTCCTTTGAGCTATTATTTCTTACTCCCTTGGATTTTGTTTTATGTTGTTTTTACTAAAAGTTTTCTGATCTTACCTGGTTCAAAGATTTGATGGCTTTTCATCATCCATACTTTTTCTTAGGATGACCACCATTATTGAAGAAGCACGTGTAGTACCGATGATGTGATGTGTGCTTGTTTTGCTTGATGTGTTGCTTGTGTGTTGTTCTTGTTCTCGTGTTTCAAAGGTAGGCCCGGAAGGTATACGTCTTGAGAAGTAGCTCGATCTATGTTAAGTGGGGTAGTGACATCTTGTATCTTACTTATCTTTCAATCGATCCTAATTCATGCCATTTTCTCTTACACCGTTCCTATCTACCCTTGGTTGTCATGCTACCTTATTAATCTCATCTTAATGGATGATCAATCACATGAAGGACTTATCATTAGCAGCAAGCTTTAGAGAAAGTGTTGCCTTCAATGACATCGTCAGGTGAAACAAGATCTTTGTTAAGTGGGGTAGCATCTGCTATCAACAACAGTAAGTCCTAAATATCTCAAGCGACGAGGCATGAGGAGGCATGAAGAACTAAAGATCAAACCTTATCTTTCTTGTCATCTTTTGGCTATCCTCGATCCATGTCTTATATCTCATCAACACAAAGCAAAGAAGCATGAAGACTTGAAGATTAGTGTTATCTATCTCTCTAGTGTCTTTGAATCTCGTTTCTACCTTATCCTGTTTTTTTTTATAGCAGTCTGTCTACCTTAGCTTATATCTCTATTTTTGGATGTCTAAAAATCATGGATAAATTCTGGACAATAGTAGACTTCAATATCTTTCTCTGACCGTAAGAACCACCCTGATATCTATTATGGTTTGGGATTTATGAAAATCACAAGGCGACGCATCTGTGCTGTCAGCAATCCAGAATAGTTTCTGTTGTGCACAGTTTTCGACTACCTTAACTGCAGAATCTGGAGAAGAATTCTATAAGGAAGTTGTAGTAAATTTGATAAGCTTTCCAACGGTATAAGCTACAATATCATTGGATTCGTAGAACTCGAGATATAACTGTATTTCTGCACTGCTATTTTTCTGCTCGCGAGGAAGTGCAGGTTACTTGTTCTTGCATATGCTCATGAGTCTCTTTGACATGATAGAAGGACACGATAGTAGTTATCACTCAGAAACAAATGCAAGCTATCCTTTGGTGTACTCTAGTTGATCTCTTCTTAAGAGGGTTTGTCGAACTAAAAGACGACACAAGATGGAGGTTTTATATGTTCTATTTCGTCACTTGGAAGCATCAGCTATCTACATGGTTGCAAAGTCACTATCAAGCGTCAGTATCTTTTCTCAGAGTGGTAATCTGTTAGAACCATCTACAAGGATTGTAAGGGTCTAAAGGAGACATTTATAAAGTTGGTTATGAGCTTGAGGCATCATCATTGCATAAGAGTTGCTGAAGGAAAAAGAACTTAAGGAGCAAGCTTATAAGGAGATTGACCAATTAAGGGCGGAGTTAGGTCGTCCCAAGATTTATTAGAAGCTTAACTAGGAAACAGGAAAAATCCCTATGTAATAAGAACGATAGTAGTTGCGAGTCAATTTTAAGTTGGATTGTTTTGAGAGTCAGTTTGTGGTGTGAACAATTATGTGATTGATGGATTGTTAATGTGATAATGTGTGATTTGGATCTTTGTAATGTGTGCTGGAGTTTTGTAGACAGGCCTACAAGTTCCATGGTTAAGAATATTAAGTTTGATTAAAATATATTAGTTGAATATGAGGTTAACTTAGTTCTGTCCTTTGCTGATTTTTGGATCAGTCTGGGATGTTTTAGAAATAACTTAAAATCCGTTCATGAGAAATTTAAGAAATTTTACTGGAAATAATTAGACTTCTATATCTTTCCAACCCCAGAAGAATCACTTTAATATCTATTATGAGCTAAGAGATATACCTATTTCAAGTTGGGGTTACTGCACAGTCTGGAATTCTGAAACAGTTTCGGTTAAGTTCAGTTTTTGGACAATTATTTGACAGATTCAGAAAAAGTGTTGTGAATAAAAGTTGTAGATAATTTTGTAAGCTTTCCAACCATGTAAAGATCATCTGAATTGGACGTCTGTAGCTCGAGATATGACAGTTTTACTGAGTTACTGAAATTGGAATTTGCACAGAGAAATCAGATTTTGCTTATCTATTGAATTGGAAACCACCTATTGATGTTAGCGAGATTCGTAGTTTCTTGGGATTAGCTGGATATTACAGACGGTTCATTAAAGGATTTCCTAAACTTGCTAAACCTATGACATCTCTATTAGAGAAGAATGCCAAGTTTGTGTGGTCGGATAAATGTCAAGCTAGTTTTGAGGAATTGAAGAAGAGGTTGACTACAGTGCCTGTTTTGGTTTTGCCAGATTTGAGTAAGAAGTTTTCTATTTATTGTGATGCTTCTCGTCAAGGTTTGGGATGTGTTCTTATGCAAGAAGGCAGAGTTGTGGCTTATGCATCTAGGCAGTTGAGAAAGCATGAGTTGAATTATCCTACACATGATTTGGAGTTAGCAGCTGTGGTTCATGCTTTAAAGATTTAGAGACATTATTTGATTGGACATAAGAGTGATATATACACTGATCATAAGAGTTTGAAGTATATTTTCACTCAGTCAGACATGAATTTGAGGCAACGCAGATGGTTAGAGTTGATTAAGGATTATGATATTGAGATACACTATCATCCTGGTAAGGCTAATAAAGTAGCTGATGCTCTTAGTAGGAAAAGTTATGCCAATGAGATGCGGACGTTGTCTATGACTAGTGAGTTATGTGCTGAATTTGAATATTTGAATTTAGGAATTGTTACTAATACAATGGAATTAGTGATAGAGCCTACTTTAGAGTAAGAAATTTACAAGGGTCAGTTGAAGGATGAGAAACTGAAGAAGATAGCAGAAGATATAGTGATTGGTAAGTCACCAGGGTTTTCGAATGGATGATAATGGGATTTTGTGGTTTGGAAAGAGGCTGTGTGTATCTGAGGATGAAGCTGTTCAACAGGCAATTCTTAGCGAAGCTCATGAGTCAGCTTATTACATTCATCCTGGTAGTACTAAGATGTATTTGGATCTTAAACATAAATATTGGTGGGTTGGATTAAAGCGAGATGTGGCTGAGTATGTGGCATTGTGTGACACTTGTCAGAGGGTGAAAGCAGAGCATCAGAGACCTGCTGGATTGTGCAACCAATGAAGATTCCTGAATGGAAGTGGGAGGAAGTTGGTATGGACTTTATAGTAGGGTTACCGCGTACTCAGAGAGGTTATGATTCTATTTGGGTGATAGTGGATAGATTGACTAAAGTTGCTCATTTTATACCAGTCAAGACTAAATTACACGGGAGTATAATTAGCTACCTTGTATATAGAAAGAATAGTATGTTTGCATGGAGTTCTAAAGAAGATTGTATCTGATCAAGGATCGCAGTTTACGTTGCATTTTTGAAAAGCTGTACATGAATCATTGGGAACAAAATTGAATTTTAGTACAGCATATCATCCACAGACAGATGGATAGACTGAAAGGACCAACCAGGTATTAGAGGATATGTTGAGAGCTTGTGCATTGCAATATGGAACTAGTTGGGATAAGAGTTTGCCTTATGCAGAATTCTCTTACAATAACAGTTATCAACAGAGTCTTAAGATGGCACCGTTTGAAGCTTTGTATGGACGTAAGTGTAGAACTCCATTGTTTTTGGATCAGACAGGTGAATCTCAGATGTTGGTACAGATGTTCTTAGAAACGCAGAAGATTAAGTGCGAGCGATTCGTGAGAATTTGAGAGTAGCACCGTCACGTCAGAAGAGTTATGCTGACAATAGAAGAAGAGATTTAGTTTTTGAGATAGGTGATTATGTCTATTTAAAGGTGTCACCTATGAGAAGTGTGAAGAGGTTTAACATGAAAGGTAAACTAGCACCAAGGTATGTTGGACCATTTAAAGTTATTACTAGACGTGGGGAAGTTGCTTATCAATTAGAGTTGACTGTTAAGGAGGATCTTACATATGAAGAGTTTCCGATTAAGATTTTAGAGACTGCTGAGAGAGTTACTCGAAGTCGAATTATTAAGATGTGTAAAGTACAGTGGAATCGATATTCAGAGGCAGAGGCAACTTGGGAAAGAGAGGATGAATTGAGAAAATCATATCCGCAATTATTTGAGTAAGCAGTCCGAATCTCGGGACGAGATTCATTTTAAGGGGGGTAGAATTTGTAACACCCAAAAATTCTAAACTTTAGAAATAAGGAATTTCAAATAATTTAGATAGCGATTAATGGGGAATTAAAATTTTAAAAAAAATTTGGTGATGCATTCATGCTGTTGCATTTATTTTATTTTGTGGTGTGGACTTTATTTTATTTTGATTTGGTTTGAAAAATTTTATTTGGAATAGTTTGCTAAATAAACAAATGAAGAAAAGAAAGAAGAAAAAAAATATAAAAACAACTTACCTTCTTACCTGGTGGCCCGAAGGCCCGTCGGATCGGCCTGCTTCTCCGCGCTGGCGCCTGCGACCGCGTGGGCCGGCCCAGCAGACCAGCAAACCAGCAGACCAGCAGCCCGAGCCAGCCGAGCCAGCGTCGCTGTGACGAGCCGCGCGCCTCTCCTTTCATCATTTCACTGACAGGTGGGGGCCGCTCGTCAGCCGTATCTCCCACCTCCGGTTCGTAGTCGAGTTGGACTCCAACTCGGTGAGATCCGACCCCGTCCGATTTGCTTTGGATTGATCCGCCAGCCATGTTCCTCTATAAGATGCAGAATACCCTACACCGTATCCGCTCCACCCTCCTCTTTTCCATCTACTAGCTGGCGTTGCCTTCATCTTTGTTCGCAGCGTCATTGAGGAGCTCAAGCTCCGACCATCGCGGGTAGAACTTTCGGGTGCTTTGGAGGCTAATTCGTCGCGTTGGTAAGCCCGCAAATCTTCTCCTCTTTCTTCTCGTGCCCTTCTTTGGTGTTGAGACACTTTGAATCGCGGTTTTGGTGAGCTCGGGTGCAGCGGTAATGGCGCCGCCGTCTCTTTGTTGCCGCGCGTCGGATATGGGTAGTCGTAGCTAGTTTTTATTGCTTAGGTGAGTTCGCGTGGAGCATCTCGTTCGGTTGGAGTTGGTTGCGGGGAAAACGGTGGCCGGAAACGGGAAAACCGTTTGATTCCGGCGAGCTCGGGTGGCCGGCCATGGTAGCCGCCGGCCGGAACCGAGGAAGAAAGATCGATCTTCTACTGTAGGGTTGATGATGAACACGTGCCGTCCGATTTGAGATCAAGGGTCGAGATTAGAAGATACCCCTTCGCGGGTAAATTTATTAAAGAGACCCTCAGCTTTTTAGTAATCAACCCGCCATCCATAGCGTACTACTGAAAAGGCGTTTTCGTGTTTTGAAAGCGTATTTTCTACCGGTTTATTCAAAAATACGTTTTCAGGAAATTACAGTTTTGCCACTAGGATTGTTTTGGTCATAAAATCTTCGTTTTAACTCCGATTTGATCCGTTCAAGTTGCGTTAGGTTTGTATCTGCGAGCTCTACATGTTAGTGTAGCTGTATAGTCGGTTTGGAAAATTTAATTTTAGAGTTTATATTAAAGTAATTATTTATCTATAGGAAATCTTAGAAAATTCATAACTTTCACGTTTTAACTCCGAATTTGGTGATCTTTACGTCTGTGTGATCGTAGTAACGTGTAGAAGAGTTTTACAAACTTTTTATATTGTTTTGCTACTGTTGGTGTATTGTTCTAATTGTATCTCTTTGTTTGCTTCGTGTATGTTTGATTGGATGCATGTGTGTTGTTGATTGATGATCGAGTATAGACGGTGAGCAGTATCTGGATGATCAGGAGTATTATTTTGAGCCAGACCAGCAGTATCATCAGGAAAGCTTTGATTAAGGCAAGTATAACATGGGACCATCCTTGTTACCTATTCACTGAAATTATTATACATATGCATGTGTCTTCCTTGACAACCATAAAGATTATAACTTAGCTATTGATATCTTGTTTCCTTGTCACCTATGGGTTATGCATTTGGGTAGCTACTGCTAGCGCTTAATTATGAACAATGATCTTGTAATTTGACTAATGGATTATGCAATCAACCAATTAAGATGATGTTATTTCTGTTGAAAGGGGGCTAGAGCATGTGGGTTATTTTGATGCTCTAGTTACTCTCCGTAAGGACTTACATGTAAGTGATAACCGGGTCATACAGTACAGCTGTGAGGGCTATATGGCTCTGGCTCTAGTTGTTCAAGAGACCTTTTCTAGCTTGTTAGTGGTTACCTTAAATGGCGTAAGAAAGGCTTGCCACGTTAGGTGTAGTGCGAGCCCCTGGCCTAGTGTGTATAGGCTGCGGTTGTTGTGCCACAGGTAAGGGGGGTTCTACATCTGCCTGCCGAGTGAATCTAATGGCCCTAACTTGTTAGACGAACTTTTGAATGGCTTTATATGGTCTCTGATGTTTTGGGCCTTGCAAACCCATGCATTTGGAAATCATGACTCACAGTGAAAGTATACACCTCTGCGCAGAGTTAAAAACTGGTATACTAGCCGTGCTCACGGATACGAGCGGCCTTGGGGATTCTTACAGAATAGTTGATCACCATTGTTATATCATGCTTAATTATTATTGATTATTATTATGCTCATGTTAATGTTATTCATTATCCTTATTACAATTGATCATTGATTCATTAATGGGATTTGGATTACCTTGATGCTACTCAATTGCTAATTATATGATGATTAAAAGCTAAACGCAGTTAAACAATGTCTAGCCTTTTTGAGCCTCATGAACCCTGTGTTATACTTGTTGAGTTCGACATGGACTCATTCTTGCTATTTCCCCAACACTCCAGTGTGTAATAAGATGCTACTCGGAAAAAGGACAAAGGTGTAGTGGAGTTTCCAGAAGACTAGTAGAAGTGCTAGGCATATGTTACCCCCAGTCAGCCGTCCCTGAGAAGAATGGAGCCCGAAGTTTAGTCACCGTTCCGCGATACTCTGATGTAAGTGTTAATATAGCTATGTATACGTTATATAATAACATTGTTTCTGATACTTTTTCATTCTGGCATATGTGTGGACTTCCTGGGCACACATATGATTAGCCTGGTTTTTATTCTTTAGAAAACCGGGTGTGACACAAATCGAATAAATACCAAAACCATATCACACAATAAAGCAAATGCAACCGCATGAATGCATCACCAATATTCCACCTAATATTTTAAATTTTAACCCCCATTAATTATTATCTAAATTATTTAAACTCATAACTAAATCTCTTTTAACTTCAAATTTTATCTAATTCAAAATTTTTAAAATTTTTGGGTGTTACAACTCCGCAAAAATAATATATTATTTTTACTAGTACTCAAGGCAGCCAGACACAACTAGAAAAATCTGTACATACCTCTTGTACTCGTTTTGATGTAAATTAGAGACAAATAGGAACGAACAACATGAGGAAGGATATGTGTACTTGCAGTTCCAAGTTAGCTACTACAAAATGTATTTGGAATAATGGAAAATGGAAAGAAATTCAGAGGAATTGAATGTAGCAAGAGACAACTACTTGGAAAATCCACCAAGAGACATTATCAGTGTGGTCTGCTTATTTTAGACTATGGAAAACAAACATTGGCCTATTATTTTACATCGAACCCCTTTCATTTCACTTCAAGTCTGATAGGATAAAGATATGCTGGTACAGAATTTTTTTGCAAATCATTCATTTTTCATTCCTTTCTTTCCTTGTTTAAATTTATCAGATACTACCTTAAATTGATCAGATACTACCTTTCATTCCAAATATGACTCCTACACATCATCATGCAATGAACAGGAATAAGAAAAACAGTTGCGCAAAAAAGTGGCAGTCCTGAACTTTCCCTTCAGTAGATGCTGGTTCCAATTTTCTAACATCTATGAATGGGCAAAAATCATTAACTTTCTTATACTGTTGTGTACATGCTTCATGTAAAAAGGATGAGATATTTAGGAATCGTATTATGAGGAAGTGATTACAAATGACTTTTTTGGCATCCAATTTGATTATCTGTTAACAACACTAGTGCTAGTGTGAGCAGCATGTGTAAATCCTACAAAAGCAGCAACTACTTTTGTTTCATCAAATTGAGAAAATTGGTTTCATAGCATCATTACTAATGTTTGATTGGTTACCTCAACATAAGGCAAAATCAAAGCCGAATCAGTCAGCATCAGTTCTACCAAGAGGAGGCCAGAAACAAAAAAGTTATGCTGTATAAAACTAAACAAATGGAACTCTTTCCTACTTGCGAGTTGAAATTCTTGTATTAGTTTATATGTGAGGAAAAACCATGAAATACACAACGGAATATTACTGCTGCTACACCATGCTGCCTAAATTCAGCATATGCATGAAAAATTACAAATGAAGGAATTAATATAATGGGAAAACATAACAGGAATAAGAATAAGGCATGGCTGGTTTCTTGTCTAGTTACTGATAAAGCGATATGATATCTTGCACAATGTTAACAGATCTAATCTTGCAATTGAGCCAACCTATGCAGCATGTGTGGAACCTAACCAGCTAATAATTTGTATAATTTACTAAAAAGGAACTCAGTCAGCAACAACTAATCGGAGTGCCATGGTAACCCTTCTGCCTAAAAGAAGCGACTACATTATGCAGTTTAGTAGTTTAGATATCAATTCAAACTTAAACTTGTAATAGCCTTTGAAGCCTGCTGCTAAAGACAACCGATGAAATTCCATACAGATCTTGGGAATTGTACTTTAGCTGTTCTGTCATTGCAAAAACACACTAACAAATCAAGCAAGCATATGCTCTTTCATGGCACAAGTTGAGGTATAAAAGATGTATGGCAGGATTCAAAAAGTGTGCAAACAAACATGTAAAGGAGTGATGCCTTGCATATAAATGTTTTAAAACAAGAGGTCAACTACAAACTTTTTAAAGAAATAAACAAGCGTTCTTGCCCAGATCCTATACATGCAAACTGAATCTATAAGCTCAAGAACACACCTCAGTGCAGCCCAAGCTGACACATTCTTCAAAAAGCCCAGATCCTGAAAGTCCAGTGTACAGACTGTAATGGTTGAGTGGAAGAAAAAAGCACACATCCTATGAAGTTGACATACATACGCATGGATAACAGGCATGTAGTTAATGCACCATGATATTTTTGCGCCCCCCCCCCCATATTTTACCTGAAAAAGAAATACGGAGAACATTTAATCATAGGATCATGGCAAACTGCAGAAATCAAGTATATAAGGTTGGTTTTAATATGGGGTTCATACTTCATCAATATGTTGCACTTTGCGTACAGCACTAGACAATACTATCAACTAATTAATTATTAGCAAGTAAAATCAAACAGTCTGACAATATAATGGGAACAAACAAGATCTTTTAGTGATTTGACTGACATTATGATCTGTGTTCCTCATTGCAAAAGCATAGATAAATTGGCAGCTCGATAAATTGTGAAGGCCACTGCTGATACAAGCAGGATGGACACTCCGCTCAAAAAAAGTGGTAATATCCCTTTCTAGTTGACAAGCCACTGCTGATACTAGCATTAAGTTATTTTTTACTCAGATGGAGTGTCCTTACTCAAAAAAAGTGGTAATCTCCCATTCTCATCATAAGACACTCTAGGGAATCTTGAACCAAGTCCTGCACCTGTTCAGTTATATTGAGAAATAGGAGTTAACTGAAAGTTGGAAGTTCCTATTGCTCCCTTTTAATATGTATATACATATACGATCAACCATTTACTATGTTCAATTAATGCAAGGCAGATCTGATATACATTTAATATTCAGCTCTTAAACCTTCCAGGAAATAGAATTACTTCTCTATCTACTTTCCAGAATACAGTATATCTGTCACTTATCTTTGTACAATTAAAGTATATATCTACAACGATCAACCACTGAAAGATAAATTTCCCTTGTTGTTCAATATTGTGAGAAGAAAGCAGGATTCGGTGGCTAATGTACTTGCATCCATCCCATTAAACATCTCCTTTCGGCGAAATTTAGTGGGGAGAAACCTAAGGGATTGGCATAGAATTGTTGCTTCTCTACAAGATGTGAATTTACAAGGGGGAAAGGGATACGTTTGTTTGGTCTTTGCATTCATCAGGTCGTTTCTCAGTCAGCTCTATGTATGCTGCGTTAATTAACAATGGGGTCAGAGTGTCTCAAGACATTTAGCAGATCAAAATTCCCACAAGAATAAAGATTTTTTTGTGGTATCTAAAAAGAGGTGTGATACTAACAAAATACAACCTTGCTCGACGTAACTGGAGTGGTGACACAAGATGTAACTATTGCCACTCTCCAGAAACTATTCATCACCTTTTTTCGAATGTGTTTATGCCAAATTCCTGTGGCGTGCTGTACATTTATTGTTTGGGTTATCACCTTCCCACAGTATAGATGATTTATTTGTTAATTGGTCTAAGAAGGGTGGTACCTTGCATAATTCTTTGTTATTAACAACAGCATCGACTTTATGTTGGATAATTTGGATAACTAGAAACGAAGTGGTTTTTGACAAGTGTAGACCGAAAACTTTTTTGCAGGAGGGGAACCCATTAGCTACGGTAATGGACAAGACTGCAACGGTGTGACGATCTACGGGTCCAGCTGATCCTTGCTACTCACTGTAACACCCTAAAAATTTGAAAAGAAGAAAAATAGGAAAAACATGATTTTTATATTTATTTTTGTGAAGCATGCAAAATTTAGAATAAGAATAATTTTTATAAATTTAAAATCAAATATAAGGGTAGAAACATGTTTGTGCATTCATGCTGCTGCATTTGAAGTTTTGTATTGAGTGGTTTCAATCAAATTCAAATTTGATTTGAAAATCATTTGAAAAAGGAATTTGAAAAAAAATTGGAAAAGGATTTCTTATTCTCTCTGCTCTCGGGCCGTTTCTCCCCGCAGCCCAGCATGCGCGGCCCGTTTTTCCCTCCCGGCCGGCCTCCTCTTCCTGGGCCGAGCCCAAGTCACGGCCGACGGCCCGTCATCGCGCGCGCGCTCGCGTCCCGCAGCGGCTGCGTTTTTTCCGCCCTGAGCCGCTGACATGTGGGTCCCGATTGTCAGTGACTCTTCTCACCTTTTCTTTCTTCTTCCTCCGGCTCCGCACCGCCTTCTCTCTTTCTTCTCCGATTCGGTGAATCAAATCCACCGCGCATCTTCGTTATTTCCTTGTTTCCTCGCGCCTCCAGGCTATAAAAACGGAACCCCTGTGCTATACCGCATCCAACCCATCCCTTTTGAGCCGTTTTGGTCGTCTCGTCGAGCCACCGCACGTGCCACCGCCGCCATACCCGCCACCGCAAGCACGCCGCCGTCTTCGTCCACCCCGTGCCTTAGTTCTTGCCTGGGGTAAGTTCGCCTTGCTTCCAGCTACCTCCCGGTGTATCTCTTTCGTCGAATAGTGGCCGGAGCCGTGTTTTAGTTTTTTCCAGCAATGGCGCCGCCGTGGAAGCTCGCCGTCGGGCTCGATTCCGGCCGGAGCGCCGCCCGTTTTCCCCAGATCCAATCTGGACCGTTCGTTTTAGATCTAACGGCTGTAAATAGAAGATAACGGTTCGCTGGTGATTTTGCAAAAGAAACCCTGAAGTTTTTAAGTTCTTAACCCGCAGTCCTAAAACGTAAAGCTCAGAGTACGCTTTGATCGGTTGAAAACGTATTTCGTTTCGGTAAATGAAAAATACGCTTTCTGATATTTACAGTTTTGCCATTCAGATTGTTTTAGTTGTAGAATTTTCGTTTTAACTCCGATTTGGTCCATTCAAATTTTGTTAGATTCATATTTGCGAACTCTATGTAATTATACAACTGTACAGTAGGTTTGGATTAATTTATTTACGAGTTTTTATTAAAGTATTTATTCTTCTATGGGAAATCTTTGGAAATTCATAACTTTGTCGTTTTAGATCCGATTTTCGTGATCTTCGCGTCTGTATGATCCTAGCAAGTTGTAGATTCATTTTAAAGACTTTTTATTTTATTTTCTTACTGTTGGTGTATTGTTCTAATTATAGTCTTGTTTGTTTATGCATGATTGCCTCTGGATGTGTGTTGTTGATATTGGTTGATCGAGTATAGACGGTGAGAAATTCGTTGGAGATCAAGAGCTTTACTACGAGCAAGATCTTCAGGACCAGTTTGAGCAAGGCAAGTATAGCATGGGATAATCCTTGTTGTCCTATTCACCTTATGCAATTAATATCATTATGCATTTATTCCTTGTTAAGGATGACTTAGCGATTGATCCTTTACCTTGGTACCTATTATATTGCATTGAGTAGTGTGGCTAGTGCTTAAACATGGACTATGATCATGTAAATTGATTTGAGGAATATGCAACAAACACTAAAAGATGATTTTGATTAATGTTTAAAGGGGATTAGAGCTTGGGGGTTACTTTTGATGCTCTAATTGCTCTCCATAAGGACTCATCTATAAGCGACAATCCGGGATTTACAGTACAACTGTGGGGGCTATATGGCTCTGGCTTTAGTCATATAGAAGGACCTTTTCTAGCTTGTTAGAGGTAATCCTTTATGGCGTAAGAATGGCTTGACGAATCGGGTATAGTGCGGCCTCTGTCCTCATGTGTATAGGCTGCGTGTTTTTGTGCCATCAGGAAGGGGGGCTCTACATCTGTTTGCCGAGTGAAATCTAATGGCCCTAACTTGTTAGACGAACCTTCGAAAGACTTCATAGTGTTTACCCTGCCTGCTCACCTTGGTAGTGTTTTGGGAGTAATTAACCCGGGCATTTGGGTAACACGACTCACAGTGAAAGTGTACAACCTCTGCAGAGTGTAAAACTGTTATAACAGCCGTGCTCACGGTCACGAGTGGCCTTGGACCCTTATGGAATAGTTGAATAATTGTTTATGATTATGTTTTTGCTATTCATTAATCATTTCACATGGATCATATGTTTAATGTTTATATTGAGACATTTTGATGCTATTGTTATGCTAAAATCATACTAACTAAAAGCTACATGCTGATAAACCAATGAATATGCCTTTTTGAGCCTCATGAACCCCATGTTACACTTGTTGAGTACGAGATGTACTTACGCTTGTTTATTTCTTTTACTTGGATAAAAATCCCGGATGGGTAACAGATGGAGGTAATAGTGACTACTACGCCTACTTCCCTGAAGATTACTAGTCTTGCTGTCACCCAGTCAATGTACCTGTGACTGGAGCTATCACGAGAGATTTTTATTTATACTTCCGCTACATTTATGTTAAGACTATGTGTTTAAATATCGTGATGTAATAACATTTGTGATGATACTTTTGTTATAATTTGTGAACTTATGTGTGATTGATCTCTGGGCGCACATAAGGGCATGCATTCCATTTGGTCGATAAATGGGTGTGACAAATTGGTATCAGAGCTCTTGTTGACTGTAGGACGCAAGCCTAGCTAGGAATGGTCGATTTAGTATTATCTTTACACTATTTTTATGCTCACTATCTTGCTCTTGTTATTTGATAAATTTTTATGCTTCTTATGTCACATTCTATTACGAAATTTTGTCTCTATTCTAACTTCATCTAAAAATTCTGTAGATGGCCCGTGACCGTAAGACTGCCCGCATTAGCTCTGGAGGATACTACCCACCTCGTGCCCTGCATGCAACTGAAGAGCCACAAGAGCCAGAACCTCAGGAACAGGAGCAGACTCCTGTAACACCAGTCCAAGCACCAGTACCTCCCCAGGAAGAGCCTGAGCCTGAAGAAGATCCAGAAATCGTCGAGATTGAAGATGATGAAGAGAAAGCCAATGGAGGAGTACAACCCCCGCCTCCATCACATGAAGCTTCTGAAGATATGCCACCTGCTCCAATGGGGTGGACTGTGAGGATCTACCACAGGAATGGAGGGAATGCTGTCTCTCATCTTCGCCTGGTGGGGATGCTCACTGCTTACTTCGCTGATTGGCATCCAGCTGTGGAGTACGTCTGCTGGGAGTACACTCATCCACTGGAGGACACGTACTGGAAGGCAAGGGCAAGCATCTTTGCTCATAAGGAAGACAAGGGGGCATATCAGCTGGACAGGATGTTCTCTCACGTGGGGCATCGAGCTACTATAGAGGATAGCATTGAAGATGCTGCTTTTGAAGCATGTATGGGTCTCCGCTATCTTCGCTTTAACCTTATGAAGCATGACATTCATCGTTTCTTTCCTCGTGCACACCCCGAACTTGGATGGGCTATGACAGATCCAGTGCAGCTAGAGCCACTACCTCGGGTGATGGTGAACTTTGTCTATGATATGATGGATAGGAAGCTGCAGTTAGAAGAGATGGTGAAGGCACAAGGGAAGACTATCAAGAGGTGCCAAGCAACCATTGATGAGCTCCGAGCAAACCAAGGCATGCCCAAGATTTATGAGACATTAGAGCATGAGCCACTTCCTTAGGAAGTAGGAGTCCTTTATGTAATAAGAACGTTCTTAGTAACGTCAGTTGAGTCAGTCGGGTCTGTCGTGTGGTTTGAACCTTGGTGTGCTAGTTGCTTTATTATTATGCTTATGTGTGAGTTGGATCTTTGTTTGAGTGTCGGGACTTGTAGGCATGTCTACAAGTTCCATTCTTAAGAATAATAAGTTTAATAGTCAAGGAATAATAGTTGGGTTTGATATTATCACGTTTCTGTCCTTGCTGTTTCCTGGAGCAGTCTTTAATGTTTCTGCTATAGATTAAAAACGGTTCGTGCAACATTTATGAAATTTTTATGAGAGAAACTAGACTCAAGCATCTTTCAAATGCCACTGGAATCACCTTTTTATCTGATCTGGTTCGAGAGATATAATTTTTACAAGTTAAAGTTTCTGCACAGACTGGAATCTGGAACAGTTTCTGTTACGCCTTATTTTTCATAGACTTAACGACAGAATCTGATCTTGAGGTCTGAATAGAAATTGTGGATAATTTCATAAGCTTTCCAACCATATAAGGCACGCCTCTTTTGGATTTCTGTAACTCGAGATATGATTGAAATACTGAACTGTCAACATTGCTACTCGTCCAGAACACTTTCAGATCTCATTCTTAATCTTATAAGTGGTTGAAATCATGGAAATTCTTAAAGTTTGCATGTTTATGGGTGGCAGATGGCCGGAAGAGGAAGAGGCAGAGGTCGTGGGAACATTCCCCCAAATCCACCACCACCACCGCCACCAACTATTGAGCAACTGTTGGCGGTACAGACGCAGTTGATGCAGCAACTAGTGCAAAATCAGCAAAATCAGCCAATTGCTGGGGCTCAACCACGTGATAAGCGTGGTGAGTTTTTGAAGGGTCGTCCCCCAGTGTTCACACATGCTGCTGATCCTTTGGAGGCCGATGATTGGCTTCGTGCTGTGGAGAAATAACTCATTATTGCCCAATGTGATGACCGACAGAAGGTGTTGTTTGCTTCTGGGCAACTTCAGGGAGAAGCTCAGGATTGGTGGGAGTCATATGAGTATGGTCGTCCTGCCAATGCTCCTGCAGTCACCTTGCAGGAGTTTAGGGAGAACTTCAGGGCTTACCATATACCTGAAGGAATGATAGAGTTGAAGGCGGAGGAATTCAGGAACCTGACCCAAGGGTCAATGACTGTAGCTGAGTACCGTGACAAGTTTGCTCAATTGTCACGATATGCTCCACATGAGGTGGCCAATGACAGTGATAAGCAGCGCCGCTTCTTGAAGGGATTATATGATGGACTACAGTTGCAGTTGATGTCCAATACCTACCATAATTTTCAGACGCTTGTAAACCGCGCTATTGTGGTGGATAGTAAGCGCAAGGAAATGGATGCAAAGAGGAAGAGGTTACAGGGACAAGCCTCTAATAGCAACACCCGTTTGCGTACTGGTTTTTAGCAGAATACTCAGCAGAGGCCTCCCTCTGGACAGTGGAATCGTGGTCAGGCCCCATTCCGTGGATAGTTTCCGCAACGTCCCCCATTCCAGCCACAGAATAGCAACCAACGTCCACCGCAGCAGCAAGGAAATCAAGCACAGTGTCAGGGTCCTTCCAATAACACTCCTATGAAGACTAGTGCTCCCAATACTCCCAACAAGTGTTTCCGATGTGGAAAAGAAGGTCACTTGTCTTACAATTGCCCGGAGAAGCTTAACCAGCAGACTCCCCAGAGACAGAGCAGCCACCAGAAGACCGCACCTAACTCAGGAAGGGTGAATCACTTGTCTCAGGAAACTGCAGTGGAGGAGCCAGAAGTTATGCTTGGTACGTTCGATGTCCACTCTACTCCCGCCACTGTTCTTTTTGATTCTGGAGCATCACATTCTTTCATATCACAATCATTTGTTAGAATACATAGAATCCATTTGTGTGCCATGAAGAATCCTATCTTAGTAAACTCACCTGGTGGAAGCATGCCAGCATCTTATCGCTGTCTTCCTATTAGTCTCAACTTAAGGGGGGTAGAGTTTACAGTTAGCCCTATAGTATTGAGAACAGCTGGGATTGATCTTATATTGGGAATGGATTGGATGATGCAACAACAAGCAGAGATTCAGTGTAAGGATAAATCAGTTGTACTGACAACACCAAAGGGTGATAGAATCAGGGTTGAAGTAAAAGTGCAAAAACAAGAGACCGCTACAGTGAACCAGCTTAATGATGGTGCCAACCAGGAAGATCCAGTTGTGGAGGAGTTTCCAGATGTGTTTCCAGAGGAATTGCCAGGTATGCCACCAGACCGTGACATTGAATTTATTATTGAATTATTACCTGGAACTGCACCTATAGCTAAGCGTCCATATAGAATGGGAGTAAATGAATTAGAAGAACTTAAGAAACAAATTAAGGAGTTACAGGATAAGGGTTTTATTCGTCCTAGTTCTTCACCATGGGGAGCACCAGTGATTTTTGTGGATAAGAAAGATGGAACTCAGAGGATGTGTGTAGATTATCGGTCTCTTAATGAGGTTACTATTAAGAACAAGTATCCATTGCCTAGGATTGATGACCTGTTTGATCAGTTGAGAGAAGCTTGTGTATTTTCCAAGATTGATCTTCGTTCTGGATATCATCAGTTGAAGATTCGTGCTAGTGATGTACCAAAGACAGCTTTTACCACACGGTATGGGTTGTATGAGTATACAGTGATGTCTTTTGGTCTGACTAATGCTCCTGCATACTTTATGTATTTGATGAATAAGGTATTCATGGAATATCTGGACAAGTTTGTAGTGGTATTCATTGATGATATTCTAGTATTTTCCAAGACTGAGGAAGAACATGCTAAACATTTGAGGTTGGTCTTGCATAAGCTCAGAGAACACCAACTATATGCAAAGAGGAGTAAATGTGAGTTTTGGTTGAAGGAAGTTTCTTTTCTGGGTCACATTGTCTCTAATGGAGGAATATCAGTAGATCCTGGCAAGGTGAAAGATGTATTGAATTGGAAACCACCCATCAATGTGAGTGAAATCCGTAGCTTCTTGGGATTAGCTGGTTATTATAGGAGATTTATAGAGGGATTTTCAAAGCTTGCAAAACCAATGACTGCATTATTGGAGAAGAATGCCAAGTTTGTGTGGTCCGAGAAGTGTCAGGCTAATTTTGAGGAACTAAAGAAAAGATTGACGACTGCACCTGTCTTAGTTTTGCCAGATCTGAGTAAACCTTTCTCTATCTATTGTGATGCATCTCGATTGGGTTTGGGATGTGTACTGATGCAGGAAGGTAGAGTTGTGGCATATGCATCAAGGCAGTTGAGGAAGCATGAGTTAAATTACCCTACTCATGATTTGGAATTAGCTGCAGTAGTTCATGCATTAAAGATATGGAGACATTATTTGATTGGACACAAGAGTGATATATACACTGATCACAAGAGTCTAAGGTATATCTTCACTCAAACGGATCTGAATTTGAGGCAGCGTAGATGGTTGGAGTTGATAAAAGACTATGATCTAGAGGTGCATTATCATCCAGGAAAGGCCAACGTTGTTGCTGATGCTCTTAGTAGGAAAAGTTATGCAAATGAAGTACAAGTAATGCCTATGCCAAAGGAATTGTGTGCCGAGTGCAAGCATCTGAACTTAGGATTTACTACCAACGCAGTGGAATTAGTATTAGAGCCTACTCTAGAGCAAGAGATCCGTAAAGGTCAGCAGAAGGATGAAAAGTTGAGAGAGATAGCTGAAAATATAGCGAAAGGTAAATCTCCAGGATTCCGTAAGGATGATAATGGTACGTTATGGTTTGGAAAAAGGTTATGTGTGTCCGAAGATAAGGATATCAGAATGGCAATTCTGCGTGAAGCTCATGAGTCAGCTTATTCCATACATCCGGGGAGTACTAAGATGTACTTGGATCTGAAAGAGAAATATTGGTGGTACGGTTTAAAGAGAGATGTTGCTGAATATGTTGCTTTGTGTGACACTTGTCAAAGGGTGAAAGCGGAACATCAGAGACCTGCAGGATTGTTACAGCCTATGCAGATACCCGAATGGAAATGGGAAGAGGTTGGTATGGACTTTATAGTTGGGTTGCCACGGACTCAAAGAGGATATGATTCAATTTGGGTGATAGTGGATCGTCTGACTAAGGTTGCTCATTTTCTGCCTGTGAAGACTACATACAGCAGTGCGAAGTTGGCAGAATTGTATATGGAAAGAAAAGTGAGTCTACATGGAGTACCTAAAAAGATTGTGTCTGATCGAGGTACTCAGTTTACATCTCATTATTGGCAAAAGATACATGAATCATTGGGAACCAAATTAAATTTTAGTACAGCTTATCATCCTCAGACAGATGGTCAAATGGAGAGAATTAATCAGATATTGGAAGATATGTTGAGAGCTTGTGCTTTACAATATGGTACTAGTTGGGATAAGAGTTTGCCTTACGCAGAGTTCTCTTATAACAATAGTTATCAGAAGAGTCTTCAAATGGCACCGTTTGAGGCTCTGTATGGACGAAAATGTAGGACCCCGTTGTTCTGGAATCAGACAGGGGAGAGTCAAGTGTATGGGCCTGATGTATTAAAGGATGCTAAAAAGAAAGTGAGAATGATCAGAGATAATCTAAAAATAGCACAGTCCAGACAGAAAAGCTATGCTGATACTCGTAGAAGGGAGTTGACCTTTGAGGTAGGGGATTATGTATACTTGAAAGTGTCACCCATGAGGAGTGTGAAGAGGTTCAACATGAAGGGTAAATTGGCACCAAGATATATTTGACCTTTCAAGATTATAGAGAGACGTGGTGAAGTGGCATATCAGTTGGAATTACCTGAAAGTTTGGCAGGTGTACATGATGTGTTCCATGTGTCTCAATTGAAGAAATGTTTACGAGTACCAGAGGAGCAGATTCCATTAGAGGAACTCACTGTTAAGGAGGATCTTACATATGAAGAGTTTCCGGTTAAAATTTTAGAGACTGCGGACAGAGTCACAAGAAGTAGAACAATTAAAATGTGTAAAGTACAATGGAATCGGTACACAGCAGAAGAGGCTACTTGGGAACGAGAAGAGGATCTGAGAAAAACCTACCCGCAATTGTTTGAGTAAGCATCAGTCGAATCTCGGGACGAGATTCATCTTAAGGGGGGTAGAATTGTAACACCCTAAAAATTTGAAAAGAAGAAAAATAGGAAAAACATGATTTTTATATTTATTTTTGTGAAGCATGCAAAATTTAGAATAAGAATAATTTTTATAAATTTAAAATCAAATATAAGGGTAGAAACATGTTTGTGCATTCATGCTGCTGCATTTGAAGTTTTGTATTGAGTGGTTTCAATCAAATTCAAATTTGATTTGAAAATCATTTGAAAAAGGAATTTGAAAAAAAATTGGAAAAGGATTTCTTATTCTCTCTGCTCTCGGGCCGTTTCTCCCCGCAGCCCAGCATGCGCGGCCCGTTTTTCCCTCCCGGCCGGCCTCCTCTTCCTGGGCCGAGCCCAAGTCACGGCCGACGGCCCGTCATCGCGCGCGCGCTCGCGTCCCGCAGCGGCTGCGTTTTTTCCGCCCTGAGCAGCTGACATGTGGGTCCCGATTGTCAGTGACTCTTCTCACCTTTCCTTTCTTCTTCCTCCGGCTCCGCACCGCCTTCTCTCTTTCTTCTCCGATTCGGTGAATCAAATCCACCGCGCATCTTCGTTATTTCCTTGTTTCCTCGCGCCTCCAGGCTATAAAAACGGAACCCCTGTGCTATACCGCATCCAACCCATCCCTTTTGAGCCGTTTTGGTCGTCTCGTCGAGCCACCGCACGTGCCACCGCCGCCATACCCGCCACCGCAAGCACGCCGCCGTCTTCGTCCACCCGTGCCTTAGTTCTTGCCTGGGGTAAGTTCGCCTTGCTTCCAGCTACCTCCCGGTGTATCTCTTTCGTCGAATAGTGGCCGGAGCCGTGTTTTAGTTTTTTCCAGCAATGGCGCCGCCGTGGAAGCTCGCCGTCGGGCTCGATTCCGGCCGGAGCGCCGCCCGTTTTCCCCAGATCCAATCTGGACCGTTCGTTTTAGATCTAACGGCTGTAAATAGAAGATAACGGTTCGCTGGTGATTTTGCAAAAGAAACCCTGAAGTTTTTAAGTTCTTAACCCGCAGTCCTAAAACGTAAAGCTCAGAGTACGCTTTGATCGGTTGAAAACGTATTTCGTTTCGGTAAATGAAAAATACGCTTTCTGATATTTACAGTTTTGCCATTCAGATTGTTTTAGTTGTAGAATTTTCGTTTTAACTCCGATTTGGTCCATTCAAATTTTGTTAGATTCATATTTGCGAACTCTATGTAATTATACAACTGTACAGTAGGTTTGGATTAATTTATTTACGAGTTTTTATTAAAGTATTTATTCTTCTATGGGAAATCTTTGGAAATTCATAACTTTGTCGTTTTAGATCCGATTTTCGTGATCTTCGCGTCTGTATGATCCTAGCAAGTTGTAGATTCATTTTAAAGACTTTTTATTTTATTTTCTTACTGTTGGTGTATTGTTCTAATTATAGTCTTGTTTGTTTATGCATGATTGCCTCTGGATGTGTGTTGTTGATATTGGTTGATCGAGTATAGACGGTGAGAAATTCGTTGGAGATCAAGAGCTTTACTACGAGCAAGATCTTCAGGACCAGTTTGAGCAAGGCAAGTATAGCATGGGATAATCCTTGTTGTCCTATTCACCTTATGCAATTAATATCATTATGCATTTATTCCTTGTTAAGGATGACTTAGCGATTGATCCTTTACCTTGGTACCTATTATATTGCATTGAGTAGTGTGGCTAGTGCTTAAACATGGACTATGATCATGTAAATTGATTTGAGGAATATGCAACAAACACTAAAAGATGATTTTGATTAATGTTTAAAGGGGATTAGAGCTTGGGGGTTACTTTTGATGCTCTAATTGCTCTCCATAAGGACTCATCTATAAGCGACAATCTGGGATTTACAGTACAACTGTGGGGGCTATATGGCTCTGGCTTTAGTCATATAGAAGGACCTTTTCTAGCTTGTTAGAGGTAATCCTTTATGGCGTAAGAATGGCTTGACGAATCGGGTATAGTGCGGCCTCTGTCCTCATGTGTATAGGCTGCGTGTTTTTGTGCCATCAGGAAGGGGGGCTCTACATCTGTTTGCCGAGTGAAATCTAATGGCCCTAACTTGTTCTACGAACCTTCGAAAGACTTCATAGTGTTTACCCTGCCTGCTCACCTTGGTAGTGTTTTGGGAGTAATTAACCCGGGCATTTGGGTAACACGACTCACAGTGAAAGTGTACAACCTCTGCAGAGTGTAAAACTGTTATAACAGCCGTGCTCACGGTCACGAGTGGCCTTGGACCCTTATGGAATAGTTGAATAATTGTTTATGATTATGTTTTTGCTATTCATTAATCATTTCACATGGATCATATGTTTAATGTTTATATTGAGACAT
Source organism: Saccharum hybrid cultivar R570 (assembly GCA_038087645.1). Taxonomy (NCBI): domain Eukaryota; kingdom Viridiplantae; phylum Streptophyta; class Magnoliopsida; order Poales; family Poaceae; genus Saccharum; species Saccharum hybrid cultivar. The sequence goes on from JAQSUU010000795.1 coordinate 2,836,056, forward strand.
TTTGATGCTATTGTTATGCTAAAATCATACTAACTAAAAGCTACATGCTGATAAACCAATGAATATGCCTTTTTGAGCCTCATGAACCCCATGTTACACTTGTTGAGTACGAGATGTACTTACGCTTGTTTATTTCTTTTACTTGGATAAAAATCCCGGATGGGTAACAGATGGAGGTAATAGTGACTACTACGCCTACTTCCCTGAAGATTACTAGTCTTGCTGTCACCCAGTCAATGTACCTGTGACTGGAGCTACCACGAGAGATTTTTATTTATACTTCCGCTACATTTATGTTAAGACTATGTGTTTAAATATCGTGATGTAATAACATTTGTGATGATACTTTTGTTATAATTTGTGAACTTATGTGTGATTGATCTCTGGGCGCACATAAGGGCATGCATTCCATTTGGTCGATAAATGGGTGTGACACTCACCATTTGGAGACGTCAGCCTTGCATTTCTTTAGCTCAATTGGATGTCTTTCAAATAGGTTTCTTGGTCCTTCTTAGTCGAAACATCACTTTCGGCTTAGTTTTTCCAAAGCTTGGTTGTAAGATTGGAATGCTTGGTTTTATGTGCTGCACGTTCGGTCGTACTTTGTAATAATTGGCCTGATTCTACCTTTTTGTAGATAAACCGGGTATAAACTATCCTTTATCTAAAAAAATTTTATCATGTTATATCAAACAATTGATCAGAGCAGTGATTACAAATGATTTTTCAGAGCAGAAAATTTGATATGCCACTAACTATAAATCTGTTCATACACAATAAACATTCTATTGTCTAGCAAAACTGCAAAATCAGAGTAGGCATCTAACATTAAGTTCTTGACTTAAATGCAGCAACAAGAACTAATTACAGGAAATGAGGAAAATTAATTTTATACCTATAGTAACTTGAAGCTTGAAGCTTGCTTCTTCCATGTAGTCAGAACGTGGGCACCTGGACTCCCGGTGCTCCATTTGCGTGGTCGCGCCAGCAAGAGAGCATGGCCGCATGATGCAGTGTGACACCACGCAGCCCAGGCAAAACCACACCTGCTCAGATCTGAAGAGTTTGGAACCGCACCTGCTCAACCTGGAAGTTGGGGAATAGAGATGAAAGAGAGAGGCGGAGATGCCCACCATTGCCGCTGTGTCTCACCATGGCCGTTGTTGTGCGTGTTCCTTGTCACGGCCACGCGCCTGCTAGGATCTGGAGTAGCGCGGTGGAGACCTCAGCGCCGGCCGGGTGGGAGGCGCCGCTGCCAGCGGCGGCGCTCGAGCGGGGAGCAACCCTAAGGTCTGGGGTCGGGGGCACAGGCGTGGGAGGCGATGCTAGGGGCAGCGGAGACAAGATACGGGGTGGCAGTGGAGATTGACTGGTGAGGTGGTGATGCGCACCGAGGGGAAGGGGTAGACCGCGGATGGGTGCGGCCGTGCAGCGCTGGCAGTGCGGGGAGGGGGCTGAGTGTGGGATTTGTTTCTTTTAGGGTTTTGCACATGGAGTGCTGCGTGGGCCCAGATTTTTAACCTTTTTTCTACCCCTAGAATCTACAGGGCGAACAATTTTTCCATGGGCGCGAAGTGATTTTCTTTCCGCGCCATGCCAAAGATGGGTCCTGCCGGTTTCTTAGCCATTAGGATAGAATTCCTGTCGGTTTTCGGCAGCCGTCAGGAATTGTCAAATGATTCCTGTCGGTTTGGGTACATTCGTGACGGTTCATGAAAACCGACCGGAATTATAAAAACTGTTAGGAAAAACCTACAGCCTGGTAGTGTGGATGCATTTGTTGCTACATGTGTATTCATTGTTTTTAATTTATTAGTACCGTAGAAAGCAACCTTTTTTTTTGGTTGTGTTGCACGCCGGCCAGTTTCCAGAACCATTCACTACTACACAATTGACCTTTCGTCGATCGCCCAAAATGCCTTTAGTCTCGACAATTTTGGTGACCAGGACTAAATAGACCTTTAGTCCCGGTTGGTGTTACCAACCGGGACTAAAGGTCTCTCGCCAACGGCTCTGTTGTCAGGCGTTGTCGGGAGGGACATTTAGTCCCGGTTGGTAACACCAATCGGGACTAAAGCCCTCCCTTTAGTCTCGATCGGTTTCACGGACTGGGACTACAGCTTTTGTCCCGGTCCGTGGCACTGACCAGGACTATAGGACTGGGTTTAGTCCCGGTTGGTGTTACCAACCGAGATTAAAACCTCCCCTATAAATTGAACCTCCCTCTTCTTCCTCCCTGCCCGAGCCCGAGCTTTCTTGTTCATGTTCTTGTTGCTTGTTCTTCCATTGTTCTTGCTTGTCTCATCTCCGGCGATCAATCCACTTCAAACGCTTCTACGCCGTCATCGATTTGCTTGAAAGGTTGCTAGCTTCATCCTCCTATGTTTTAGCAACACCATATGTAAATTCATGTTGTATATGGCTATTTTATTTCATATTGCTAGCTCCAATCACTTTTCATGTTTGAATTTTTATGAACGATGCTAATTATAGTACCTAAAAAGTAGTATACATATATAATGTTTAGTTCTATTATAGACTTTTTAGGATACTTTTTACTTTAATTTGTTCATGTTCTCATTTTAAAATATTAAATAATGTTATTCTTTGTAATTTTGAAACAAAATTATTTTAACTTTAAAAATTCTTCAAATTAATTTTATTTAGAGATAAAATTACACCTTTTTATAGAAAAATACAAATTTTATGATTTTGCTATCTTTTTATTAACGCCCACAAATTAATTTTATGAAATGATGAACCACTTATAAAATTTTGAACTCAATTAGACAAGGTTGTGCCGCACTCTTTTCTCATGCTGGGCTTTTAATTATGTGATGCCATATAATGCAGATAATGACACGCCATTGGATGTACAATGTCGATCGCCGCTCCAACGAGTTCATTGAGGGCGTGCGAGAATTCTACAGAGTGACAGAGGAAAACAAGTGGGATGGTTTTATGTGCTACCCATGTGTCGTGTGTATGAATTTGAAAGAATTTTATAGCTCAAGAAGTATTCACTTGCACTTGTTCAAGTTGAGTTTCATGCCAAACTACATTTGTTGGACCAAGCATGGAAAGACCGGGGTTATGATGGAAGAAGGTGAAGAAAAACAAGCGAACCCTGATGATGTTTTTGCTCAATACTGTAACTTCGCGATGGAGGAAGTTAAAGAAGAGGCGGATGCAGAAAACAGTATCGCTGAAGATGACGATGCTCTTGGTGATGTCATTCGTGACGTACAGAGAGATTGTGAAAGTGAAAAGAAGAATGATAATTTTGACCAAATGCTATAGGATCACAAGAAGTTACTCTACCCGTCGGCCGAAGATGGGCAGAAAAAGCTAGGCATGACATTGGAGTACTTATAGTGGAAGGCAGAGAATTGTATATCTGACAAGGTATTTGGGAAATTACTGAAGATCAAAAAAAAGATGCTTCCAAAGCCTAATGAATTGCCCACCACTACATACGAAGCAAAAAAGATCATCTGCCCTTTAGGATTACAGATCGAGAAGATACATGCATGTCCTAATGACTGCATCCTGCACCGTGGCGTTCATGAGAATTTAGATGAATGCCCTATTTGCCATGCGTCACGGTACAAGATCTTGCGAGATGATCCTAGCAATGTTGAGGATGAAGAACGTCTGAAGAAGAGAATCCCTGCCAAGGTTACGTGGTATGCTCCAATAATTCCACGCCTAAAACGACTGTTCAGAAACAAGGAGCACACAAAGTTGTTGCGATGACACAAAGAAGACCGTAAGGTGGACAACATATTGAGACACCCTGCAGATGGGTCCCAATGGAGAGAAATAGATAGAGAATTTCCGGACTTTACAGATGACGCAAGAAACCTAAGGTTCGCATTGAGTACGGATGAATTTAATCCTTTTGGGAACCAGAGCTCTAGTCATAGCACTTGGCCCATTACTCTATGTATCTACAACCTTCCTCCATGGTTATGCATGAAGCGGAAGTTCATTATGATGCCGGTGCTCATCCAAGGCCTGAAGCAACCTGGCAATGACATCGATGTCTACCTGAGGCCATTAGTTGAGGAACTCCAGCTGCTATGGAGCAAACCAGGTGTGCGTGTGTGGGATGAGTACAAACAGGAAGAATTCAACCTACGAGCATTGTTGTTCGTGACAATCAATGATTAGCCAGCTCTAAGTAATCTTTCAGGATAGACAAATAAGGGATATAATGCATGCACCCATTATTTTGGTGACCTTGAGGTTGTCTATTTAAAAAAATGTCAAAAGGTCGTGTACCTTAGCTATCGTCAATTTCTTGCTAAGAACCACCAGTTGAGAAAGAAATGCAAACATTTTAAAGGTATGGCAGAACACCGGTCCAAGCCAGGCAACCGAGATGGGGCAGAGGTATTCAAGATGGTCAAGGATTTGAAAGTAGTGTTTGGAAAGGGACAAGGCAATGAACCTATTCCAAAAGATGCTTCGGGCATGCCCTAATATGGAAAAAGAAGTCAATATTTTGGGAGCTACCATATTGGAAAGACCTTTAGGTCCGCCACTCGATCGACGTGATGCACCTAACAAAGAATCTTTGTGTCAATCTCCTAGGGTTCATGGGTGTGTTTGGAAAGCCTAAGGATAACCTTGAGACACGAGAGGACTTGAAGCGCATGAAAGAACGAGACAACCTGCATCCAGAGAAGACAGATGATGGACGTCATTACTTAAGACCTACTAGCTACACTCTTAGCAATGAGGAGAAGGAAAGCATGTTTGAGTGCCTAAGCAGCATCAAAGTCCCATCTGGGTTCTCCTCCAATATAAAGCGTATAATAAATGTGCCGGAGAAGAAATTTATCAACTTAAAATCGCACGACTGCCACGTGATTATGATGCAACTGCTTCCGGTTGCCTTAAGAGGAATTCTACCTCCACATGTACGTCTGGCTACCGTGAAGCTGCATGTATTCCTCAATGCAATTTCTCAGAAGGCAATCAATCATTTTGATCTAGCTACTCTACAGAATGATGTGGTTCAATGTCTTGTCAGCTTTGAGTTGGTGTTCCCTCCACCCTTCTTTGATATCATGACACATCTCCTAGTTCATCTGGTCAAAGAGATTAATATCCTGGGTCCTGTGTTCCTACACAATATGTTTCCCTTAGAGAGATTTATGGGTGTACTAAAAAATATGTTCACCAGCGGGGTCGGCCAGAAGGAAGCATTGCCAAGGGATACAAGACAGAGGAGGTCATTGAGTTCTGTGTGGACTTCATTCCTAACCTTGATCCGATTGGTCTTCCTGAATCACGGTATGAGGGGAGACTTGGTGGAAAGGGTACACTAGGAAAGAAAACATATATCAGCCACGGTGATGATTCTTTCAATAAAGCGCACTACACAGTTCTTCGAAACTCCACTGTGGTGGAACCGTATATTGAGAAACACATGAATTTTGTACGATCCGAGAATCCTGTGAAGAATGAGGCTTGGATTATGCATCATCACATGGAGATATTCGGTGATTGGTTGCACAAAAAATGTCAGGGTGATAAAACTATTGGAGATGAACTGTATTTGTTGGCTAGGCAAGTAGCGTGGCACGTCCTCACGTACAAAGGGTACGAGATAAATGGAAATACATTTTACACCGTATCCCAAGATAAAAAGAGTACCAACAAAAACAGTGGTGTCGGCGTGGATGCTACGGAACCGAATGGGAATATACACATATATTATGGTCGCATAGAGGAGATTTGGGAACTAGACTATGCACATAATTTTAAAGTCCCTCTATTCCGATGTCCATGGGTGAAGATGAACGGAGGGGTATCAGTCGATAATGAGTACAAAATGACAATAGTGGACTTCAACAATATTGGGTATAGAAATGATCCATTCGTCCTTGCTGCTGATGTGAATCAGGTGTCCTATGTGAAAGACATGTCTACAAAACCAAAGAGAGGGAAACACAACGAGAAAAAACCAACGAGCCAAAGTGCCACATAGTTCTTTCAGGGAAAAGAAACATTGTGGGAATTGAAGACAAGTCAGACGTGTCAGAGGATTATGAAAAGGATGAACGAATCCCACCCTTCTGTATGGCCAAAGACCCAAGCATCCTGCTCGCTGCTGAGGACACTCCATGGCTACGGAATGATCATAACCAAGGGCATTACGTCAAGAAAGAGTTTACCACTGTGCCCGCTTGATATAGGTAGTGAACTCAAATTAATAAAGTGTATTTAACATCTTGTGTAATATAATTGTAACATTATGTGTTCAAAATTCAAATTTGAGTATTTCAAACTTTGCTATATGTGGGAATTATGGATTTTCAACTACACTTTGCCAACACTTTGTCAAATGCAAAAATGGTCTATGTATGAAATGTAGATCTTGATGAGTGGAACAATATTGGTATTCATGACTTTTTCAGTCGAGACCATCCAGGGTTCCAAAAATCGGCGTTTGGCTATGAATTCTTTTAAAATTCAAAATTGAGTGGTTCAAACTTTTACAAATGAAAAGTTGACCATTAGACCAAATGTAGGTCTTGATGAGTGCAACAAACTTTGTATTCATGAGTTTTCCATTCGAGACCATCCAGGGTTTCAAAAACCGACGTGTATCTCTAAAAATTTTAAATTTTCAAATTTAGATAATTAATGTCGCGCATTTGGATAATTATTATTGAAGAAACAAAAGTTTAATGTCCAAATGACCCAAAAACAAATTTTCTGTCGAAATACAACAATTTTATATATTTTAATTGCCCATTATATTTTTGCATTAACACAATATTCATTATAAATAACATTTATTTTGGATAATATGAAATATTTGAAAAAAAAATAGTGTTTACCATTTTTGTAATGCACAATAGAGTCAAACTAAACTAATGTGTATTTTTTAAAAAAATTATGATAAATATTTAATTTACTATGCATTTAGAAAGATGAACGGAAAAAGGTGAAAAATAAAATTCACCAAATTCTGGCGCCTAAACAGGCGCCAGAATTTGGGGGAAGGACCTTTAGTCCCAGGTCTGGCCACCGCCCGGGACAAAAAGGGCCTTTAGTCCCGGTTCCAGCCACAAACCAGGACTAAAGGTCTCACCCTTTAGTCCCGATTCGTGGCTGGAACCGGGACTAAAGGCCCTTTAGTCCCGGGCGGTGGCCAGACCCGGGACTAAAGGTTCCTGGCCTATAAAGGCAGGGCCTTCTTCCTCCTCCTCCCCACCCACGTGCACAGACGAACCGCCGCAGTCCTCCCGAGCACTGACGTGCGCCGCCCCGAGCACCGCCCTCGTCCACGTCCGCGTCGTCAGGTCTTGTCCTCTGCTCCTCTCGGCAACATCGTGGATCCCTTTCGTCGTGGCAACATCGTTGTGGATCCTCTGCTCCTCTCTCAAGGACGTCAAGATGGTCGGGATCCTCACCGGCATCCTGCACCCCCCTATCTCCGGTGATCGATGCTCTTAATATATATATATATATATATATATATATATATATATATATATATATATATATATATAGAGAGAGAGAGAGAGAGAGAGAGAGAGAGAGAGATTCCAGTGTTTTGGGTAAGAAAGTCAATGACAAGCAGGCCCTGGGTGTCATTATCTATTGGAATGAGTTTGAGGGCTCTATTTTAAGGGCCACTGCTAGAGTGTAGCCTAGAAAATAGGACCCTCAAAAGTAGGGAACCCTCAAATAAAAAGAAGGTACCATGTTTTGAGAGTTATTGCTGGAGTTACTTTTTGTTATTTCTGTACAAGCTTTTAGGAGTGTAATAAAATTATGAAAAATTTTATGTAGACTCTCTATGATGTGTAATATCTAGGAAAACTATTAAACCTGAAATTGGAATAGTTTTTCCATGAGTTAAAATTATCTGTTTTAATTAAGAAATACAACTTGTGATAGACTTACTTGTTATTAGATGTATTAAGTTAGTAGGAGTTGGTCGATACCGTTGCTGCATGATTACCTTGATCTACACTTATATCCAGATGATATCCCACTAATAGGTGTAAGTCGATCCGTTATGCTTAGTAATGCTTAGACTTCGGTAGAAGTCAATCTCTTATGCTTAGTAATGCCTAAACCCTAAACTATAAACCCTAAACCCTAAACTGTAAACCCTAGACCCTAAATATTTTTGCAGAAATGGCCAACCCGAGAGAAGACGAAGAAATATTGTTGAACATGATCCGCGGTAGCGCTGAAGAAGGTCGTTATGACGATCATGAAGGCGATGAGAACCCTGAGGGCATCGATGACGGTTCTCAATACTTGATCGACCCGAATGACCAAGACAATGTTGGCGAGGTCTGTAATATATGCAGCCTCCTATGTTTATATACATGAAATTCAAAAAAATTCCTTTATTAATTGTCTTGTTTCTGCCTACATAGCCCTCTGTCTCAACGACAACCACGGGGATCAGCAGAAAAGTATGAGGCCCAAAGAAGCCGATGGAGGGCCGGTTGGTTATCACGGATTTCGACGAGGGAATAGGCCAGCCATGTGGACCCCATGCAAGGGCCTTTGTCAACCACTTAGGGTATCTTGCCTGGGATAGGATCCCGATCAATGTCCATGAATGGAAGAAAAATAAGCAACGTCCAGAAATCAGTTATGTCTCCGACCGTGATAAGGAACTAGTTTGGGGTGACGTGTTGCAACATTTCACGCTAGACACAAATGATGAACAGTTGAAGGAAAGAGTTTGGGATTGGTCTATGAAGAAGATGGCCACACAATTCTAGTGCTATAAGAAGAATCTATATAACGACTATATCAAGAAGAACAAGATTCCGGATTTCAACTGTAAGCACTTTGTCAAGCTGCGGCCGTTTTGGGATGAGTTTGTATAGTTCAAGACATCGGAAGAGGGTCAGCAACGGGCGAGAAGGAACCAAGAGAATGCCCGACACAAGACCTACCCCCATACGATGGGATCAGGTGGCTACCCTACTGCCATTCCTAAGTGGAAAAAAGCCGAGCAAGAGCTAATTGACAGGGGGTTGGTGCCAGAATCCCTCGACTGGCCTGAGTGCGCCAAGCACTGGTTTTTCGCTCACGGAGACCGCCTGGACCTAGAGACCGGAAAGGTCATGTTTGGGGAATGCATCCAAGCTGTAGCAGAAAGATTTCATCAAGCTCGCCTTGTCGCTCAAAGTGGAGAGTGGCAGCCGAACAAAGATAAAGATGAGGTGACATACGCCCTGGGGAACCCTGAGCATGGTGGGCGGACGAGGGGCTATGGCTCCGTGTCGTGGGATCATGCCTTCCCTCAGAACAGAGAAACATATAGAAGCCGCTAGAAAAAGAAGGAAGATGACAGGGAACGGCTACGCCAGTTGGAGGAGGTTGTTATGAAGACCAGTGAAGTGGTTCGTAAGGCACTAGAGCAGGAGGAAGCGCTTAAGGCCACTATGAATGAGCAAATCAGAAAGGCCATGGAGGAAGTTGTAAGTTCCTGCCTCTAGAGCTTGTCACAGCCGGCCGCCAACATTAGCCCCGGCTCAGCTCAGTTGAAAAGCAGTTGTGCTTCTACGGAGGTGCCTATGAGGCAAGATGATGACGCAGGGATGTGTTTCCCGGTGGATGACGTCACTGCTCCATTGACGTCCTATGAGCTGCATATTCTGGAGGGGAATGCCACAGTTAAGGTGGCTACCGGTGTTATATCTCCTATCGATGTAACACCCTAAAATTTGCTTCTTTGGAAATAGAGTTAAAATGATTTAATTATGTATTTTTGTGCTCATGAAAACATAGGAAAATAATATTTTTCATTAAATTAAAATCTATCAGAAGGTTTAGCAACATTGTTGTGCATACATGCTGAGGCATTTGTGTTTTTGTATTGCTTGGTTTTGACCAAAGATCAAAATGAATTCAAGTTGTTATTTCAAAATGCGTTGACAATCGACCCCACCAAGACACCAAGGATCCACTCGGTCGCAACACCACCCGGATATGCTAGTGTCTCAGTGGATAGAGTGGTCAAAGGCCATGAAAATGTGGCTCTGGATATCGAAGGTGGTGATGGGGAGAAGACCCTAGGTGAAGCGGAGAAGACATTCATATGTTGGAAGAAACGGTACATCATTATTCCTGGGGTGCCACCACCACAACCGAACCCTAAGTGTGGATGATTGTGAACGCAATTGCTTTTCAATAATTATGTATTGTATCTAATTACGGTTCACTCATGTATATACCTTGTTTATTTTTTTCAAATCTAGGACCTCCCCAAGTCCATCTATCCATTCACCAAATGACCACAGTGCCGTGGGACACGACGACGACAACGATTTCATACAAGACAAGGCTGCAACCCCACCGTTGGCCGTATCTCCTCCATGACATACTCCAACGCCGCTAGCGGCCCAATCTCCTCCACAATAGCAAGCTCCAACCACGCTGCCGCCGCCTCCGCCAATGCCGACAACGGTCGCCTCATCGGCACCGGCTGGTCCATTGAGGAACAAGAGGCCCGCTGGCCCACAGAGATCGGTCCCACCACCTCCACCGAAGAAACAAGTTGTGGTCACGAAGATCCCGAAGATGACCAAGCTTTCATACGAGAAGACTGATGAAGAACTTAATGCTTCAGTCAAGGCAAAAGTGAAAGCGTTCTTCGAAAATACCAAAGCTGACGCATGAGCAAAGCAAGAGAAGCCATACCTAATGTATCCTCGTGTAAAGCTACGTCAAGTGGTGCAGCCTACGCAAGACGAGAAGCGTGCCGCTAGTAAAAAACCAGCGCTGCCACTATCAGACTATGAGCGTACTATCACAGAGAAAATCAAGGAGGACAAAAGAAAACAGAAGGCGACCGGGAAAGATGTTGCACAGCTTGGCCAACAAGCGCAGCAATCAGTGCCGCCACTAGTGGTTGAGAATCAATATGTTTCCAACATGAACTTGATGCAAATGTCGGTACCTGATGATGTGGACTTAGATAAACTCGCCAAGTGGATGAATGTGACTGGGCTTTCCTTAGAACAACTTCTCGGTCGGGAGGAACTAACAACTGTTAAAGAGGCTGAAGTTGTTGATGAATGGCGGAGGAAGTACGTATATGGCAGGAGTCTATGTGACCCTGCAAAGGTAAAAAATCTTAGTACACAAATGTACAAGCTGCACGAGTACTACTTGATATTTTGTGCACAACATCAAAGTGAACAATATCTGGACGTCCAAGTCAGAGACCGTCACTACTTCTGTGGAGATGACGTCATCTGGGTAGAGTTTAGTGAAGTACACCAACTTCTCTATATGGATGCTCTTGACAAATCTCTCATAAGCTGCTACTGTCTGTAAGTGATTCTTTCTTTTAATCAATAATCTCACTCTAGCATATGTACGTATTCGTAATAACTATGCTCACGATGTGCAGACACATGATGAGAGAACTCAGATTGAAACAAGACGATCGAATTGGTTTTATCGATCCGTATGTCGTGTACAAGGACACAAAGACTAAAGATCCATTCAATCTGAAGATCAAGGAAATGGAGAAAAACCTCAGGAGGTTCTTTTATAACCAAGGGCATAAGGAGTTGATACTCTTCCCTTACAATATGGGGTAAAGTGTTGTGTTATATCATGTCTTAGTCAATCCAACATATATATATATATATATATATATATATATATATATATATATATATATATATATATAAGTTGACTCTATAAACAAATGCAGGGATCATTGGATACTCATTGAGACTAAGATCAAGCAACAAACTATAAATGTGTGGGACTCAGTGAGAAAAGAGCTGGCAATGTATCAAGACATGATAGACATGATCCAGAGGTAAGTTCTATCATTCGTTAATTATCGTTGCCTGCTCCTTTAATTTACTATGCTATACCTAATCAACGACCGACTTATTAGGCTGGGCTTGGGCTTGGCTACAACAAAGATATCGTATGGATCTGAAAGTGCCACTCCCCCTCCTATTCTACATAAGTGGGTGTCCAGACAACCATACGGAACCAATTTATGTGGATACTACGTTTGCGAATATATGCGGTGTAGCAAATTTACACCTGCTAAAGAGATGCTAAAAGTAAGTAACATGTGTATACAGTAAATTCATATCTTATTTATTTGTTAAAACTAAATAAATCTTATATATATTAATATCTTTTCCTTTAATTAATACAAATGGAAGGAGTGGGAATAGAAAGAACAAGTGTTCAAGCACACAATACTCGTCGCAATCCAGGAGACGATCGCAGGTTTCATCAACGATCATGTCATCCCGGAAGACGGCGAGTTCTACCACAACCCTAGGTTGAATTTGAAGAGTCCAAATAAGAACGAACACTTATATGAGCTTTGAGTGGCGGGCAAACATTTGTGTAACTTATTAACCGGCGGCCGAACACTTGATTACTTGTATATTATTGTAAATATAATATGTATGTACGTATATGTATAGCTCTCTCTCTATATATATATATATAGTTTCATACTTTATTTGTGTGCAATAATAACGCTCTCGTATAGGTGCAACATATACGGATAATAGCAACGAAGAATAAATTGGAAAACAATATAACTGAAAACAAAATCAATAATGATTTGGAAAGAAAAAGGAAAAAGAAAAACGAACCTTTAGTCACCAACCGGGACTAAAAGGTGCTGCGCCACGTGGATGCCTGGCAGCACCTTTAGTCCCGGTTGGTATTACGAACCGGGACTAAAGGTGAGACATTTAGTCCCGAAACCTTAGTCCTGGCTTGCAGCCCGGGACTAGAGGTCCTTTTGGACCGGGACTAAAGCCCCGTTGAGAAGCAGTGATTGCCTGTTCAGTTTTGGACATTGACCGGTCCACTTACGGCCTTAGCTGTCACACCCCAATTGGTGACAATTTACCGCATCGAATATGTTCTCCTTTTCTGGCTTGTTTGTGTACAACTACAGTATATAGGAACAAAATACAGCAGCATGTAGGCAACAAAAAGAATCATCTTATTGAGTTGGCATCAAACAGATGCTTGCGTTACACTGCTTAATGTTTGCAGCAGCATTCCCATTTAGCATTCGCTCTCTCAATACAGTAGCTTTTGTTGGGTTGAAAGCCGTTTTCCTTGCACATGTTCTCGCAGTCATGAGTCAGACAGAATCTGTTATTGTAGGGGTAGCACGTATCGGGCTTTGGCTTTGCCATTGGAGACAACGTTTCAGACAAACTACGTGGTTGCGATGGCAGCGCTGGTGGTGGCGGAGGTGACAAATGGTGATGATGGTGTGATGTCTCAGACAAATGGCGTGGTGGTGACGAGGGCACAGGTGGCGGAGGTGGTGACTTGTGGTGACGATGGTGTGATGTCTCGAACAAGCTGTGTGGTGGTGATGAAGGCACTGGCAGCAGTGGTGGCGACCTGTGGTGATGATGGTGTGACATCTCAGACAAACTGCGTGGCGGGAATGATGGCACTGGCGGAGGCGGAGGCGACCTGTGAATCTGTGATGATGATGCTGCGATATCTCGGACAAACTGTGTGGTGGTGGTGTACATGGTGGCGGTAGTGGCCTAGGCCTGTAGGGACGAGGGCGGCGTGGCTGGGCCTGGTCTTGGCCTACACATGCAAACAACCCATACAAAATAGTTAAAATCAATCAATCTATCTATCTATCTATCTATCTATCTATGTTTGTCTATGTGTCAATCAATCTATCTAACTATCCATCTCTGTGTGTCTATCTGCCAATCTATCTATCTATCTATCTGCTAATCTTTCTACCTACCTACCTATCTATCTATCTGTCTCTCTGGTAATCTATCTATCTATCTATCTATCTATCTATCTGTAAGTCTATTTGTTTATCTATCTGTCTATCAATCTATCAAGACATGCAAGGGCGTCGACCATCCAGTTGATGGCGTATAGTCGGTCGTGGCCACGCCTAATTGTATTGCCTCCCCACAGTCTGCCACAAAGGCGCCCCACACCCCATGGGAAGTAGAGCGACCAGAGAAACGGCACATTTTCTCTGGTGGGTGTACATTTTTATATTGAAAAAATATGCCAAGAAACATGTGACGATTATTTGATGACATACTTTTAATATGTGAAGAAACATGACTACATAATAACAGACACGATCTGAATGGTTTCAGCACAAATGTATGATGTTTATCGTTGATTATTTATTGGAGTTATATTATTTCCCATCAGGCTCTTTGGTCGAGCTTCTCAAGGTTTTGGATTCACCTGTTAATACACTGTTCATGTCAGTATTCATGGAGCTTTTTTCTCTCTCCTTCTCAACAAGCCAGTGAAACCACTATTTTTTGCTTGACCGACTTTGGCTTCTCTAGCTACTATAGCAATAAGCCAAAGCTAGATGAAGCTCCACGAAAGAGACCCTAAGACAATCCGATGGCTTGACACAAGACCCAAACATAAGTACCACTATAAAAATATCAGCACACACCAACTCCAGTAAACTTTGCAATAACTTGTTTTCCAGTTTATTCCACAAAACACGACATTTTATCTTGCAGGTTGAACATATTTGACACCCTCACATGTGCACACAACGACAGCAGCAATTGTTTCCTTCTTACGAAAAGACAACAACAGTATAATTGCTGCCATTTGAGATTTGACAAAACCAAATAACTGTATCTGACTGAATCATCAACTCATCGTACTGCTTTCCAGACAGCAATATTAAGTCCGATCCAGCTAAGCTAGTGCCCAGTTGCCGCAGTAGTCTTGGTGAGGTCCCAGCAGTGCAGGATGCTGCCGGCGACGTCAAAGAAGGCGAGGTGGGCCTCCGTCTTGCTCAGCCGCATCGACATAAACCCCTGCCCGTCATAAAGGAACTCCACCTTGTCGGGGGTGGTCTTGAACTTGCCAGCCCACGCCTTGGACCCGCCGCCACTCGTCAGTAGCTGAAGATGACTGCAAGTTTTTCTTTGTTTTAGAACATAAGAACCAAGGATGACGTTCTTAACAAAGCAACAGTTGCAGTGCGCATGGAACAGACTGCTTGTGGATTTCTTTGGTTACTGCTTCCAATGGCAAAAGGCCAAGTTCAGGGTGTTCAGTGAACAATAAAGCTCTTGCATGACATGTGAATCAATCAACCAACCGCCAGTGTTAATAGTTATACATTGGCGGTTGTCTTAGGTGAACCGCCTGTGTAAATCTAATTAACACTGGCGGTTGTCTAAAATGAACCACTAGTGTAAATATGTTAACGCTGGCACATCTTAAGTAATCGTCTGTAATATTTACGATTTCCACTATCCTTTCACACTAGCGGTGGCGATAGACGCCAGTAGAAATAGGTCAGTGCTGAGCTCTGCTGTACTTTTATATACTGTTAAAGTCATCATCTTTCTATGGAACTGATTGCATGGATGAGATGATTATTTGTGCAGGTGAAACTTTAATGCTAGTTATCATTGCTGGCTCTGATAGACAACGGGTACCAATAGTCATGAAGTATCAATCCTGACTAATAAATGCCGGTTTAAAAACTGACATTGATCGATGGCGGTTTTTTGGGGACCGACACAGATGACCGCTTCACGTAGTACTGGGGAAATACTATTTAGGCCTCGTTCACTTCCTAAAATATTTCCTCTGCCACCCGTCACATCGAATCTTTGGACCCATGCATGGAGCATTAAATGTAGGTAAAAAAAATAACTAATTGTACAGTTTGTCTGTAAAGGTCGAGATGAATCTTTTGAGCCTAATTAATTCATGGTTGGATAAATTTTGCCAAATAACAACGAAAGTGCTACAGAAATATTTTCCCCAAATATTTCGGAACTGAACACAGCCTTACTCTTCTCTTTCACTTAGGCTTGAGTTTAGAAGCATTGCATACCCATCTCATCACTCAGTGAACAGTGATCTACTGATACATGTAAGTATGCTTACCTGTCTCTGCTGCTGACGCGCTGAAGGCAGTGGTCATGGCCATTGACGTACATGTCAACCCCGTGTGTCTGCATGCATGCGTTGCAGTGCCATGGAGAAGCAAGAATATCAGTTTCACAGTTAATGTTAATGACTGCAGCACTACTGTAAATAGTGTAGAGTAATATAATTATGCCGAGAAGATAACGTCATGTAACAATACCTTGAGGACCGGGAGAAGCAACTCCTCGAGCTCAGTGTTGTTGCCATGGCCGCAGGCGCTGCTGATAGGGTGGTGACCCACAACAATCTTCCAGGCAGCCTTGGATGCCGTCAGTGCATACTTCAAGTCCTGACAAATAGACGTCGTTATATATTAGTTTGATCAAGAATTCAGAACGTTCTGCTTTTATAACCACCATAATCACAAGTAGACGACATGTCATCCATGTAGTTGACATATAGTTCACTTGGTATATATATATACCTTGAGGAGATTTGCGATGTAGGTGCCACGAGGAGCAACACCTCGCCAGTCGAACTTGGTGTTGTTCCAGTAGTGGAGGATGAATGGCGTTGTGTCGATCAGGAAGAAATCAGCAATTCCTTTGTTGAAAATAAAAGTATGTCCACACATGAAAATTTTGCTTTAGAATAAGTAAGATCAGAATATCCTTGCTATTGTAGATGAGTGCATTCTGTGTTCCTTCATTTGCTGACCTGAGTTGACAATGAAGGACTTTGCAATGACAGTGTATCGCCTATCCACCTTGCGAATGGCAGGGTCAAGCTGCGCGAGCGCATTTCCGGTGTAGTCATGGTTGCCAAGGACTGCAACCATTAATAATTTCACAGAAAAAGGATTAGTCGTCACACTTTTTGTTCAGAAGTCAGAACTTCATAGGGTCCATTTGTATATGTTGTGTAAGATTAGGAACGTAGGATATAGTACTATTGAATTACCAAGATACCAAGGCTTCTGAAGGCTCTTGGCAGTGTAGATGTTGGAGAAAGATTCCTTAAAGAGCGGGTCGCTGGTGTTGGCGATGCCATCATCATATATGTTGTCACCAGTGGAGATAATGAAGTCGATGTCCAGCTTCTGCCCCACCACACCCATCTACAACAACCATACAGAAGTAGTGTAGGCCGTTCAGGAAGGTATCAGCGGTACCAAAATGCCAAATGTCCAGCTAGAAATATTTTTTTAGAGATGCCTTCTTTTTTTTTACAGCAACAGTTTGATCATAAACCGCTCACAGAAATGGTCTCCAAGGGGGTCAGCTTGCCCAATACATCGATTACGAGATGCTGTTGGTATTTCTAACCGTCCCTATAAATATCTTCGATTTTCAGGGGTGGTCAGCGTTACCAACCGCCTTTAAAAATAAAGCATTTTTAGCAGTTGGTGTCTTGAACACCCCAGAAATGTGGCTATTTTTTAGGGTGCATGATGGAAACTGCAATCACATATAGAAATCGACTAGAATAGGTGCTCCACATGAACTTTATATCAAAGTTGTGTAGCTCGACAGGACCTAAAACCTTGTAGTCAAGGAATTTTATTAGTTATTGTTTAGGGGACCGAATGCACATTTTAAGTTCACAGATTTTAAAATTCATTCTTTTGAATTTGTCAACCGACCTTCGATGGAGACACACACTATAATCAACAAGTCGTGCTCAACAACATATAAAATTTTGTAGTTCAAACTTGTTTTTGTTTGAGACAGTTTAGGCCCAAAAAATATACAATACATGGTTCGTAAAGAATAGGTTGCCAACCACCCTTAGAAATCAATTTCTCGGGTGGCTGTACACTTGCCTCTGGAATTTGATGATTTCTAGAGGCCCTTGAGTAGAGGCAGTACGTTGTGAAAATGATCTCTACAAATTTTATGGTGTATGTTGTGTTAAGGAGTACTTACTATTACTGACTACGTGTATATTTCTTTTTTTTTAACAGATCTGCAACCTGCTGCAAACAATTACTTTATGTAGGCAATGCCATGATGAGTTGTGATTTAGGAGTTTCAGGGTGACATATATAGTAAGATACACAGTTACACAGTCAGTATATTTAGCTCGGGAGGAAGCATACTGGTTGGCACGTACCTACTTGGGATGGTTATATATTGTAGTACTTGGGATGGCTGGAAACAATAATTGGGTTTTGCATCTGTCTTATCTTAGGACAGACATAACTGCTTCAACAGAAGAACAGTGTGATCCTAGCTACCGTACCAACTATATATAATGAGGAGGATATATTATATACAACGTTTCCACACTTTCGGCTACTTATGACAAACGCCATTAACACCATGCAACTGTCAAGTATACTTAATTATTCGGGGACGACCAAGCATGTGCAATGTCATCCTTTGGGCATGGTGCTGAGTTTGTTCAACGTGCATGCATGCAATTAAGCACCTCAAACGATATGTCTTTGTCAAGTCGGTTCAGTGTTTAATTACGCAAGAACGATGATACGATATACAGGAATATAATGGTCCTACTCACGTGCTACTCGAAGGTTAAGTTTTATTTCCCACGCCCTTTTAGACAGGCCTGTATCTCCATGCATATATACAACCAAAGATCATTATTATTTATAAGTTGCTCTATTTTTCTGTCCAGCTTGGTCTTTCTTTTCGCGAGAAAGCGTAGTTTTTTTAGTCGCCACTGGATGTAGTACAAAGATTGAATTGGTGAGATATTTCAAACAAGTTCGTGTAATGTAAGACATTGTGTTTGACCCTTTTTTTTTGACGAGACATTATGTTTGACCATTTATTTACACTTAACATGTACTACCACGCTGGCGTAAACCACACCCCGGATGTAAGCCCATCTACGCTCTCTTCTCTATGTACTCCATTTACGCTGCGACAGCCGATAGAAATCCCCAACTCCTCGCTTTGCTCATCAAGGCCCACCGCGCCGTCTGCCTGCCCCATGCTGCCTTGCGGCGGCACCCCCATCTCGCGTTGAGCCGCGACGTGGTCCATCCTCAGCCGCGCCCACTCCGCCTCGTCACGCCGTGCTTGATCCCTACCCCATGCGTGCCATGCCCCGACGTCCCTTGCCGTCGAGCTGCTACCGACACCGCTGTTCCCCACCAGGAGGTCGTGGCCACTGTCGGCACTGGCGCCGCCACGACGCTTGACCTCAGCTCATGACACCACGAGATCCTGGGAGTGTCTAGATCCCGAGCAGGCTTCTCCGTTTGCACCTCGGGCTCCCTTGCTTCCTCGGATGTTGCAAGCGTGTCTTGCAACCGTAAGTTTCTAGTGTTTCGGTGATTCATATGCACGTTGCAAGTGTTTCATGTGGATGTTACAAAAGTAGATCAGGATATTTCATATATTGCAATAGTTATACACGTATGTTGGAAGTGTCTGTTCCAAATATTTCAGCTGTTTCCGACGGATGTTGCACGCGTTTTATCTGGGTGTTGTATATGTTTCACACTTATGTTGCAAGTGTTTCATCCGGATGTTACAAATATTTTCACACATACGTTATAAGTGTTTCATCTAGATGTTGCATATGTTTTGCAATGGCTACACTTGTTTTTTCTCATGTTTTAGACGTATGTTGCAAGTGTTTCAACTATTTCATACATATGTTGCACATGTTTCTCTAGATGTTGCAAAAGCAGATCTGGTGTTGCACATGTTGCAGTGGACCCATCTGTAGCAGTTGCATGCCTGCTACAGCTATTGGGCCTGCCTGCATGCACGTGGGTGTGGAGGGGACGCGAGCGGTGGGTGCGGGAAACCATGCGGGCGCAGATTGAGATGGAAGCGGGCGTGGGACACGGAGCGGGCACGGCACAGAGTGGCGCGGCCGTTCGGACGCTAGCCCCTGTCCAGACGTCCGGGCGCTAGCCTTTTCCTTTATTTAATGCTCATTAAACTCCTATAAACCCTCACTGAGAATGGCCTAAGCGCACATGCATGTGTACTTATAAAAGTATAAACTAGGTGTAAAATTGAATTATTGAACCTATGACTCGAATCCTCTAGTGAGTTTTTGAAAGACTGTTGTAGATGCTTTAACAATCTTGATGACAGTATATGCCCCCAATCTAAAATTGTAAGTGGTTCCGGGTTTCTAGATACGTAGATTTTCTTACGCGACTAAACACAATATAAATCTATGTGCGTAGGATAGAAAAATAATATACCTAGTATAGTAGAAATAAAACGACTTATAATTTAAAACTGAGTGAGTATATATATATATAGAATAGCCGATGGTGTATATCATCATAAAACCTCAGTCACTGGTATTTTTCGTCGTGTGTTCCAATAAGCGCAGGTTGAGTCGTTAGTCGGTACGTGGTCCACGTACGTACGTATACGCGAGCAACAAACTGAGGCAGGTTTCCTTGCACGGCCATGCACGACGACGACGACAAGCATGGCATGCTTGAGAGACACAGATAGAGTTCGCGGCTTCCATTTTACCTGCTGGGCAACCAAGGTCTGGTTGAACTGGCCACGGCGGCCCCAGTCGCCGACGGCGAGGATGGCGAGCGACCCGTCGGCCTTGGTGGGCGCGTGCTCCACCTGTGGCAGTGCCGCATCCGCCGGCGACGCCACAAGCAACGCCACCGCCGCCGCGCTGGCAACGGCGAGGAGCATCAGGCGTCGGAGCTTTTCTTGAGCTGGAGCCATCGCTACGTACGTACGCTAGCAACTCCGATGGGCGGCAGTTGCTGCCGTCGTACGAGTGCATGTGTGTTTGTCCAATCGTGACGAGTTCTGATGCATTTATAGGCTCGTTGCCACGCGCGGCGCGAGGGCAATAATTCGAGCAGCTGGTCCGTTGCATTGTATGGTCTGTGTGCGTGATGGCTGGCGAGAGGCGTGGTCGCTGTGTACTGCTCGCGGCATTGAACCACGCAGCAACCGATCCACGTACGGAGAAGGACACAGCGATGGTTTTTCTTTTTTTTTTTTTGCAATTAACGTTGCAAGTTCCGGTGGTGAAGCCTTTTGCTGCAATCATTGGTGATTATCACTGTGCTGGGATATGAAAAAGGAAACCGATAGTGGAGGGTTTCGAGAGAGTACCGTACGGAAAGTAACGATCGCTGCTGATTGAACGTACGAAAAGCTTGATGGCGCCAGGACAACGTGATTCTTTTCGTGCAATTTAACGTACATGCGTATGTGGAAAGAAAAAAAGGGCTTTCTATTTGTTGAGCGTAGAAAGAAACACTTGAATTGCGGAATTAAATACGAGCAAAAAATATTAAATTTGAGACAATTTGGACAGTGAGGCGGAATTAAATATGCGCGCTGTGACAGTGACTGGGTGCGCCACGACATTGGTGGACGGACACTGGACAGTGAGGCGGCAGGCACAGGGGACGATGAGGAGGCTCGGCAAGAAAAACCTGTTGACAAATTCCTTAAAAAAATTTGGAGGGGAACAGAGCAGCAAGTTCCCAGGTTCGATTCCAATAGTAGTCACTGCAGTCTGCACGCACTGGTCAGCAGAGAAACATGTTTTTATATATTGAACCCGTGCATCAAAAAGAGGTGGGATGTCGTCGTTACACAACTACCGCTGCCTTAATGTGGGCAGCAGCACTAGCATCCTGTTTCAGCGCAGTAGGCTCCCCGGCGATACTTCTTTTTTTTTTTTTTTTTTTTTGGCCTTGTTCACTTCCCCCACCCAACCCAAAATATTTCCTCTTCCACCCATCACATCAAATCTTTCGACGCATGCATGAAGCATTAAATGTAGGTAAAAAAGATAACTAATTGCATAGTTTGTCTGTAAATGTCGGGACGAATCTTTTGAGCCTAGTTAGTCTATAATTGGATAAATTTTGCCAAATAACAACGAAAGATGCTACAGTAACTTTTCAGCTACTTTTCGCGAAGTGAACACACCCTTTATCATGGACCAGGCAAACCGAGGGGAAGTACCTATTGAACACTCTTCTTCCGAGTAGAGGTTGTAGCATCGCACTCGCAGTGATGGTCCTCGTGCCGCCGCTGCCGCCCCCAGCAATGAGTGGCGCGGCTATGTGTCGGCTGTTCCACACCCAACCAAGTACACGCAAGTAACGTATAATTAGACATGGTTTCTTGGTTGATAGAAAAACATGCATCAAGAGTAAAGGTGCCAACTGCTGTGGTTCCAAGCGTGGCAGCCCGATGGGGAGTCTGCAGAAATGATCAGAAGAACCAAAGGTACAGCGGCTTTTAAAAATACAAATCTTATGCAAAAGGGTACTCCTGTTCCCCAAAATCCATTCTATTTGGATAAATGGTTTAATCTCACTGTATGGAGTAGGCTAATTAAGAATGTCTTTCAAAACAAGCTGGCAAATAACTAAATATCTGAGCATCCTGGTTTGGGTACAAGTGCTTAGTTGATTTGTAGGCTAATTGAAAAATGTCTTCTAAAACAAGGCGTGGCGTTGTCGTCGTAAGGCATTTGGTGCACCTTTGTATGTAGTCTTTGGGTTGTTTTCTGGAAAGGTTTTCTTTCTTTTTGGATATTTATGTCCCAGTGTAGATTGTTTCAAGTTATGCTTGGGTTGCAGCCAGGCGTTCTTGCTGCCCCGGCATGGTAGTAAGGGCCAGTGAAGTTGTTGTGTAGAGGTAGTCGTAGGTCGTGTTCAGCGATGAGTACGTCCTGGCAATTTGTTCTCTACCTTAACTAGTTATTTGGTCTTTGGAACGACGTTGAGTACCTACAAGTTATGCCCCTAGTTGTGTGGTTTACGGACGTAGCTTGTGCTGGTTTAACTCCTAGTTGTATGGGTTGTAGAACCGATTTCCCTTATAAACTTGATAAATTCTCTTCTAATAATATCTTTGGCAAAGCAAAGCTTTTACCGTCCTTATTTAAAAAGTTTTAGTCGACGATAAATTAGGTGTTCTCTAATATGAATCATTACAACTTTGAAAGTTTGTAGAAAAAGTGGCGAGGTTTGTGTCTAGTATTGTAAATAAATTTGTTTCCTATAAATTTGGTTAAACTTGTTTCCTAGAAAAAATGCCAGTTAGTTTGGGACAGAGAGGGTATTCTAATAAAACACACAAACGCTTCAAATCATCCAAGATCCAATCTACAACGGCATTGGGCGTTTAGAGTAGCTACTGTCACCACTGACGTCGAAGCTCATCATAAGAAGATAAAGGAGCAGAGCAAGACAGAGTCGAGAAAGCGGAGATTACCATCAGCTGAGTCCATAGCCAAGCACGAAGTAATATAAGCGCGCTGTTTTCCTGTAAGTAGGCTCTATGTGACACTGACGTGTGTGTGGGACTATAAGTCATCAATTAATGCAGTGATACCAAAGACAAGCATACTGTAAAACCTAGAAGCATTAGAGGTTTGGAAGGTCAACTTCACCATGAAGTTAGTCTCTACAGATGTGACGAACCTGTTAATAATATATAACGATGAGAAGAAAAGCGTTTCTCATCAAACACACTGGGCATACAGGCACTTGCAAACTGAAAGCACTTTTGTTTCATTAGTTTTTCATCACACAGAAGAATGCATGCGTTGTTACACCAGCGGGTTAAGTTGGGCAGCAGCACTCCCAAGTCTTTCTGTTGCAGTAGGCACCATGGCGATAAAATTATCCCTGTTTTGGCAAACCTGGTGGCAGGTCGCATCTGAACACTCTTCTTTGCGAAAGAGGACATAGCACCACACCTTTAGTTTTGTTGCCACCACCAGAGAGTTGTTCCAACCTTGGCAGGGCTGGGAGGTTGCAAAAATGATCAGAAGAACCAAGGGTACGGCAGCCATGACGGACCTCATCTTCGTGGTGCCGCTCCTAAACACCATGAGGAAGAGAAAGTTCTTGCGTGGATGGGTGTCTTATTTCTATCGTAGCTGGTGCAAGCGTTCTTATATAGAAATAGTTTCTATTCCAACTATAAATGTGTGGATCTCTGGATTCCTGACAATGATCTGCTATCTTCTTAGATGCAAACAAATGTGCACGAGAAACATTATCTCTATTCTCTATCTATACTCTTTATATTAAAAGCATAAAATTTATTTCTTGTGCATAGGAGAGAAAGACTCGTCTTGAAAGATCAGAGGCGCAGGTTGGGGAACACCGTGACCTAAACTCAGGTTCACCGGTGACGCGTGATTTGTTGGGTTGAAACAGCCTCAACGGTAGCTTACACATATAGAGAACAACTTGATTGATCCACTAAGTTGGGCTGACTAGAGAAAGAGTCTAGCCGCACAGGTCTAGCCACAAAACTATGGTAAGATCTAAAAACTACCTCCTGACATGCAGAGCTAGACCAAGTCAAAGATATTCACGCATAGCTAGAGCAACTCAAGGATATTCACGCAAGCATCCATATCTGTTCATAGCACTTATCTGTTAACACCCCTCCTCAATCAAACTTAGTTAAGTTGAGATTGTGTTTGATATTCTCTAGAAGGTGACAAAAAGCTTTTGTAAAGCCATCTGCAATTTGATCACCTGAAGAAATAAACTCAATTTCTAGTAACATCTGGCAACTTGTTCTCTGACAAAATGATAATCAACTTCTATGAGTTTTGTTCTGAAATGAAAGACTGGATTAGCTGACAGATACTTAGCACCAAATTGTCACACCCCTGTTTTGCAGTTCTTGGACTACTAATATTGAACTCTCGAAGCAGAGTTTGTATCCGCATTACCTCAGCAGTTGCATCACCACTGCCCTATATTCTGATCCTCTGCTTGATCTAGAAAAGAAGATCCAATCTACAATCAAGATGTCGGAAGACAACCATGAGATCTAACCGATCTGAAGAATCATGACAAACAACATCTCACCTTCATGCATCGATCATCTTCCCGGTCATCTCAGCAAGTTGTTGGAAGCCAAGCAAGCTGCTGATCTACAGTTTTTTCTCTTGAGCTGCTCAATAGATCCGTGGCTATGCCACCCAATACAAAGGTCACATCTTTTCTGACCCTTCAACATTTACATCTGCAACATCTGAGGTAAAAAAAACAATGAAAATGGTGATGACCCACCTCCTACTCAGGCGGATTTTGCTAAGATGCTAGATTGTCATAAGAAATTAAGCAAAACCAACCTTCTTTCTGCGTTTAATATGCTTACGTCTCGTTTCAATAAATTAGAAGGCAAAAATGTCCATGATCTTGATCCTTTTAATGTGGATCGGCTCCGGTTGCTAAGCAACCTCAATAAGGGATGTCATGTAACTAGTATGCCAACTAGAACTTATATGCATCTGCTAATCAAGCCAAATTGATATCTTTGGCACTACAAACCTAGGACCATTGTTAGCAAAACACTTCTGCACAACACTTCTACACGAGTCAATGATGGACCAATAGCACCTCAGCCTTTGGTGGCGCATAATACAGTATTACCTAACCCACCGAAGTCCACGAGTGCAATTCCTATGCTTAGTGGTGCAACCAACCTCCCTCAGACCGATATCAGTGAGTCCTTAAATTAATTTAGAAAGGAACTGGCTAAATCTAATGAAACATGTATCAAGGCCAAGAAGAAGATTGGAGATCTCCTCATCAGGTGGTGTGAGAATTACTCTTAATGTCACTTCCTATTTTACTTTTGGGCTTTGAAAGCCTTGTAAAGCTTGTAAATATTGTAATTCTTCACATATATATAAAATACCAAAAAATAGGTAGGGGACTCCCCTGCTCACCTTTCAAAAAAAATCTAATGAAGCATGTTTGGTTGTTAAAACCAAAGAGGAATTCACACTACTTATAGAATTGATAACCACCGCTGCCACTTTCACCGTTGGTTTGCTCCAAACCGGCAGTGATACTCATCAACGCTGGTTTGTATTACAAACCATTGGTGAAATGATTTTCCCCGCCGGTTCGTGTTACGAAACGTTGGTGAAAATGGGGGCGATTATCACCAACGGTTCGTAACACGAAAAGGCGGTGATAACCTATCACTACCGCCGGTTCATGTTATCAACCGTTGGTGATTGTGGACACATTTTCACTGCCGTTTTGTTTTATGAACCGGTGGTGAAAATCACTTTTAACAATAGTTTGACTTGTGCCATGCCACAATAAAATTCATGCCTTTTTCAAACAAAGTCAGATAAAAACAAACTTTATATCAAAGTTGTAGATCTCGATGAAATCTCTCGAGATATACAACTTTGTAGTTGATGACTTTTTCATTTTAAATCATTTATAGTCCCAAAATTCTATTTGAAGCTCTCATATTTTAAAATTCATTTTTTGAATTATACAAACAACCTCATATGAAAACATTATCAAAATCAAAATCGTAGATGTCAATGTGATCTACAACTTTTTCATTTGAAATCATTTAAGGTCTCAAATTTGTATCTGAAGTTCTACAATTTTGAAATTCAGAATTCTCAACAGACCTCAGATGGAAAATCGTATGAAACCGAAGTTGTAGATCTCGATGAGAACTACAACTTTGTAGTTGATGAATTTTTCATTTAAATCAATTAAGGTCCCAAAAGTATGGCTAAAGTTTCGACACTTCAAAATTCAAATTGGTCAAACGATCTCGGTTGGCGAAACGACCAACATCAAATTTGTAGATCTCGATTAGAGCAACAACTTTGTAGTTGATGACTTTTTCATCTGAAGTCGACAAAATCCTGAGAACTGAATACTAAGGGGACGAATGTGCCATATAGACACAAGTGACACTACTACAACAAATCTTTTCCAAGGCATTTGCCAAATGGCCTCGGAGACGGGCGGACTGGTTGCCTGCCTCCATTGTTGGGTGGCCAGATAGCCAGCTCAGCAACAGCCTCGGTTAATTATTAACCGAGGCGGGCATCCTAACGCAACCGCCTTGGTAAATCATTAACCGATGCGGGCATTCTAACTCAACCACCTTGGTAAATCAGGCACAACCCGCTAGCTCACACTAGCCCACTACCATCACCAATATATGAACGTAGGGGTTAGGGTTTTCTACACCTCACTTCTGTCTCCCCATCCCGCAGTCGAGGCCGAGTGGCGTGCCCCTCACGGAGGGACAGGCCGACCGCGTGCCCCTTAGGAGGGAGAGCCTGATGGCACCCCTCCACTATCTTCCTCGCTCCACTCTCTCTCCCTCACACTCTCCCTCCCGAGCCCTTCTCCCTCCATACTCCGACGACAGCGCGAGTAGCTCCCTCTCTGGCGTGGAGGCAAGGAGCACCACCGGGGCGCCTCCCTCTCTGGCATGGAGGTGAGGAGGACCACCGGCGTGCCTCCCTCTCCCTCCGGTGGTGAGGCCTCCCTCTCCCTCTGGTGAGCGGAACAGCGGCAGCACCGTGAGCGGGGCAATGAATCGGGCACGTAGGGGTGGCAGCACGAGGCCCAGATCCTTCCCTGGTGTTGGATCCATCAGCCCGTGCAAGAGATCCATCAGCGGGGCGCCTCCAAGTATGGCCTGGATCTGACCGACGGAAAGGAGCAGTGGTCCCGGCGGCTCCACCGATGGCCCTAGCGGGCAGGTGACCAAATCCAGCCAGTGGGTGCCTAGATCCGGTGGCAGGCGTCCGGATCTGGCAGTGGTTGTGCAGCGGCACGCTAATCCAGCTACGGCGGCGCCTGGATGGGCTCGGCAGGCCTATCTGTAACACCCTAATTTTTTTATAATTACAAAATAGTTAAATATGATTTATTTGTGTATTTGAGTGTGCATTTAAATATAGGGAATAATAAATTTTTGTGAAATTAAAATTAATCATAAGGTTAGCAACTTGTTTTTGCACTCATGCTGTTGCATTATATTTTTGTGTGATAACTGGTTTTAATCAAATGCCAAAAGGATTTGAAAATCAATTGAAAATGTATTTGGAAAATCAAATTGGAAAAAAATGAGAAGGGATTCTTATTCATTTTCCCTCCCTCCCTCCATTCGGCCCGTTAGCCCGTTTCCTTTCAGCCCACTCGGCTTCCCCCTCTCCCTCCTTTCTCCCTTGTTGGGCTGGCTCGTCAACGCTGATAACTGTCGCGGCCGCTCTCTCCTTCCCTCTCTCAGCGGCTGATGGCCCGGGCCCACCTGTCGGCGCTCTCCTCAACCACCAGCCGCTCCCTCTCGTTCGCTCATACTCGCTGCAACCGTCTGCGCCCACGTTCTCTGCTTCGTGGGAGCATCTCCGCGCCCCGCGCCCGGCCTTCAAAAGGGAGCGCGACCCCGCCTACGCCTTCCCTTCTCCAGTTTCTTTTCACTCGCACTCGCTAGAGCTTCCCAAAAACCGCAGCGGCGATCCACTGGAGTGTCGTCCGTCCCCACCGCGTTGGCATTCGTCTCTGAGCCGCCCTCGTCCTCGTTTTACTGCTCGATGAGCTCGCCTTCATTCATGCTCCCTCCCCATGCTTCCATTTTCTTGTTTGGTGGCCTCTAGGGCCGTGTCTGCGAGCTCCGACGAGTCTCTCCACTGACATCCATGGCGGGTGCCCCTCGGGCCTTCCCCGACCGCACTTGTGACATGGCCGAGTTCTCCATCCCCTTCGCATCCTCCCCGTAAACTCTATTTGGAGAATGGGGCTCCGTAGTGCCCAATTTCATCGCTCCGGTGAGCTCTCCGCCGCCGGCCATGGCGGGCACGCCGCGCAGGCCAACCTGTGGCCGTATTTTGTTCCGGGGCGAGTTCGCCTTCCTCCCCGGCGTCACCCCGGTGCTCTCGGTTTTGAAAACCGTGCACCATAGCGTCGGTTAGGACCACTCTGGCGAGCTCCCGATCGCCGGCCATGGCGGCGCCGCCATCTCTTCCCCAACTCCGGCGACCCGGCCTCTCTCTCCTCCTCCCAACTAATCGCAACCGTCCAAATCTAATCCAAAGGCCACGATCACTCCATACCCCTTCGCGGGTTCTATTTCTAAAAGAGCCCCTCAGTTTCTGGCAGGCTTAACCCGCCATCCTTGGCGTATTCCCGAACTATGCATTCCCATTTTGAAGACGTAGTTTCTTCGGTTTATATGAAAAATACGTTTTCAGATTAATTACAGAATTGCCAATGTAGTAAAACGTTTATAAAATCGTCGTTTTAGCTCCGATTTGATCCATTCAACTTGCGTTAGTTTCATAATTTCAAGATCTACGCAATAGTGCTACTGTTAGACCTGTTAGGAGCTTTTGAATTTCTCGATTAAGTCTAGTTAATAGCTAGCTTTTGGAATCGTAAATATCTCGTAACTTGTGCGTTGTAGCTACGTTTTTTGTGCTTTTCGCATCGTTGTGATCGTAGCGAGACGTAGATGATTTTGGTAAACATTTTATTCAGATTTATTTATTATTGGTGTACTGTTCTAATCGTAGTCATGTTTTGCTTGTATGTCTATTCTAGAATGCGTGTTGTACTTCGTGTTGTTCGAGTTCAGACGGTGAGGAGTACTTCGGGAATCTAGACACGTACGAGGAGCAGCAGGACTAGCAGCAGTTCGTGAACCAAGGCAAGTATAGCATGGGCCTACCTTGTTGTCCTATTCATTATATAATATACTCATTATGCATGTGTCTAATTTTGCTCGACTATAAGGACTTCCTAGCTAATTGATGACATGTACCTTGATTCCTATGGGGATTATTTGCATATGGGTAGAATGCTAGTGCTTTAACTAAACATGATCTACACTATGACTAATGGAACCAATGGATAAACATGATGGTAACAGTGGTACTATAGGGTGAAGGTGTAAGTGATGTTGATCATGTTGCCCTAAACCCTCCGTAAGGACTTATCTGTAGGGCAAAAGATGGGACATATAGTGCAACCGTGAGAGTTATATGGCTCTGACTTTAGCTCAATAATAGGATCTTTTCTAGCTTGTTAGAGGTTACCCAAAAGGGCGCAAGAGAGGCTTGCCACATTGGGTATAGAACTGTCTCTATTCTGATGTGTATAGCCTGCGGGAAATGTGCCATCGAAAGGGGGTTCTCTATATCTGTCTGCCGAGGAAACCTCGCGGCCCTAACTTGTTCGAAGATGCCTATGGAAGGCTTCATAGTGTACCCTGACTGCTCACCTTGGAAGTGTCAGGGGTTCGAAGGGCCCCGGGCATATGGGCAACATGACTCACGGGTAAAGATGCACAACCTCTGCAGAGTGTTAAAACTATTATAACAGTCGTGCTCACGGTCACGAGCGGCCCGGAAAACTCACAGAATAAATGGTTACTTGACACGTGGATGACTTATGATGATGATGATGAGATTATACTGATGCTTACTCTTCTTAATTCTAGTAGGTGATCATGTGGGTTAAATGGGAGCTTAAGCATAACTTAATAATAATTAATAATGAAATGTTGATCTATTAAAAGTGCTAACTGCAGTCAACCGTGTCTATCCTTTTGAGCCTCATGAACCCTCATACTATACTTGTGGAGTACAAGTGTACTCACACTTGTTATTATTTTGTTTTTGGATAAAAATCCTGGATGAGTAACAGATGACAGTTTCTACGAGGATTTCCCGGAAGATTTCTAGGTTTGGGTCAACCAGTCGTCCTTCCCTGTGGAGCAGATACTTCGTTCGAGAGTGTTATTTACTTTCCCGCTTGTTATGTTAAGAACTATGTGATGTAATATCGTGATGTATGTACACCGTGATGATACTCTTGTTAATTTGTCGGCTTATGTGTGCGACTATTCCTGGGGGCGCACATAAGATGTATGCACTCTATATTGTCCTTTAATTGGAGTGTGACAAATTGGTATCAAAGCTGTATCGACTGTAGGACGCAAACCTAGATTGAAATGGTCGTTTCTAGGAATTTGGTTTTATTTATTTACTTGCTACTATCTCAATCTTGGTATTTTATTAAAATTTTATGCTCTATTCTTTATTCTATTGTATAAAATAATGACTCTGATAATATTTTATATCAAAACTATAGATGTCTCGCCTCAGTGCAGCTGCCTACGTCGCCCAGTTCACTCCAGCAGCACCTGCTCCACCAGCACCACCAGCAATACCACCAATGGTGCCAGAGGTCATCCACATCATCGCCGGCGACGAGGAGGAACCCATGGAAGTGAAGGTATTTTCAGCTACTGCATTAGATGGACATGCTTCGACCCCCATGGCTGTACCCATCCCACCAGTGGATGCGCCAGTCCCCGCTGCTACACCTCCACCAGCTTCCCGGGCCACTTCTGCACCAACACCAGTACCCTCCCTAGCTGCTCGAGAGGAACCAGAAGAGATTGGGTGGACCACCAGAAACAAGTTTAAGGACGCTCCCGAAGATGCCCATTACCACAACCTCCTCACCACCATGCTGGCCGAGTACTACCTAGATCTTGCTGCTTTGGTGAAGTACAACTGTGCAGAGCACAAGCATCCCGTAGAGGCGACATACTGGAAGACCAATGTGATCATCACCGCCTGGAACAACACCGACCAATCCCAAGATGTCGTGACTACCCACAGCCACCGGTCCAGGCGTGCCAGTGCCTACGACAGCATGGAGGATGCTACGCAGGAGGCGTACCTGCATTACCATGGTCGCCGTTTTGAGGACATGCAGGATAATCGCTATAGGTATCTTCCACGCTATGACCCGGTGGAAAAGACATGGGCAGTGTTGGCTCCCTCAGCTTCTGATCCAACCATGGACACCACAGTGAGGCACCTCAGCGCCATGCAGGAGGCCAACGAAGCACTCAGGGAAGAGCTTCGTGCGGCGCAGAAGTCTGAGAAACGCCTTCAGAAACAGATAGATGAGATGGCCGTTCAGCTAGGGCAGCCTACCATTTACCAGAAGAAGGCCAGGGTGTTCACCATGGTGGATCACGCTCCTTAGATGCTTGCAGCCCCGTCATAATGAATGCGTTCTAGATCGAGAGTCATGTCAAGTTTATGTGTCTAATGTGAACCTTTAATTGTCTTGTTGGCTGTGTTGATGAACTTGGATGATTTGGAGTTTGTGTGATTACTGGAACAGTGTGGGCTTGTCCACATGTTCTTTTTATCAAAACCTTAAGTTATTATTTGTTTAACTTAGTTGGGGTTTAAAATTTCGTATTACTGTTGTACTGTTTTTCAGAGTAGTCTGCAATGTTTATATCATATCTCTAAATCTCTGTGTCCAAAAATTATGAAATTTTTGTGGAAAGAACTAGACTTGTGTAACTTTTATTTACCACTGGAATCACCTCATTATCAATTTTGGTTTGAGAGATATGCCTGCTACAATCTGGCAAGTCTGTGCAGTCTGTAACTTAATACAGAAATTATTTAGCTTAGTTTTTAGTGATGTTGCCGTCTGAATCTGTGAAAAAGTTCTATATAAAAGTTGTAGCAGACTTCTTAAGCTTTCCGACGATGTATGACACGCCTATTTTGGATCTTTGAAACTCGAGTTACACTTCAATTTCTGATCTGCTGTTGTAGACACCCGTCCAGAAATTTTTAGCTATGTTATTTACCTTTTGTAAATAATTTGTAAATTTTTGGAAGATCTATAAAAGTTTGCACATTTGGTTGGAAGCAGATGGCCTCTAGAGGAGGACGTGGCAGAGGCCGTGGATGTGGTCGTGGACATGGTGCCCTCGTGGATCCACCTCCGCCACCGCCGGTGACGATTGAGCAGTTGATGGCCATGCAAGCGCAGCTCATGCACACAGTGATGGACCGTCTCGGTGAGCAACCAGCAGGAGCACCCCCACCTGTGCAGGTCCGTGACCAATGTGGTGAGTTTCTAAAAGGACGCCCACCTGTTTTCACACATGCCTCTGAACCCATGGAGGCTGATGACTGGTTGAGAGCTGTAGAAAAGCAGCTAAACATTGCACAGTGCAATGACCTGGAGAAAGTGTTGTACGCCTCAGGTCAACTCCAAGGAGCTGCTCAGGATTGGTGGGAGTTATTCCAGTATGGACATCCAGAGAATGCTCCAGAGATCACATGGAAAGAGTTCATAGAGAACTTTAGGTCCTATCACATCCCTGAGGGACTTATTGAACTGAAGCAAGAAGAGTTTCGGGCTCTCAAACAAGGGTCCATGTCTGTGGCGGAGTACCATGACAAGTTTGCACAACTGTTGCGATATGCCCCGGCTGAGGTGGCCAGGGATTCTGACAAACAGCGCCATTTTCTGAAGGGACTGTATGATGGACTCCAACTGCAGCTGATGTCCAACAAGTATGCCAGTTTCCAAGAATTGGTGGATCGTGCTATTGTGATCGATAACAAGCGTAAGGAAATGGACCTCAAGAAGTGGAAGCTCCAGGGACAGGTGTCGGGTAGCAACACTCGCCCGCGAGCTTTCCCACAACAAGGTTTTCTGCAGAGGAACCAAGGGCCACCCAACCAATGGAACAAAGGCGAGTACCCCTAGAGGAACCCAAACCAGTAGCGCCCCCAGTACCCACAGTAGTTTGGCAACCAGAATCAGTAGCGTCCCCAGCAACATCAAGCTAGCAATCAGGCGCCACGTCAGGGAGTGCCCAACAATGACCCAATCAAGAGTGGCACTCCAAGCAACCCTAATGCATGCTACAACTGTGGAGAGGTGGGACACTATTCGTACCTGTGCCCACAGAAGCAGAACCGGTAGGCCCTACAGGACCAGAAGAGTAACCAGAGACCAAATGCTCGACCTCCGTTCACCGGCATGGTGAATCATGTGTCGTCTGAATCAGCTCAGGAGGCGCCTGAGGTTATGCTGGGTACGTTTAGCGTCAACTCCATCTTCGCTACCGTACTTTTTGATTCCGGTGCCTCGCATTCTTTCATATCCCAAGCTTTTGTTAGAATGCATAGCATACCCCTGTGTGCCATGAAGGATCCCATGTTAGTAAATTCACCGGGGGTAGCATGCCAGCAAATTATTGGAGCCCTTCTACTAGTATATTCCTAAGGGGGGTAGCTTTTAAAGTAAATCCAATTGTTCTGAGAACCGCTGGAATTTACCTCATCCTGGGAATGGATTGGATGAAGGAGCATAGAGCAGTGATACAATGTCAGGAGAAATCCGTTGTTGTGACATCTCCAAGTGGTGATAGAATTTGTGTCGAAGTGGAAGTGCAAGCTCAACCTACTGCCACCGTCAACCAGTTGAGCGATGTTGCTAACCAAGAGACTAGGTGGTGGATGAATTCCCAGATGTGTTCCCCGATGAAT
Source organism: Saccharum hybrid cultivar R570 (assembly GCA_038087645.1). NCBI lineage: Eukaryota > Viridiplantae > Streptophyta > Magnoliopsida > Poales > Poaceae > Saccharum > Saccharum hybrid cultivar. The sequence continues at coordinate 2,870,076 of JAQSUU010000795.1, forward strand.
TGCCAGGTATGCCACCCGATCGCGACATCGAATTCCTTATCGAGCTTTTACCTGGAACTGCACCCATAGCTAAGAGACCATATAGAATGGGGGTAGATGAATTAGAAGAACTAAAGAAACAAATTAAGGAATTGCAAGAGAAAGATTTTATTCGCCCTAGTTCTTCACCTTGGGGAGCACCTGTTATATTTGTTGATAAGAAAGATGGCACACGAAGAATGTGTGTCAATTATAGGTCCCTTAATGAAGTCACAATCAAGAACAAGTACCCACTCCCTAGAATTGATGATTTATTTGATCAGCTGAAAGGTGCTTGTGTGTTCTCAAAAATTGACCTTCGTTCTGGATATCATCAACTAAAAATTCGTGTATCTGACATACCTAAGACAACATTTACTACCAGATATGGCCTTTATGAGTATACAATGATGCCTTTTGGACTGACAAATGCACCTGCATACTTTATGTATCTGATGAACAAAGTATTCATGGAGTACTTGGATAAGTTTGTAGTGGCATTCATAGATGATATCCTAATATTCTCCAAAAATGAAGAGGAACATGTTGAACACTTAAGATTAGTCTTACAAAAACTCAGGGAACATAAATTGTATGCTAAAAGGAGCAAATGTGAGTTTTGGCTGAAAGAAGTATCTTTTCTAGGACATGTGGTCTCTAACGGTGGAATAGCTGTAGATCCCAGTAAAGTGCAAGATGTGTTAAATTGGAAAGCCCCAGTCAATGTTAGTGAAATCCGTAGCTTTTTGGGATTGGCTGGGTACTATAGAAGATTTATTGAAGGGTTCTCTAAGCTAGCTAAGCCTATGACAACCCTATTAGAGAAGAATGCCAAATTTGTATGGTCAGACAAATGTCAGGCTAACTTTGAGGAGCTAAAGAGAAGGTTCACAACAGCCCCAGTGTTGACCTTACCTGATTTAAGTAAGAGCTGCTCTATTTATTGTGATGCATCTCGCCTAGGCCTTGGATGTGTGCTTATGCAAGAAGGAAAGGTTGTGGCATACGCATCCGGGCAGTTGAGGAAGCATGAACTGAATTACCCAACCCATGATTTGGAATTAGCCACAGTTGTCCATGCTCTGAAAATCTGGAGGCATTATTTCATCGGACATAAGTGTGACATCTATACTAACCACAAGAGTTTAAAATACATTTTTACTTAGTCAGAGTTGAACCTAAGGCAACGTCGTTGGCTAGAACTGATTAAAGATTATGATCTGGAAGTGCATTATCATCCTGGAAAGGCAAATGTTGTTGCCGATGCACTTAGCAGGAAGAGCTATGCCAACGGACTTTAGTTGACATTTATACTAGCAGAGTTGCGAGCTGAAATAGAACATCTCAATTTGGGTTTTGTCAATAATGTAGTGGAATTGGCCATAGAACCTACATTGGAGCATGATATACGCAAAGGTCAGTTGGAGCATGAGAAACTAAAGGAGATTGCAGAGCATGTAGTGGTTGGAAATGCACCATGCTTCAGATTTGATGAGAATGGTACTCTATGGTTTGGAAAAAGAATGTGTACCTGAAGTGAAAGCTATCCGTGATATGATTCTACGAGAGGCACATGATTCTGCTTATTCTATACACCCTGGAAGCACCAAAATGTACTTAGACCTTAAAGAGAAGTATTAGTGGTATGGTTTGAAAAGAGATGTGGCTGAGTATGTGGCCATATGTGATACTTGTCAAAGGGTGAAAGCTGAACACCAAAGACCCGCAGGATTGCTGCAACCAATGAAAATACCAGAGTGGAAATGGGAAGAAGTTGATATGGACTTCATTACTGGATTACCCCGCACTCAACACGGATATGATTCAATCTGGGTAATAGTGGATCGACTTACTAAGGTAGCCCACTTCTTGCCAGTTAAAACCACTTATAGTGGTGCAAAGCTAGCGGAGTTGTATATAGAGAGAATAGTGTGCCTACACGGAGTTTCAAAGAAGATCGTATCTGACCGAGGAACTCAGTTTACATCGTATTTTTGGCGTAAGGTACATAGTGCTTTGGGAACAAAGTTAAATTTCAGTTCTGCATATCATCCCCAAACCGATGGACAGACTGAAAGGATCAATCAAATCTTGGAAGATATGTTGAGGGCTTGTGCTTTACAGTATGGTACTAGTTGGGATAAGAGTTTTCCATATGCTGAGTTTTCATATAACAACAGTCACCAGAAAAGTCTCAAAATGGCGCCATTCGAAGCTTTATATAGATGAAAGTGTAGAACACCTCTATTCTGGAATCAAACAGGTGAAACCCAAGTGTTTGGACTAGATGTCCTACGCAATGCAGAGGAACAAGTGAGGATGATTAGGGATATTTTGAGAGTAGCACAGTCTAGACAAAAAAGTTATGCTGATATCCGAAGAAGAGAGTTGAGTTTCAAAGTAGGTGACTATGTGTATTTGAAAGTGTCACCAATGAGAAATGTGAGAAGATTTAATATGAAGGGCAAGTTAGCACCGAGATATGTGGGACCTTTCAAGATTCTGGAGAGACGTGGAGAAGTGGCTTATCAATTGGAACTGCTAGAAAGTTTATCAGGTGTGCATGATGTGTTCCATGTTTCTCAGTTGAAAAAGTGTTTGCGGGTACCAGAAGAGCAGATTCCCTTGGAGGAGCTTACTGTTAAAGAAGATCTCACATATGAAGAGTATCCGGTAAAGATTCTTGAAACTGGAGAAAGAGTTACCAGGAGCCGCACCATAAAGATGTGCAAAGTACAATGAAATCGATATTCAGAAGATGAGGCTACTTGGGAAAGAGAAGAAGATCTGAGAAAATCTTATACGCAGCTTTTTGAGTAAGCATCACCCAATCTCGAGGACGAGATTCTTTTAAGGGGGGTAGAATTGCAACACCCTAATTTTTTTTATAATTACAAAATAGTTAAATATGATTTTTTGTGTATTTGAGTGTGCATTTAAATATAGGGAATAATAAATTTTTGTGAAATTAAAATTAATCATAAGGTTAGCAACTTGTTTTTGCACTCATGCTGTTGCATTATATTTTTGTGTGATGACTGGTTTTAATCAAATGCCAAAAGGATTTGAAAATCAATTGAAAATGTATTTGGAAAATCAAATTGGAAAAAAATGAAGGATTCTTATTCATTTTCCCTCCCTCCCTCCATTCGGCCCGTTGGCCTGTTTCCTTTCAGCCCGCTCGGCTTCCCCCTCTCCCTCCTTTCTCCCTTGTTGGGCCGGCCCATCAACGCTGATAACCGTCGCGGCCGCTCTCTCCTTCCCTCTCTCAGCGGCTGACAGCTCAGGCCCACCTGTCGGCGCTCTCCTCAACCTCCAGCCGCTCCCTCTCGTTCGCTCGTACTCGCTGCAACCGTCCGCGCCCACGTTCTCTGCTTTGTGGGAGCATCTCCGTGCCCCGCGCCCAGCCTTCAAAAGGGAGCGCGACCCCGCCTACACCTTCCCTTCTCCAGTTTCTTTTCACTCGCACCCGTTAGAGCTTCCCAGAAACCGCAGCGGCGATCCACCGGAGTGCCGTCCATCCCCACCGCGTCGGCATTCATCTCCGAGCCGCCCTCATCCTCGTTTTACTGCTCGGTGAGCTCGCCTTCATTCCCGCTCCCTCCCCATGCTTCCATTTTCTTGTTTGGTGGCCTCTAGGGCCGTGTCCCCGAGCTCCGACGAGTCTCTCCACTGCCATCCATGGCGGGTGCCCCTCGGGCCTTCCCCGGCCGCACTTGTGACATGGCCGAGTTCTCCATCCCCTCCGCATCCTCCCCGTAAACTCTATTTGGAGAATGGGGCTCCGTAGCGCCAAATTTCATCGCTCCGGTGAGCTCTCCGCCGCCGGCCATGGCGGGCACGCCGCGCGGGCCACCCCGTGGCTGTATTTTGTTTTGGGGTGAGTTCGCCTTCCTCCCCGCGTAACCCCGGTGCTCTCGGTTTTGAAAACCGTGCACCATAGCGGCGGTTAGGACCACTCCGGCGAGCTCCCGATCATACCCAATATCTTCAAGAGGCTCTTGATCTTCAATTACAAGCTTTGCCAAGCTCCCAACTACACTACTAAAAAGATAAAAGAGTACAAGTGGAGGGAGAGAGAGGCTCAAATGTGTTGTGTGTTTTTGGGAGACAGCTCTACTCCTCTTTTTATATATGATTCAAGTTGGTTTGGCGAGTGAAAATTAGGAAACTATCATGAACTGACCCTAAGCGTCATAATTGCACCACCTACCGAAGGTGGGCCCGAGAGGCGATGGTGGAGGTGCGAGTGCACCCTAGGTACGGCTGCACTTGGGCTAGCTCCGCTCGCCACCATCTTCGTGTGGTTGCTTTCTAGATGGGCCCGGGTCCTTGCCATGTCGGTGCTTGGCCTAGATTTGCAAGGTAGGTGGGCTTCTCTCCTTATTTCTTTTCTATGCTTTGTTGAAAAGCGTATTTTTTTCACATTTTCCACTGTATTCGTGTATATTTCCTGTAAAATAATAATCTCCCAATACAAGTGGAAATAGGTCAAAGTGAATAACATATGTGTGTAAGTTTGCTTAGTTCTCCTATTTTTGTGTCTTATTTGGCAGTCGAATTTGGTCGATAAGGACCGCCAACAAGTGTTAGCACATGGAAGCAAGGGTGGAAGAGGAAGTTGAAAAGGAGAAGAATTAGGGCGCCAAACCCTAGTTTGGTAGGCAGCCGGGCCATGGCGTGTGGGTCTAGTAGCAAACGCTAGCCGAGCATAGTTTCTGTGCTGGCTCAGGACTCTGATTGGTGAGAGCGCCGAACCATGGTTCTTGAGTCCGATTGGCGATCAGTAGTAGAACGCATGGGCATAGGAATTAGTCTAGAGGGGGCTTCGGCCCATGGTCTCAGAGTCTGGTGGTTCGCAAATATACAAGCAAGACAAAGAGCAACCAATTCGCGTTAGGCCCAGTGAGGCATGGTCCGGAGGGTTTGGCCTGACTAAGTCCGGAGTGAAAATCACTCTCTAGAGCCTTTCTGGAAGGCTCCAGACTCAGGTGTGCAATGGTCTAGCAATAGTACTATGTGCGTCCGAAGCTCAATCTAGAGGGGCGATCAAAGAGCCATTAAGGCGCCAAGAGTCGACTGGACACGTGGCACGCAAATACTAAAAGCGGGGAGGCGTCGGGCCTGTGAGGCATAGTCCAGAGAGGTCTCAAAATTTGGGTCGGGGGCCTCGGTCTGATGGCGGTTCGAGGGGTAATGGCTAGTTGAGGCTTGGCCTCTCTATTTAAGCCCTTTGGCCAGCTCTAGTTCACTTTCTTGGACATTTTGAACATTGATATATCCTTGTGAGCCAAAGCAAACCTCTCCCACACTCAACTCCTTGCTTGATTGTGCATCCAAAGTTAGATTGAGTGATTCCAAGTGCACTTGCTTGACTGATTGCATCTAGTGGCACCTAGAAATCGTTGTTGTTGTAGTTTTCTTGGTACTCTTGGTGGTTGCCACCACCTAGATGGCTTGGAGCAGTGAAGGAGTGTTGGCACAAGTTGTTGATTGTTTGTGGCCACACCCGGTGTGATTATGAGGGGTTCTTGACCTTGTCCCCATGGGACATCGCAAAAGATACTCTAGTGGATTACTAGTGACGTTGAGTGCCCTCATTTGTGTCGGTTCTTACAGTGCCCAAGTCTTGGGCTAGGCATGGTGCCTATTATCGTGCGAACCACCAAGTGAATCGGTCGTCATAATACGGACTAGCTTGCTGGCAAGTAAGTGAACCTCGGGATAAATCATTGTGTCACAAATTGATATTCTTGGTTGATTTATCACTTGCCGGTTCAGTATAATTCTCTTCCTCACTTGAGCATCACATTCCTTACATACCTTGTGTCGTAGTAGTTGCTTGTGTAGCTCGCTTAGTTGTTTTAATTGAAATTAGTTACTTAGCTATCTCACTAGATTAGAAGTAGTGACATTGCTCTTGAGTGCCATAGATATCATAATTCACGAGTATATTGGTAGGTGGCTTGCCTTTTCAATAGAGTTGGAGCAAAATCGCAAATTTGCCATTTAGTCATCTAACCACTTTGCTTTAGTGTGTTTGTCAAAAAATTTATTAGGCTATTGACCGCCCTCTAGCCATTTAGGACCTTTCAAGTGGTATCAGAGTCGTGGTCACCGTCATTTCAGGCTTAACAATACACGGTGTCAAAATGACTCAAATCACCCATATTGGGAAGCCACTGATGTTTGATGGCTCGAGCTCTGATTATTGGAAGAGAAACATGAGCACATATGTGATATCAATGAATATAAAGATTTGGGATGTAGTGGAGAATGACTTTGTGGTGATTGACCCAACCAATTCCACAGCAAGAGAGGAGGAGAAGCTGCATTCAATGATATTGCCATCAATATCTTGTATGAGGCTATGTGAAGGTGTTTGAGCAAATCAAGGATCTTGAAAGAGCTCATGTTTGAGCAAATCAAGGATCTTGAAAGAGCTCATGATGCATGGACAAGATTGGTGGAATCATATGAGGGCACAAAGGCGGTGAAAGGTGCCAAGCTATATATGCTCAAAGATAAGTATACAAGCTTCAAGAGGAAAGATGCAGAAACAATTCCAAAGATGTTCTATAGGCTCCAAACAATCGTCAATGATTTGAAGAGCTTGGGTGAGAAGGTGGAAGACAAGGATTTCTCACACCGATTCTTGAGATGCTTACCATCGAGGTTTGATACTTTGGTGACAATTTTTGTGATAGATGGCTTGGAGACAATGACCCCAAACCAAGTACTAGGTAATGTGGTTACACAAGACATATACCGTGTGGAAAGGGATGGGGTTGCCCAAGGGGAAGAGAAGAAGAAGAACAGTGTGGCATTCAAGGCTAGAACATCGTTCAAGAGCAAAGGCAATTCAAAGAAAGAAGAATCAAGTGATGATGAGCATGCTAGTTGTGATGATAAAGAGGAAGAAATGACTCTCTTTGTGCACTACTTTGGCAAATTCATGAAAAAGAAGGGCTAGGGTGCAGGAAAGAGAAGAGATTAATCTAAGAACAAATATCAACGAAGAAGGTGTTACAAGTGCATGAGCAAGGAATAGATATTTTGGTAAAAAATACACTCCAACAGCTTCTATATTTGATTATCCAAATATAGACATCTACTATTTCAGATTCCTCGCTAGCAAAAAATAGAAAAACCAGAATGATCTCTAGAAGCAAGATAGAGAAAACAGTTGGAGAATAGAAATATATATATACAAATAAAGCGATTTTTAAGCTAATGACTCTCCAAATGATGGTTTAGAGAGTGAATTTTGGAAAGACTTTTGTAGATGCTCTAAGAATCTTGATGACCATGTATACCCCAAATCAAAAATTGTAAGTGGTTCCGGCTTTCTAGATATGTAGCTTTTTCTTACGCAACTAGATACAATATATATCTACGTGTGTGGGATCGAAAAACAATGTACCTAGTATAATAAAATAAAAAGGACTTATAATTTGAAACTGAGGGAGTATATATATATAAGAGCCAATGGTGTATATATAAAATAGTGTCTTACAGACTTTGGTTGCAACACAAAAGACATTTTTTTATAAAAATGTGTTATTGACAATAGTTACAGTTGCACAAAATTAATGTTACAAGCAAATTGTTACAAAAGTTTACTATATTGTAGCACCTAAATGGAACATATAAAATGTATTACAAATATATACCCTGTAGTAAAACAAAATAATGTTACAGTCCAAGTGTTACAAAGAAACATTTACATGTGGACCATCCTATTCATAGGCAACACGAACATTGCACCTAGGTGTTGTCAAGATTGTTACAAAATCACGTCGTGGTCATCACATAAGAACAAAGTAGCAATGAGTAAGCGATTAAAAAGGTTAGTTCGATGCCAGAGCCTGTTGTCAATTTATTAGACCAACACTACAAGAAATCTGGGCTTCTGTGACAGTTACATAATAACAAAGATAGCCTATTTTCTGTCACTGATAGCCTCTAGCGATGAAGTGACTGTCGTCACATAATGTGGATCACTAACCAGCTTCTATGACCACCAGGGGACATTATCATTGATATAGTGACAATAGTTCTGTAGTCACTAACTTGTGACGAGACTAAACTCTCACAGCATATCAAAAAGAATATTGCCACATGTATGGTGACATGGTAGATGACGTGGTGGGTGATGTGGCAATTAACATTTGGCCCATATAGCATGGGCTTTCTCATTATTATTTTCATTTACAATCAGCCCAATTGGCCCAAAACTTTTTTTGGCCCAGCTACAAATTAGCAACATTATAGTCCAGTCACATATTGTGGGCTAGCCCAATTCTTCCACGTATTTTATCAGTTTTTTAATGGACCACCTAGTTCTTCCACGTGTTGCGTTCTTATTAGTCCAGATTTCAGCTTTTATTTTTTTTATTATTCCATGTCATGATAAATAGGAGCAGCCCAATAAAAATCTGTACATATAATTCAAGTTTACAGGCTCATAACCACTCAAGTTACAATTACGTAATGACATAATTTATCAAGCCACAACCATGAGGAGCATCCTAGTATGAGTATAATCTTGAGTCCATGTGCTCTAAACAAACTGAACCTGCTCAGCAATAAGATAAAAATACTAAAAACTGTTGAGTATTAAATGTTGTGATACAATATAGTTTTAGTCCCATATGGGATTTTGACTTATTAATCAACGTGCCTGAACCGTGACCTCTTTTGTCTTGTGCCCTTTATGTCCCTTTATGTGTCTCCCTGTTTCTCGTCTCTTTTGGGTTTCATCTCTAGCCTACCCCAACTTGCTTGGGACAAAAGGCTATGTTGTTGTTGTTGTTGTATGGGATTTTGACTTATTATTGACTCAACTTAAATAGGCTACACACGTGTCCACCTATAGATAAATTGAAAGAGGATAAAGGCGTGGCACAGGCGCGCGCCCCGCCGCCGAGCCGAGGCATGGCGAGTGATACGTTGCGGGCATGCAGTGACGTGACGTGCACGAGCACAAGCCGTGTGGTGCGCTGGTGTGGGATGGTTTACCACCTAGGCTGGCTAAGGAAGAGGAAGGCATACATGCATTATTGAAGAGGAGCTACTTACGAGTCAGTTACCTGGCATGGCGAGCGAGTGATGCATTGCGTTTGCATTGAGCATGAGTCCCTCCGCTAGGTATATCTCCATTCTTGAATTGGTTAATTTCAATCTTATTTTTGCTATGATGAGTATGTTATTCATGAACATATTTATTGGTATTCTGAGTATTAGTAAAATTACACACGTGCACATATTTGTCATCACTATTTTGCTATTAATTTTCTGGATTAATTTTAACATGAAAATGCCTAAATTTCTAACAATCCAAAATCCTGATATAGGCAATTTTGTATTAGTGGTTTTGGTGATGCTTTGAAGCCAAATGATTTTGATGGAACAAATTACAAGAGGCGCCATGATTAGCGCACTTCATAGCAAGTATGAGGATAGCTACATCCCTTACATGACAGGTAAGGATTTATGGGATGCACTTGATGCTAAGTTTGGTGTTTCTGATGCCGGTAGCGAACTGTACATCATAGAGCAGCTGTTTGACTACAAAATATTTGATAACCGTTCTGTGGTGGAACAAGCTCACGAGACATAGGCACTAGTTAAGGTACTCAAATAGTTTCTATGTGTGCCTGATAAGTTTGTGGTCGGCGGTATTATCGCTCTTCTTGGAGGGATTTTGCTACCTCCCTAAGACACAAGAGACAAGAGTTTAGCATGGTTGAGGTTATTGGGTCTCTTGATGTTGAGCAGAGGGCAAGAGTAAAAGACATGCGTGGAAAAGGCATTGAGTCTTCTAGTGCCAATATGGTGCAAAAGAAAAATTCAAATGCATCTCATAATAAGAAGAAGAACAACAAGCTAGAGAACAACTCGAAACCTAAACAAACAACCATTTTTAAGAAGAAAAGAACAACAAAGATGGTGGTTGCTTTGTTAGCAAGGCCGGAGGAGAAACCTCTAGGTATGGTAATTCTTTAACTACTATTCTTTCACTCTGTCATTCGCCTAAGTGGTGGATGGACACTGGGGCTAATATTTATGTGTGTGTTGATGCTTCTTTGTTTTCTTCTTCTCAGGTCGGCGGGACTGGAGCCTTGCTGAGAGGGAACGGGTCCCATGCGCGTGTTCTTGGTGTTGGTATGGTCATTCTAAAGTTCACTTCGAGAAAGACGGTACTGTTGAAGAACATGCAGCAGGTTCTCTCCATCAAAAAGAATCTAGTTAGCGGCTCTCAATGTTGTCGAGATGGTTATAAAATTGTCTTCGAGGCTAATAAATGTGTACTATCTTGCATGATGATGTGTGTAATAAGATTGTGAACAATGTTATTATCCCTGATGAGTTAAATATTTGGCATTCACGTCATTGTCCTATTAATTTTGGTTGTCTATCATGGCTTGTAAATATAATCCCAAAAATTACTTTGGTGAAAGGTTCTAAGTGCCATGTGTGTGTGCAATCTAAGCAATATCGTAAGCCTCACAAGGCTGTAGAGGCGAGAAACTTGGCGCCATTAGAACTAGTCCATTCCGATCTATGTGAGATGAATGGAGAGTTGATTAAAGGTGGGAAAAGATACTTCATGACCTTTATAGACGATTGTTTTAGATTTTGCTATGTGTATCTATTAAAAAGAAATGATGAAGCGTTGCATTATTTTAAGATCTATAAAGCTGAAGTAGAAAATCAACTTAAGAGGAAAGTTAAACGGTTAAGGTTTGATCGTGGTGGAGAATACTTTTCAAGTGAATTTTCTGAATTTTGTGTAGAACATGGAATTATTCATGAGAGGACACCGCCATATTCACCACAATCCAATGGGATTGCTGAAAGAAAGAACAGTACTCTAACTAAGTTGGTTAACGCCATGTTAGGGATAGCATGTCTAAGGAATGGTAGGGTGAGTCTATATTGATAGCATGTCATGTCCTGAATAGAGATCTACAAAGAATAAAGAAATCACACCATTTAAGGAACGGGCAAAAAAATATTAAATCTCTCATATTTACGCACTTAGGGTTGTTTGGCCAAAGTGAATGTGCCTATTAACAAAAAGCATAAACTTGGACCTAAAACGGTTGACTGTGTTTTCCTCGGTTATGCTATTCATAGCATTGGATATAGATTTTTAATTATAAATTCTGGGGTACCTGACATGCATGCTGGTACTATCATGGAGTCTAGAGACGCTACATTTTTTAAAAGTGAATTTCCCATTAAAAATGCTCCTAACACATCTAGTCATAACCTATAATTCCACATGAGCAATTTATTCTAATAGAACATTCTGAGGAATACCATATGCATAATCCTGAAAAGATGACATTGTAGTCACTCGAAAGAGTAAGAGACAACAGAGTGCAAAATCTTTTGGTGATGACTACATTATGTACCTTGTGGATGACATACCAAGAACCATTGAAGAGGAATATTCCTCTCCTCATGCTAACTTGTGGAAGGAAGCAGTACAAAGTGAGATGGATTCAATTATTCTAATGGAACTTAGGAAATTGTTGAACGTCCTTATGGGTTTAAACCAATAGGGTGCAAATGGGTGTTCAAGAAAAAGTTTAGGCCTGATGGTACAATTGAGAGGTACAAGGCAAGGCTTATGGCCGAGGATTATACCCAAAACGAAGGTGAAGATTTCTTTATACTTATTCACCTGTTGCTCGATTGACCACAATTTGAGTGTTACTTTCTCTAGCTGCCTCTCATGGTCTTATTATTCATCAGATATATATAAAGATGACTTTCCTAAACAGAGAGTTAGAGGAGGAGATCTATATGGATCATCCAGATGGATTTGTACCTGTAACACCCAAAAATTCTAAACTTTAGAAATAAGGAATTTCAAATAATTTAGATAGCGATTAATGGGGAATTAAAATTTTAAAAAAAATTTGGTGATGCATTCATGCTGTTGCATTTATTTTATTTTGTGGTGTGGACTTTATTTTATTTTGATTTGGTTTGAAAAATTTTATTTGGAATAGTTTGCTAAATAAACAAATGAAGAAAAGAAAGAAAAAAAAATAAAAACAACTTACCTTCTTACCTGGTGGCCCGAAGGCCCGTCGGATCGGCCTGCTTCTCCGCGCTGGCGCCTGCGACCGCGTGGGCCGGCCCAGCAGACGAGCAGCCGAGCCAGCCCGAGCAGCCAAGCCAGCAGTCGCGCCCTCCTTGTTCCGCTGACCGTTGGGGCCCGGTGGTCAGTCGTCTTCCACCTTCCGTGAAGACGCCGGACTCCGAACGGAAGAGGACGACGTCGGTTGATCCTGTGATTTCCGGAGAATCCTACTCGAACACGGCCAATAGAAGCTATAAATAGGACGCCTTGACCTTCCTATATCCGTTTTTCATCTAAACCGTGAACTCCACCGTAAGAAATCGAGGTTTAGGGCTTGAGGTTGTTGAAGGCCGGCAGTAGATCGGTTAGGGAGCCTTCGGGTGGATTTGAGGTCAAATTCTTCGCGTTGGTGAGTCCGCACTCTTCTCCTCTACCTTTTCATGCTTTTCTTTTGGGTGTAGATGCTTCGAATCATGCTTTTGAAGGTCACCGACGAGTCGGCAATGGCGCCGCCGCCCTCCTCACATCGCGTGTCGTTTTCAATCCATCGTAGCTAGCTTGTACCGCATAGATGGATTCGCATTGAGTTCCTCGTTCGGTTGGTGTTGGTTGTGGAGAGAACGGTGATCGGAAACGGGAAAACCGAATGTCTCCGGTGAGCTTGGGTGGCCGGCCATGGAGGCCGTCGGCCAGACCTGAGGAAGGAGGCCGGATGTGCACTGTGAGGTTGCAGATGATTGCGAGCCGTCCGATTTGAAATTAAGGGCCGAGATTAGAAGATACCCCTTCGCGGGTAAATTTGTTAAAGAGACCTTCAGCTTTTTAGTAATCAACCCGCGATCCTTAGCGCAATATCCTGAAAGCCGTTTTCATGTTTTGAAAGTGTATTTTCTACCGGTTTATTCAAAAATACGTTTTCAGGAAATTACATTTTGCCACTAGAATTGTTTTGGTCATAAAATCTTTATTTTAACTCCGATTTGACCCGTTCAAGTTGCGTTAGGTTCGTATTTGCGAACTCTACATGTTAGTGTAGCTGTACAGTAGGTTTGAAAGATTTAATTTTCGAGTTTATATTAAAGTAATTATTTATCTATAGGAAATCTTAGAAAATTCATAACTTATACGTTTTAACTCCGAATTTGGTGATCTTTGCGTCTGTGTGATCGTAGAAACGTGTAGAAGAGTTTTATAAACTTTTATTACTGTTTTGTTATTGTTGGTGTACTGTTCTAATTGTATTTCTTTGTTTGCTTTGTGTATGTTTGATTGGATGCATGTGTGTTGTTGATTGATGATCGAGTATAAACGGTGAGCAATTTTTTGACGATCAGGAGTATTATTTTGAGCCAGACCAGCAGTATCAACAGGAAAGCTTTGATTAAGGCAAGTATAACATGGGACCATCCTTGTTACCTATTCACTGAAATTATTATACATATGCATGTGTCTTCCTTGACAACCATAGAGATTATAACTTAGCTATTGATATCTTGTTTCCTTGTCACCTATGGGTTATGCATTTGGGTAGCTACTGCTAGCGCTTAATTATGAACAATGATCTTGTAATTTGACTAATGGATTATGCAATCAACCAATTAAGATGATGTTATTTCTGTTGAAAGGGGGCTAGAGCATGTGGGTTATTTTGATGCTCTAGTTACTCTCCATAAGGACTTACCTGTAAGTGATAACCGGGACATACAGTACAGCTGTGAGGGCTATATGGCTCTGGCTCTAGTTGTTCAAGAGACATTTTCTAGCTTGTTAGAGGTTACCTTAAATGGCGTAAGAATGGCTTGCCACGTTGGGTGTAGTGCGAGCCCCTGGCCTAGTGTGTATAGGCTGCGGTTGTTGTGCCACAGGGAAGGGGGGTTCTACATCTGCCTGCCGAGTGAATCTAATGGCCCTAACTTGTTAGACGAACTTTTGAATGGCTTTATATGGTCTCTGATGTTTTGGGCCTTGCAAACCCATGCATTTGGAAATCATGACTCACAGTGAAAGTGTACACCTCTGCGTAGAGTTAAAAACTAGTATACTAGCCGTGCTCGCGGATACGAGCGGCCTTGGGGATTCTTACAGAATAGTTGATCACCATTGTTATATCATGCTTAATTATTGTTGATTATTATTATGCTCATGTTAATGCTATTCATTATCCTTATTACAATTGATCATTGATTCATTAATGGGATTTGGATTAACTTGATGCTACTCAGTTGCTAATTATATGATGATTAAAAGCTAAACGCAGTTAAACAGTGTCTAGCCTTTTTGAGCCTCATGAACCCTGTGTTATACTTGTTGAGTTCGACATGGACTCATTCTTGCTATTTCCCCAACACTCCAGTGTGTAGTAAGATGCTACTCGGAAAAAGGACAAAGGTGTAGTGGAGTTTCCAGAAGACTAGTAGAAGTGCTAGGCATATGTTACCCCCAGTCAGCCGTCCCTGAGAAGAATGGAGCCCGAAGTTTAGTCACCGTTCCGTGATACTCTGATGTAAGTGTTAATATAGCTATGTATACGTTATATAATAACATTGTTTCTGATACTTTTTCATTCTGGCATATGTGTGGACTTCCTGGGCACACATATGATTAGCCTGGTTTTGTTCTTTAGAAAACCGGGTGTGACAGAGTGGTATCAGAGCGGTGTTGACTGTAGGACGTATGCCAAGTAGCACTGGACGTATTCTAAAACTTATTTTACGATAAAACTATTTTGTCATCCCTTGACTCATTGATTTTGACTATTCCTCTTCCTTGTCCTGTTGTATCCTCTCCTTGATAGTTTCCTTTGAGCTATTATTTCTTACTCCCTTGGATTTTGTTTTATGTTGTTTTTACTAAAAGTTTTTTGATCTTACCTGGTTCAAAGATTCGATGGCTTTTCATCATCCATACTTTTTCTTAGGATGACCACTATTATTGAAGAAGCATGTGTAGTACCGATGATGTGATTGGTGCATTGTTTTGCCTGATGTGTGCTTGTATTGTTTGATGTAATGCCTGTGTGTTGTCTTTGTTCTTGTGTTCCAAAGGAGGCCCAAAATAATCTTGAGAATTAGCTCAATCTATGTTAAAGTGGGGTAGTATCCTCTCTTGACCTACCTAACCTTCGATCAATTCTAATTCTTATAGTCTTTTCCATAAATCATCCATGCTTTCTCCTTTATCTTAACCCAAGGGAGGATCAACACATGAATGACTCATCAATAGTAGTAAGCTTTAGAGAAAGTGTTGCCTTCAATGACATCGTCAGGTAAAACAAGATCTTTGTTAAGTGGGGTAGCATCTGCTATCAACAACAGCAAGTCCTGAATATCTCAAGTGACGAGGCATGAGGAGGTACAAAGAACTCAAGATCAAACCTTATCTTTCTTGTCATCTTTTGGCTATCCTCGATTCATGTCTAATATCTCATCAACATAAATCAAAGAAGCATGAAGACTTGAAGATTAGTGTTATCTATCTCTCTAGTGTCTTTGAATCTCGTTTCTACCTTATCCTGTTTTTTTTATAGCAGTCTGTCTACCTTAGCTTATATCTCTATTTTTGGATGTCCAAAAATCATGGATAAATTCTGGACAATAGTAGACTTCAATATCTTTCTCTGACCATAAGAACCACCCTGAAATCTATTATGGTTTGGGATTTATGAAAATCACAAGGCGACGCATCTGTGCTGTCAGCAATCTGGAATAGTTTCTGTTGTGCATAGTTTTCGACTACCTTAACTGCAGAATCTGGAGAAGAATTCTATAAGGAAGTTGTAGTAAATTTGATAAGCTTTCCAACGGTATAAGCTACAATATCATTGGATTCGTAGAACTCGAGATATAACTGTATTTCTGCACTGCTATTTTTCTGCTCGCGAGGAAGTGCAGGTTACTTGTTCTTGCATATGCTCATGAGTCTCTTTGACATGATAGAAGGACACGATAGTAGTTATCACTCAGAAACAAATGCAAGCTATCCTTTGGTGTACTCTAGTTGATCTCTTCTTAAGAGGGTTTGTCGAACTAAAAGACGACACAAGATGGAGGTTTTATATGTTCTATTTCGTCACTTGGAAGCATCAGCTATTTACATGGTTGCAAAGTCACTATCAAGCGTCAGTATCTTTTCTCAGAATGGTAATCTGTTAGAACCATCTACAAGGATTGTAAGGGTCTAAAGGAGACATTTATAAAGTTGGTTTTGAGCTTGTGGCATCATCATTGGATAAGAGTTGATGAAGGAAAAGAACTTAAGGAGCAAGCTTATAAGGAGATTGACCAATTAAGGGCGGAGTTAGGTCGTCCCCAAGATTTATTAGAAGCTTAACTAGGAAATAGGAAAAATCCCTATGTAATAAGAACGATAGTAGTTGCGAGTCAATTTTAAGTTGGATTGTTTTGAGAGTCAGTTTGTGGTGTGAACAATTGTGTGATTGATGGATTGTTAATGTGATAATGTGTGATTTGGATCTTTGTAATGTGTGCTGGAGTTTTTTTAGACAGGTCTACAAGTTCCATGGTTAAGAATATTAAGTTTGATCAAAATATATTAGTTGGTTATGAGGTGAACTTAGTTCTGTCCTTTGCTGATTTTTAGATCAGTCTGGGATGTTTTAGAAATAACTTAAAATCCATTAATGGGAAATTTAAGAAATTATACTGGGAATAATTAGACTTCTATATCTTTCCAACCCCAGAAGAATCACTTTAATATCTATTATGAGCTAAGAGATATACCTGTTCCAAGTTGGAGTTACTGCACAGTCTGGAATTCTGAAACAGTTTCGGTTAAGTTCAGTTTTTGGCCAATTTATTGATAGAATCAGAAAAAGTGTTGTGAATAAAAGTTATAGATAATTTTGTAAGCTTTCCAACCATGTAAAGATCATCTGAATTGGACGTCTGTAGCTCGAGATATGACAGTTTTACTGAGTTACTGAAATTGGAATTTGCACAGAGAAATCAGATTTTGCTTATCTATTGAATTGGAAATCACCTATTGATGTTAGCGAGATTCGTAGTTTCTTGGGATTAGCTGGATATTACAGACGGTTCATTGAAGGGTTTTCTAAACTTGCTAAACCTATGACATCTCTATTAGAGAAGAATGCCAAGTTTGTGTGGCCGGATAAATGTCAAGCTAGTTTTGAGGAATTGAAGAAGAGGTTGACTACAGCGCCTGTTTTGGTTTTACCAGATTTGAGTAAGAAGTTTTCTATTTATTGTGATGCTTCTCGTCAAGGTTTGGGATGTGTTCTTATGCAAGAAGGCAGAGTTGTGGCTTATGCATCTAGGCAGTTGAGAAAGCATGAGTTGAATTATCCTACACATGATTTGGAGTTAGCAGCTGTGGTTCATGCTTTAAAGATTTAGAGACATTATTTGATTGGACATAAGAGTGATATATACACTGATCATAAGACTTTGAAGTATATTTTCACTCAGTCAGATCTGAATTTGAGGCAACGCAGATGGTTAGAGTTTATTAAGGATTATGATATTGAGATACATTATCATCCTGGTAAGGCTAATAAAGTAGCTGATGCTTTTAGTAGGAAAAGTTATGCCAATGAGATACGGACGTTGTCTATGACTAGTGAGTTATGTGCTGAATTTGAATATTTGAATTTAGGAATTGTTACTAATACAATAGAATTAGTGATAGAGCCTACTTTAGAGCAAGAAATCTACAAGGGTCAGTTGAAGGATGAGAAACTGAAGAAGATAGCAGAAGATATAGTGATTGCTAAGTCACCAAGCTTTCGGATGGATGATAATGGGATTTTGTGGTTTGGAAAGAAGCTGTGTGTACCTGAGGATCAAACTGTTAGACAGGCAATTCTTTGCGAAGCTCATGAGTCAGCTTATTCTATTCATCCGGGTAGTACTAAGATGTATTTGGATCTTAAACAGAAATATTGGTGGGTTAGATTAAAGCGAGATGTGGCTGAGTATGTGGCATTGTGTGACACTTGTCAGAGGGTGAAAGCAGAGCATTAGAGACCTGCTGGATTGTGCAACCAATGAAGATTCCTGAATGGAAGTGGGAGGAAGTTGGTATGGACTTTATAGTAGGGTTACCGCGTACTCAGAGAGGTTATGATTCTATTTGGGTGATAGTGGATAGATTGACTAAAGTTGCTCATTTTATACCAGTCAAGACTAAATTACACGGGAGTACAATTAGCTACCTTGTATATAGAAAGAATAGTATGTTTGCGTGGAGTTCCAAAGAAGATTGTATCTGATCGAGGATCGCAGTTTACGTTGCACTTTTGAAAAGCTGTACACGAATCTTTGGGAACAAAATTGAATTTTAGTACGGCATATCATCCACAGACAGATGGGCAGACTGAAAGGACCAACCAGGTATTAGAGGATATGTTGAGAGCTTGTGCATTGCAATATGGAACTAGTTGGGATAGGGGTTTGCCTTATGCAGAATTTTCTTACAATAATAGTTATCAACAGAGTCTTAAGATGGCACCGTTTGAAGCTTTGTATGGACGTAAGTGTAGAACTCCATTGTTTTGGGATCAGACAGGTGAATCTCAGGTGTTTGGTACAGATGTTCTTAGAAACGCAGAAGATCAAGTGCGAGTGATTCGTGAGAATTTGAGAGTAGCACAGTCTCGTCAGAAGAGTTATGCTGATAATAGGAGAAGAGATCTAGTTTTTTTAGGTAGGTGATTATGTCTATTTGAAGGTTGTCACCTATGAGAAGTGTGAAGAGGTTTAACATGAAAGGCAAATTAGCACCAAGGTATGTTGGACCATTTAAAGTTAATGCTAGACGTGGAGAAGTTGCTTATCAATTAGAGTTGCCTGAGAATTTATCTGGAGTACATGATGTGTTCCATGTTTCACAACTTAAGAAGTGTTTACGGGTGCCTGAGGAGCAGATACCTTTAGAAGAGTTGACTGTTAAGGAGGATCTTACATATGAAGAGTTTCCGATTAAGATTTTAGAGACTGCTGAGAGAGTTACTCGAAGTCGGATTATTAAGATGTGCAAGGTACAGTGGAATCGATATTCAGAGGTAGAGGCAACTTGGGAAAGAGAGGATGAATTGAGGAAATCATATCCGCAGTTGTTTGAGTAAGCAGTTCAATCTCGAGGACGAGATTCTTTTAAGGGGGGTAGAATTTGTAACACCCAAAAATTCTAAACTTTAGAAATAAGGAATTTCAAATAATTTAGATAGCGATTAATGGGGAATTAAAATTTTAAAAAAAATTTTGGTGATGCATTCATGCTTTTGCATTTATTTTATTTTGTGGTGTGGACTTTATTTTATTTTGATTTGGTTTGAAAAATTTTATTTGGAATAGTTTGCTAAATAAACAAATGAAGAAAAGAAAGAAGAAAAAAAAATAAAAACAACTTACCTTCTTACCTGGTGGCCCGAAGGCCCGTCGGATCGGCCTGCTTCTCCGCGCTGGCGCCTGCGACCGCGTGGGCCGGCCCAGCAGACGAGCAGCCGAGCCAGCCCGAGCAGCCGAGCCAGCAGTCGCGCCCTCCTTGTTCCGCTGACCGTTGGGGCCCGGTGGTCAGTCGTCTTCCACCTTCCGTGAAGACGCCGGACTCCGAACGGAAGAGGATGACGTCGGTTGATCCTGTGATTTCCGGAGAATCCTACTCGAACACGGCCAATAGAAGCTATAAATAGGACGCCTTGACCTTCCTATATCCGTTTTTCATCTAAACCGTGAACTCCACCGTAAGAAATCGAGGTTTAGGGCTTGAGGTTGTTGAAGGCCGGCGGTAGATCGGTTAGGGAGCCTTCGGGTGGATTTGAGGTCAAATTCTTCGCGTTGGTGAGTCCGCACTCTTCTCCTCTACCTTTTCATGCTTTTCTTTTGGGTGTAGATGCTTCGAATCATGCTTTTGAAGGTCACCGACGAGTCGGCAATGGCGCCGCCGCCCTCCTCACATCGCGTGTCGTTTTCAATCCATCGTAGCTAGCTTGTACCGCATAGATGGATTCGCATTGAGTTCCTCGTTCGGTTGGTGTTGGTTGTGGAGAGAACGGTGATCGGAAACGGGAAAACCGAATGTCTCCGGCGAGCTTGGGTGGCCGGCCATGGAGGCCGTCGGCCGGACCTGAGGAAGGAGGCCGGATGTGCACTGTGAGGTTGCAGATGATTGCGAGCCGTCCGATTTGAAATTAAGGGCCGAGATTAGAAGATACCCCTTCGCGGGTAAATTTGTTAAAGAGACCCTCAGCTTTTTAGTAATCAACCCGCGATCCTTAGCGCAATATCCTGAAAGCCGTTTTCGTGTTTTGAAAGTGTATTTTCTACCGGTTTATTCAAAAATACGTTTTCAGGAAATTACAGTTTTGCCACTAGAATTGTTTTGGTCATAAAATCTTTATTTTAACTCCGATTTGACCCGTTCAAGTTGCGTTAGGTTCGTATTTGCAAACTCTACATGTTAGTGTAGCTGTACAGTAGGTTTGAAAGATTTAATTTTCGAGTTTATATTAAAGTAATTATTTATCTATAGGAAATCTTAGAAAAATCATAACTTATACGTTTTAACTCCGAATTTGGTGATCTTTGCGTCTGTGTGATCGTAGAAACGTGTAGAAGAGTTTTATAAACTTTTATTACTGTTTTGTTATTGTTAGTGTACTGTTCTAATTGTATTTCTTTGTTTGCTTCGTGTATGTTTGATTGGATGCATGTGTGTTGTTGATTGATGATCGAGTATAGACGGTGAGCAATTTCTTGACGATCAGGAGTATTATTTTGAGCCAGACCAGCAGTATCAACAGGAAAGCTTTGATTAAGGCAAGTATAACATGGGACCATCCTTGTTACCTATTCACTGAAATTATTATACATATGCATGTGTCTTCCTTGACAACCATAGAGATTATAACTTAGCTATTGATATCTTATTTCCTTGTCACCTATGGGTTATGCATTTAGGTAGCTACTGCTAGCGCTTAATTATGAACAATGATCTTGTAATTTGACTAATGGATTATGCAATCAACCAATTAAGATGATGTTATTTCTGTTGAAAGGGGGCTAGAGCATGTGGGTTATTTTGATGCTCTAGTTACTCTCCGTAAGAACTTACCTGTAAGTGATAACCGGGACATACAGTACAGCTGTGAGGGCTATATGGCTCTGGCTCTAGTTGTTCAAGAGACCTTTTCTAGCTTGTTAGAGGTTACCTTAAATGGCGTAAGAATGGCTTGCCACGTTGGGTGTAGTGCGAGCCCCTGGCCTAGTGTGTATAGGCTGCGGTTGTTGTGCCACAGGGAAGGGGGGTTCTACATCTGCCTGCCGAGTGAATCTAATGGCCCTAACTTGTTAGACGAACTTTTGAATGGCTTTATATGGTCTCTGATGTTTTGGGCCTTGCAAACCCATGCATTTGGAAATCATGACTCACAGTGAAAGTGTACACCTCTGCGCAGAGTTAAAAACTGGTATACTAGCCGTGCTCGCGGATACGAGCGGCCTTGGGGATTCTTACAGAATAGTTGATCACCATTGTTATATCATGCTTAATTATTGTTGATTATTATTATGCTCATGTTAATGCTATTCATTATCCTTATTACAATTGATCATTGATTCATTAATGGGATTTGAATTATCTTGATGCTACTCAATTGCTAATTATATGATGATTAAAAGCTAAACGCAGTTAAACAGTGTCTAGCCTTTTTGAGCCTCATGAACCCTGTGTTATACTTGTTGAGTTCAACATGGACTCATTCTTGCTATTTCCCCAACACTCCAGTGTGTAGTAAGATGCTACTCGGAAAAAGGACAAAGGTGTAGTGGAGTTTCCAGAAGACTAGTAGAAGTGCTAGGCATATGTTACCCCCAGTCAGCCGTCCCTGAGAAGAATGGAGCCCGAAGTTTAGTCACCGTTCCGCGATACTCTGATGTAAGTGTTAATATAGCTATGTATACGTTATATAATAACATTGTTTCTGATACTTTTTCATTCTGGCATATGTGTGGACTTCCTGGGCACACATATGATTAGCCTAGTTTTGTTCTTTAGAAAATCGGGTGTGACAGTACCAAATAGTCAAGAAGGCATGGCGTGTAAATTATTGAAGTCCTTATATGGCATGAAACAAGCTCCTAAGCAGTGGCATGAGAAGTTTGACAAAACTTTGACATATGCTGGCTTTGTTGTAAATAAAGCTGACACATGTATGAACTATTGGTATGGTAGGGGCTAAGGAGTGATCTTGGGTTTTATATGTTGATGACATACTGATCTTTTGAACCAGCCTTAATATGATTAAGGAGGTTAAAGATCCTTTGTCCAATAATTTGAGATGAAAGACTTGGGAGAAGCTGATGTTATTCTTAATGTCAAGTTGCTAAAATAAGGCAATGGTGGGGTTACACTTTCACAATCCCACTATGTGAGAAAGGTATTGAGTCGCTTTGGATTTAGTGACTGTCAACCTGCTCCAACGCCATATGATCTTAGTGTGCTATTAAGGAAAAATCAAAGAATAGCAAGGGATCAATTGAGATACTGTAACAACCCGGGATTTGCCCTAAACCAAAAATCACAACTACAAATTTTTTCAAAAATAACCTATGTTTGGTGAGGAGTCATATAGGAAACCTAACCTAGTTGCACAAGTAGCACCTAAATTAGTTAATTGCATCCTTGCATCTAATCAAACATGCGTTAGTTGACTCTTATGCGTCTTGTATTGCTAATTAAAAACAACAACTCTTGATTAATAAATGACTTGACTTAGGAAGAAGATGTTGGATAAATAGTTAAAACCCTTCTAGTGGACCCCACTAGGATACCTATGTGAGGGAACAAAAAATTTTGCTCATACTTGTAAAAGCTTAGCTAGTGTAGCAAACAAATGAAATAGAAAAGACGAAAGAAATGAACCTAAAATGGAAAAACACCTTTTTAGCCCAGTTAAACAGTCGGCCTGGCTCGTCCAGCCTCGCCAGGTCATGCAAACCACTAGCCCAGCCCCGCGAACGAGCCTAGCTGGGTGCCGCCCTAGCCTTCTCGTGTGCTTACGCTCGCCCGCGCGTGGGCCGGCCCAGCAAGCCGCGGCCACCTCGTGTCGCCGACAACTGGCCCCCATGGTGTCATCCCTCCCTTTCCGCTCCCTTTTCCCCTGCCTCGCCCGAGACGAAAAATAGAGAAGGGGGAGGGGGGCAGGGTCATGCAACGTGCGAGGGGAGATTCCCCCTGCTCCCTGCTGCTGCCGTGCACGCCAAGCCCCGCGCTCCGCTCCGCAAGCGCACCACGCCACTGCTCGCGCGCACAAGGCCGCCATGGCCTGTAGACACGCCTGCCATCGTCTGAGCATCGCAACTGCCTAGGATTCCAAATTTGGGAGCGCCAGCTGGATGCCACCAACCCTCGCACCCAAAGCCCCAGCCTAGACCACCCTGTTTGCCATCGTGTGTCCGCACCATGGCATCTGCTGCGCCGCTGAGCTCCATGCCCAGAGCTCGGCTATAAAAGCCAGGTGCTGCAGCCCTAGCCCCCTCCATCCATTCCGCCACCACCCTGGTGGACACCACTTCATGCCATGACCAAGAGAAAGAGTAGAGGAGGGAAGAAGGGGAGAACGGGGGAAAGGCCGCCACCGGAGCCGTTAGCTGCCGAGGAGAAGCCGCCAGAACCTAGAGCGCCGACCGAATGACTATGATGATGTAGCAGCTTGGCACGACACTGCATCAACCCCTCGCTGCATCAAATCGCCCTGCACTGCTATCCTGTCCACCCCACCACCACGGTGAGTTGCCACGACGCCCCAACGCCCCTTTGCTCACCGCAGTTGAGATCACCAGCATGGCTTCGACATTCCCATACCAGGGGATGGCCAAGGCCGAGCCCTTGCTACCACGTAAGGTCACGTACACGCTCGCACCCACATACCTGAACCAAGCGTCGTGGTATCAAGCGCCAGGAGCGCAAGAGCATGCCACCGTGAACACGCCTAGAGCGCGCTCGCCATGGCCAACGCGTGTCCATGGCGAGGTCGTTCTTTTCGAACCAAGCCAGTAGAGATGAAGGGGAGGAGCTAGATTGCTTCGCCATGGAAGGAGGCGCTTGGTGCGCAAGAAGAAGGGGAAGGAGTTCTAGAGCGCCGGGTCGACTCAGCCATGCCGGCGATGATGTGCTCTAGAGCCGCCGTCGTTGTGGAAGCACCCCACCGAAGGCACTTCTCCCCATCTTTGTCTACACCGTCGTTCCCCTTGAGCCCTTGGGAAGCCGTAGAGACCTAGAACGCCACCATCGAGCCACCTTGGTGCTAGGTCAAGCCCCCCTCATTGCCGGTGGGAGCACAGCCGAGAGGTGAGAGAAGAGGGAGATGTGGTGGAGGCGATGCCTGTGCACCCGGTGCATGTGAACTGTGAGGAGGAGTTGGAGTATGGACCAAGTCCACCATGGACCGAGTGCGTGCACCGTGAACCTGGCCTGTGAATCCACCGTGAACCACCCACACAAGCCCGAGCCCATTTTTTTAACCCATCTGTGTGACGTGGCTTCACCAGAGCTCGCCACGTGGCGGGCCCAGCTTGGCCCAGTTTGGCCCAGCCCAGGCTCAATCAAGCCCGGTCGCGGCCCGGTCTACGTTGACCATTGACCGATCAACGCTGACCGTTGACCTAGACCTACATGTCAGTGACGGTAAACCAAACTGCCAATAGGAAGCTGCCACATGTCGTTGCCAGGTTTTTCCAGTCTTTTTCTTTTTCTGGAAATCCATTTAATCTTTGAAAATTCATAACTAATCCATTTTAACTCAGAAAAATACCAAACCAGTTTCTAAATTTTTCTAAAAATGAGCTCTACGTCATAGGCTTATGTTTGAGTATATTTGGATATTTTGAATTTCATTTGCTTCTTTGTGCACCTCTATAAAAGTCGCTAACACGACTCTACGTCACGTTTAACAGAGCCGGAGGACCTGCCGACTGAGGAGTATGACCCTGACTATAGCGAGGACTTGGGTGACGACCTGCCAGGTGCCACACCCCACCCAATCTCGTAGATCCTATTACGCATGCTGTAAATAGAATTGCTAGTGCTTTATCTTTTATGCAATAATATGATGTTAGGTTGCACGGTAGTTTTACTTTGAGCCTTATACCTTGTTGCAACCTTACTCCTACACATCCGCTGATAGGCTAGATGCTCGCTTGTTACATACTTACTACTTTACTCTTACTCGCATTATATCTATGACATGATGCTGGTGAGGGAGAGACGTATGTGCATAAGGCACGAGGTGCCGTAAACTTGGTAAAACAGGATAATAAACATGGGAAGATCTTGGCATGTGTTTTGGGTGTGTGGTGAGGATTGAGTCGATCGAACAGGATCCTACGACGAGTCTTTGGGCAAGTCTTGCCAAAGGGGTGCGACCTGGGCATCCCTTGCGAGAGTTACCTATGGTGGGTATAAGTGAGAGGTGGACCGAGGTGCTGGTTATCCCTGGTGAGGTACTGTCATGGCACGGGGAGTTGGCGATCCCCTTTTGAGAAGATATCTTGTCTGGTCCCCCTAAGGACTAGTATGTATTGAGAACTGAAACCATGGGACCTTCGTGCACACCACTCGCTCCCGATGGGCAGGGGACGATTACCCGACTAACTAGGGCAGTACCACTACTACTAGGTTAGAAGGTGATAGTGTAGGGAGGTACAGGCATGGGGACTCACACCCTCCTAAGACAGCGTAGTTTCCTTGGGGGCCCGATACTACGTCTCACAGTCTCAGTGTTTCGGTGGACTCCGAGGTGGCCCATGGCTGAGTGATAGGGTGATACTATACCGGTTGGGAGGTAGTCAGAATCACCCTAGAAGAGTCGGATCATCAAGGATGGCGATCTTGTGGATTACCAGGTGTACACGCTCTGTAGAGTTGATCGATCTATACGTATAGCCACGTCCACGGATATGGACATTCCCTTGACCTACGCTTCACTTGATTAGAGAGAGGAGTCCTTTTCTACCTTTCCCTTGGGTTTCATGTTGGTTTTCGGTTTTGGCCGTTGAGGCGAGATCTGAGCGGGAGTTGATCTCATCGCTTAGAGAGAGAGATGAGATGTGATGTGTGTGATGGGTTGGGAAAGAAAAAAACATGTGAATAAGATGGGTTAAAAACCTGATGAACATTCTACTATTAAAATATTAATTACTTACATAGGAAACTCACAGCCTAAATAGGTCTCTTTCTACTTCCCTCAATGCATTCCACTTTCCACAAAGCAATGCAAGCATAGGGTGGGCGATGTGTGGCCAGTACCAAGTGTACTGATAGATTTTTGGCAGGTTCTGAGCCCGAGTACGACTACGAGGGTGATCACTGGGAGGACTAGAGGGTTTGTTTTGCGCTCGAGTTGGTTCTAGGAGATCATTTTCCACTGCTGTCTTCGTCAAATGCTGTTACGGATGCTGCATGTGAGTGTGTTCCGCCCTGCGTGGTGAAGGGAATTCATTTATGTAAAACTCTCTATTGTACTCTGATAATCTTGTATGACTTTGAGTATCACTGAAATCTGGCTAAATTGGTGGATTGTTTCGTCATTTTACACTTCATTTTTGTATATTTCCCTTCGTGGAGATCGAGGACGTTTCAGATACTCCTAAATTATTGGTTCACTTATGTATCTAGCTAGCGCTACGAGGCCTGATATCTCGTTTGCTATGAGCAAACTAAGCCAGTTTGTATCAAATCTAGGAGAAAATCATTGGCCTGCCCTTGAGAGAGTACTACATTATCTGAAAGGTACTATGAGCTATGACATTCACTATACCGGGTATCTGAAGGTACTAGAGGGTTTCTGTGATGCGAATTGGATATCTGATACTGATGAGCTTTATGCCACAAGCCGATATGTATTGTTGCTTGGAGGTGGCGCTGTTTCCTAGAAGTCTTGCAAGTAGACCATTTTAACGAAGTCAACTATAGAAGCATAACTCACAACATTAGACACAGGTGGTTGTAGAGAAACCTTTACCAGCTATTTCTATGAATTGTGACAATCCAGCTGTGATAACTAAGGTAAACAGTTCTAAGGACAATATGAAGTCCACAAAGCACATTAAGCGGAGATTAAAATCTATCAGAAAATTGAGAAACTTCGGAGTGATAGCGTTGGACTATGTCCACACATCTAAAAATCTGGCAGATCAATTCACTAAGGGACTATCACATAATGTGATAGATAGTGCATCGAGTGAAATGGGCTTGAGACCCACATGAAGTCTATTATGGTGGTAAACTATTCTATGTGATCGGAGATCCCGTGAAATAGGATGGTGAAACACCAGGGGTAGGCTATGAGATTGCCTTTCTCTTCTTGTCCATGTTGATCTCAAAATTTGGATCCACCTTGACTTTTCCCTTATTAGACTCGTTTCGAAGACAGGGAAAACCATAATGCTTACAGCAGTTTCATTGTTCCTGCTCCCCAAATGCCTTATTATCAACATCTTTATTGGATTTCATATTCTTCCAAGCTTCTGCTACTTGTATCTTCTCTGACCCCTTGGATATGTTGGCTTGACCTTGAGATAAGCATCGTTGAGAATTCCCATGTTGTGCCATTTCTTCTAGTAATTGGTTTTGCATCGCTAATGGTTTCTTGTCAAAAGTGAGCAAGAGCGACACAATTCAGTCCTCTTAACCTCTGAAATCCACAGTCTTCTCGTCACGAGCCGTCTAATAGACAAGCAGAAAAGGTTCAAAATAGAGACAAAGTTTTTATAACAGAACGGGGATAGAATTAAGCATAACTTTGAGAAAATAACAAAGTTAAAGAGAAGCAAGAAATAGGCAACAATGAGAACATGCTAAACGTCCAGTTCTAACTAGGCTTGCGTCCTACAGTCAGTATTGCTCTGATACCACTCTGTCACACCCGGTTTTAAGGACAAAACCAGACATACACCATATGTGAAATAAAGAAGACAAATCTCACATATAGCCACAGATAAGTGTAATATCAAAAGACAAATGCTTAATATACATAACACAATAGTATAAAATATACCTTAAAGAGCAACACAGCGGAAAGACAACTCCGAACACCGGGTGCAACCTTCACTCCAGGATCAAACTAACTGGTTGATCACAAGCCTAACAATTCCAGAATCTAGAAATCTGGTACCCTTCCTGAGATGTGGGGAAATAGCAAGAGTGAGTCCATGTCGAACTCAACAAATATAACATGGGGTTCATGCGGCTCAAAAGGTTTGACATGGGTTTACTGCAATAGCTTTTAGTGAGTCATCTCTTTAACAATTGAGAAGCAACAAGTTTACCAAAATCCCAAATAACCTCATGATCATGTAAACGAGAATAATGTATAGCAAGAAACAATAATCATTAGTGAGCATCAATATCATCAGTATTATCATTATCATCAGTGTTCATCATTTATTCTGTAAGGGTCCAAGGCCAC
This sequence comes from Saccharum hybrid cultivar R570, assembly GCA_038087645.1. Classification (NCBI taxonomy): domain Eukaryota; kingdom Viridiplantae; phylum Streptophyta; class Magnoliopsida; order Poales; family Poaceae; genus Saccharum; species Saccharum hybrid cultivar. Next base: position 2,898,641 of record JAQSUU010000795.1, read on the forward strand.
TCGTGACCGTGAGCACGGCTGTTATAACAGTTTTACACTCTGCAGAGGTTGTACACTTTCACTGTGAGTCATGATTACCCATATGCCCGGGATCGCGACTCCCAAAACACTTCCAAGGTGAGGAGGCAAGGAATCACTATGAAGCCTTTCAAAGGTTCGTCTAACAAGTTAGGGCCGCTAGGTTTCAGAAGTCAGTCCGTGTAATACACCACGCAGGGATCCACAGTCTGCTTTACCCCATTTGCGCCACAAGGGTAACCTCTAACAAGCTAGAAAAGGTCCTCATACTGAGCTAAAGCCAGAGCCATATAGCCCTCACAGTTGTACTGTAAGTCCCGGATGTTCGCTTACAGATAAGTCCTTAGGGAGAGAAACTAGAGCACCATAAAAACAACCAAATATGCTCTAGCCCTCTTGAGCCATATTGCTTTAAAGCATCATTTAAACGTTTATTGCATATATCATTAGTCAAGTTACAGATCATGGTTATTTATCTTGAGCACTAGCATAAATACTACCCAATGCAACGTCCCATGGGTGTCAAGGTACAAGATACAAAAACTAGGATATCCTTAGTGGTAACAAGGTAGACACATGCACATGAATTAAGTATATAAAAGGTGAATAGGAAACAAGGATAATCCCATGCTATACTTGCCTTAAACACCGATCCTTCGGTAAGCTTTAATCTTCAACGTTCTTCTTCTTCTTCTTGATAACCTCGTATATCTCACCGACTGGACGAAATCATAAATCACCACACACGTATCCATACAATCATACACGAAGCAAACAATAGATCAAACATAAAATTAAGATGAAAAGTTTGTAGAACGAATCTACGTCTCGCTACGAATACACAGACGCGAAAAGCACACTAATCAGAGCTACGGTTGAAAAGATACATCTACCAAAAGATTTGCTCATAGAAGAAAATATAAAACTATTAGTTTCATGTGTTTTATATATAAGATATTTTATAAATACTATATATGGAATTAAGTCAAATTTAGATTCAAATTATAAAACTAAAGTAAAACAATTCATATTTTATTTACAAAACCCAGTTGCATAATTATTAATCAAGATATGATTTAAACCATAAAATTTCAGAATTAGTAATATGGTAAACACTGTCACTAACGCGTAGATCTCGTTGCTATGAATCTAACGCAACTCGAATGAGCTAAAACGGATCTAAAACGTAGAAGATATGATTTAAACAAGATCTACTTTATTAAAGTAATAGATTAAATCTCACATCAGAACTTAAAGATAGAAAACCTAACCAACAGTAACACTAACAGTATAACAAGTTTGTAAAACTCTTCTACACGTTACTACGATCACATAGACATAAAGATCACGAAATTTGGATTTAAAACGTAAAAGTTATGAGTTTTCTAAGATTTCCTATAGATAAATAATTACTTTAATATAAACTCGAAAATAAATTATCTCAAACCTACTGTACAGTTCTATCATCATGTAGAGCTCGCAAATACGAATCTAACGCAATTTGAACGGGTCAAATCGGAGTTAAAACGGATAATTTATGACTAAAACAAACTCAGTGGCAAAACTGTAAATATCAGAAAACGTATTTTTCAATTACCTAGACGAAATACGCTTTCAACAGATCAAAACGAACGCGGGATAATATGTTTTGGACTGCGGGTTTACAACTTAAATCTTACAGGGTCTCTTTAGCAAATGTTACAGCCGAACGGGTATCTTTGATTTTCGATCGTCGGATTCAAAACGAACGGCCTAGATCTAATCGGGGGAGAGAGAGAAAGTGGCCAGCGGTGCTCCGGCCGGTTTTTGGCCCGACGGCGACCCTTCCGCGGCGGCGCCATGACTGGAAACCGCAAGACCTCGATTCCCGGCATCATTCAGCAATCGGAGAGCATGGGGAGGAAGACCGAAGCATGGCGAACTCACCTAGGGTGAAATCTAGGGCACGGGATGGACGAAGACGGCGGCGTGCTTGCGGTGGCGGATGGTGGAGGCGGTGGTGCTCACGGTGGCGCGTCGAGACGACAAGAGCAGCTCCAAAAGGATGGGATGGGGGCGGAATAATGCGGGGGCTCCGTTTTATAGCCCGGAGGCGTCGGTAAATAAGGAAGGGAGGGAGATTTGGCGGCGGATTCGGTCGGTGGAGGAAGGAAGGAGAATCCCGCCGTCGTCGGGAGGAGGAAGAAAGGAAAGGTGGAAGGAGACACTGACAAGCGGGCCCCTCGTGTCAGCGACTCAGAGCGACTGCGCGCGGCTGGGCCAGTAGGCCGTGCCTGGGCTCGGCCCAGTGAAGCGGATGCGGGCGCGGGAAAAAAGAAGAAGCGGGCCGTGGCAAGGCAGGCCGAGACGCGCTGGCGGGCCAAAATCCGAATGAAACGGATTTCTCTTTTCTTTTTCTTTTTTTTCTAATTTTTCAAAGCCAATTTTCAAAAGATTTTCAAATCCAAATTTGAATTTGATCAAACCACTCATCTCAAAAATTTAAATGCAACAGCATGAGTGCACAAACATGTTTCTACTCTTATATTTGATTTTAAATTTATAAAAATTATTCTTATTCTAAATTTGCATGCTCACAAAATTATACAAAAATCATATTTCTCCTACTTTTCTTCTTTTCAAAATTTTAGGGTGTTACAATTCTACCCCCCTTAAGATGAATCTCGTCCCGAGATTCGGAAGATGATGATAAAAGAGATAATGACACTTTGTCTTTATTTGATCCTCATTTTCCAAATTACTCTTTCGTGCAGAGTCATGAGACAGTTTCTCATATCCCGACTGACTAATCTGCCTAAACATGATCATCTCTCCAATTGAGCTCCTCCAAAGTTATTTGTTCCTCTGCTATGACTTCAGTAAACTCATGGTCCACTTTGCTATCCCTCAGTATACCTATCTTCTAATTGGTCATTCTCATTTCCCTCAGGTAAAAGTCGACCACCTTGATACTCAATTCTTTTCCTAGACGGTGTTGTTAAGAGCATGGTGCACCGAGTACTATAAATCACTCCTTTGTGTGCACAGAGCCATCCATTACCATGAACCACGTGAATTTTAAGTGACTCCAACACAATGAGTGTTGCGGTGAATGTTTCCTTATTTATGACAAGACTGACATTCGGGCATATCTGATCTGCCTGCATTTCTCCCACTGGGGTTTTAACTAGCAAAGGCCTCCTCATTGGACACTTCACCATCTTGCACGTCTCTACCATGTCGGCGGAAATGAAAGAATGTGAAGCACTAGGGTCCAATAGAGCAAAAACTTGTACTGAGCTTACTTGAATATAACCTCCCACTACTTTGGTAACTCCATGAATTTTATCCATATCCACATTGCTCAGTCTTCCATTGACATAGTTTGGCTGCGCTTTGCTTCCTTGAGCAGGCTTCTTATGGGCTTTCCTTTTTCGCTTTCGTTGTTGTGGATTCTGACTTAGTTCACTCCCAACTTGCTCTTCGACATTGTTGTTTTGATAGTGCTCGGCTTCATCATACCCATAACATCCTTCAATGGCAGAAACATCAATCTTTTCCCACATATTAGTGCGAGACGTCATATAGGGCTCCTGAGTCATGAGACACTACACTTCCTGTCATCAAGTGACCAACATCAGCAACACGAGCAAGTATAGATGATCATAATCATGAACTATCCAAAAGGACAACTCTTGTCTCCATGGATCCAAAATTATCAACCTTGTTCACAGAACATTTTTGCTCAAGAGTGGCAACTCAATCATGGAGACTAACCAATACTTCCAACTAAAGAGTTCAATCTTAATAATCCTTCTTTACATTGGCTACCCCCCTTAAAATAAGAGACACTAAATAGGGTAGCTTGAACCCTTTTCTAGATGAGCTACTTAGCATAAAAGTGTTCTGACATCCCAATAATACTCTTGTGCATGGGTAAGAACAAGAAATCTGAAATTTCTCACAAGCAGAAAATCAGCAGTGCAGTAAAACAGTTGTAACTCTCATCCTGTTAATCCAATGAAACTGTAGTTTACACCGATGGAAAGCTTATAAAATTCTCTACAACTTTCTTATAGAATACACTTCCAGATTCTGTAGTTAACTTGGTCGAAAACAGTACTTATCAGAAACTGTTCCAGGTTTATGACAGCACATATACATTGCCTTATGCTTTTTGTATCTCCCAAACCAAAACAACTATGAGGGTGGTTCTTGCATTTAGAGAGAGATGTTGAAGTCCACTCTTGTCCAGAATTCTCTCATGATTTTTGGTCTTTCAAGAACAGAGATATAAGTTGATAAAGACAGGCTGCTCCGAAAGACAAGATATAGAAAGCAGGAGATAACCAAAACCCAGCTATTTATTTCATTAATCCTTATACCTTATACATATAAACTAAATGAAATCATGGTCAAAACCCACGAGATCATTCCACTCATTACAAAATTCCAACTCAAGCATAAACATAAGCACAAAGCAACTAAACACTTAAATGTTCATTAGCCACACATTAAGACGACTCAACTTGGCTACTAACGGTTTTATTACACGGGACATAACTCCTATTCCTTAAATATGGTGTGATTGTAGCAGCATCTAGAGTAGATAACGTCTCTTACATTCCTTATTGCTTTATATGGACATCTGAATCTCTGCATCTACCATTCTTATAACTCATACCTTAAGATGGGTCAACCTGGTATCCCTCAGGTGTAGATTTAATACCCTCATACTCAATCCTTTCTTCTGAAAGTGTAGTTAGAAACACTGAACATTGGGCATACTCAATCACTCCTTTACAAGTAGATAACCAGTCTATTCCAAGGATAACATCAATGCCCATTAATTCCAAAACAATGAGGTTTACCTTAAAATTTACCCCCTTTATGTCAAGACTAACTTTTGGGCATACGCGGTCTGCCTTTATTTCACCTCTTGGAGTTTCAACCATAACTGTTTTCCCCCTTGGAAGCATAAGTATGTTATGATCTTTTGCATATTGTCTAGATATGAACGAATGTGAGGCACTGGGGTCAAACAAAACCTTGGCATTTCCTGAACTTACTGGAATTGATCCAAACACGACCTCCTTAGCTCCAGGAATGGTGGAAATATCCACATGTTTCAACCTTCCATGGATGTAATTTCTCTTTAATTTATTTCCCTGCACATGCTCCTTTTGGACATCCTGTCCTGGGTCTTGCTGTTGTTGATTCTTCTGTGGGCAAGATTTGATATAATGTCCTTCGTGCTGGCAATGATAACACTTTCTCTTAGCTGGATCTTTTGTGATGTCATACTCCAAGGAACTGTTGTTTGGTATGTTGCTATCTTGCTGGCCATAAAAGTTCACCTTCGTCCCTTTGGCTTGTTTCTTAGCTTGTTTGGCCTTTCGGGGTTGATACTCCTTATAGGTAATTGTCCATCCATCTATGACTACTTCATGGGGAGTAGTTTTAGCGGGAGGGGCTTCTAACTCTTCAGGGTTTGGATTTGTTTGACAGGGGATCAGGGCTGCTTGTGACAATGTAGTATAACTCGCTTGCTCATTGCTTTCCACTAGTGGTTCTAATGAGATTGCCTTTCTCTTCTTGTCCATGTTGATCTCAAAATTTGGATCCACCTTGACTTTTCCCTTATTAGACTCGTTTCGAAGACAGGGAAAACCATAATGCTTACAGCAGTGACATTGTTCCTGCTCCCCAAATGCCTTATTATCAACATCTTTATTGGATTTCATATTCTTCCAAGCTTCTGCTACTTATATCTTCTCTGACCCCTTGGATATGTTGGCTTGACCTTGAGATAAGCATCGTTGAGAATTCCCATGTTGTGCCATTTCTTCTAGTAATTGGTTTTGCATCGCTAATGGTTTCTTGTCAAAAGTGAGCAAGAGCGACACAATTCAGTCCTCTTAACCTCTGAAATCCACAGTCTTCTCGTCACGAGCCGTCTAATAGACAAGGAGAAAAGGTTCAAAATAGAGACAAGGTTTTTATAACAGAACGGGGATAGAATTAAGCATAACTTTGATAAAATAACAAAGTTAAAGAGAAGCAAGAAATAGGCAACAATGAGAACATGCTAAACGTCCAGTTCTAACTAGGCTTGCGTCCTACAGTCAGCATTGCTCTGATACCACTCTGTCACACCCGGTTTTAAGGACAAAACCAGACATACACCATATGTGAAATAAAGAAGACAAATCTCACATATAGCCATAGATAAGTGTAATATCAAAAGACAAATGCTTAATATACATAACACAATAGTATAAAATATACCTTAAAGAGCAACACAGCGGAAAGACAACTCCGAACACCGGGTGCAACCTTCACTCCAGGATCAAACTAACTGGTTGATCACAAGCCTAACAATTCCAGAATCTAGAAATCTGGTACCCTTCCTGAGATGTGGGGAAATAGCAAGAGTGAGTCCATGTCGAACTCAACAAATATAACATGGGGTTCATGCGGCTCAAAAGGTTTGACACGGGTTTACTGCAATAGCTTTTAGTGAGTCATCTCTTTAACAATTGAGTAGCAACAAGTTTACCAAAATCCCAAATAACCTCATGATCATGTAAACGAGAATAATGTATAGCAAGAAACAATAATCATTAGTGAGCATCAATATCATCAGTATTATCATTATCATCAGTGTTCATCATTTATTCTGTAAGGGTCCAAGGCCACTCGTGACCGTGAGCACGGCTGTTATAACAGTTTTACACTCTGCAGAGGTTGTACACTTTCACTGTGAGTCATGATTACCCATATGCCCGGGATCGCGACTCCCAAAACACTTCCAAGGTGAGCAGGCAAGGAATCACTATGAAGCCTTTCAAAGGTTCGTCTAACAAGTTAGGGCCGCTAGGTTTCAGAAGTCAGTTCGTGTAATACACCACGCAGGGATCCACAGTCTGCTTTACCCCATTTGCGCCACAAGGGTAACCTCTAACAAGCTAGAAAAGGTCCTCATACTGAGCTAAAGCCAGAGCCATATAGCCTTCACAGTTGTACTGTAAGTCCCGGATGTTCGCTTACAGATAAGTCCTTAGGGAGAGAAACTAGAGCACCATAAAAACAACCAAATATGCTCTAGCCCTCTTGAGCCATATTGCTTTAAAGCATCATTTAAACGTTTATTGCATATATCATTAGTCAAGTTACAGATCATGGTTATTTATCTTGAGCACTAGCATAAATACTACCCAATGCAACGTCCCATGGGTGTCAAGGTACAAGATACAAAAACTAGGATATCCTTAGTGGTAACAAGGTAGACACATGCACATGAATTAAGTATATTAAAGGTGAATAGGAAACAAGGATAATCCCATGCTATACTTGCCTTAAACACCGATCCTTCGGTAAGCTTTAATCTTCAACGTTCTTCTTCTTCTTCTTGATAACCTCGTATATCTCACCGACTGGACGAAATCATAAATCACCACACACGTATCCATACAATCATACACGAAGCAAACAATAGATCAAACATAAAATTAAGATGAAAAGTTTGTAGAACGAATCTACGTCTCGCTACGAATACACAGACGCGAAAAGCACACTAATCAGAGCTACGGTTGAAAAGATACATCTACCAAAAGATTTGCTCATAGAAGAAAATATAAAACTATTAGTTTCATGTGTTTTATATATAAGATATTTTATAAATACTATATATGGAATTAAGTCAAATTTAGATTCAAATTATAAAACTAAAGTAAAACAATTCATATTTTATTTACAAAACCCAGTTGCATAATTATTAATCAAGATATGATTTAAACCATAAAATTTCAGAATTAGTAATATGGTAAACACTGTCACTAACGCGTAGATCTCGTTGCTATGAATCTAACGCAACTCGAATGAGCTAAAACGGATCTAAAACGTAGAAGATATGATTTAAACAAGATCTACTTTATTAAAGTAATAGATTAAATCTCACATCGGAACTTAAAGATAGAAAACCTAACCAACAGTAACACTAACAGTATAACAAGTTTGTAAAACTCTTCTACACGTTACTACGATCACATAGACATAAAGATCACAAAATTTGGATTTAAAACGTAAAAGTTATGAGTTTTCTAAGATTTCCTATAGATAAATAATTACTTTAATATAAACTCGAAAATAAATTATCTCAAACCTACTGTACAGTTCTATCATCATGTAGAGCTCGCAAATACGAATCTAACGCAATTTGAACGGGTCAAATCGGAGTTAAAACGGATAATTTATGACTAAAACAAACTCAGTGGCAAAACTGTAAATATCAGAAAACGTATTTTTCAATTACCTAGACGAAATACGCTTTCAACAGATCAAAACGAACGCGGGATAATATGTTTTGGACTATGGGTTTACAACTTAAATCTTACAGGGTCTCTTTAGCAAATGTTACAGCCGAACGGGTATCTTTGATTTTCGATCGTCGGATTCAAAACGAACGGCCTAGATCTAATCGGGGGAGAGAGAGAAAGTGGCCGGCGGTGCTCCGACCGGTTTTTGGCCCGACGGCGACCCTTCCGCGGCGGCGCCATGACTGGAAACCGCAAGACCTCGATTCCAGGCATCATTCAGCAAGCGGAGAGCATGGGGAGGAAGACCGAAGCATGGCGAACTCACCTAGGGTGAAATCTAGGGCACGGGATGGACGAAGACGGTGGCGTGCTTGCGGTGGCGGACGGTGGAGCCGGTGGTGCTCACGGTGGCGCGTCGAGACGACAAGAGCGGCTCCAAAAGGATAGGATGGGGGCGGAATAATGCGGGGGCTCCGTTTTATAGCCCGGAGGCGTCGGTAAATAAGTTAGGGAGGGAGATTTGGCGGCGGATTCGGTCGGTGGAGGAAGGAAGGAGAATCCCACCGTCGTCGGGAGGAGGAAGAAAGGAAAGGTGGAAGGAGACACTGACAAGCGGGCCCCTCGTGTCAGCGACTCAGAGCGACTGCGCGCGGCTGGGCCAGCAGGCCGTGCCTGGGCTCGGCCCAGTGAAGCGGATGCGGGCGCGGGGAAAAAGAAGAAGCGGGTCGCGGCAAGGCAGGCCGAGACGCGCTGGCGGGCCAAAATCCGAATGAAACGGATTTCTCTTTTCTTTTTCTTTTTTTTCTAATTTTTCAAAGCCAATTTTCAAAAGATTTTCAAATCCAAATTTGAATTTGATCAAACCACTCATCTCAAAAATTTAAATGCAACAGCATGAGTGCACAAACATGTTTCTACTCTTATATTTGATTTTAAATTTATAAAAATTATTCTTATTCTAAATTTGCATGCTCACAAAATTATACAAAAATCATATTTCTCCTACTTTTCTTCTTTTCAAAATTTTAGGGTGTTACAGGATGCTGCATGTGAGTGTGTTCCGCCCTGCGTGGTGAAGGGAATTAATTTATGTAAAACTCTCTATTGTACTCTGATAATCTTGTATGACTTTGAGTATCACTGAAATCTGGCTAAATTGGTGGATTGTTTCGTCATTTTACACTTCATTTTGTATATTTCCCTTCGTGGAGATCGAGGACGTTTCAGATACTCCTAAATTATTGGTTCACTTATGTATCTAGCTAGCGCTACGAGGCCTGATATCTCGTTTGCTATGAGCAAACTAAGCCAGTTTGTATCAAATCTAGGAGAAAATCATTGGCCTGCCCTTGAGAGAGTACTACACTATCTGAAAGGTACTATGAGCTATGACATTCACTATACCGGGTATCCGAAGGTACTAGAGGGTTTCTGTGATGCGAATTGGATATCTGATACTGATGAGCTTTATGCCACAAGCCGATATGTATTGTTGCTTGGAGGTGGCGCTGTTTCCTAGAAGTCTTGCAAGTAGACCATTTTAACGAAGTCAACTATAGAAGCATAACTCACAACATTAGACACAGGTGGTTGTAGAGAAACCTTTACCGGCTATTTCTATGAATTGTGACAACCCAGCTGTGATAACTAAGGTAAACAGTTCTAAGGACAATATGAAGTCCACAAAGCACATTAAGCGGAGATTAAAATCTATCAGAAAATTGAGAAACTTCGGAGTGATAGCGTTGGACTATGTCCACACATCTAAAAATCTGGCAGATCAATTCACTAAGGGACTATCACATAATGTGATAGATAGTGCATCGAGTGAAATGGGCTTGAGACCCACATGAAGTCTATTATGGTGGTAAACTATTCTATGTGATCGGAGATCCCGTGAAATAGGATGGTGAAACACCAGGGGTAGGCTATGAGGAAAGACCCTTAACTAAACCCATTTTAGACACACTTGTTTCCTTTTCTGTAAGGCAGGTTGTTTTTATACCTTAATGTGTTTCAAAGTGACTTGTTGAAGCAAAGATGTTGTCCTACGGAACATCTTTTGAGGAACACATCTATGTGAGTTCTACTGCTAGTCACAGTCTATGAGATTTGGGTGATCTCTTCATACTCATGAATGGGCCAGGAGTATGACTTATATGCTCCAACCAGAGGGGAGGCTTTTTGCAACCTGGTATCAGCAAAGGGCCTAGGTGAAACTTATTTCGCACAAAATTGTCAATTCAAGGCATAGTCCATTATATAGTTATGAGTAAGCGTAACCTTTGCTCTAGGTGGAAGTTCAACTTAATGGTCTCCATCAAAACATTGATACATCAAACGATAGAGAGAATTAAGAGCATTTCTTATGTGCCTAGAATTTGGTGGGGATTGTTGAATATTATATGGTTTTAGGCCCATATTTTATTTAATAAATCAATTAATTCTAGGCCCATATTAAATGCTGTGATACAATATAGATTTAGTCTCATATGGGATTTTGATGGATTGTTGACTCAACTTAAATAGGGTATACACGTGTCCACCTATAGAGAAGTTGAAAGAGGATAAAGGTGTGCCACGCGCGTGCGTGCTACTGCCGAGCCGAGGCATAGTGAGCGAGCGAGCGATGCATGGCATTGCGTTGCTACCATGACGTGCCGTGCACGAGCGCGAGCCGTGTGGTGCGTTGGTGTGGGTTAGTTTTGCCACTTGGGCTGCCTAAGGAAGATGAAGGGATACAGGCGCGATTGAAGAGGAGTTACTTACTAGTCAGTTACCATCCACTACAGTGGCGATTACTCGTAATCACTTCAATTGATTCGCCTTCCTAATCTCGCTGGCATTACCTTCCCTCCTGTGTTTCTCTTGCCTGATGTGCAAAACTTCCTCCAGTTGAGTTGCATCCGAGTACTCCCCATCCCATCCTCTGCGCGCATGGAGTTTTTGGGAGAGTAGGCTTCCGAAACCGGCGTTTGCATCGGGTCACCTGCTCAGGTGTGTGCGGGCAATCAGGTTTTTGGGGAGCGTCTTTGCAACTGCTCGCCATCCTCTTCTGCCTCAGAACATCTTCGTCTCCTTCCTGGTGGTGCTTCTTCTTCCTCGGATCGGCTTCATCTACTTCCCGATGGACATTTGAGGGACAACACTGCCTACGTCTTCCTGCATCAACTGTGGTCTGCGACTTCTAGCAACTCATCATGAGTGGGAATGGAGCCACTGGTGCTTTGAGCATGAGTCCCTCCGCTGGGTATATCTCCATTCTTGAATTGGTTAATTTCAATTTTATTTCCGCTATGATCATTATGTTATTCATGAACATATTTGCTGCTAATATGAGTAGTAGTAAAATTACACACATGCATACATTTGTCATCACTGTTTTGCTATTAATTTTCTGGATTAATTTTAACATGAAAATGCCTAAATTCCTAACAAAAATTACCAAGCACTGTGATAATGTATGAAATAGATCATATGTAGGCATACATACAGTTCAAACATACGAATCCAATTTCCATTTCAGTTCTGTGAAATCATAGCTAGTAGTATTCCTCCAAAAAAACACATCATAGCTAGCAGTAGTAATTGGCAAATGCAAGATAAAACTTAACAGCAGCTGCAAACCACGGCTGCACTTTGCTATTAAATCATAGCTAGTAGTATTCCTCAAAAAACACATCATAGCTGGCAGTAGAAATTGGCAAATGCAAGATAAAACTTAACAGCAGCTGCAAACCACGGCTGCACTTTGCTCTCTGCAGTTACTACAGCAGCTGCACAACAGCAGGTGCAAGAAGCTTTAGTGAACACTCCCTTTAACATTTGGTAGCAATGGAACTGAAGAACTCTAGAAAGTCTATAGCTCTTGTCAGAGATTGGGAAGCTCTCTTTCCAGAGTGTATCTTGCAAAGCCAAGCATCTGACATCTCGGATCACTGCCCCTTGGTACTTGGTCTCAGAGATGGAATTCGCAGCAAGCGTCGCTTCCACTTTGAGAGTTTCTGGAGAAAGCTGCCGGGTTTTCATGACACAGTTGAAGCTTCTTGGAATGAACCAGTCACTGCACTCTGTGATTTTGAGCGTATTTCCACCAAACTCAAGCGCCTTACCCGTGCCCTCCAATCCTGGAGTCAACGACAAGTAGGCCACATCAAGTCTGAGCATGCCATCGCTCGTGAGATACTTCACCATCTGGAGATAGCACAGGATCATCGACAATTAAACAGAGCAGAGAACTGGTTGAGATGGACATTGAAAAAGCATTGTCTTGTGCTGGCCTCCCTTGAGAGGACAATTGCTCGCCTTCGGTCACGCATCCGTTTCCTGAAAGATGGTGATGCCAACACGGCTCTCTTTCATGGGCAGGCTGGATTCCGCAAGAGAAAAAAATTTGTACCCAAGCTCATGCGTGGTGATCAGGTTGTCACCAATCAAGAGGACAAGTAGGATGTTATGTTTGAATATTTTGACGGTCTGCTAGGCGCTGCCTTGCCCCGTACAAGTACTCTCGACCTCAATTTCTTCCATAGGGAAGGAATCGATCTATCGGCTTTGGATGTGCCAATTTCTGAGGAGGAAGTCTGGGATACAATTAAATCCTTGCCGGCGGATAGAGCACCTGGCCTGGATGGATATACTGGTCGATTCTATAAATCATGCTGGCAGCTGATAAAGACTGACTTCATGGTTGCCATCAATGTGCTGCAGCAAGGGAATTAATGGAAATTGTGGCTGCTCCACTCAGCATACCTCACTCTTATTCCTAAGAAGGCTGAGGCGCTACATCCCAAGGGTTTTCGCCCAATAAGTCTCATTCATAGTTTTGCAAAACTAATAACGAAAGTCTTGGCAAACCGTTTGGCTCCACTACTTAGCAGCTTAGTGTCTGCTAATCAAAGTGCCTTCGTGCGTGGACATTGTATTCATGATAACTACATTTTGGTGCAGCAAACAATCAAACTCCTTCACTGCCGACAAGTCCCGAGCCTTTTCCTGAAGCTGGATATCTCTAAAGCAATTGACTCAGGGTCTTGGGCCTTTTTACTTGAAGTCCTCACACATTTGGGTTTCGGTCATGTTTGGTGTAATCTGATTGCCAGCTTGCTGTCTACAGCTTCCACCTGGATAATTCTTAATGGCGAACCAGGTCCGGAAATCAGACACCAGCGTGGTCTCCGATAAGGAGACCCCCTCTCCCCAATGTTGTTCATCCTCATAATGGATGTGCTCAACAGTTTATTCACCAAGGCTGGAGATTTAGAGTTGCTACAACTACAACCGCTAACACGAGTCAATCCGGGTCAGCGCATATCTCTTTATGCTAATGACATTGTCCTCTTCATTCGGCCACAGGAGGTTGAGATGAACCTCACTATGAGCATCTTGGACAGTTTGGTGAGGCATCAGTCCTACAAACAAATTTACAGAAAAGTTGTGTTGTACCAATTCGATGTGCGCCGGCACAATTGGAGATGGTAACCTCTACACTGCCATGCACCACAGCAGAATTTTCTTGCACCTACTTGGGGCTGCCAGTCTCAACTAGAAAAATAGGAAAGGCAGAATTGCTCAGATGGATAGAAAAGATAAGTGATAAACTCCCTGGTTGGTGAGCTGCACTCATGACCATGGCAGGAAGAGTTACCTCGGTAAGATTCGTTCTATCGGCCATTCCGGTTTATGTCTTGATAGCTATCAAGGTACCAAAATGGTTTTTGCGTGCCATTGATAAGATAAGAAGAGCTTTTGTTTGGAAGGGAAGAGAGCAAATGAATGGTGGTGCTTGTCTGGTGGCTTGGGATAAGGTCTAGCGACCCCTTGATCTGGGAGGTCTTGGGATCCTTAACTTCGAGCTTATGAGCTGGGCTCTGCGAATCTACTGGTTATGGCTCAAGAAGACAGACCCCAACCGGTCATGGGTTGGCCTCGATGACTTGCACATTCATCCAAATGCGGTGGCTCTCTTCAACATTGCTTTGGAATCTCAGGTCAAGGATGGTAGAAATACTTTATTCTGGAAGGATAAGTGGCTTATGGGCTGCTGTTTAGAAGATTTAGCTCCAGCGGTTGTTGCTGCAGTGCCATCCTGAATTCGCAGGGAACGCACGGTGGCTGACGCCCTTCAGGAGTATGTTTGGCCAGCCGATATCAGAGGGGGGCTCTCAATGGTGGGCCTCTTTGAATTCTTTCATTTATGGGATATTCTACATGAGGTGATTCTCTCTCAGGAGGCTGATGTCCATGTTTGGAGACTAGATGGGTCAGGCCAATTTTCTTCAAAATCTGCTTATCAAGCGTTCTTCAATGGATCCATCTCCTTCGAGCCATGGTGACGCCTATGGAAATCCTGGGCGCCACCAAAGTGCAAGCTGTTCCTATGGTTAGCAATCCAGAACAGGTGCTGGACGGCAGATAGATTAGCTAATAGAGGTTTCTCTCACCCGAGCCGCTGCCCCTTGTGTGATCAGGAAGATGAGACTGTACAACACCTGCTTACTACATGCGTTCTTGCTCAGGAATTCTGGTCACGGATCCTCACGCCTTTGGGACTGCATGACCGAACTCCCACAAGAAGAGAGAGGTCATTGGAAACTTGGTGGCGGAAAGCAATCAAGAGAATTCCAAAAGAGAAGAAGCGAGGGTTGAACTCAATTATCATTCTAGGCTCCTGGACCCTTTGGAAGCACCGAAACGCCTGTGTTTTTGAAGGGTCTCGCCCCTGCATCACCAAGCTGCTTGATGAGTTCAGAGATGAGCACCATTTTTGGTGCCTTGCGGGAGCGCGTGGCCTGCGCACGCTGGGACTGGGTCACGGTGGTGGGCTTGGTTAGCCTACACTGTTTAGGTCATTTTGGAGGTCTGTTTGTGGTCAAGTCTCACCTCTACCTCTATCTCAGTTGTCTATTAGTTCCTCCGATGTAATGTAAACAACCCCTCACTGGCAGCCCGGAGTGAGGTGGTGGTGTTTGTAAGGGGCCGATCCAATTTTTCTCTCTTTAATACAATGATACGTTTGAGAAAACAAAAAAATATGTTAGTTCATATTTTTCAATTATATCATAGCTCATGTTACAAGTATCATGTTGCATTAGTCATCCATCAACAACTGAGACATGTAAGAACAGAACCATTTTAAAAAGGAGAAGAAAATGCACACAGTAATTTGACTAGTTGCAAAACTGTAAACAAACACAGCTGCTAAAGTTGCTAAGCAAGCATCAACATTCCAATAGAAAGCCTAGTCATTCATTCTCAATCCATTACGAGCACAACTCACCACCAACAGAAATCGACCCATATGGTAGTAGCCAAGACCAGCCCAACATCTCATTCACCTCCTGTAGCAGCATCAAGCCATGAATCAGCAACTTCATTAAAAAAATTTTGAAGTAAAACTTTATTAAAATTCAACCCCATAAAATTTCAGGGTCAAAGATTGAATTAGTGAAAATATGCAGCATTAAACCAAATTTTTTTGGGATCACAGGTTCAATAGAAAGATTGAATTAGTGAAAACATGCAGCGTTAATCCATGTGTTTGTGCAGCAGTCTATCATGTTATCAGCCAGTCTCTATTTATGCAAAACAGTGCCACACTCTTGAAGCAACAAGTCAGCCATTAATGAACTAACAAAGCAAGCAATGAGTGCCATAGCAATTGAAAATACAGCAGCTACTCACTTAGTAGTTCTAAATGTGTCCTAAATATATTTTCGTACAGAGCTGAGCTCCTTTGAAGATCTTGTATGGCAAGGCAGTCTTGGCAACTAACAGGCACTCTTTCTCCATTGCCTCTCGGAAAATAAATTATCATACATGCTAATTTTATATCTTATTTAATGTAAAGAACCTTTTGGACTATTTTTGTTCGTATAAATGTGTCATGCTCCAGATGATCCTATCTGAACCATTGCACTTTACTTGTTCTCAAGCTCCAAGTTCAAATAACATTACAAATATATACTTTAGTCTAATTAATATTATTCTATTATACTTGATTCTTATTTGTGAATTATGGTATGCTTTATTCTTATTTTTCTATTGGCGCTAAATTTAGTTAGATTGTGCTACCATGGCTATGGATATTTGGACTTTAAATCTTGAATGCGATGGGCAAGCTGAAGGACATAAACATGAGCTAAGTGAAATGGATAGACATGAGATATGCTTCTTCAACTTGATTGAGTTGATCAAGCATTATGGCTACACATCAGTCGAATATCTATACTATAGGAGAAAAGATAGCTTGGTTGTATTACAACAATATCCTAAAGTGATGGAAATGCTTAACGAGTGTGAGAAGAAAAAGATGGTTAGCTTGTTTGTGATGAAGCAGAGACTGGCCACTTTAGCGCCTACCAAGTCGAACAAATTAAAGAACCATCCAAATCTAAACCAAATAAAAATAAAGGTATTAGAATGAACATATAGTTTACTCTTCTATGTATATTTGATTATCAAGTACAGCTATTCCAAGTCATGTTAGTCATCAATGATTTATTTTGATCCAAGATTAGCCTATTTGACCCCACCATGGTATGTGACTTAATAAATACAATCTTGATAGTCTAACACAAATATCTTGTTTCATAAATGGATTACGTATTATTTATTATACTTACTATAAACACATGCTCATGTCCTCAACATTTGTTTAGCAGGAAGACAAGGTACAAAGAAAAAGAAGGGATTAAATGTAACGCATACTGAAGCACTATACACTAATGAGGTTAAGCAGCACAATGATGAGAACCAGAACACATCATGTACAAATGTTGTTAGATCAATCTCATTCATATGGACTACATCTTAACTAGTGAGTACCACTATCATTTTGTTCTAAATAGGTGATGGCGATGAAGTACCTAATAAGCGAAAGGGGACCGTTTTAACACTTGTTTGGGATCTACTTGAAGGAGATCGGATAGTAGTAAGATGTAATATGTTGGACAACCCATTGGAAAAGAAGGTGGCCTTTTGGGCAATTTTTGGACACCATAGCAAGAAATGGTGGTTACTATCCTGTTCGTGCCAAAGATTGGAGAGAAGTTAAGAAAAACAATGCAGAAACCATAATTCAATTCGTGCAAGTTAACTAAATTTTACAAGACATGATGTTGTCAATTTAAGTATATATATGCTTGTTGTCAAGAAATGAAGTCAAATTCATTTACCAGAGACTTTATTTTAGACAAAGTTCTTGTATCCTCTCTCATGTGAGAAATGGATATCGAAATCAATTGGAAGGGATTGAACAAAATACAAGGCAACATTAATTCCCAAAAATAAAAGGTCGGTTTTGAACAGGTGTTGTCCAAATGACATTTATGAAGGTGAATTGAAGACCCTAGTAAAATATTGGAAGTCCAAAGAAGGAGAAGTAAGGCACCATTATTTATGCTATTTGGCATTTTTTTACTATCATTATCTATACTATTGTTGATACAATATGTATAATGGTTCAATTTATTAATTCTTCTAGACCCTTAGTGAAAAGAACAAAATAAGTCATGAAATGAAGAAGACAACACATACAATGGGTACAAAGAGTTATATATGCTCCTTGGTCTGAGGACACGGTGAGTCATCTTCTATTTAAAAAATTTATATATGATTTTTCTTACTTTTCCTTTACGGCTATTTTTCCAGAGGCAAGTTGATCCTGAAGAAAACAACCACATAGAGCAAAGGTTTATCTCTCTACTCAAAGGAAAAAGGGAAAAGGGGTAAAAGAACCAGTGGTATGCTACATGCACATGGGAATTTTTGCAAATATAAAATTATTTCTTTTTCAAATGTGCAGATTTCTTGCTTATAGGTTCAACTGGAAAATCTCCTAGACACACAACTAGAGTTAGCACAAAATAGTGAGGGAGGAGTTGCATGGGAAGGTGATGCATTACATCAAGTGTTGAGAGAAGAGAAAGTTGGACAAGTGCATGGCATGGAATTGCTTCCAATTCCTACACAAGTTTATGGTTCAAGAACACACCATTTTAAGGACATTAATATAGTTTCACTAGATGGCTCATCATCTGATGTAGAGACTCACATGGGTAACTCAAAGAGCATTCTAGAATGCAAGACAAAGTTATTGAAGAACTAAAAACAATCAAAGACACCATAAGAACCAAGAAGCAACAATGGTAACAATGTATGTTTTAATTTGTAACTCCGTATTGAAATGTGTTACTCAAACTTTATATGTTTTCTAGGGAAATTATGCTAGGAGTGATCATCATAATTCTCAGAATCAAGCGGTGCATTCTAAAAGAAAGGTATTTACACAATTTTTCATGTTTTCACCTAATCTAGTCTTTTGGCTTTAATATTGTTTAAAATTTTTAGAGAGTTCAATGTGTTGCATCCAACCAAAATGATGGATTCCCTAAGCATAGGGATGAAGTGATAAAGTCACTTTCTTGTGAATTTAATACTTATTTTATCCACAAAGGATTTTTTTATATTAACTCATGTTACTGTCTTTTTTCTCTTTACTATAATAAAGAAACATGTGTGTCTGAATTTAGTGATGATGACAGTCTACTTATATCCACCACAAGTAGAATAACAAAGAAACAAAAGGTATCTATGAACCACAGTTTGATATAATTATAGTACAATTTTTGTCTTATTATTTCATACGTCATTTTATGTGTAAGGGTCGTCACGATGGCCTCGAGCGACTACAACCATTGCACACTAGGAGGTGGCTCATGACAAGGCTACATGCTACAAGCATCAAACACCTAAACAACTTCCTCTAATGAAGGTAGATGAACATAATATCACTTGTTCTAATTGCATGATCATGATGTACAACTAAGGGTTGTTGGTCATTAAGAGATTATGTCAAATTAATGTAGGTTGGGTCCATGGTGCTACTAATGGCTTCAAAAAATCCTAAAAACTGATGTGACCTATGCAACTCCCTTGAGCACCGATTCAAAAGCCATTTTTGGTGGAGTTAAGACAAGAAGTCAATTCTACAAAGTGCGTATCAATCATCCTATAGCGAAAGATGAGCTGTTAGTGAGGTTCATGCCTAGGTGTAATAATATTGGTGATGCTCAAGCCAAAGGAGTTCCAATTGCTTGGCCTTCGATGTTTGTATGTTCAAACTAACTTAATTCCTTAACTTCACATCAGTTTACATATGTGCACTAATTTGTAACGTTATAACTTACATTTTCTTTGCAGGTTGAAATGATTAATGGTTGAATTCCTACATCAATGTGTACAAGAAGAAGCAATGAACTTTATCAATCCTAGCTAGTTCTTAAACTTTTCTGTATGGACTATGTGTGTTCGCTCTCCAGTGCCATATGGTTATGTGCATATACTATGATTTGATCTGAACAAGAACTATGTGAAATTATCCTACAATATCTAGATCTTGCTATGATTATGAAAATTTGTGGTTTATATGATTTTGCAATGTGTCATATTTGTGTGATTATATAATAATCCGTGTGCCACATGTAGAGGCAAAATAAATATTTGTTTCTTAATCTGAATAGATTACAATAGATATAAAAAAAAGTGTTACAAACCATGTGTTCCTTTGTTCCATACTATGTTCCATACTATGCTTTACCATAATGTAGAAGTGTTACTAGAACTAAAAAAGTGTTAAAGCAGACGTTCCCTACAACACTATTTAAATGTTCTGATAGATAAATAAATGTGTTGCAAACTATGCATTCTACCAGTGTTACTAGAGAAAAAAAAGTGTTACAGCAAAAATCATTGTAACACTAGACAAATGTTCATATAGACAAGTAAATGTGTTACAATAAACTAGTCTATAGTAACATGGCCAATTGGAACACAAAAAAATGTTACTAAGAGAGCTAGTAACACTTTTTCCAACATATAGTAACACAAGTTGGTGTTACTATATCCTGTGTTGTAGTAGTGTCCATATTTGATTATCCAAATATAGACATTTTCTATTTCGGATTTCTCGCTAGTTTTCCCAAAAATAGAAAAACGAGAATGACTCTCTAGATTGCAAGAAAGATATAGAAAAATAGTTGGAGAATAGAAAGATATATATATAGAAATAGAGCTGATTTTCTACTAATGACTCTCCAAATGATGATTTAGAGAGTGAGTTTTGGAAAGACTCTCGTAGACGCTCTAACAATCTTGACCACAGTGTATGCCCCCAATCTAAAATTGTAAGTGGTTCCGGCTTTCTAGATACCTTGCCTTTTCTTAGACAACTATTGTGGACACAATATATATCTTCATGTGTAGGATAGAAAAACGATGTACCTAGTATGGTAGAAATAAAAGGATTTACAATTGCCGATGCTGCATATATCATCATAAAAGCTCAGTCACTAGCATTGCATGGTCTGTGTGCGTGATGGGATCGATCGGAATGGGATGGCTGGTGAGAGGCGTGGTCGCTGCGTACTGCTCGCGGCATTGAACCACGGTTGGTGCGCGAGCAACCCATCCACGTACGGAGGATGATGTGCGTGCGCGGCGGCCGGGTTGATTAAATGTGGTTTTTCTTTGCAATTAACGTTGCTAGCTAGTTCTGGACTTCTGGTGAAGCCTTTGGTACAGTCAATCATTGGTGAGATTAGCACCGTGGGATATGAAAAAAGTAAACCAGATGGTGGAGGTTTCGAGAGAGTGTAGTACGGAAAGTAACGATCGCAGCTAGCTGTTGAACGAAAAGCATGATGGCGACGGAGCAACGTGATTCTTTTCGTGCAGTTAACGTAAACCCAGTGAGGGCACTCGTTATTATCTTTGGTGACATGCATATGTAGAAAGAAACAAAAGAGATTTGCTAAATGTTGACGGTACAAAAGGTGCACTTGAATTGCGGTATTGATTAACTACGAACAAAAACATAATATATTTGGTACAATTTGACCTTTTTTTTTGCGAGAATTACATAGTACAACATAGACGCCCATAACAACACGCACCTTACCCCTATGAACAGACGTATGCAAATCCTACCCTATGAGCACCTCCGAAGAATTGAGCCGACAGATCTTAAGATTCACGTAGCCACCACAGACACAAGTGGCGGATCCAGAAATCAACCAAGGGGGGGGGGGCTAAATAACTAAAGGCTAGAAATCTTACCAGCGACAACCACGGAGACGGGGTGAGCTGGGCGTGGGCTGTGGCCACCGGGCGCCGGCCAAGGGCGGAGCCGCGGAGGCTGGAGGGCCGAGGCGTGGGCGCAGCCTCCGACTTGGCCCTGGCTGTGGCCGGCTGGCCGCCGACCGCCGG
Organism: Saccharum hybrid cultivar R570; assembly: GCA_038087645.1. Lineage (NCBI taxonomy): Eukaryota > Viridiplantae > Streptophyta > Magnoliopsida > Poales > Poaceae > Saccharum > Saccharum hybrid cultivar. Next base: position 2,920,222 of record JAQSUU010000795.1, read on the forward strand.
CGGAGGGCAGATCCACGGAGGACAGAGCGCGCCGGCGCAGTCGCTTCACGCTCTTGGGAAAGGGCGTCTATGAACCAGCTCCGCTGCTGGTGAGAACGGGGGTCGGGGACGGGGTCACGGGGCGACTCGTGGAGACGCGGAGTGCGGGGTGCGTCCGCTCGGCGCTACAACGGGGTGGGGCTGGCGCTAGGGTTGAGTCCGATTTCTGGGCTGGGCTTGAAGAGGTGCTCCCCTGGGAATTTGGCCCACTGGAGGGGGGGTGCTCCAGCCCCCCCCCCCCCCATGAATCCGCCAATGACAGGCACCTGGTTGTCGATGGGGACGTTGCCTGCCACGGAAAGTGTAGCGCCGTTAAATACGAGAACCTATACCAAGTCGAGGACTTGAACCCGGGTGGACAAGTTGCACCACAAGGATCCTAACCAGCTGATCTATGATCAGTTCACACAATTTGAGCAAGACTGAGTGAAAATAAAAAAACTGACTAGGCCCATTTGAGAAACAGGCAGGTCGATTTGGGTTGTCCTTGTGCACATGCTAAAGAAGCCGGCCCAGGGCGCTTTTTCCTAGTAGTTGGACAAAGCTCTATACAAAGCGGCCTTGCCCAAATTTTTGTGCCCATGTCCCAATCAACTTTAATTTGATGTAAACTCCTTTGATCTTATGGGAACGTAAGATTTCCTACGGGGATATGATCACCTCCTCTATAGATATCAGAAGATCACGACTGATTGAGGTTAACCGTAAAAAATTGATCAAACAATCAATCTAATACCTTTAGCTCTCTTCCAACCCCCAACTATCCAGCACATCTCTCGACGAGATTTGTTACACTCTAATCCCCATTGTGCTCCGCGTCGATATGATGGCAGTCTTCGCGAGAGATGTTTATTGGTCTTTCCGATGAAGAATGAGCATCAGATCTACATGACCTTCCTGCTAGTTGACCTTGCGGCATTGCTGTCTCTCCACTATAGCTGGCTGTGTGCGGGCTCGGGCAAACTAGCTCTCGCTGGTGTGTGACCTGAGTGAAAATCAACACACTTTTTTGTGACTTAGATGGGGATGAAGAAGATCCAATCTACAATCAAGATGTCCGTACACAATCACAAGATCCAACCGATCCAAAGTGTCATGGCAAACATCATCTGACCTTCTTGCATTGATCATCTCCTAAAGTTGTTGGAAGCCAAGCAAGCTGCTGATCTACATGTTTTTCTCTTGAGCTGCACAATAGATCGTGGTTATGCCACCCAATACAAAGATCACATCTATTGTGACCCTTCAACATCTACATTTGGTAAAAAAATGATGAAAAGGGTGATGACCCACCTCCTACTGATGCTGTTTTTGCTAAGATGCTAGATTGTCATGAGAAAGTAAGCGACAACAACCTTCTTTCTACAGTTAAGTCCATGATATTGATGCTTTTAATGTGGATTGGCTGCGGTTGGTAAGCAATCTCAGTAACAGATGTCATTTGACTAGTACAAGTGTACAACAACTAGAACTAATATGCATATGGTAATCAAGCCAGATTGGTCTCTTTGGCACTTTAAATCGATAGGACCATTTTGGGTGGGGTTAAAAACACTTCTGCTTGTAATGTACATGTCGAATTTGGCTTACACTACGTGAGCCAATGATGGACCAGCAACACCACAGCCTTTGGTGGTGCATATATATGTCACACCCATTTAACGACCAAATGGAGTGCATACCCTTATATGTGCCCAGAGATCAATCACACATAAGTTAACAAATTATAAAGGATGTATCATCACAAATGTTATTACATCACGATTAATAACACATAGTCTTTACAATAATATAGCGGAAGTAAAATATAAAAAAAACTCTCATGGTAGCTCCAATCACAGGCACATTGACTGGTTGACAGCAAGTCTAGTAATCTTCCGGGAAGTAGAAGTAGTCACTACTTGCACCATCTGTTACCCATCTGGGATTTTTATCCAAGTAAGAAAAATAAACAAGCGTAAGTACATCTCGTACTCAACAAGTGTAACATGGGGTTCATGAGGCTCAAAGGCATAACATAGGTTTATCAGCATGTAGCTTTTATATAGCATTAATTCAGTATATCAATGATATCAAAGTGTCTCAATATAATCAATAAACATATGATCCATGTGATATGATTAACGAATAGCAAAAACATATTTATTATTAATGATCCACTATTCCATAAGGGTCCAAGGCCACTCGTGACCGTGAGCACGGCTGTTATAACAGTTTTACACTCTGCAGAGGTTGTACACTTTCACTGTGAGTCATGATTTACCCTTTCGCCCGAGGTAGCTAATCTCTTGACCCACTTCCAAGGAAGGTCGGCAGGGTTCACTATGAAGTCTTTCGAAGGTTCGTCTAACAAGTTAGGGCCGCTAGGTTTCCAAAGTCAGTCTGTGTGATTCACCACGCAGGGATCCACAGTCTGCTCTACCCCATTTGCGCCACAAGGGTAACCTCTAACAAGCTAGAAAAGGTCCTTCTATATGACTAAAGCCAGAGCCATTTTAGCCCTCACAGTTGTACTATAAATCTCAGATTTTCGCTTATAGATGAGTCCTTATGGAGAGTAACAAGAGCACCAAAGTAACCCCATGCTCTAGTACCCTTAAACAGTAATAAAATCATCTTTTAATGTTTATTGTATATTCCATTAGTCAAATTACATGATCATAGTTCATGTTGAGCACTAGCAATACTAATCCATGCAGTATAATAGGTATCAAGGAATAAGATCAACACTAAGTCATCCTTAACAAGGAATATATACATAATGATATTATTTGCTTAATATAAATAGGACAACAAGGATAATCCCATGCTATACTTGCCTTGCTCAAACTGGTCCTGGTGATCTTGTTCGTAGTAAAACTCCTGATCTCCAACAAATTGCTCACCGTCTATACTCGATCAACAATAGCAACAACATTCATCCAGAACAATCATGCATAGATAAACAAGACTATAATTAGAACAGTACACCAACAGTAATAAAATAAGATAAAAAGTTTTTAAAACGAATCTACAACTCGCTAGGATCACACAGACGCAAAGATCACGAAAAACGGAGCTAAAACGACGAAGTTATGAATTTACGAAGATTTCCTATAAAAATAAATACTTTAATAAAAACTCGAAAATAAAATAATCCAAACCTACTGTACAATTCTATAATCACGTAGAGCTCGCAAATATGAATCTAACGCAATTTGAATGGATCCAATCGGAGTTAAACGGAGATTCTACGACTAAAACCAGTTGAGTGGCAAAACTGTAAATATCAGAAAACATATTTTCCATTTACCGAAACGAAATACGTTTTCAACTGATCAAAGCGTACTCTGAGCTTTATGTTTTAGGACTGTGGGTTCGATATACTAAAAACTCAGGGTCTCTTTTATAAGATTGCGAATGAACCGGTATCTTCTAATTACAACCGTTTGATTCAAAATCAACGATCCAGATTAGATCGGGAAGAGAGAGAAGGGATGCCGGCTGCGCTCCGGCCGGAGAACAGCCCCGACGGCGGTTTCCGTGGCGGCGCCATCGCCGGAGAAGGCAAAAGCTCGATTCACAGCATTATCTCGCAAAAGAAAGACACCGGGATGGAGAGGGGAACAAGGCGAGCTCGCCAAGGTAAGAACCGAAGACGAAATCGGCCCGGAGAAGGTGCGGTGCTTGGAATGGCGGACGGTGGTGCTTGTGGTGGCGAGGTTAGAAGGCTACGGTAGCCCAAAAGGGATGGAATGAGGGCGGAAGGGTGCGGGGGTTTTGTTTTATACCCCGTAGGCGTCGGTAAACAAGGAAAGGAGGGAGATTTGATGCAGATTCGATTCACCAAATCGGAGAGAGAGAGAGAGAGGAAGGTGTGCTCGAGGTTGGAAGGAACTAGAGGAAGAAGAAAGGAAAGGGAGGCGGTCACTGACGGGTGGGACCAGCATGTCAGCGACTTAGTGCGGGACGCGGCCGCGCGCGCGAAGACGGGCCGGCTGACCGTGGTTGGGCTCAGCCCAAGAAACCGGAGGCGGGGCGCAGGGGAAGAAAAAGAAATGGGCCGCCGCTGCAGGCGAGCACTGGGCTGTGGGAGAATGCGGCCCGAAGAAGAAAATTCCTTTCTCTTTTTCTTTTTCAAATTTTTCAAAGCCAATTTTCAAAGGATTTTCAAATCCAAATTGAATTTGATTTAAACCACTCATTACAAAATCCCAAATGCAGCAGCATGAATGCTCAATCATGTTCCTACCCTTATATTAAATTTTAAATTTACAAAAATTATTATTATCCTAAATTTGCATGCTCACAAAATTGTATAAAATCATATTTTCCTATATTTTTTTAATATCCAAAATTCTAGGGTGTTACAATATAATACAATATTACATAGCCCATCGAAGTCCACCAATGCAATTCCTATGTTTAGTGGTGCAACCAACGTCCTTCATACCAATATTAGTTTGTCTTTAAATTAGTTTTCAAGAGGAATTGGCTAAATCTAGAGAAACATGTTTAGGTGTTAAAACCAAAGAGGAATTCATAACATCAGGCAAACCCTTTGCATTTTGATTTGCTGAGGGCTCCTGATAATTGGATGGTAACAGGTATTTATAAATTTAGCGGTGAAGATAGTAAATCTACTATGGAACATATTAGTTTGTCACATACACAGACGGGTGAAGATAGTACCTTGGATTTTATGAAAGTTTATAGGTTTCCATTGTCTCTTACGAGTATAGGTTTTTCTTGGTTTACATCTTTACCTTCTTGTTCCTTTAGTTCTAGGGATCAATTAGAGATAAAAAAATCATGAACATTTTACAATAGAAGTAATGAAATGAAATTTTCAGATTTGACTTCGGTTAGGAAAGGGTGTGATAATCCATCATTAAATATATGTGTTGTGACTGGGTTGGGAGCTATATGCGTTGTGACTGGGTTGGTAAGTTGGCGGATGGTGAGGCAGCAGGCATAGGGGACAGCGAGGATGTGGTAGGAAGGACGGCGAGTAGGCAACTGCGATGTGGCGTGGTGAGGCGGCAACGCTAGATGGTAAGGAGTTGGAAGCCACCAGGGAGTCACTGGGGCAGGAGGTGGAGGAGGCAAAGAAGGCACAATGGTTGGGGTGTTGAGGTGGCAATGCTGGACGACAATGTGTTGGCAGCCATTGGTGCGACACCAGGGTTGGAGGTGGAGGGGGCAAAGAAGGCAATGGGAGGAAGAAGAAGAAGATAAGATTAGAGGAGGGAGAGATCTAGACCCTAGATTTTGTATCTAATGCTTGAAACTTTGACAGATATTTGGTAAGAAATCTGTTGACATATTCCTTAAAAAATTTGGAGAACAGAGCAGTAAGTTCCCAACTTGGACTCCAATGGAAGTAGTCACTGCAGGTACTGGTCAACAGAGAAAAAGATTTTTATATGTTGAAGCCCAGCATCAAAACAAGGTGGATGAAGTCATTACACCACTACCGCTGCCTTAAGATCTGTTTGATACCTATGTATCCACCTCAATCCATGTGTATTGAAGTGGTTTCGCAAGGAACTTAGTTTAAATTCAACACCAAACGAATTCAACACATATGGATTAAGGTGGATATATAGGTATCCAAGGCCTTAATTTGGGCAGCAGCACATCAATATTGTTTCAGTGCAGTAGGCTCCTTGACGATAGTTCTTTTTATCACGGACCAGGCAAACCGAGTGGCAGTACCTATTTCAAGTTGAACACTCTTTCCGAGTCGAGGTTGTAGCATCGCAGTCGCACTCGCAACGATAGTCCTCGAGCAACCGCCGCCACCAGCAACGAGTGGTGCAGCTGTGTGGCGCCTGTTTCAGTGTTTCACACACCAACCAAGTACACGCAAGTAAAATATAATTAGACATGATTTCTTCGTTGACAGGAAAAACATGCATGAAGTTTAATTGAGTAAATAAGTGGATCTGGTGTTAACGGTCCCAACTGCTGTGGTTTGAAGCTTGGTTGCATGATGGGGATGCTGCAGAAATGATCAGAAGAACCATAGGTACAGCTGCTATGAAGCGCGTGCGTGGTCGTTATCTGCCTGGTACTGCTCCTGATCACTGCCATGCACACGAAAAGAGTGTTATTGCTCCTCCAGTTTTTGCAAGGATGATGAATCTTTTTTATGGTGTGGCTTTTGTCATAGGAAACCCATCATATCTAATCTATCCTATAGTATAAATTTTTAAATAGTGAAGCTTGTAGATTTAGCATCATCATCTTTTATACTAACTATTGTTGATTAGTGAAGCTTGTAGATTTTTAAATAGGCTATTCACCCCCCTCTAGCCATTTGGACCTTACAAGTGGTATCAGAACCGAGACACCGTTTAATTAAGGCTTAACAACCTTCGGTGAAGAAATGGCTCAATTGAGTTTGTATATCAACAACACCAAGAAGGCACCATATTTTAATGGCACAAATTATGCTTATTGGAAGGTCAAGATGACCGCACATCTCAAGTCAATCAATAGAGAGGTGTGGAAGGTGACCGAAACTAAGTTTGAGGTTGCTAATCCGGAAGCACAAACACCGGTTGAAGAAAAGAAGCTACAATGCAATGACATTGCCATTAGTGCTCTTCATGAGGCACTAGATGACAAGACATTCGAGCAAGTGAAGAACATAGAAGTTGCTCATGATGCTTGGATAAAGCTTGAAGAAACATTTGAAGGCATCGAAGGCACCAAGACCGCCAAAGCTTATATTCTCCAAAAAAACTTCTCTAGCTTCAAGATGCAATAAGATGAGAATATGCTAGAGATGTTTCATAGGTTGCAAGTCATTGTTAATGAGCTCAAGGCACTTGGAGAGGAAGTGAAGGACAATCAATTCTCTATGAAGTTCTTAAGAAGCTTACCCAAGAGGTTTGACACATTGATCACCGTGCTTGTGAGAACAACCTTGAAAGATTCAACACCTTAACAAGTCTTTCAAGAAGTGATGACCGATGACTCATATTGAGAAGATGATGAGAAAGAGGAGTTGGTCAAGAAGAAGAAGAAGGAAAGTGAGAAGAAGGATGCTGAGAAGAAGAGTGTGGCATTCAAAGCCACCACATCCAAGGGCAAGTCCAAAATTGAATCATCAAGTGATGAAGACTCAAGCTCTTTTGTTAGTGATGACATTGATGAGAAGATGGCTCTCTTTGTCAAGCAATTTGGCAAATTCATGAAGAAGAAAGGTTATCATGCAAGGAGGAGGAAGAACTCATCCAAGAAGAATGAGCAAACTATGAGATGCTTTAGATATCATAGTAAGGACCATCTCATCGCCAAGTATCCTTATGATAGTGATGATGAAGATGCTATCAAGAAGGAGAGGAAGAAGCAAAAGAAGAAGCAAGAAAAGGAGGAGAGCCCTTACAAGAAGAAGAATGATTCTCATGTTGCTATATGGGATAGTGATGGTTCCTCAAGTGATGATGAGGACTACAATAAGAAGGGGCATGCTAGCATTGCTATTCAAGAGAAGAGCTCCATATTTGACACTCCATCGTGCTTCATGGCTAAGGCCGCTAAGGTATCATCCGATGATGAGAGTGATCATGATGATAATGATAGTGATAGTGATAGTGATAGTGATAGTGATAGTGATAGTGATAGTGATGATGACGATGATCTAACTAAAGATGAACTAATCACTATGCTAGAAGATTGCACTCAACATTTTAAAGAATCTAGAAAGGAGTGCAAGGGCTTGCTTAAGGATAAGAAAAGCCTCATACAAAAACTTGATGAGCTTAGGGCATCTTATGAGAGTCTAAAGGTAGATCATAAGAAGCTTCAAAAGTCTCACACTAAGCTTGAAGAAGCTCATTCCTCTCTAGTTGAAAAATATGAAAACATGACAACTAATGTTGAGAAAGCTAAAACTTGCAACATAGTCATATCTTATGACATAATTGATGAATATTTTCATAAGCCTATTATTGTTGCTCCCACTAACCCTTCATGTAGCGCATTTACATCATCTTCATCTAGTAGTAACGGTTTCACTTGTGACTCCACACTAATAGTTGAGAATGAAAATCTCAAGAAGGAGGTAAAAGAGATCAATCACACCTTAGCCAAGGCTTATGGTGGTGAGGACCACTTGCTTATGTGCTTGGGTAGCCAAAGAGCTTCTCTCTACAAAGAGGAATTGGGCTATAACCCCAAGAAAGGCAAGGCCGCTTTTGCTCCTCACAAGACTCATTTTGTGAAGAACAATGGTAGCTATTGCAAAAGTTGCAAGCAAGTTGGTCATATAGAGCAACATTGCATGAACAAGAAATCCAATGCTAAAGTATCCTCAATTAAGCTTGATTCCTTCTATATGCTTACCAAGGGTACTAATGGTGTTCATGCTAAGTTCATTAGTACACCATGGATGGGCTCAAAGAAGAAAGTCATTTGGGTACCAAAGAGCTTGGTCACTAACCTTGGAGGACCCAAACAAGTTTGGGTACCTAAAAAGAATTTATCTTGTCTTGTAGGTCAATTACAAAGCCGGAGGAAGGCATTGGGTGCTTGATAGTGGGTGCACTCAACATATGACCGGGGACTCTTATATGTTCAAATCAATTAATACAAGTAAAAATGGTGGTTTTGATGCTATCACTTTCGGCAACAACAAGAAAGGCAAGGTCAAGGGTCTTGGCAAAATTGCTATCTCAAATGACATGAGCATACCTAATGTATTACTAGTTGAGAGCTTGGATTTGAATCTTTTGTCGGTGGCACAACTTTGTGATCTTGGCTTCAAGTGCATATTTGGTAGTGATGATGTTGAGGTCATTAGTGTTGATGGATCAAATTTGATATTCAAAGGATTTAGACATTGTAGCTTATACTTGGTTGACTTTAATGATAGTGAGACACAATTGACATCATGCTTGCTTAGCAAATCTAGTATGGGTTGGTTGTGACATAGAAGGCTTGGTCATGTTAGAATGAAACAATTAAACAAACTTTTGAGGCATGACTTAGTTAGAGGATTGAAGGATGTCACCTTTGAGAAGGTAAACCTTGTAGTGCTTGTCAAGCCGGTAAACAAGTTGGAAATGCACATCCTAGCAAGAGTGAAATGAGCACTTCTAAGGCATTTGAGTTATTGCACATGGACTTGTTTGGGCCAACAATATACACTAGCATTGGTGGCAACAAGTATGGTTTTGTGATTGTTGATGACTACACTAGATATACTTGGGTGTTCTTTCTCTATGACAAAAGTGATGTCTATGATCTATTCAAGTCTTTTGTCAAGAGGGTTCAAAATGAGATTGAAACCACTATCAAAATGATTAGAAGTGACAATGGTAGTGAGTTTAAGAACACAAGAATTGAGGATTTGTGTGATGATCTTGGTATTGGACATCAATTCTCTCCAACATACACACCTCAATCCAATGGTGTTGTTGAATGAAAGAATAGAACTTTGATTGACATGGCTAGATCAATGCTAAGTGAATACAATGTTAGTCATTCATTTTGGAGTGAAGCCATCAACACGGCACGCTATTGTAGCAACCGTCTCTATTGCCATAGAAAGCTTGGGAAGACACCATATGAGCTATTAAATGAAAGAAAGCCCAACATTGCATACTTTAGAGTGTTTGGTTGCAAATGCTATATTCTCAAGAAAGGCACTAGATTGAGCAAGTTTGACAAGAAATATGATGAAAGGTTCTTACTTGGTTATTCTACCACAAGCAAAGTATATAGAGTTTGGAATCTCACAAATGGCACCTTGAAAGAGGTTCATGATGTTGAGTTTGATGAAACCCAAGGATCTCAAAATGAAGTTCAAAACCTTGATGATGTGAGAGGAGATCAATTGTCAAATGCAATGAAGAACATGGGCATTGGTGATATAAGGCCGATGCAAGTTGATGATGATAGTGACATACATATGATTAATCAAGATGTGTAAATTGATAGAAATCAAGCAAGCTCAAGTGGTACTCATGATGAAGCTCAAGATCAAGGTCAAGATAGTGGAAGCAATCAACTCCCAATACTCTAACCTACCAACATTGCAAGAGATCATCCGTTGGATCAAATCATTAGTGGAATTTAAAGTGGTGTTCAAACTAGATCAAGATTAGCATCCTTTTGTGAGCACTACTCATTTGTGTCTCTTGAAGAACCTAAGAAAATAGAAGATGCGTTGAAAGATTCCGATTGGGTAAATGCCATGCATGAATAACTAAACAAGTTTGCTAGAAATTAAGTTTGGGAAATTGTGGAAAGACCAAAGAACTACAATGTAATTGGCACCAAATGGGTCTTTAGAAACAAGCAAGATCAAGATGGCATGGTTGTGAAAAACAAGGCAAGATTAGTTGCACAAGGTTACACTCAAGTTGAGGGTCTTGACTTTGGAGAGACATATGCACCGGTTGCAAGATTGGAAGCAATTAGAATTCTTTTAGCCTATGCTTGTGCCCACAACATCAAGTTATATCAAATGGATGTGAAAAGTGCATTCCTCAATGGGTACATAAATGAGTTGGTCTATGTTGAGCAACCTCCCAGTTTTGAAGATGACAAGAAGCCTAACCATGTTTACAAGCTCAAGAAGGCATTGTATGGTTTGAAGCAAGCACCTAGAGCATGGTATGAGAGGTTGAGGGACTTTCTCCTCTCTAAAGGGTTCAAGATGGGAAAGGTTGACACCACTCTCTTCACCAAGAAGATAGGCATTGACTTATTTGTGTTGCAAATCTATGTGGATATCATTTTTGGATCAACCAATCAATATTTTTGTGAAGAGTTTGGAAAAATGATGGCAAATGAGTTTGAGATGTCCATGATTAGAGAGCTTAGTTACTTCCTTGGACTTCAAATCAAGCAAATGAAGAATGACACTTTTGTAAGTCAAGAGAAGTACATCAAGGACATGATCAAGAAGTTTAGATTGCAAGATGCTAAGCCAATGAGTACACCAATGGGCACAAATGATCAATTGGGTATTGATGCTAGTGGAAATATGGTAGATCAAAAGTTATACCGGTCTATGATTGGAAGTTTGCTCTATGTCACCGCTTCTAGGCCGGATGTGATGTTTAGCGTGTGCAAGTGTGCAAGATATCAAGCTTCACCTAGAGAAAGTCACTTGAAAGCAACTAAGAGAATATTGAGATATCTTAAGCACACTCATGATGTTGGATTATGGTTTCTAAAGGGATCTAACTTTGAGTTGATTGGATTTTCGAACTCGGACTATGGTGGTTGCAAGATTGATAGAACGAGCACAAGTGGCACTTGTCAATTACTAGGAAGGTCTCTTGTTTTATGGTCATCAAAGAAATAAAATAGTGTTGCACTATCTACTGCCGAGGCTGAATACATTAGTGCCGGTAGTTGTTGTGCACAATTACTTTGGATGAAGGCCACCTTGAATGATTTTAGAATCAAGTTCAAGAATGTGCCATTGTTTTGTGACAATGAAAGTGCAATCAAAATGAATCAAAATCCGGTTCAACATTCAAGAACCAAGCACATTGACATAAGGCATCACTTCATAAGAGACCATCAACAAAAGGGTGATATTAGCATTGAGAGTATTGACACCGAAGATCAACTAGCCGACATATTCACAAAGCCACTTGATGAGAATAGATTTTACAAGTTGAAGAATGAATTGAACATACTTGACTTCTCCAACATGAAATGAGTGCACCTCCGCATTGTTATATGACATGCCTTCCCTTCGACAATGCAAGGTAAAGTTGTTTGGCATATCATTCATACTTTGCTAAGGACTTGTTTAGAACATATAGACATATTTGCATGACAAACAAGCTCATTCATGAAAATCAAATGATTTTGATGTATATATGGTACCACTATTGCTTCTATGTTTGTTTGATCTAGTGGTAGCATATGACATGTTTATGGGTTTGCAAACCTAGTGTTGAATCTAGAAAAGAGCTCATGATGTGTAATTCAACATGGCCAAGATAACCCTTATACTTTATGAGGTACGAAGAAGCTTATCCTTGGATCAAACTGAATTACATATTCTAGGCAAATGATCTATATTGAACCATATTTTGGACTCTCTCATATTGATTGACTTAACTCTCACTAAAATTGGCATCTTTTTGGTGATTGTTGACAAAGGGGGAGAGAAAAGTCACAAAGATAAAAAGTTAAGTTGCAAAGGGGGAGAGAAAGGAAAGAGGGAGAGAAATCAAAGATATGACATTGGAAAGGGATCAATTAGAATTGAGCACACAAGTAGGGGGAGCAAGCTCGTGAATCATATGTTGCATTTGTATGTGCACTAACATAATGAATTGTTGCATTGCAAATCTTAAATTCATATTCATGATTGTGTGGTGAATGCTAGAAATAGATCTTGAATGATGAATTGTTGAGAGTAGCTTTACAAGTGGTATCTAGACACTCTATGCATATAAAGTTGATCTCACGGGGTACTTTAGTGTTTGTGATCATTGCAAGTAATGTATTACAAGTGGTGTCTAGCTATATTGGTGCTAAGGATGGTATATATTGCAACTCCAATGGTATCACACTTCAAAGGTCCATTCTATATACCTTAGCATCATTTTGGTAGTAATAAATCTCCTAAAACTCCTATTTATGCATATGTGATGAATTGAACCAAACACATGAAAGCACATATGTAGGGGGAGTTAATACTACCAAAATTGAAATTGAATTTATTTCATATCTTTCTGCTGGTTGTCATCAATTACCAAAAAGGGGGGAGATTGAAAGCCCATGTTTGGTTTTGGTAATTAATGACACCAAGTTGCTAATGTCATTATGTCAAGTGAATTGAGTTAGATAGAGCAACACATGCAATGGAGGAGCAAGGAGCATGATAGTGCATGGACATGAAATGATGATCATGGTGGAGATGCACATGAAATGATGATCATGGTGGTCAAGCATGAGGATATGGACATGGAACAAAGTGATCAAGGCAAAGGTATAATCATAGGATTTGTTTTTGCCAGTCTAAGATGAGTAGAGAAGTGATTGACTGGGTTTAGGATTGATAGCCGACTATCAAGAGGGGCAATCACAGTTAGCTCGTGAATCAAGTGCTACTAGGTCATCATCTTGAGCATATGCATTAGGATCTAGTAGAGGGCTAACATAACGCCTTGAAAAATAATTGTGAAAATGCTAACACACTTGCACATGATGGTGAACACTTGGTGGTGTTAGCATATTTACGAAGGAGGTGGAGTTTGAGGGGTAGAGAGGGGTTTGGGTTCCTCTCTCTCGGAAGTGAAACATCTATTTTCCACTGCGCTGGAGGCAAAGTTTCGGACGCTGGCTGCGGAGTCACTAGACGCGTCCGGTGGCTAACCTTAGGTGCTGCGCAGTTGGATGGCTGCACCGGCGCGTTCGATGGTCTTGCATTAGACGCTGGCTAAACATTGTTCAGCGTCCGGTGCCTGCTAACGTGGCGCGTGGTAGAAGAGCTAGAGAGCACAGGGCACGGTGGCGCGTATGATGGTGCTGTGTCTGACGCGTTCGATGCGCGTTTCCGAGCTCGAGGAGCTTACTGGACCGTATCAGACACCACGTGTGGTGTGTCTGATGAAAAGCACTGGAGCGTCCGGTCTTCGCTGAAACGACCATTGAAATTTGAACGTGCAAGACACGTGGCGAGATCTGGTGCACCGGACGCTGCTGAGTGCGTCCGATGCCTGTGCGTCGGAGCGTCCGGTGCCCCCGATTTATGCCCAACGGCTCTATTCAAAAGGGTATCTCTATATATACTTGTTTGGCCGGTTTTGGGTCTTTCTCTTGAGTCTTTGAACACATGAGACATATTTTGAGCTAGAGAACTCCCCTTCCACTCACCTCCTTACTTGGTTGCATACTCTAGTGAGATTGAGTGAGATTCAAGTGCATTGCTCAGTGATTTGCATCTAGTGGCACTTGTTCCTTGAGTTGGCTACGGATTTCTTGTTACTTTTGGGTGTTTCCCGACATCCTAGATGGCTTGGAGCAGCGGTGGTGTTAAGCTCATGCTTGGAGATTATTTCAAGCCTCACCAAGTGTTTGTGAGGGGTTCTTGAGCCTTCCCCATAGGAGTTCGCAAATTGGCTACTCTAGAGGAGCTTGTGGCTTGGAGGATCCCCATCTTGTGAGTGGATGTGCGGCACCCGCTGAGGGTTTGACTCTTGATAGTCAATTAGCTCGTGATCCGTCAAGTGGGTGCATCGCCACAACGAGGAGTAGCTTGCCGGGAAGCAAGTGAACCTCGGTAAAAAATCTTGTATCATCTCTTGCCGAGGATTCTCTTTATGAATGTGTGTGATTGATTCTTTGGATACATCTCATCTCTACACCATTGGTAAAAGAATCAATTCACTTCCCTTTTTCATTCTTGCACTTTATCTTGTCTAGTGTGCTTAGCGTAGTTTGTATCACATAGGAGTAAGTAGCTTAGTGACTTAGCTTTGTTGGTGTGAATTAGAGATCATAGTCTTGTTCACTAGAATTGTATAGGTGGCTTGCTTAGTATAGTTGAGCTAGTGCTAGAATTAGCATCGTCATCTTTTATACTAACCATTGTTGATTAGTGAAGCTTGTAGATTTTTAAATAGGCTATTCACCCCCCTCTAGCCATTTGGACCTTACACCATTGCCCTGACCAAAACCGCCATGGACCCGGGGTAGTGACGGCGGACACGTGATGTCCACGTCGGTGGGGGCCTCATGACGGCACGACTTGCGGCCATGGCACCCAGCCGGAGAGGGGGAGGCCGCTGAAGAGGTGGAACAGTTGGAGGAGGACGGGGAAGCCTTAGGCATGCGCCCCCGGAGCGGGCTAGGGTTTTGCGGCACAGAGGAACGGCTTGTGGACCTTATTTTTCTTTTTTCTGGAGAAATTGTGTGGGATTCGATCCTTAGCTGCGCGGAGGGCCTGCGGAGGGCGCAGCAGATGGCAACAGGCTGAGGAGGACCATACATGTGACCCTGACTGCCGGATTTGAGTGAGTAAGGAGAGAGAAGATTGAGAAGCAATTTGGATGGTTTATAGTGTTGTTTTTCTAGGAACATTTTTGGGGTGAGTGGAGGGGAGTCATCTCAGCGGATGAGATTATACGGTGTAGACTTAGAGATGTTTATGATGGTGTATTAGTAGGTAGAGGGGCACGATTGATTGAGGTACACAACTATCCAATCAACAAAAAAACCAATATACTATAGCTACCCTCTCCACTGCTTGCCCAGTCTGTTATTATTGTTTGTTCTAACGGCTATTGGTTCAACAACGATGAAGCTCTAGAGATGTCAAGGCAGCTAGGGAAGCCCATAGTTGTCGCACGTCCCAACAAGGTCCCTCCTGGGCATGTGAGGATTCGGGTTTGAAGAGCTATCGTGTCTTGTGTATTGCACTCCCAATGAGACTCCTCTGATGATGTGTCTTGCATATCGCACTCATCGTTGGAGGTGCCTAGTGCAATGTTCATTAGTGAACATGTTATTAGGTGACAGCCGACCTAAAAGTCAGGCAAGCTAACCATTGGCCCCCTCCGATCCATTAAGATCTAGTGTTCTAGCTCCTCCTTGTACTGTGTAACCAATAAAAACGTTAGCACACTTTTTGGTTATTTCGATTCTACCTTACAATCAAACCTTTATGCCCCATCCATGTTTTGTTTTAACCTATCATTGTTGTGTTTCCTATTACCGTTGCATCTGCCACAAAAGGTCGATCGCATCTGGTATTGGTCTCCTGCAATCTTGTTTATCGTTGTGCTACATCTTAGGTATGCTGCCAATCTGAAAGCCGCAAGTTCAAGTTGCTCAGCGGATATATTGGCGGGGTAATATCACTACAAAAGATGTGTCATCTTTTGACATTTCTAGCATGACAACAGTTCTAGATGTCACTAAATTTTGAGTCTATCACATTTATTTTACGGCATTTTTGACTTAGTGATAAAAAAATATGCATGTCACAAAAGATGTCATGATGCATGTCCAATTCACTCTACTAACAAGATCTGTTGTGTTATACTAGCATTTTTGTGTCACAAAGGCTAACTTACAAATGCCATCAATCTATGATAGTGTTTGTGCATCAGAAAGTAATTTATTGATGTTTTAAACATCATTGTCCTTGTTGGCACGTTCCACAGCCTCGTGGTCGGGTGGGTCCATATACTTTTTATTTTTGTTGTTTTCCCAACATATTTCAGCCCATGTTATATATATTTCATGGTTGACGTTGTTAAATGTGGTGCTTTATTTTATATACACCTAATCACTACAACAACAAAAATAAACAAAACACATGCAGTCGTGGGTGTGAACTATAGGGTACACTATGCCCCATCCCATAATCAGTATCGGAGGGGTCACTAAAAATACCAAAACAGCCATGGATGATTCGTCGTTTAAGATTTACAGTAGGTCACAATAAAAAAATGTATGATTGGGTTGTTTAATAAAATAATAAATAAAGAAAATTGAATGTGTTTATCTTGTGTAATTGTTTGTTTCTAAACTCAATTTAATAGGTTTGTGATGTGAAGAGGATATGTAGGCAAGGGAAATAGAGGGATAAAATTTAATAGGGATATACATTGATATATATTTAAAAAGCAAGAAAATAATGTAAATAGAAAAACAAATTAAAAAAACTGAGTATATTATGTATACAGTTGCGCAAAAAGGAAGTAGTTTGAGTGAATGCAATAAATTTTGAATTTTTCAAACAATAGTTTTAGATCTCAATCAGTTCTGCATCTTTGTAGTTGATGACTTTTCTTTTGAAATCATTTATTGTCCCAAAATTTCGTTTGAAGTTCTAATAATTTCATATTTCAAATTTCCAAATTGTTCAAACAAACTCGTGTGGGGAAATGATTGAAACCGAAGTTGTTTATATTGATGAGGTCTAAAATTTATAATTGACAACTTTTTCATTTGAACTCATTTATGATCCTAACAAGGCTTAGCGGTTATCCATCACATAGAAAACAAAGGTCATACATTACAAAACACACATGCTTCATTAATATAGTGTGCTTTGCGACAAAAAAACAGTATCCTTTTATTTATATTTATAAAAAATAGAAAAATGAAAAAGAGGAGGCAAGAGGGTTCGAACTTGGCACCTGATGGTTCAAAAGCCCCCTATCAAACAAGGTTATCAACTTCCAGTTGATCCATTTGCAACAATATGTTCTTTTAAGTAATTTTTATTGAGAGATAGACGCGCAGGCCATGCTCAAAGCTCTTTTTTATTTTAAAATATGAAAAAGTTAAAAACAGTGTGGCCAAAGATTTTAACCACCACCCTTAAAACCCCGATGAGGACAAGCACCTCCATTACCACTAAACCAATTGCATGTTCACGGAAGATGTAGTGTTTTATTTTATTTGTTATACGAACCAGGATCAAGAACATAAACTTCTGTACTCTCGACGTCGTCCTTAACACTAACTGCCAGTGGGGCCATCAAGGGCCTCTTCTAATGAAAAAGTAACATTTGTTGCAAGTGTCAGTGTCTGATGATTGGAGGGCTTCGGCGTGGCATAAGCAAAACGTGATGGTGAATGCAAAGACAACGATTTATACTAGTTTAGGCCGTTAGAATAATGTAATACCCTATGTCAATTAGGCATGTTGCTTGTATGATTGGGTGTATAAGGGGGTGCCCCTGACTCTCATATAGTCCAGAGGGCAATAATATAATCTAGTCCTAGTCGGTTACAACAGAAGATTTCCAATCTAATTACAGAGATAGACTTTCCTATAATCTGACTTGGTCCATCCTTCATGTCTTGGGAGGCACGCCACCTTGTCTTGTGCCTCCCAGCAGACCATGGTTGGCCCATCTACTTGTCGGGTAGTCGACCCTATGGGAAACCCTTAGGATATTTGTTCATCAGCAAGTTTGAAAGGGAAAGTAACACACAATATATGAAAATGTAGCAGGTAATATACCACCTTGTGCATAGGAGGAGGCACGATTATTGCAACTGTTGTTTTGTTCATTACAAATTGATTATTTTCTTTTCTATTATTTTGTTCATTTGCATGTTACAAGCTTGGAACAAGGAGGGAAGTGAGGAACACGGGAGCTTGTCATATTTTGAAATTTAAAATTTGAATTATCCAAACTAACTCAAATAAAGAAATGGCAAAAAAAGTTGTAGATCTCGATGAGTTTTAAAAATTTGTAGTTGACAACTTTTCCATTTGAAAGCATTTACTATCCCAAAGTTTTGTTTGTATTTCTCATAATTTGAAATTCAAATTTTCGAAATGTTCAGACATACTCGTATGGGGAATGACTAAAACTAAAGTTGCAGATCTCGATGAGGTCTAAAGCTTTGTAGTTGATGACTTCTAATTTTAATTAATTTATGATCCTAAAATTATGTTTAAATTTCTCATATATTGAAATTCAAATGTAATAATATCTAAACTTGGTTACAAAAATCCACAAACTTGCATGACAACGTGATTTTATTGTATAATCATTGCATAAAAAATTCAAATGATTTAACAAAGTAGTACTAAGCATTTTTCATAATGGATATTTCACACAGTTATATAACTAAGTGAGTGATGTTTCCATTTGTGAAGGATGTATAGTCCAAGTCTGTCAAATATAGCTTGAATGTTTTTTCCAAACATGCAGACCAAAAGTATGGCTCCACACAAAATCTTAGATTCTTCTGATCAATTTTGGTCATTATTACATTTATTTTGTGCTAAACTGGAGAATGGAGGTTGAATTAACCCTTCAAAATAATGTAATTTTCCATCTACCTCCACCAAAATTGGTTCGTTGTGCCATATGAGACCAAGTATAAAAATTTGGTACCATTTTGGAGCATTTCGAGGTAGCCTCAGTTCAACCTCTAATTACTTTGTACTGTCATGCAGAAATTCATTTAAACTCCAGAAAATAGCAATACGTCTCCGAAAAATCTAAAACTTAGTATTTTCTTAACATGTGGTACATAAAAAGGCTGAGAAAAAAATCTAAAACTTAGTATTTTCTTAACTTGTGGTACATACAAGGCTGAGAAAAACCTTGAGGTGCATCTGATACCGAAATCCATGAGAGCTGTGGAAACTTAGGGATTGTAGTAAGGGTTTTATGAAATGGCACATCCATTTTGTGAACCATGTATATTGTGGTTTGGTCAAAATGGCTTGAAATTGTTTATGCAAGCATGCAAACCCGAAGTATGGCCCCACACAAAATCCTAGATTTTTCTGATCAATTGTGGTCATTGTTACATTTTTTTGTGCTAAACCGGAGAAAGGAGGTTGAGTTACCCCTTCAAAATAATTAATTTTCCATCTACCTCCACCAAAATTGGTTCACTGGTCCATATGAGACCAGGTATTAAAAATTGGTACCATTTTGGATCATTTCGGGGCAGTTCAACCTCTAATTACTTTGTTGCATCACGCAAAAATTCATTTAAACTATAAAAAAGCAAACCATCTCCGAAAAATCTAAAACTTGGTATTTCCTTAACTTGTGGTGTATACAAGGATGAGAAAATTAAGAAGCATACGACACCAAAATGTATGAGAGCTGTGGAAACTTAGAAGTTTTTATCAGGGTTCTATAAAATGGCATATCCAATTTGTGAACCATGTATATTGCAGCTCTGTTGATTTTTTTTTGCTAGCATGGAGACCCAAATTATGGCTCCACACAAAATCTTCTGATCAGTTTTGGTCATTATTACATTTATTTTGTGCTAAACTGGAGAAATGGGGTTGAATTACCCCTTTAAAATAATATAATTTTCCATCTACTTACACCAAATTTGGTTAACTGAGCCATATGAGACCAAGTATAAAAATTTGGTACCATTTTGGATCGCTTTGGGCCATATGTTAATTAGGATCTATTGGAATGTGCAGCCTCTCATGCAAGTTTGCTGCCTAAACGTGTTGAAGCTTTTGAGTAATCCTATAGATTTTGAATTCAGGATGCAAATTTGCTCTCATGAAATTGGAGATGCATATTCATGTTATTAATACCGTTACTTTTGAGCTGGTAGCTTCGACAAAAAAAAAATGCCTTCACTCTGTATGCTTCCTTAGCCGGAGCTGCTTCCTGCTTAAACCCAATGGTGCTTTAAAGAGTACTAAAACTTCCTTCCTATATGCTTCCTTAGCCTAGAGGATATCACATCTCATCTTATACTGATGAAAGCAGTTCCTGTACAGTGAACTTGTCTTTGTAATTTGGTACAGGAACTGTGTCACTGCACTGACCCACCTGACTGGTGGCATTTCATGCTTGCTGTTTAATGCTGAATTCAGTGATGACAAGTCATTGATGTAGGTTGTGGGCAGTTGGGTGTATTATACCACTTTCAGTTTACACTTTCACTCTTCCATGTTAAATAAAATCAAAACTAATCACCTGCCAAACAAAATTGGGATACTGCATGTTGAATTATTTGCAGCTCATATGTTAAAAAGATGTACCCAAAAAAATCTGATCCTGATAGGGTCGAATTTTTTTAAAAACCTTAAATGATTAACAACCTGAGTATGCATTGACAACATAACCACAAGTTTCATGTGGGCTACGTGTTTTGGACTTAGGACCTGTTTTGATTTAGCTAGGAGCAATGGATTGATACATTAAAAACATAGAAAAAATTAAGGATCTAAGTAGTAGTTTTTGCCTTTGTGCTCTTTTACTAGATTTTTTTTTCTTGAATGGTATGTTCTAATTTTCAGTTTTGTTCCATTGCAGAGGCGTCTCTGAGGAATGC
The DNA here is from genome assembly GCA_038087645.1 of Saccharum hybrid cultivar R570. Classification (NCBI taxonomy): domain Eukaryota; kingdom Viridiplantae; phylum Streptophyta; class Magnoliopsida; order Poales; family Poaceae; genus Saccharum; species Saccharum hybrid cultivar. The sequence continues at coordinate 2,941,018 of JAQSUU010000795.1, forward strand.
CAAACTGGAGTTTTAGATGACCTTATGATTGTAGACCAAACAACTAGATAATTTCCATGCTAGAGCATTTAAAAGAAAAATACTTGTAACGCCAGATCATTCACATCGCTAAGTGCTTGTAAAACTTGTTAGTGTCAACAATAAATAAACATCTTTCAGATATTTTATGGTGGCAAGTTTGAACCAATAATAAAGGACAGGTAACATAATATAAATTATTAACTAAAAAAATCTAGGCTATAAGACTGGAAGCACAACTGCTTCAAAGAAGAGTCGTTTGGCATCGCTAAGTCCAGAAATATGATCTTAGTCCACCCCTGGATTATAATTTAGAACATCCCTTTCAATTATTTCAACCAAGTACATATCAGGACCTTCATACCGATCCTTATTGGACTTACCTTCTTCACAATCACTACTCTGGAAAGACTTAAACATGAACTAAATGGCAGCTTCCAATCTTAGCAGAAGGATGATATATAAGAGGAATTATTATTGTATACAAACTTGTTTCGAATTCCTTTTCCCGAGTAGTGATGCCAAAGAAGGTAAGTCCAAAAAGGGTCAGTATCAAGGTCCAGATATGGACTTGGCTAAAATACTTGAAAGGGATGTTCTGAATTCTAATCGAGGAGTGGATTGGGATCATATTTCCGGACTTAGTGATGCCAAACTACTCCTCTTTGAAGCAATTGTGCTTCCTGTCTTATAGCCTAGATTGTTTCAGGTAATAATTTATATTCTGCTACTTGTCCTTTATTATTAGTTGAAACTTGCCACTGTAAAGTATCTGAAAGATGTTTATCTATTCTTGGCACTAACAAGTTTTACAAGTTATTAGAGATGGATTTGACATTACAAGTATTCCTTTTAAATGCTCTAGCATGAAAATTATCTAGCGCTACTCCAGAAATGTCACATTGATGTTAGCAAGTTAAATATTCATGACCTGGCAAATATTCTTGTAGATGTTACCGTGCAAATATTCATGTTTTCTCTACAATCATCAGATAATCTAAATCTGCAGTTTGGCATTCGTCATAGCCTAACCTCTGCAATGAAACAAAGCTGAAAATTAGAACCATAGCATTCAAGTTTTGAATCTAGTAGAAGAGCGTAAAGACATAATTAACAACTACATAGATCCACTTTTTCTATGTTAACACACATATTGTGCAAACATTTTTTTTGTTAAACCTGACCCTACAGCTACCAGATGGTTTTTAATGTGTCAATCACACTATGTAAAAGAAAGCACATCACAGACGCGGGTTTCACGTGTCCCATAACAGACATGTGTTCACGTAGTACATATCTCAGACGCGTATATACAAAACGCGTCTGACTCTTAGCACAGACACGTATAGAACAAAACACATCTATGATGGCTCATCTCCCAGATGTGTATAGAACACGTCTCTGATGACTCCTTATCATAGATATGTTTGTATAGACACGTCTGTAATGATGACATGAAAAAACAAAAAAATATAATTTTGTTTATTACAAGGCATGCATGAATTGTACAGTTTATTTATTACATCATTGTATAATTTGTTTCCTACACCATACAGTACAATCAACTCATATAAGAACCAACTCCACTATGATACAGGAGCTACCATCCATTCTATTATGCCATGCGTGGCTCACCTTGAATCATTTCTTGTTATGGAACAAGAGTCATGACTCATTAAACTAATCATGAAACTGAACATCGGGTGGCGCACCTTGAATCATTTCTTCTCAAAATCGGTATTGCTATACTTGAACAAGATGCTGTCAGTGACCAAAATTGCAACCTGAAAAGAAACTCTAAATAGTGAGAAATTGACTATTACTCGACTACTCACACATATAATTGTTGCCCAGACATGAACTCAGATGTGGTAGGAAAGCCCAGAGGGCAGCTTGGCCATGGGCCGCTTGGATTGAATTGGAAAAATTGCAAGTCTTGGAATACAAGAAGATGTGCCACTGCTTTTATAGAGCAAAAGTGGCTTTAGCTACTACTACCTACTCCTTAGCATAATCTACTATGTAAAGCAGATGCTTTGATCCCCAGCTTGGAAGCCAAGGAACCTGAACCTGAAAACTACTTGACAGTGGACAGAAAAGTGCAGAAAGTAAGATACAAGTAGCTAGGCTTAACTATCAATCTCCCCCTAAGCCTAGTACTGAGTGATTTGCTTCAGACCAATCCTCCTCCTTGTCTCCTGGAACTTGGCCTTGCCCAGCGACTTTGGTGAGTATGTCTGCAAGTTGATCAGTAGTGGCGATGTGGTTGGCCTTGATGCTCCCATCCTCCAAGCAATCCCTGATGAAATGGTACTTGATCCAAATGTGCTTGCTCCTATCATGGAAGACCGGGTTTTTAGCTAGAGCCAAAGCAGACTTGTTGTCCACCTTCAACTCCACCACATCCACCTTCCTGCCAAGCAGCTCCCCGAGCAGCCTGGACAGCCATAGCGCCTGTGTTGCAACAGTGGAGGTGGTGATGTACTCTGCCTCGCAGCTTGACAACACCACAACCTTCTGCTTGATTAACTGCCAGCTGACCAAGCAGTCACCAAGGAAGAACATAGTTCCACTGGTGCTCCTGCTTGTATCAATGTTGCCGGCGAGGTCATTGTCGCAGTAGCTGATGAAGTGCGCCATGCCGGGTGCCCTCTTGTAGTGCAGACCGTAGTCTAGGGTCCTGGGCACGTAGTGGAGAATGCTCTTGACAGCCTGCAGGTGCTCCACTGTGGGTCGTTCCATGAAGTGGCCCGGGTACCCGACGGCAAACGCCAAGTCTGGCCGGGTATGCACGAGGTACCAGAGGCTTCCAATGACCCACCGGTAGTGCGTGGAGTCCACCTCCTCCGCCTTGCTCTCACGACTAAGCTAGAGCTTTTCTTCCATCGGCATGTGGGCAGGATTGCGGCTGACCATCTCACCGAGCTCGAGGATCTGCTTGGACTAGTGAGCTTAATGAAGGGTGATGCCGCTAGTATCCTGGCGCACCTTGAAGCCGAGGTAGAAACAGAGGAGCCCGAGGTCGCTCATGTCAAACTTGTCCTTCATCTACGCCTTGAACTTCTTCACCTCTTATTCCTCTGCGCCGGTGATGATGAGGTCGTCGACGTAGATGCCAATGAGCAGGACGGTGCACCCACTGCCCCACCGGTACACAGCCGCCTCATGCGCGCTCTAGTGGAAGCCCATCGCTTTGAGCGTGGTGTCCAGCTTTGCATTCTAGGCGCACGGCGCCTGCCGCAAGCTATAGAGGGCCTTGCGCAGGCGTTAGACCTTGTCTTCCTTCCCGGCAATAGCGAAGCCCGATGGCTGACGCACATACACCTCCTTGAGGTCGTCATTCAGGAATACAGACTTCATGTCCATGTGGTGCACCCGCCACCCTTCTTGAGCTACCAGTGCAAGGAAGACACGGACCGACTCCATGCATGCCACCAGAGCGAATGCATCATCATAGTCGATGCCCTCCTGCTGGACGAAGCCCCTTGCCACCAGCTGTGCCTTGTGCTTGGTCACCTCCCCCTTCTCATCTTTCTTCAAATTGAAGACCCACTTAAGGGTCACCTCCCAGGTCTTGTTCTTCTCCACCGCCTGGAGCTCTTGCTTCATGGCAGCCACCCACGCTAGATCTCCCTGAGCTTATGCGTAATTGATTGGCTTGCCGGCGTGCGTAAGATGCAGCTAGGCAAAGAAGCACAATGCTAGCCCTGGAGGAGACTCATCACTGATGATGTTGGTCACCGTGCAGTACCGAAGAGGCTCGTCATAGAACGCGTCCAGACGGTCCTCATCATCCTCCAGAGGCGTGGCGAGCTCGACGTGGGACTGATCAGCAGGCGGTGGCATAGTAGTAGTGGAAGGAGAGGATGCTGCTGCCAAAGGCACAACTGATGACGCCGGCAGAGGTGTGGCGGTTGCTGCTGCCATGCTCCTGGACTCCCCTGGAGCTAGTGACGGCGAGTGCAACGAAGCAAGGTTCGAAGCAGAGGCCAAAGTAGAGGAAGGTGACGAAGACACGCCCTGTGCTCCCCCTGCTCCTCCACTCTAGTGATGCTCGATGGTTAACTCTTCACCCGTCGAAGCAGAGCCTTCTCCTTCCTTGAGCCAATCCCATTCGCGGCTTTCGTCGAAAACGATGTCGTGCGCTATACGCACGCGCTGAGTTACCGGGTCCAGGATGTGATATTCCTTGGTGCCATCGGCGTACCCGATGAAGACACCCAGGCGGCTCCGATCGTCGAGCTTCCTTAGCTGAGTGAGCTCCTTGGCGAAGGCGAGGCAGCCGAACGTGCGTAGATGACCCACCGCAGGTGCCTTGCCATGCCATGCTTCATAGGGCGTCTTACCCAGCAAGCTCTGGGTGGGTGCCCAGTTCAGGATGGACCGCAGTCACCACGGCCTCCCCTAGAACCACGCCGACAGGTTCCTCTGCTTCAGTAGCGCCTGAGCCATGGCCACCATCATCTGATTCCGCCTCTCCGCGACCCCGTTTTGCTGCGGCGAGTAGGGGGCACTTTAGTAGCATGGGATGCCTTCATCTACGTAGTAGGCCGCAAACTCTCCGGCGGTGAACTCCCATGCGTTGTCAGTGTGGAGTACCTAGAGCTTGCGCCCGCTCCCCTTCTTAGCCATGGCCTGGAGATGTTTGATTGCGTCCGTAGCCACGTCCTTGGTCATCAGGAGCGCCATCCACATGTACCATGTGGCGTCATCAACCAGCAGCAGGAAATAGCGCATGCCGCTAGGAGTCGCCGGTGTCACCGGGCCGCAGAGATCACCATGGATGAGCTCGAGAGGCTCTTGCTCGTTGTACTGGGCCTCGACTGGGAATGGAGCTCGGCGGTGCTTGGTGATGACGCAAGTGTCGCAAAACTGCCCGATGTGGCTGATCGCCGGTAGGCCGCACGCCATGTCATCCTAGGAGAGCTTGTGGAGGGCGTCGAAGTGGAGGTGGCTGTAGCGCTCATGCCAACGCCATGCTTCATCATCCTTGCGCGCGATGAGGCAGGGGGCTTGGCTGTGTTGAGGTGGAGGATGTAAAGGCGATTGGCACCGTGCCACACCTTGACGAGAAGATGGCAGCGCCAATCCCAAATACTTAGGACACCGTCTTCAATTTCCACCTTTGATCCTCCCTCGTCCAGCTGTCCGAGACTCATGATCGAATTGCAGAGCGCCGGGATGTAGTAGATGCCATGAATCACCTGGTGCTCGCCGGTCTTGGCCTCGAAGACGATGGACCTGACGCCGTGGATCTCCACCTTCGACTCATCGCCGAACCTCACCATGCCTCTGGCCAAAGTGTCCAGGTCGATGAAGAGCTCACGACGGCCGGTCATGTGATGGGTGGCACCACTGTCCATGTACCAGCCATCAAGCTTATCGCTGTCGGCGCCGGAGTTGAGGAAGACACGGGCCCGCGGCTCCTCGAAGTCAAGGTCGACAGCGAACTAGTTGCAGAAGGTTGAAGCTTGGACCTTGCCGCGGCTCCCTTCCACGTCCAACTCCAGGAAGCCATGCGTGAGAAACAAAGCAGCGTCCACCTCTCCTTCCACGACATTCGCTGCCGCGCCACAGTCCTGGTCACCATCGCGCCGGGGATGGGGGTAGTCGCATGCCCAGTGGCCGGCATGGTTGCAGTTGAGGCAGGTGTCATCGTGGTTCACCCTGCGATCCCCGTCGGTGCCTCCTGCCTTGTCCACCTGTGCTCCGCCATCACCGCCATCACGATCCCCTTCGGCTTGTTCTTCTTGCCGCCACGAGGATACTGCTGGCGATCTTTGGATGAACCAGCGCCCTCTTCCTTCTTCTCGAAGGTGCGCCACTACTCGACAGTGTACAGTAGCTTGCCTCTAATGGCGGCGGGCTCGGCATCCCACGCCTGCTCGCGGTCTTGCACCGCCTTGAACCACCCGGTGACGTCCTCGATGGTGAGCTACTCAAAATCAAGGAGCGTCTTGATCAAATTCACGATCTGCACGTACCTTTTCGGCAAACATCGGAGAAACTTCACGACGCGCTCCTCTGTCAGGTCAGTGTCGCCGTTGCGCGCCATCTGCTCCATTAGGTTGGTCAGCCGCATGGTGAAGTCTTCGACTTGCTTGCCGGGTTGAAAGGCGAGAGCTTCCCACTCTCCCCGGAGCCGTTGCAGCGTCGCTCAGCGCACGTGGTCACCGCCAATCCTCTGTGTCGTGATCGTGTCCCACGCCATCTTCACCGCTAGCTTGTTGGCGATGACGGCAGCGAGCTCGATGGGGACGGAGGTGCACAGAGCCTCCAAGGCCCTGTGATCGTCGTCGTGGATGACACTGCCGATGGAGACCTTCTCCACAGCCACCGCGCTTGGAGCTTCACCTTCATCAGTAGGCTCCACTCGTGGTAATTTGACTTGGTGAGCATCGGCCACGGTGTTCCCGCCCCGGAGTCGCGATAGACGGTCTATAGCACCGCGAGTGCCCGCGACGACCACGACGCCTGTTTGGTGACGGCGACTGGAGGCGGCGATACGGGCTGCGCGACCCTCCTCCTGTCGACGCCACGTCCTCCTGCTCCATCTCCGTGCGAAGCGCTGCAGCGGCAGCCACTGCGGCCTGAGCCACAGCCGCTGCCTTTGCGGTAGCAAGGCGCGTCGCACGATTGCCTCCTCGAGCCCGTGCCGCGCCACCAGCAGCACCGGTCCCGGGGTTGATCACCAAACCTCCTCCGGTGGCGGTGGCTGCGGCACGCGCTCTGGAGCTCTCGGTGGACATGGTTCTCACTCACTAGAACCCTAGGCTCTTGATACTAATTGTTGCCTAGACATGAACTCAGATGTGGTAGGAAAGCCTAGAGGGCAGCTTGGCCATGGGCCGCTTGGATTAAATTGGAAAAATTGCAAGTCTTGGAATACAAGAAAGATGTGCCACTGCTTTTATAGAGCAAAAGTGGCTTTAGCTACTACTACCTACTCCTTAGCATATTCTACTATGTAAAGCAGATGCTTTGATCCCTAGCTTGGAAGCCAAGGAACCTGAACCTAAAAACTACTTGATAGTAAACAGTAAAGTGCATAAAGTAAGATACAAGTAGCTAGGCTTAACTATCAATAATAATGACACATAAAACTGCATGTGCTGAAATAATTGACACCTCAAAAGATAATAGTACAGAATAATAACATAAGTGTCAGAAGGTTTCTAGAACAAGTCAGGTAGGTAGAGGCACGAAACCGCGCAGAAGAGTCCAGTGATGAAAATAAGAAATCAAAGATAGCCACAAGGATTTCAAGGACTTGTCCTGGACAAAGACTGCTGATGCCAAAAGAAATTTAAAGCCACAACGAGAAAGTGAAAAGGCACCCTCAGCTCATTTGGAAACATTACTTGAACACTAATATGAACCTAACTGGACATAGTAATACCAAAAGCCATTACTTGTCCATGCAGTATACTGCTAATAGGACTAGTACATCCCAGAACCTAAACTTCAAGAAAATAGAGGCAGTGTGCACATTACCGTTACTATAATTGAGTCATAATTTAAAAATATAGCCTGATCCTGAATATGCCTACTGCAAAATAGAATAAGCAACATTGTAAGCAATTGTCACTAGAACATAATTATGTTATCAGCCAAGTAGAGAGCAGAAGATCAAAGGTTAAGTTGGCATAAGTAATGGGCAAATTCAGTTAACAGGAGTCATATATGTCTATAAGGCATAGTGCTTTTATCAGGGTTAACTCAGCAGTGCTCCTGCTGTATTTTTTGGAAACATGGCAAGTGGACATAGGATTAAGATCATATTTATATCACTTACAGAATATCTGCCGCATAACAAGTGCTCCTAGGTAAGATTAATATTTAGATCCATACATGAGACTTAAGGCAGCAAGAACAGAGTAGTGGGCTTTCAGTAAGTAACATATCTTCACTTACAGGGTTAGCTCAGTAGTGCTCTGGACAAAAAAGTTATATACCAGGGAGCAGCGATCTGACCTGAGATCATACTCAGTGTGAAGATGAACTTGCGGCTCTATATGGAATTCTTCTTGGCCAGGGCCTTGTCGATCTGACTTGTGTGCTCCAAATGTGATTTAACAGAAGTTCCAAAAGCAGGTTGAAATACACAAGAACTAAAAGAAATTACTTGTTCTTAAACTTGTCACTTGCAAGCTGCATGACCCATCAAATGTTGACAGCTAAAATGCTTCAGAAAGGGCAAAGTAAAAATCAGTTTAACAGGTGACTGGAATAGTTTCGATTAAACATATATATAACAATGTTAACTACAAAACAATAATTTCATATTGGGGACTGGACAAAAGAAGATATAATCACTGTCAATCAATGGGTGTATTGGCGATTCATTGTTCAATCAGCTGGGTACCCTACCTCCCTGAAGAAACAGAAAACTTCCAACTTGAGAAGAACAGCAGGACAAAAAAAATTTTATGATGGTAATAACAAGATGCCATATGTATCCAGACTTGGTACTAAACAAGATTCAGGCCAGCACAGCAACCTTAAGATTTGGAGATATCCATGATGGGACTTAAAACAACATAAACATTGACAAGAAAATACATTCTGTAAATGCTTTGGCTTCTGAGTAACAGGCACGCTTGCTCTTAGCTGGACAGTCATGCAGCCAGAAACATCATGACCAAGCTATAGTGAAACTGTGAAAGTATGCAGATTTGATGGACACAAATCAGGGAATATACAGATCTGGTTTCTGCATTGGAAGCCTGTTTCAGTTCGACAAAAAAACACCGATTTGAATCATGTCCCATCATGCAGCACTTTGCAGTTCTAACTCTGTCACAGTGTAAGACGTGGTTGGTGACTTGTACTTGACACAGAAAACTGGGAAAATTGTAATTTACAACAAAGCTATATACATGTCTAAGTAGAAGATTCAGACGCAAAGTTGAATGAAAGAATACACTGCAGACTTTCAGTTTATCGTCTCTCTGAAGTCAACCACCACAAAAAAAATTCAGCAACGAACTAGGGAAGATGGTGTGCTTATTTGTCCCAAGTACGAACTTGCTACATAATACTTAATAATATCATAAAAGGAGAATGGGATTTGCTACTGAATTTATTTTACATAATAATTCTTTGATTCATAGAAGGAGGTAAATAATAATTTGCTACTGAATTCCACATCAAGCGAGACTACACTGTACCTACTAGATAGACAAAATCAATCCCCTTTTGTGGACGAGCACCAGGTTCGATAGATCCAAGTATCCAACCCTCTCTATTAGTACCAGTTCCAATTCAGATCACCACCCAGCAGCAGTTGAGGAAATGAAACCACATGAAAGCTAAAGCGGATCAATGACCCGAAATAAAGGCTTCTGAATTAGTACCTACCAATACTCGCACCACAAGCGGAGCCGATATACCCGGCCGGGCCGCTGCTCGATCGCCTTGAAGCACTGCAGCACTGACATGGCATCTGCAACAAAATTAAATTAAAACAACAACAACAACAGATGAGCCCGCCACAGCCTTTTTCCAGGAAGAGAGGCCAAACACGATCGCCCGGCACCGCAAAGTCCGACCAAATTTCAGGCAAGAAAGGCCTGGACAGGGATGGAAAGGGGGACTTACGTGAGGAATTTAGTCAGGAGCTCGGTCGACATCCCGAACCAGCGTGGAGTTCACGACTGGAGAAGGAAAAGGAGGCCTATGCTTTTTGCACGGGGAAACACATTGCATCCGCCATAGAATCCAACTGCGTTGATGTTGTTCACCATAGAATCCAACTGCGTTGATGTTGTTCACGGGGAGAATAGATAAGCGATCCCTAATTCCCTGTCACCTGGATCCCATGCCGCCGCCGCTACCCACGCGTGGGGACCTTAAAATGATTGTCTCTATAAATAGTCGATTAATGGAGATGGACTCCTTGAAATATCCACCTCTATAAATAAGTAACTAAAAGAGGCAAGCATTTTTCTGACGCCTGTCTCGCCATTTTTTTTCATGAAAGGGCAAAAAAAAACTCCTTCCTTAATCAGGCTATCTTCTAAGAGCATTTTTAAGAGTACCTAATATTTTCTTCCCAAAAACATGGCGTTTGCCAATTCCTAAAAAAGTTTTGAAAGAAATAAATAAGGCACATGTTTCAAAAACATATTCCAATCATTCAATGGCATTTTCGTAAATACGATCATCTTCTTTATGAGAACAGGCACGTACAGCCCGTCCTTCCGTTCCTCATCTGGCCGGTTCCATCACAAAGCCCAGCTCGATCGGCGGCTCCAGCAAGCGAGACACAGAGAGAGATTCACGAACTCTCTAGGCAATCCGGCGCGCGTGCATTTGTGAATGGTGAACGGCAAGTGGGCGGGGCCGGAGTGGATGCGGGAGCCACTGCTAGCAAGCAAGGTTTTCATTATCGGAAATTAAAATTTATCGGACGTCATGGATAAAGAGGATAAGCAAGATATATCGGAAATATCGGACCAAATTCAAAAAAATTAAAAAAAAAATTTCAAAAAATTTGTAGAATTTGACTTAAAACTATTCTTAAGATATTAAACATCACTTGTTCACAAATCAAAACAAGAATAAATCATTATAAGTGTCGGACCGTCACGTGACTGATTTTGGATTGTCTGTGTAGAAACAGGAAAGAAGGGAAAAAATTGGCTGATTTCAAATTTTATCGGACCCCGGGGATAGAAAGGAAATTTCGGAAATATCGGCGAATTTCGGCCGATAAAAAAAACCCTGCTAGCAAGGTATGAGATCGTGCAGACCCTTGAGGAGGGCGGCAAGCCACGACGCAGAGACTGGGGCGCGGCAGTGGCGGCTGCACCGGCGTGGGCAAGCAGAGGGCTGCGCGGCCGGGGTGGGAGCCGCAACGGGCGTGGCGGTGGCCACACAGGCGCAGGCGAGAAGAGGGCTGCGCCGCCAAGCTTTGGAGCCACAACGAGCGCACCGACGAGTAGGATCTGCAGCGGCGCGACGAGCAGAGGATGCTGCGGCCACGCGACCAAGCTAGGAACCGCAATGCGAGTAGCCCCGAGAAGCATGGTGAAGGAGAAGATCGTTGGGGAAACCGGAACGCAGGGGATACGCATGACCAGACTCTGTGTAACTTTACGTGCAAAGAAGGGTTTTTTTCCAAGTGCTAAAAGATTAGGAGGTAGGACTAAGAGTCGTTGGACATGGTTTTTTTTCCAATCTTTCTAAAAATCTAAGATTAGGAGTGTGTTTTTGGTACTCTTGGAGATGCTCTAAAATATATTTTCTAGTAGAGCGATCTACTTGAGTGGGAGGGAGGTGCCAGGTTGGGCGAAGAGATTAGTGTTTAAGTTTTCTTATTACATGTTTATGTTTACGGTAATGCAGTTTATAGGTCATGGAATAGGATTGGCCGGGCAGTAGAGCCGTGCTAACACTTGTTGATTCCTATTTTGAACCCTAGCTCCATAGAATAATATGCTACTGCAGAAACATGGAAGAATTGCAATCTTAGATCTGCCAAAAATGCGGGGTAGAATTTGTTGATTCTCGGATACGAAGATATCAAATGGGATACATCAAACTAGCATATCCGGTGACTCATGTGTGGTATTTGAAAGGTCTTCCTAGTTATATTGCGAATCTTTTAGATAAACCCCTTAAGAAATTGGAGGGCATCGACACAAGAAGAATTTATTCTAGACTTTTTTGATAATCTATGATTAACCTCTTTTTATAATACTCCCTACCCCCAAGGGAAGTCGAATTCCCACAGCCTCCTTGAAAGATAGATGTCCTGAACCACTAGACGATGGGGGCATCACTAGACGATAGCACCGTATACAACCACGCGTTTTTTTCCAAAGTTACGCCTATAACTACTCATTGAAAAGAATCATATTCTTATGCTTAAATGCTCAATATCCAAGTGGGCTTACAAATTTGATCATGATCAATTGCTTTGTGGATTGTCTCTTGATTAGTTCATGTTTATCCCCTCGACATCGCAAGTTTCTTATGTCCAAACGAAGTATTTACTTGTTACTAATAAAAATAAAAAAGTTTAGCATGCGTTCTTCCGTAGATCCCTCCGTCCGGACGGACCCGTATAAGTCACTCGCTCGCTTTGCACCTCGCCAGTGCCGCCCCCGCCGGTGCCGCCTACTCGGTCAACTCGTTGCACGCCTCTGCTCTACTACGGACCTCGCCCTCGGCCACTGTAACACCCAGTTTTAAGAACAAAACTAGATTCATCATATGTATGCCCAGAAAATCCACACATACAATAGCAGAACAGAGGATATCAGAAACAATGTTATACAGCAGAAGCATACTTATAATTAGCACTTACATCAGAGTATAGCAGAACAATTACTAATCTTTTCTTCAGGCTCCAACTTCACAGGGGATGGCTGACTGGGATAACATACGCCTAGCACTCCTCAGAAACTTAATCAAGCTCCACCTTTTGTTACCCATCCGGGATCTTTGTCCAAGTAATTGAAAAGTAAAGCAAGCGTAAGCAAACCACCGCTTAACAAGCATAATATAAGGGGATGCAGGCTCAAAAGGTTTGACTCGGCTGAACTGCAGTAAGCAATTTTAGTAGATCAAGTTTTATCATTAGAACCTAAGTTGCTAAATTATGCTTAAGCTTCAGTCCCACATGATCATAAACAATGGCAATATGACAATAATGACTGAACATGAGCATCAACATCATAGTAAAATAAGAACCCATAATTCTGTGAGTTTTTCAAGCTGCTCGTGGTCGTGAGCATGGCTGATATACCAGTTTTACACTCTGCAGAGGTTGTACACTTTCACCATGAGCCGTGATTTACCCTTTCACCCGAGGTGATCAGCCTCTTGATCCACTACCAAGGAAGGTCAGCAGGGTTCACTATAAAGTCTTTCAAAGGTTCGTCTAACAAGTTAGGGCCACTAGGATTCCTCGGCAGGAAGATATAGGAACCCCTTTCGAATGGCACAATTCCTTCGTGGCTATACACATAAGAACAGACGTTGTCCTATACCCAACGTGGCAAGCCCCTTTTGCGCCATAAAGGTAACCACTAACAAGCTAGAAAAGATCTTCATACTTGACTAAAGCCAGAGCCATGTGGCACTCATGGTTGTACTGTAAGTCCCGGATTTTGCTGACAGATAAGTCCTTAAGATTTCATGTTGCTAAAAAGCACATTTTAAACATCATTGCATATGCCATTAGCTAATATTATGGAGCTTTTATTATAGTAGAGCAACTAGCAAGAACTACCCATATGCATAAACCTAGGAGCAAGGATCAAGATAACAAATACTAGGAATATCCTTAAGGGCTATTCAAATTTGACACATGCAGCATGAATATAGTGACATATGATTATTAGGTGTCAAGGAGAGCCTCATATTATACTTGCCTTAACACTTGCTCAAACTTTCTCATGCCTTGCTTCTGGACATCATCTTGTGATCCTCAGCGCTCAAAAACAATTATCGCTCTACTCACAGCAAGCACCACGCATAGGCAATCATACAAGCAACAAATAAAAGCAACTAAGAACAGCCACACAAGATTAAAACAACGTACTAAAAGAGAACTCATTACTACAGCCGCGAAAAAGCATAGGAAATGACTATCAGGAGAATTATATTATAATAGAAAGAAAAGACTATATGCTTATTTATTTTAATTAAGGAAAGCCATGTGAAAACTACTAATTCAAATTAGTCCAATTATAATTTAATTTAAGAGCCAAGTTAAACTAATCATATTTTATTTATAAGTATTGTCATACGATTTAATCAAGTTAAACTTTAACTTAGTAAAAGAAAGAAGCGTGTGAGAGCTTCTAAACGTATTTTACATGACATAGTTTAGCCTAAGCAAATTACAAATTAAAAACATATTTATGCTAGTAATTAAATATATGAACATTTATTTATTTACGTATATACAAAACCGAAGTGTATCACCTATGTTGTTTTTAAATTGATAACTAGTTATGTACCCATTGGTCAAATTAATATTTAATTATGAACACATATACATGTGACATGATCAGCGCTGCTGATAGGCCATAGATTAAAGCGATATGAAGCTAACAGCCTAACACAGCAAATCAACTGAAACAGGGCGAAAACAGATAGGATGTGATTTGGACAAGTCCACGTGTGAGGGTTGCCTAGCGCGCTTGCTTGTGCATTGCATGGCGAGCTGTGTTCTCTAGATGATGAATGGTTCTTAAGAAGCATAGGTGGGCAGAAGATGCGTACAGATGTATGCATATGCACTTGGTAAATTTGCTGCAGAGTCCTTGCACGCTGGACAGGAGGCGTGTCTTGATTTCCTCCCTGTCACTGAAGAAACGTGCAGGAGCTGCTTGCTATGGCGAGGATAGAGGCATGAGCCTGGCTTGCTCGACGAGAGGGGCAGTAGCTGGCAAGGACGCTGGTGCCCTGAGGTGGATGTCTGGCGTGCAAAACAACAAGCAACGGCGACATGCAGAAGCTGATTTCCTTGCAAGCTGACAGATACACCATGATGAAATAAACGAGTGCAGACTGTAGAGCAGGGGTGGACCCACAGGGTATGCCAGGAGGGCCACGGCATACCCTATGGGGCATCCTTGTACTTAACACTGTATTAATATGTTTAGATAACTAAATTTGCAAAGTACTTAACCAATAGTTATTAATATAGAGAGGGAATAAAAGATAAGAAATTAAGAACTACTCCCAACTAAGGTTTCACAAGACACAACAAGATGGGATAATAATTGGAAGACTAAAGAAAGAATTATATTATCTATAGTTATTTTTTAAAAGGGACATAAAAATGGAAAATAAAAAAAATGAGGCTGCAAAGGATTGAATCAGCGACCATAAAATGGAAAACAAAAAACTAAAATGTGGTTGACCATAAAATGGAAACCAAAATGCGGCTGTAGGGAATTGAACCAGCGACCTCTTGCTCAAAATGCAAGATGATTACCACTGGGCTAACTATATATGATATATTTCTTCCTTTATTTTCTATTTTTTTCGACCCATGTTAGTGTGGCCCGTGAGACATGTCATGAAATGGAATGACAAATGAAAGTGATCACTTCGGCATCATTTCATTATACTTATCAATAGCTATGTATAATATACTTCATCCTTTAGTTTTCTATTTTCATCCCCTCTTGATTTGTCCCATGAGACCGCAAATATTTCTTTGTTTTTATTTTCCTAATCTTTTATCCCCTCTAGATATTATAACTATAAATAATATGTTTTGTCCTTTATTTTGCAATTTTTTCATCACATCTTGTTGTGCCAAGTGAGATACACCATGAAATGGGATGGAAATCTGTAGCTATGTACAGTGTCATATCCCCTTTACAAAGTCTGCACTCCAACATTAGTTGTCTAGCCACATTCATTAAGCAGGATTTTTTTTTCTTCTAAGTGGATGGAGATGGTATAATCGAGACATTCATGTCATCAGAAAATGGTGGGTAAACAAGTCAGACATGTAATATTATAATTCTCTTTTATGGCTATATTTTTGTATTTCATTTGAACTATTTATATCATAATATGTTATAGTTTGTAGCTTAATCCTTGAATTTAAGGTTTATATCATGTTATTTAATGCATGTGGTTTTTACCGAATTGGAATATGGTTTTGCAAATTAGAAATGATTTTATCAAATTGCGTAAGAAAATTTTTATGTGGCATACTTTGTGGTAAAATCCTAGGTCCGCCACTGCTGTAGAGAACACAAAGACCTAAGAGAAAGAAGAGATGGTCAAGAAGAGACGTCCTCACTGGAGGCAGATGTGCGGCAGATGAAACAATGGTGACTACCAGGGTTCTGACTGGTGGCCGGCCGGACCCCGAGCCGGCAACGAACTCCGGTGCCGAAGAGACGAGAACGCCGACACTGCAACTTGACGAAAGCTTCTTCCCGAGATGATTTTCTTAGACCTTGTTCCGGCGTTGCTGCAACATGGTTCACGGTCGGCTACAAGATTGAACAGCAACACAGGATCGCTTCGAGCAGGGCAAACCTCACGTCGCAGCAACGAACGGCAGAGGCAAAGTGGAGATCAAGAGCGGCTCCTTCAACCGTGGTTCTGCGGCGCTAGGGATCTCCGTACGACGCGCACGCCACCACGTACAGGGAGCTCCTCATCGAAGCTGCATGTGCCAAGGATGCTTCTGGTGAACAGCAAGGGTGCCGATCATGGACAACGCCTGCCGCGTCAAGGTGAACATTGGAGCTCCGGCGGCGGAGTCAGATGGAATTGATAAAGTAGACGGCGGCTTTAGATATGGTTTCTAGATGCATAAGATGAACGGAAGGATACATATATATACGTAGGGTTTGGACCGAGTTGGAATAGAGCTAGGATTTATTATTTTCTAAATATTTAATTTCGTGTATAAAAATAACTCTAGAGAAGTCTAGAATTATTATTTGAGTCGAAAAATATTCCGAAAGCTCCGAAAATTAAGCGAAAATTCTCAGAGATATTATGAAACATGAGGAACCCAAATAAAATATCTGGAGCTGATGATAAGTTGATTTGGAGAATCTAAAAATTAGATTATGCTTCTAAAAAAGTGAGAGAGAAATCCAAAAAAACTGGAAAAACTCCAGAGACGTTCTCACATATAGTTGATGGATGATGAACTCAAATGAGTGATTTTGGAATGGAAGAAACATATCTTGAAAAACTCTGACACAAAGATTAAGATCAAGAAAGCAAGGATTATACTACAGAAAAGAGAGAGACAAGCCAGAGAAAGATAAATGACCTACTAAACATGTTTTGAAAACTTTGTGCACTCACAACACAAAGATCATGCAACAAACAAACATCACAGCAAGCAAAATCCTGCCAAATTAGTTTAGAAATTTGAAAATCACATTTTTCTATAACTAAATTTGTGCTAACTCAAACTAATCTTAGGAAATTTTATCCAAATGTTAAAACATTTATTGTAATTAGTGTTTTCTATGCACAACCCAAAATCAGAAATTTTGGGTTGTGACAGCCACGCGGCCCCATGCCACCACCGCCAGCCTGTGCCGCGTGCCCCCGCCCGGACTCGCACCTCCCATCACGACCGCGCTCCATCCGCCTACCCCTGCATGCCTCTACCGAGGTCCGTGCCACCGACGAGCTCCATATCGGCCCCCTCCATGGCAACAAGCTCCACACCAGTGTCGAGTTCCGCGTCGATGAGCCTCCATTCATCCAAGCAGATGCTACACTAAAAGCACATGTTGCAATAGTATGTTTCAAGTGTTTCAGGTATTTTAGAGGTATGTTGCAAGGGTTATCTATCGATGTTTTTTTCTCAAACACGCATGAGAGCTCCGTATCATTGTATTAATAGAAGGATAAGAGTCATACAAAGACCCAAACACAAACACAAACACAAACACAAACACACACACAACCACATAAACTAACAGGACTTAATTACCAGAAAACAAAAAGGTGAGACCTGACCCAAAACCAAAGGCACTCTAAACAACACCTCTTGCTGTGAGCAGGGGTAATCCCTTAGCTCCAGCCAAGCACCAAAGATGGGCTTCATCCCTAGCAAGGTTCAAAGCAATAGACATATTAGGGACGGCCCCATTGAATACACAGTCATTCCTGAGCTTCCAGATAATCCAAGCGCCGAGGGTGATGATGGAGTTTAATCCCTTACGCACTTCAGCACTAACAACAGATTCTGCCCTGTCCCACCAGGCTTCGAAAGAAAGATCAGTAGTCATAGGTGCAATTGAAGTGAGACCAACACTGCTCAGGATATATAACCAAAATTGCCTTGCAAAGACGCACCCAACAAGAAGGTGTTGGATATTCTCCTCAACCTGATCACACATCGGGTACTGATCTGGGTGGGGCAGGCCCCGCCGAGCCAATCTATCCACTGTCCAACAACGATTGTGAGCTACCAGCCACATAAAAAATCTGCATTTAGGGGGGGGGGCAGGATTTCCATATACGCTTATAAGGTGCAAAACTAGTGGCTCCCTGGAAGAGTGCATCATATGCCGATTTAGCTGTATAGGTTCCTGTTGAAGAGAACCTCCAGAGATGCTTATCAGGGGTCCCTCCTGTTGTAACTGCAGCTCTTCCAAGACATCCCATAACTCTAGAAAGTCCAACAGAGGTTCCAGAGGAATTTCCCCCTGAATATATTCCAGCCACATGTCTTCTGTAAGCGCCTCCTTCACTGTGCGCTTGTTTATCCTCCGTTTGGGCACTAGATCATAGAGACGAGGCGCGAGGTCCTGAATGTTTTTACCATCCAACCACCTGTCTTCCAAAAGAGGGTATTTGATCCATCTCCAACTTTAGTGTTTATGGCCAGGGAGAGAAAACATTCGACTTCCTTGCTAACATGAAGAGGTAGGCTAGCCCAGGGTCGGTCAGGTTCAGATTTTTTAAGCCAAGGCCATCTGACTCGAAGTGCAAAACCCAAGGTTTTCAGATCAGAAATGCCTAGCCCCCCAAGCTCCTTTGCCCGGCAAACTTTTGGCCAGGCCAAGAGGCAGTGCCCACCTTTAACTTCCTTGTGGCCTCTCCATAAAAAAGCTCTTCTAATTTTATCTATAGCTTTAATAGCCCATGGTGGCAAATCAACAGCCATGGCAAGATATATCAACATGGCTGTTAGAACATGCTGCACCTGAACCACTCTGCCTGCCCTTGTCATCAAATCCGCCTTCCATCCAGGTAGTTGGTCATCAAATCCGCCTTGCATCAAGAGGATGACAACATGGCTGAAACTGTTCCTTGGACAGCTTTCTAAGGGACAGTGGCAAACCCAGGTACTTGCACGGAAAGTTCACTACTTCACACGGCAGTAAGCTCTGGATAAGGGCCATGTTGTCATCTGAACACTAGATCGGCATCACACTGCTTTTTTGAACATTAGTCCTGAGCCCTGAAGCATCCCCAAAGAGTTGTAGCAATCTTAGTGTCAAGGAGATATCGCTCGCTACAGGTCTCAGGAAGAGGGCCACATCGTCTGCGTAAAGAGAAATTATATGCTGAATTGGCCTTCTGGATAGGGGCTGTAACTGTAACAGCCCAGCCTCCGAGGCCCTTGTAACCATCCAGTTAAGCACATCCATGACCAAAATAAAGAGCATTGGGGATAGTGGGTCGCCCTGGTGAAGCCGTCTGTTGTGCTGTATGAACTCTCCTGGAATGCCGTTGAGGAGGACCTGAGTAGATGATGATGTCAGCGGCCCACTCAGAAGATCCCTCCAACGTAAGACAAAGCCAAGTTTCTCAAGAACCTCTAGGAGAAAAGCCCAAGACACTGAGTCAAAGGTCTTCGTAATGTCCAATTTGAGTAGAATACGTGGCTGCTTTTGAGAGTGCAAAAATCTCGCAGTTTGCTGAACCAGCATGAAATTGTCCTGTTTGAAGCGCTTCTTGATAAATGCTCTTTGATTGGAGGAAACCATTTGGTCCAAGTGACCGGCCAATCTATTGGCAAGGATTTTAGTCACTAGCTTAGCAAAGTTGTGCACTAAGCTAATGGGCCTAAAATCTTTCACCTGGTCAGCTTCTGTCTTTTTTGGAATTAGTGTGATATAAGCCGAATTCAACATCCACAAGTTTCTGAAATTTTTGCCCCAAATAGTATGCAAGGCAGCCATAATGTCTTCTTTAATCACTGCCCAACAAGACTTGTAAAATCTCCCTGTGAACCCATCTGGACCTGGGGCCTTATTAGATGGCAAATTTTTTTATAGTACTCCAGACTTCCTCTTCAGAAAAGGGTGTCTCTAGGACATCCAGCTCATGCCTTGGCAAGGCGAGGCCGTCTAGATTGATAGTTCTATCCCGACTGCTATTTGCACAAATCATGTTAGAGTAGAAGTCAAAAACTGCCTCAACTTTTTCTTCATGTGAGGTAATAATTCTATCCCCTTCTGTAAGCTTTGCAATGAAATTTTTCTTCTTCCAATGGCGTGCATGCATGTGAAACAGCCTAGTGTTAGCATCTCCATCTTTTAACCAGCCAATCCGAGACCGTAGTCTTGCCACTGTTATCAACAGAGAGGCAAGGCCTAGAGCATGCTTCTTGAGGTTATTACGCAACCATAATTCGTTGGACTGGAGGGTTCGGCTGTCTTGGGCGATGTCCAGCTGGTGGATGATCTCCTTTGCAAGAGAGAGTTGCGAGGTGATATGTCCAATCCTTTTCTGGCTCCAGCTTTGAAGAGCTTTTGCTGTTGCTTTGAATTTCAGGGACAACATCTCCACTGGGCAAGGGCATTGCAGAACAGAATTCCATGCCGCCCCGACGGTATCCAAATATCCATCCATACCCGGCCAGAAAGCTTCAAAATGGAAGCGTCTTTTACTTCCTCCACTGTCACGAAGGCCTAATATGAGAGGACAGTGATCGGATTCATCCGAGGCCGAGCTCTGCAAGAGACAATCAGGGAACAACTCCTCCCAGTCTAAAGAACAGAAAACTCGATCTAGTTTCACAAGAGTGGGGGAAGCACTGGAGGAGGAACTGGACCAAGTGAACTTTCGTCCATGGAGGGGTAATTCCTTCAAAGTCAAATCATTAATTCATCTTCTAAATCTGCCCATCATAGCACGATTCAGATTATTATTGTTTTTGTTCTCATCCTTGTAAATAAGGTTGAAATCCCCTGCCATCATCCAGGGTCCTGTGCACTGAGCACGAATTTCCCTGAGTTCTTGCAAAAATTGTATCTTCTCTTGAGTGTCCTGTGGTCCATATACGCATGTGAGCCACCGGGCGCTGCCAGAAGATGGACTGAACTGAACAGAAGCGCTATGGACGTCCACACGACTGGCTTGAACATCCCCCAAACGAGATCTCCAGGCAATCAGGACCCCTCCACTAGCTCCGACCGAAGGAAGACAAATGAAACTGTTGTCAAAATCACTTCCAAGCATGGATAATATAATCTGACGAGAAAAAGAGGCCATCTTCGTTTCCTGAAGACAAACTATGTCGATCTTGGCAGAGTCGACAAGCACCCGCACAGCATCTCTACGTGCTACTGAATTGAGACCCCTCATGTTCCAAAATAAGATATGTGATGGTTCCATTTAGAAACATAGCAATACACGACCTGACTCAAAGAGTTAAACCAGGCACTCTACTGTCACAGCAGCATAATCGTCTTCTGTAGGTGCCCATCCAAAGAGGGCAGCCAGAGCTCTAGTGTGTGAAGCAGATAAAGGATGCCGGAAACGCTGAGCATAATCTTCCAGCAGCTTTTGGCCCAGTTGTTCCTTCATCTCTTCAACATTCAGATCAAGAGCACGAATCGCACACTTCTTTAGGTGTACAGGCATACCTCAGGACTCGCCACCCCCATTCCAGCAAGCCGTCGGCTGCGACGTGGAGCTTCACTTGGTGGTGCCCCAATCTTCTTTCTTCTCTTGTTGATGTGGGGGATTGGGAGGAGGCCATTAGGCGTCTTTGACAGCTTCAGTATGAAAGCCGTGTCCGGACTAGATGGGGTTGAGGGCTGAGCAGCTGCCCCATCCGCAACAGCCCCGGCCAGTCTATTGAGGTGGCGCCCTGAATAAACCTGGAGAGGGCGTGGGGATCTTGCTGGCGTGCCGGCGGCTATCGGCTGCTCCGGTGATCTCAACGGCGATAGAGATCGTTCAGCCGGAGGAGGCGAAGCTGTTGAGGTAGTGTGGGAGCGAGGGGCTTCTGAACGGGCCTCCAAGGGAGCAAGTAACATATCCTGAAAGCACTCCAACTCGGACTCCAAATCAACTGAAGACATTGGGTGGCAAGGCCCATCTTCCCGCATCAGGACCGTCTCCGGCCCAATTGAGAAGCCTAGCTGGTTAGCGAGCAAGGCCGCCACCACATGGCCATCTGAAGGCTGCCCAGGCGAGAGCCCCAAGCCAGCCTCACGACCTGCGACATTTACCTCCGCGATATCCGCAGCCAGACCCATCTCCCTTGCCACCGACTTGTCAAGGCTGGCGCTGTCCCCAAAGGCCGCTGGGTTCAACAAAACTCCCGAACAGGCCGCCTCGAGTTCTGAGCCAGCATGAAGCCCGTCATCAAGAGACGCGGTGGTAGAGAGCACGCCTGCCTCGAACACACCAGGAGGCGCCTCGGCACCATGCAGCGCCGCCTCATCCAAGCTGCGTGCCATTGGCGAGGCCCCCGATCCATCAATGACGGGGTCAGCACCCGAGGGAGTCGATGAAAGCGTAGAGTCGGGATGCGACGCCATGTGGCCACGTGGACCTAGGCGTGCATCAACCGGTGCACGACGAACATGGGTAGCCGAGGACAAACCCCCTGCCGCCGGAGCCGGAGCTGAGGAAGACGAAGGGGATCTCTGCCGACGCCGACGCCTGCGATGCCGCCGTTGATTTTCATCCGCCGGGGGTGGGGAGGGGTGCTCCTCCTCTGGGGGAGACTGGGCCACCAGGGCCACCCCTATAGAGATGGGGTAAGTTAGGGTGCGCACCCCTAGGAGAGAGCACCCTGCCATTGGAGGCTCAACGATCTCAAGCTCCATCTCTGAAGGGAAAGATTCAGTACTCGAACACCAATCCTTCAGCTGGAACACATCACACCGATCCACTGTGCTAGGGTGAATCCCCTCAATCCAGCAGTATTCATCGAGGAGCAGCTCGGCCGTTGAGAACTCCCATGCATGCGCCGGTATGCCTCGGACCTCGACATCAACGGGACAAGGCAAATTTCCTCCTGAAGAGTGAAGGAAGCGCGTCCACCGCATAACGTGAAGACGGAGGGAGGGAGTGATGATCGGGCGTCCTCCATTGTAGACCAGCTCTGCCATCTCGACGCTCGGCAAGATCAAGAGAAAACTGGTCAGGCCCCATGGACATAGGCACAAACGAGTTTCCTCGATCTCAAACCGATGGGCAATGGTGGGAAGCACCAGCTCAGCCGCCCCTACGAGCGGGTCTCCCAGGAGCGTGATGACCAGCACGCGAGCCAGATCCTCCTCCCACCGAGCAATGCTATCTGAGCGATCCAGAATCCGCCAGGGCTTCGGTGCACGAACATCGGTTGATATCATCTGCTCATCTGTGCTTGGGGTGGAGGAGTTGTTGAAGTTCAGACCTTCCTCAGAACCATCGGGAAACAAAGACTGAACACCGGAGCACGCTCGACGGCGCCGTTTACACCCGTTGCCAGCGGCCTCACGAGATGAACCTGCCGCCTCGGAGGAAGCCAAGGGCAGCATGGTGACCGCAGCTTGCGTCACCCTGGGGCGCCAAACCAGACGCCGTTGGCCAGGCGCAGGCGGAGGAGCAGGCCTTCGGGCTAGACAGCCGTGGGAACGATGCCCCACCTCACGGCAGACGAAGCAGCATGGCCTAGACCAACACTGCGCCACCCCGATGGTTGGAAGAGAAGCAGTTGAAGCAGCGACCCCTGAGGTCCACAGGAACCGGCCGCCGGGGAGGGCGCTCCCGTCGTTGGCGCTTCAGGCGTGCACGTTGACCTCCCGCCTCAGTCCATCCATTGGCATCAGGAACGCAAGCCGCCGCAGCCCGGTTCACTTTTGCCTCCGGGTGGAGGACGACTCGGATCACCGCCTGCGAGGGAACCTTCGAGGTCACAGCCGGGGCACCTTGACGAGCAGCATCAGGGGCCCACGCAGCTGCCGCCGAGGTCGCCTCAGTCGAAAAGCTTGCCTTGCAGGCACCGCCGCAGCCGCAGCCGCACCGGCGAGGAGGACTTCCTTGAACGTGGGGGCGTCCTCAAGGTCCGAACCCCTAGACGAAGGAGAAACGTCCCTCCAGCGCTCGAACCTGGTCCTTCCTGGCGCGGACAATGTTCGTGGCGGCGTGAGTGACATCCGGGGTGGCGTGGGCCCACTGCTGTTGTGCTCCCTCGCAAGCCCGATGCACTAAACGCTTGTTTGCTCCCTCTGTGCGGCAGCATCCGGACGGACGTCCGAGCTCTAGAAGTTTGTTATATTAATATAATTGGAGTTGCTAGTGGGCTGACACGGTCGGTAATGGGTCGAATGGGTCTTTTACATAGCTAGGCAGTAGCGCAAATATTTTCACGAATGGTTTGTAATATGAATCGTTCACTAGTTTGGGACATGAACCTAGGTTGATATTATTTTCACCACCAATCCATCATGTCCTAAACTGACTGTGAAAATTAGCACTAATGATTTTTATATATCAAACCGTCGTTGAAAATGATGTTGTAAAAATGTATTTTATAGTAATGTCCTTGAGGGTTTGGCTCTTATGATGCGAGCTCTCTCGTGAATAACGGAGGTGAATGATAGTGCAAATATTTTTCACCAATGGTTTGTAATATGAACAGCATATTGACAGCTTGTTTAGGACATGAACCGAGTTCGAAACCAACCGTGAAATTTATCATACACAGTTTTTTCAAACCATTGATGCAAATGTGTTGTAAAAATGTATTATAGTAATGTCCCTAAGGGTTCGGCTCTTATTCTGTGGGTTCCCTCATGAGATACGTGAACCGCCTGCCAGCAGTCTAGACACTTAGACAGTGTGGCACACCAAGATGTGTGCGGTGCCGCTGCATATAATTTTTTTCCGAGGAGCGAAAAATGAGAAATGGATGGGCATAGAGACTGAGAGAGTGAATTGGACGACGAGATAATATGACCTACGCAAGTGATTTCTGCAATGTGCATTCTAGTTTCTATTTGAAGTTTCTTGGTTGCATCCAAACTATGGAAACTAGCAACTGGTTTTTAGTGTTAGGACTGGCTTTACCCAAGCCATGGCACCGGAATCACACGGCATTGCAATTGCATATAAGATTCAAGAAGCAGCAGAGGT
This sequence comes from Saccharum hybrid cultivar R570, assembly GCA_038087645.1. Lineage (NCBI taxonomy): Eukaryota > Viridiplantae > Streptophyta > Magnoliopsida > Poales > Poaceae > Saccharum > Saccharum hybrid cultivar. Next base: position 2,965,858 of record JAQSUU010000795.1, read on the forward strand.
CTGCCAATAGACCGAGATGTCACGGTGATCGTGCTATAAACAGGCCACGCCTTTCTAGTTTATTTATTCAGTATGTTTTGCCTCAGAAACAGATGGATGCATTACACACGGTGCCTATTCTAGGCAGCAACATACCCACGGACGACGGTAGTTTGTCTCGCAGTAGGAACCTATGCCATAATGGTGGTGTCTGCAATAAACCTCGCACGTCACATTCAAGACACAGTGTTGGTCCATGTGGCAATTCGGCAACGGCCTCTTCACCGGTGATATGTCTGGTATCGGTGATACTATCCATTTGTCCAAGAACGGCTTGAACCTACACATTTGCAACGCCATATATGACAATACAGAAATGAAACAAGTTCAGTTAGATAAGTAGTTATTTATATATAGTATTAAAACACCATACATCAGCAGGTATGTAATCACACATGTATCTCACTTTGGCAGGGCGTGATGATTGAGGACATGGTAGCAAGAACTAAGAACACAGCAGCTGTCAAGGACACGATCCTCCATGCATTGCCCTTGACAGCTGACATGATGAGGAAAAGGGTGTATATACATTATACAACCATTTTGAAGAGGGGAGAGAGCGAAATACTGATATACCCTTGCGAATATACGTAAGTGTACAATTTATAGAACTGGAACCACCTCCGATCAACGCATAATTAATGGCATGATCAATATTTACCAAACAAACCACAAGCCAAATGTATAGTCTAAGAAAGAATTTATTTCTGCTGTTGCAACAATGACCAACCTTAATTAGTCTCTTCTCCCTAATTATTTCTTCTTTCGTAAAACTTTAGTCTCCGTCCAAAGATATTTTAGTAAGATAAAAATGACTAGACTATACAATTAGTCTGTGGTTTGTTTGGACACTCATGCATTCCTTGCATACTTTTAGTCAACCTAATATTGAAAAGAGAAGAGATTTTACTAACCATATCTTCTTTACTTGCCACAGTGTCAGTGCCCTCATGTATCACTTGCTGATATAAGTTAGAATTGCTTACATCTGGCGATGGTATAGAGTCTGATTCCTAGATGTACTCGAACCAATGGCACAATCGTTGAATAACTCCAAGACAGAAATCATCTCGTGAGAACACAATAAGTTGTATGTGTTTCTCCAAATTTTTGCGACCATTTGCCTGTCGGTGTCTGATGACTGGCAACACGTTACGTGGTTACCCGGAACGATGATTGGTGGGCTCCAACGTAAGCCGCACTCAATGGTAAACACAAAGATAACGATTTATACTGGTTCTGACCGCTAGAATAGCGTAATATCCCATGTTGAGTTAGGCGTGTTGCCTTGTGTTGGATTGCTATGTATGTTATGTTCCAGGGGGGCTGCTCCTGCCTCTCTTTATATAGTCCAGAGGGCAGGTGCATAATCATGAATCCTAGTCAGCTATGACAGAAGAGTTCTAGTTCTATTATAGAAACTAACTTTCCTAGAGTCCGACTAGGTTTGTCCTTGATATCTTGGAGTACACACTACCTTGTCTTGTGTCCTCAAGCAGACCGTAGGCCAACCTAGGCCCATGGCGGGTAGTTGGCCCCATGATGAACCCCTAAGATCCTGGTCCATCAAGCCCCTGAGCTCTTCATGGTTGATCTTGGAAGTCGTCTTGAATCTCCTAGACTTGGCCAAGTAGAATCAAGTAGCATCCGAGTACCTTCTGAGAGAAGCCACGAAGTGCTCTTTGAAGTCTTCGAGTGGCGTGCGCTTTCTAGCAAAGGGCACTCAGTGTAGCCCCCAAGCCTCTTGCAGCTTAGCATAAAGAGCTGGAGGGTCCTTTCTACAATTACCCAATTCTTTTTGAAGAAATTTGAATGCATCCGCTGAGGATATATATCTGAACCCGAGCCCCCCTTCGCTCTTTGGCTTGATTATCTTTTCCCATCTAAGCTAGTGGATTTTGTGTTTGCCTTCTTGCTGGTTCCACCAATGCATATCAAACTACTAATCTGATCACATAGGGCTTTCACTAGTGCAGGATTTCTTTTAGGTGGCGTTAGGCTTTTTTTGATTGGAGGCCCATTGTTGCCGGCCCCCACCTGCCTCGGTTAAATATTAATGGAGGCGGGCGACGTAAAATGCCCGCCTCCATTAATTCATATTAACGGAGGCGGTTGCTGTAAGGCGCCTGCCTCCATTAAAGAATTAACGGAGGCGGGCGCCTTAAGACAACCGCCTCCAAAAACAGCCTATTTTTGGAGGCGGTCATCTTAAGGTGCCTGCCTCCATAAATTGATTTTTTGGAGGCGGGCACACTATAAGGCCCGCCTCCAAAAAAGGCCAAGGCCTGATAGGCCCAAGCGAGGCCCGATAGCCGTCTCCATATAAATAGCGGTAAGTTAGGGTTTCTTCCTCCACCTCTCCCTTTGCCTCCTCAGCCGAGCCGCCCTCTTCTCCTAGCATAGAGGTGGCTCCTCCTTCTCCCTCCACAGGCGCCTCTCCCTTCCACCTTCTCCTCCCTCCGCAGGAGGCACTCTCCGGCCTCCTCCCTCCCTCCCTCCTAGATCTGGTAGGTGGCGGGCTTCCTCCTCCCTCTGGCAGCCGCTCAAGAGGCGTGGCTCCCTTCCTCCCCGTCGACGGTGGTGCAGGGGCAGCTCTCCCTCCCTCCCAGATCTGGTGGGTCACGGCTTCCCCCTCCCTTCCGGTGGCACAGGGAGCAGTAGTAGCTGCCGGTGAGCGTAGGAGAAGTAGCAACGGTGGGCGGGCGGGCCGGCAGCGTGGATCCGCCACCCACTCTCCCTTCGGTGACGCGGCCAGAGAAGCTGGATCCGGCGCGAGCTCCTCCTCCTCTCCACCACGGTGGCGGGCACCCTCTTCCTCCCAAGGCGCGGATCCGGTGTGTGTTCCTCTTCCTCACAACGAGACCAGTGCAAGAGCCACCGCCGTAGCAGCAGCTGCCAGTGAGCTCAGGAGCGGGCGGGCCAGTGGCATGGGGCGCCACCTCCTCTAGCGGCGCGGTGCCCTCGATCCGGCCCTCCGGCGGCGCGGCGCCCTCGATCCGGTCCTCTGGTGGCGCGCGGGGTCCGTCCGGCGGTGGATCGACCGGATCCGGCGGCGGCAGCGCTGCAGCCCTAGATGGGCTCGGTGGGCCTGTGGATGGGCTCGGCGGGCCTGTACAGGGTTTTTTTTTGTTTTTTTAAATTCATTAACCGTGACGGGCATGTGTAAAACGCCCGCCTCCGTTAATCCATTTTTGGAGACGGGCAGGGCAACCGCCTCTATAAATCACGGATTAACCGAAGCCTGTGAATGGAGGCGGTTAGGGTTGCCCGCCTCTAAAAATCAAAAACGCCCGCCTCCAAAAGGATTTCTGTAGTAGTGTTTGGTGATTTCGAAGCAGCCCATTGCATACGTTGGTATTGCTTGTGCCACTACTTTGTTAAGGATCTTCCTTTCCTGCCCATGACAACATCTTTTCTTTCCACCTCAGGATACGTTGCCATACACGGTCCTTGAGATATGAAAACGTGCTTCCCTTGGATCGGCTGACATGGGCTGGTAAGCCAAGTTATCTTTCATTCAATGTTTCCTTCTCAGTCTGTAATTTCTGCTTCACCTCCTTATCTGTTGAACTTGTATTTGCACTGAACAACACAGCCGATTTTCCTTTGTTGACTACCTGTCTGGAACAATGCTCATATAAATCCAGAATTTCTTGTAAGTGTGTAGCGTCCTCCTTTGCACGAATGAGAATTAGGGAATCATCGGCAAACAGTAAGTGAGAGACACTAGGAGCACCCCCAGCAGATTTTAACTCCTTCATTACAGCCTTCTTCCTCAGCATGATTAAGTAGAGCAGAAAATCCTTCAGCACATATCAAAAATAAGATGGAGAAGGTATGGAATCAACTGGGGCTGAGTCGTGGAGAGAACGCCTGCTGACATTGCCCTCTGCCAGAACGGTCATTGAAGCAGTGATGGGGTTCAAGGAGGAGCCGAAGCTTAAGGCCTGCATCGCCATCTGGCTTTGCTGGTCGGAGAGGAATCGGGTCAGAGAAGAACAAGGCCACGATCCTGCTTGGATAGTTCACAGCATACTAGTTCGTATAGTTGAATGGAGTCAGCAGGTAAGAGAGGGAGCAAGGCCGCAGGCTGCAGCACCTCAGAAATGGCAAAGGCCGGGGACTGATTATATCAAAGCAAATTGTGATGCAGCTTTTGACCCAGGCACTGGCAATGGGGGATGGGGGTGTATCCTCCGGGATTCAGATGGTGATCTGATCAAGGCATGCCGAGGGAGAATTCCAACGCTCATGAACCCAATGCATGGAGAGCTGATCGCTTGTATTCAAGGTGTTCAGGCTGCTATTGATGCGGGCGTGGGTCATTTGCAAGCTAATAAATAGCGTATAGCGGGTCGGTAGCGGATTGCGGATAGCGAGCGATATTGCGGACGATAAGTTCCAATAGCAGCACCTGATAGTCCCATATAATTTTAAGTACATATATCATGAATAATGAGTATAAATAATTTTAAGTGCATATATCATGAATAATTTTAAGTTCCACAACCGATACGTGAGTATTTGAATTTGGAGTGTGAGTCATAGTGGGCTAGACTAATTAGGGATATTTGCTTCCATGCTATTGCGGCCTACCACGTGCAATTGAGGCTGCAATATCAACCCGTTATTCAGAATTGCGGCCGCAAAGTTCCATGATGCAAAGTTCAGAGTGCTACCTCATAGCGGTAGCGGCAATGGACCGCTACCGCTATTGCAGGTGCAATTGCGGCCGCTACCACCGCTATTTATTACCTTGGTCATTTGAGCATTGAGACGGATGCTGCTGCGGTGGTGCAGGCAGTCTATTCAAGTTCACACAACTTCAGCGCGGCCACACATCTGATAACGGAGCTTCGTAACCTTTTGGTTCAAAATTTTATTTCTTGATCAGTTCACTTTTGCCCTCAATCATGTAATAGAGTAGATCACGAGTTGGCTAGTCTAGGGAGTATTAGCGATCCTAAGGAGGAACCAAACTTGGTTTCCATCCTGGCTCATGTAATGTCCTTGATTGATGAAGATTCAGCATCTTCCCAGTAATGGAAATTGCTATTTCCCCTAAAAAAAAGTACGCGGAGAAGGGATCCCCCTGCCTCAACCCCCTCTATAGTTTGAAATTTTCTGAGAGCGCACCATTTACCTTAATTCTATAAGAGACCGTGGTAACACAATTCATAATCAGTTCCACCCATCTCCTATGAAACCCCATCTTCATCATCATATCCTCCAGAAACTTCCACTCGACGTGATCATAAGCTTTGCTCATATCAAGCTTAGTGGTCGCGTAGCTAGAACCCCCTTTCTCTTATTTAGCAAATGATGTGTCATCTCATAGACTATCAGAATGTTATCTGAAATAAGACGGCCTAGTACAAATGCACTCTGACTGGAAGATATGATCTCTGGTAAAATACCTTTTTAGGACAGGCTTTACGGCTTTACCCAAGCAATGGCACGGGGATCACACATTCACAAGGCACTGCGATTGCATATAAGATTCAAGAAGCAGCTGAGGTCTGCCTATAGATCGAGATGTCACTATGATCCTGCTATAAACAGGCCACACGTCTTTATTTCTAATTTATTTATTATCGAATATGTTCTGCATCAGAAACAGATGGATGCATTACACAGTGCCTATTCTAGGCAGCAACACACAAACGGAAGGAAGGTTGTCTGGCAGTAGGAACCTAAGCCATAATGGTTGTGTCTGCAGTAAATCTGGCACTGCACATCAAAGAGACAATGTTTGTCCATGTGGCACTTTGGCAACGGCCTCTTCAGCGGTGATACGTCTGGTACCGGTGAAGATACTATCCAAGAACGACCTGCACCTACACGTACATGCAACGCCATGTATGATATAAACAAATCAAACAAGTTTAGTTGGTTAACTAATTAAAAGACCTTACATCAGGTACATAATAATTGCATAACTCGGCAGGGCATGATGGTTGAAGACATGGTAGCAAAGAACTAAGAAAAAAGCAGCTGTCAAGGACACCATCCTCCATGCACTGCCCTTGACAGGTGACATGATGAGGAAAAAGGGTGTATATACGACAACCCTTTTCTCTTTCTATGAAGAGTGGGGATCGGAGGGAGAAATACTGATATATGTATTGCACTTGCCGTTGAGAATGTACATACAATTTATACAACTAGAACCACCTCCGATCAATGCATAATTTATGGCATGATCAATATTTACCAAACAAACCACAAGCCAAATGTACAGTCTAAGAAAGAATTTATTTCTTCTGTTGCAACAATGATATCAACCATAATTAGTCTCTCCTCTCTAATTATTTCTTCTTTTGTAAAACTTTAGTCTCGGTCCAAAGATGTTTTAGTAAGATAAAATGATTAGACTATACAATTAGCCTTTGGTTTGTTTGGATACTCACGCACTGCCTGCATATTTTTAGTAAACCTAATATTGAAAAGAGGAGGGATTTTCTAACCATGTCTTCTTTACTTGCCACAGTGCCCTCAGCCCTCATGTATCTCCATGTCCTGTATATGATCCAAATGTATGACACGTGCTGATATGAGTTAGAACTACATACATCCATGCATCTAGCAATGGTACAGAGTCAGATTCCGAGACTTATTGGAACAAATGGCACAATCATTGAACAACTCCAAGCCACAAATCATCTCGTGCTAACACAATAAGTTGTACGTGCTTCTCCAAACCTTTGCGAGCATTTGCCTTCCTCATGCGCTCCACCCGACTATAAGGACCGAATGGCCCAAGTGGGGGGGCTGATTTGGCCTTTAAAAATTTAATGTGATAACCTTGGTGTATGCAAATTCTAGACTCTGTAATCATCTTGGCTCCTAAGTTCTTCTGAAAAAACAATATATTCCCTACTACACAAAGTTCATCACTGACGGATCTAAAACCAATTTCACTGCCAATTTTGCCTTTTGGCGGTGGAGTGGGTGGTGATAATAATATTTGTCATCGCTAGCTAAGCATGCTTCCAAACCACTGCCACTACCATTGCATCCACTTCGCAACCGCCGTTGTCCATGTCATGGCCTACAAAATCTGCATCGTTGTCTCATTGCCTCAACACATCACAGTCTCCTTGCCCCATGAAAGGACTAGCTGATAGCTAGAAGCAATGGGTGAATAGCCTATTTAAAAACTATAAGGCAAAACACTTAACAAAACTTGTTAGACAATAAGATGGTCCCAATAAACAAACCTCAAGCTTAGTCTAACAAGTCTACCCCTACACAATTCTAGTAGCAAAACTAGCAACTAGGAAGACAACAAAAACAACTAGCATGGCTAATCAAGGGACCTCCTATACAAGTCTTGTGAGCAAAGGTAAATAACAAGCTAACACTAAAACAAGCAACTACACTAGCAAGAAGAAGCGCAAAAACTAAAGAGTGAGTGTAGAAGAAATCAGACCACATAAGAGGGAGACGGATATATTCCTAAAGTTCAGTGACTTGCTGGTTATCTATGTCCCCGTTGAGGCATGTCCAAGGATCACCACTACTCTGCTATGACCTCAACTATCCCTCAAGGTAGGCTCCAACGTGAGTGCTAGACTATGAGTTGGCTAGATCATGAGGTAAACCAACAGCCTCAAGTCCACAAGAGTTGTTCTTCGCGGTTATCGATGGGGATGAACATAAGAACTCTTCACAATCAAAATCTCGAGCAGCTCACAATCTCCAATTTACTGTGTTAAGGCATCACCATTGTTACAAGCTGTTTAGGTGCGCAAAAACCACCAAGAGTAACAAGAAATCATGCAACAACATGCTCTTTTAGTGCCACTAGATACAAACTCTTAATACAAATGAACTAGATCAACTCCAACCACACGCAAATGCATTTTCATCTAAGAAAATGTGAGTGGAGAGCTTTCTTTAGCTCCAATTAGGTGTGGTTATCAAATGGGACTGTCAAGAGAGACAAAAATTCTGGACATACCTTCATTTATATGCCTCCTTAGGAAAATAGCAGTTACCAACCAAAGCTGCTTTCTACATACTCATAGAAAAAGCTCCGATGGTAGCACTAGAGCTTACCATCAGAGCCCCTAATGGCGATATTAACGGATACTTTAAACTAGCTGTTACAATCCATAAACTCATAATAAGAACTCCTTGGTGCCACTAGACTTTTATTTCTAGTGAGCTAAAAACCTCCAAATGTGCTAAAAAATTCTCCCCTTGATAGAAGCTCCATTGAGCATTCCGATGACACCATTAGACCAATACGATGGGTTTGGGAAGATTATGCAAAAGGTTATTTAGGTGATTAGATTCTTGGAGCCTAGTACTGGAAGCTTCTGGTGCCCTTTGAAAATCTCCCACACGCTCTCCATCACACAAATCACTACCACATGACCACGCTATTCTCTTGCTTCCTCACTGAGTTGCTCAATCTAACAGATATGCATTATTGGTCCTCACCTAGTGGCACTAGACAACCTTACTAGCCAAACAATTATCATCCTTATAGTACGACTACTATCCTAAACGCGATCATTCTCTTCCCTATACCTTGGCCAACAAAAGCAAAGCACTACTAGGTATACCTTCGCCTTTGGGATCGCCTCCATCTCCATCATCTCATCCCATCACTTGTTGAGCACTTCACCTCCATGGTCCTTGCCACATCTTCTCATGGACTCCATGCTTCTCAATATCACCTTGTGGACTAACCTAGCTCATCGTCTCCAGGAAAATATTAGTCTACTAATTATCACTCAATTCCAAAACCCAAACTGGTCTTTCATCCGAGCAGATCGTTGTTTCCTCACCGCCTCCTCATGCTACCACCCGCCACTGTCGTCGCTAGATCAAGATATGGTGAGGAAGATTGAGAGAGATGGAGAGAGGATTAGTAGCTCACATGCATGTCGGGCGGTTACAAGCTACATCAGGGGGGTCCTATGTGTGCAAGGGGGCCAAGCACCATGGGGCGCGTATTGGGATGCCAGTCACTGGGAGGGATGGAGACGGAGGGAGAGAGAGATAGAGAGATAGAGAAAGAAAGAGAGTGGGAGGGAGGAGTTGCAGTGGAATTGGGAGGGAGCCAGTGGGAGACGGAGAGGATAATGCATGGGACTGGTGGATGTGGATTCATGTCTCGGACGTGGCCAACATTCTTAGGGTGCCACTCGGACAGATGGATCCTGCTAGTCGGCCACTCCAAAGAAGCATAACACATGTAAGTTGGTAGGTAAGACACACTGAAGAGAGAGGCATATGTGAGTGTTGTACAAGCTTCTAATTTTCACCACCATTTCATAAGAAAACATGATGGTGAATAGGATGGTTTTCACTGCTGATTCTTGTCCCAAACTAACATTAAAATTATTTTCACCGTTAGTTTTATTCTGAACCCACGGTGTTATATTATCACTGCAGTTTCAATAAAACTGATGGTCAAAATGCCACTAGTAAAAGCTATTTATGTAGTAGTGACTGAGTTCTTAGGGCAAACACACAAATCATGTCGTTATCTAAGATTACACTAGGAGTAAGATCCATAGTTAGCAACTATGAAATCTATGCTAAGCACACTAACATAAACTAGTTGGAATACATTAATGTAAAGGAAGTAATAAGAAAGGAAAAATACAAGTGGAAAGGAATACCTTGGGTCAGAGCACGGGAGGACGAGGGAGAGGAGAGGCATGGGAGTAGGAGTAATAATGCAGGGGAGAGAGAGACGAGGCGTGCGTGGCTTGTTAAATGCCACGAGGACTACGAGGCGAGCAAGTGGGAGCCGTACACCCCCAGAAATCGACTTATTTAGAGACAAATTCTTGACTTAGAAATTGATTCTTTCAGAGACGGAGGGAGTATTTACTTGTTCATATCAGAGTGCTAAATCATCCGCTAACATGTCTAATAATATTTATTTATTGGTTCATATGAGTACATATAAGTAGTATAGTTTCATCTACAATTCCTGCAATAACGCACGGATTATTCTCTTAGTTTGTAACAATAATGAATGGCTGAATACAAAAGCCAAATTCTTTTTTTGAATGAAAAATATGCTAATTCCTTTGGGAAATAGAACGAGTAATGTAGCAATTAATAGCGGAGCACGGCCCACGAGCCCACCAGGGAGAGGGTCCAAAGTCCAAAGCCCCCGAAGGCCGTCTCGGTGAGCTGTCAAGTCTCTTCACCTCCTCCAAGTCATCATTAAAAAACACTTAAAAAAAGTAAAGAGTCTCCCATTTCTCGTTTCGCTGGCGGAGTGGAGTCGACGAAGGTCTAGCCGTCTGGGATCGTCTCGATCTCGCGCCGCCGCCGAGTGCCGGCAGCTGAAGCAAGGAGCAGCCCAGTATTGCATCGAGGTGAGGTGATCCTAGATTCCACACATCTCCTCTTCCCCTCTCGTTCTCTGCTCATTTCCTCCCTCGCCGCTCCCACAGAACCTCTGGATGCCGGCGACCTGTTCGACGGAATGAACAAGAGGGCGGCGGGAGCGAGCGGCGAGGACCGCATCAGCGATCTCCCCGACGGGGGTCCTCCACCACGTGCTCTCCCTGCTGCCGGCGGACCAGGCCGTGAAGGTTTCACTGCGCGGTCTGCGCCTTCTTCAGTGTGGAGGCAAGACTCCTTTGCTTCAGAGCATGCCATTGCTAGAAACCGTGTCCATTGATCTTTCCTGCTACGAGTGCAAGGATAAGTGTGGGGGTTGTCCTGATGAAAGCTGTGAAGGTTGTCATGGTTATCCTGTTGGGAGTTATCGGAGCGTACTTCTGAATATTCTGTCCAATGCTATAAATTTGGAGTTGAAGGATCAACCTGAAGTGGTATGCTTCTTGCTTCCTCTTATATTGTACTCTGTATCTACTCTAACTGTTGCTATACAGTTCTACATGCGTAAACACAAACAACATGCTTTTTGATTATCACACATTGGTGCTGTCACTGTCATTACTTGGTTGACATACTTTCCATTGTTTCTTTCTGATAATTGTGATAGATTATTGTTACTATCTGTAGGTGTCAATTTTGTACACCATGCAATCTACAATTGTTAGACTGTGTGGTTCTTGTCAATTTCTTTAGGAGATGATAGCATCTGCCTCTATGGTCAATATATCACTGTTTCAGATGCAGAAAAGCTTAGGAAGATATATGGGTTATGAGCACTTCTCATTGTATTTGCATGTCAAAATTAGACATTAACTATTGTAAATATGTCTAATCAAGCTCTTGTACTATTGATTGCTTGATGCTAGCCGTCAACTTTTTATATTTGTTAAAGTGCATCATTGTAACGCCCAAAATTTTGCATCTTTTCAAAATAGATGAAAATGATTTATTTAGGTATTTGTGTGAGCATTTAATTTAGGGAAATAATGATTTTTGTGAAATTAAAAGCAAATATAAGGGTAGACACATGTTTATGCACTCATGCTGCTGCATATCTTTTTATGTGATGATTGTCTTTGTTCTTTTTTGAAAAAGGAACTCAAAATCTCTTGGCAATGGTTTCAAAATAGCTTTGTAAAAAGAAAAAAAAGGGAAAATTGTCTTGATTTCCTTTCTCTCTCTCGGCCTGGCCCAGCTGGCCTGCTCCCTCGCCCTTCCCGCAGGCCCACGCGCGTGTCATCTTGGGCCGGCCCAGCGTCGCAGCAAGTCGTAGCCAGCACGCAGCCGAAGCCGCGGCCCAGCGCATGCGCACGCTCGCTCCCTCGCTCTGGCTCGCTGACGCCTGGGCTCCACTCCCCTTGTCGCTGACACGCGAGACCCGGCGCTACAGCGTCGCCCCTAACCTCCCACTTTTCTCTGTTCACGATGGAAGCCACCGAACCGAAGCCGCAGCTCCCGCCTCCGAACTACCACCTATTTCCTCGGAGATCAGGCGGCTATCCGCACGTGCTCACGCTTATCCTTCCGCAGCCGCCGCTCCATCCACTGCACCAACCGTGCAACGAAAATGGAGGAGCTCACTCTCATCCCGACACTGCCGCACTGCGTCTCGCGCTCACCTCCGTTCCCTCCGCAGTTCGACCCGTCTTCCATGCCAATCCACGCTATAAAGCTCACCGCGCCCTTTTGCTCGTCTCCTTTCCCATCTCCAAGCCACCACCGAGTTCGCGGCCATCACAAAACCTAGCTCGAGCCGCCAAGCTCGGATTCCGTCCTCTCGTCGCCTCGCCACCCTTGTTTTCACCATGGTGAGAATCCCAGTCGTCCCCTCTTTCTTCTCGTGTGAATCCCATGCCGAACCATGGCCTCTAGGGCCATTTTCACTCGTGCCAGCGAGCTTTCTCGCCGCCGGCGATGGCGGGCCGCCGCGCCTGTTTTCTTCCCCGGTGGGATGCGTCGACCCCTCTCCATCATCTATTTTTGGCCGTTCGTTTTGGATCGGACGGCCGTGAGCATCCCGTACCCTTTCGGTGGTGCTTCTCCTTAAGAGCCCCTCGATTTTTTAGTAATAGAACCCGCAGTCCTCAACCGGATTCAAGAAATCTGATTTTTGCGATTTATTTTAATTCGTAAATAGTTCGCGTTATTTACAGTTTTGCCATCCGGTTCATATTTTCATCATATCTTTCTCGTTTTAACTCCAAATTGATCCGTTCAAGTTGCATTAGGATCGTAGCGACATAATCTATATAATTACCCTACTGTTAGTCATGTTACTCGCTGTTAAATTTCAGGGTTAGGTTAAATCTATTAAAAATGTTATAGCAAACCTTAGTTAATTTGTAACTTGTTCGTTCTAGCACCGATTTATATGATCTTCGTGTCTGTGTGATTGTAGTGAGTTGTAGATTCACTTTATAAACCTTTTATATTGATTTACCTCTGTTGGTGTACTGTTCTAATTTATAGTTCTTGTTTGCTTTGCATGATTGAACTTGGAATGCGTGTTGTTGCCTGTTGTTCGAGTATAGACGGTGAGTACCTCGCTGGTGACCAAGAGTACTATTTTGATAACCCGGAGCAGCAGAAGCAGTACGAGCAAGGCAAGTATAATATGGGAAATTCCTTGTCGTCCTATTCACTTATTAATTAAAAATCATGTGCATGTGTCAATTTGATAACCGCAACGACATCCTAGTTTTTGTTATCCTGTGATCTTGTCACCAATGGGTTACTTGTGCATATGGGTAATTGCTAGTGCTCTAACTAATTATATACCTGACCTGAACAATGATTAATGATTATACGCAATGACTGTTTAAAATTTCTTCTAGCAAACGTACTTAGGGCGAGAGAGTTTCTGCTTTTGCATGATGCTCTGGCCCTACGTAAGGACTTATTCATTGGCAAAAGCTGGGACATACAGTACAACTATGAGGACCACATGGCTCTGGTTTTAGTCAAGTATGAAGACATTTTCTAGCATGTTAGAGGTTACCCGAAAGGGCGCAAAAGGGGTCTAACGACTTGGGTATAGTTTGGCTCCTGTCCCTATGTGTATAGGTTGCATGTCATTGTGCCATTTGGGAAGGGGGGACCTACACCCGCTTGCCACTGAAACCTAGCGGCCCTAACATGTTAGATGAACTTTTGAAAGGCTTCATAGTGAACCCTGCCGACCTTCCTTGGTAGTGGGTCAAGAGGTCGATCACCTCGGGTGAAAGGGTAAATTATGACTCATAGTGAAAGTGTACACCTCTATGCAGAGTTTAATAAATTGTTATAACAGTCGTGCCCACGGACACGGGCGGCCGGAAAACTAATGAAATAGTTGATCACTTGTGGATGATGTTTGAAATGATGAGGTACTCATAACATTCTTTTAGTCATGTATATGAACTTGGGGTTGAAATTGGGGCTTGAGCATAATCAAACCTAACTAATGCTAAAATGTTGACTTACTAAAAGCAAACTGCAGTACAACCTGTGTCAGCCTTTGAGCCTCATGAACCCCTTATTATCTTGGTAAGTACGACATGTACTTACGCTTGTTTACTTTTATTCTTTGGACAAAAATCCCGGATGGGTACAGATGGCAATGGATATGAGGATTTTTATGAGGAAAGCTAGGTTTGGGGTCAACCAGTCGACCGGATCCTGTGGCTTTGGAGATGCCCTGGAGTTGCTTTAGATTTATCTTTCACTTGTCTAGACTTTGAGCATGTTTATTTATGTATTGAAGTTCGTTATTGTAATAAGGCACTGAGCTTGATATTCTTCTTCTATAATTTGTTCTATATATTTCACACATATGGTTTACCTCCAATTTTGCTATTCAAAATTTGGGTGTGACAAATTGGTATCAGAGTCATGTCGACTGTAGGACGCAAGCCTTGTTAGTCATGGTCATTCCGCATCTTTTGTTTTACATGTTCTTGCTTATTACTTTGGTCTTGTTAATTGATAAAATTTTTCCGCTCCTTTCGCTTCATTCTATTATAAAATTTATTGATTCTAATCCTATCTTAAAACTAAATCTGTAGATGGTCCGAAGCAAGTAAACTGCCCGCAAGAGCTCTGGAGGCTACCTTCCACCACGTGTTTTGTTTCCACCTGTGGCGCCACCCCCAGAAGTTGTCGTCATCTCGGATGACGAAGAGGAGGTGCCCATGCTCGAGGAGGAGGAGCCCATGCTCATGGAGGAGGACACCGTGATAGTGGAGGATATCACGGGGCGTGAGGATGATGATGATTGGATTACAGAGCCTGCACCAGCCCCACCTGTTTCTCCACTTCCAGCTTCGCCTGCACCAGCACTAGCACCAGCTTCCTCACCAGTCCCTGCTCCAGCGCCTGCAGCACCTCTAGTGGAAGAGGAGCAGGTGATGGCGCCTGCTGAGGAGGAGCCGGGTTGGACCCGCACGTACATCTACAAGCACACTCCTGCTACCCGCCTATCACCACACTCTGCTCCGCAACATGCTTCTAGACTACTACCCCGACATGCATGCCAGCATCCAGTACTACTGCGCTGAGTACACACATCCTACCGAGGCGACTTATTGGAAAACTGAGCTGACCGTCACCGCCTGGAAGGATAGCAAAGGTGGTAGGGTGGTGGACACCATCCACGGTCACACGTCAAAGCATGCCCACGCGTTTGACAGTATGGAGGGCGCCGCTCAGGAGGCGTGTCAGTACTACCATGGCTTACGCTATGAGGCCATGGGCGCAGATCGCTTCAGGTATCTGCCTCGCCATGATCCACAGGAGGGAAGTTGGGTGATCACAAACCCAGAGGACAGCTATCCTACCTTGGATGCTACGGTCCGGCACGTTCACGCACTGAAGATAGAGAATGGTGATCTCAAGAGGGAGCTGTGTGATAGGTACAAGGCTGGGAGACGTTTCTAGAAGGAGATTGATGGCCTGAGGGCTCAGCTTGGGAAACCTCAGCTGTACAAGAAGCTGGACAAGGACTATGATGTTCATGACGACAATCCCTAGATTTATGATGTCATTATGTAATAAAGAACGCTAGATGCGCCAGTTGAGTAGAGTCGTGTGTTTGCTTTATGAACTTGGTGTGTTAGTTGATTGTTCTTATGCTCAAGATTGGTTTGAACTCTTTGTAATGATTGCTGAGAATCTATGGGCATGTCCGTGATTCTCTTAGTTAAGTTTTTTTAAGGTTTAGATTTATTGCTTAACAAAGTTGGGGTACATTTTATCTCTCTACTGTTGTTGTTTTCTGGAGCAGCCTGTGTTCTTTATTTTGTATCTCAGTTTTGGTACGTCCTAAAATCCTGAAAATTTTATGGTAATAACTAGACTTCCGTACCTTTCCAACACATCTGGAATCATATCTTTATCCGCTCTGGTCTGGGAATTATGACAGTTCTAATTTGATGTTGCTGCGCAGTCTGGGGTTCTGGAACAGTCTGAGTTGTGTCCTGTTTTAGACTGACTTAGTGACGGAATTTGAAAAGGTGTTAAATACGAAAGTCGTAGAGAATTTCATAAGCTTTCCAAACATGTATAGTACGACTTAATATGTTATCTGAAGCTCGAGTTATTCTTGAAATACTGATCTGTTGTCACTGGAACTCGCCCAGAAATTTTCAGACTTGCATTCTTTATCATTTAAAAGTGATCTATAGTTGGAGAACTCTAAATTTAGCCCTTGTTTTGGAAAACAGATGGCACCGAGAGGAGCTGGAGGCAGAGGCAGGGGCAGAGGCCATGGTAGGAATGCCGCCATGGATCCGCCCAACCTGCCAGTAGTGACCATGGAGCAGCTGATGGGGATGCAAGCTCAGCTCATGCAGGCAATGATGCAGCGTATGAACAATGAACCTGTCGGAGGACCACCACCTGTCCATGTTAGGGACAAGCATGGTGAATTCATGAAGGGACATCCCCCAGTGTTCACACATGCTACTGATCCGCTGGATGTTGATGATTGGTTGTGCACAGTGGAAAAGCACCTGGACATAGCAAGTGCAACGACCTGGAGAGGGTGTTGTATGCATCGGGCAGCTTCAGGGAGCAGCACAAGATTGGTGGGATTCATTCAAGTTTGGATGCCCTGCAAATGCCGCTCCTATCACTTGGGCTGAATTCACAGAAAATTTTAGATCATACCACATTCCTGAGGGATTGATGGAGCTCAAGCGAGAGGAATTTAGAGCCCTAAAGCAGAGGTCCATGACTGTGAGTGAATATCGTGACAGGTTCACTCAGTTGTCCCGCTACTCTCCTGACGAGGTGGCTAGGGACTCAGATAAGCAGCGTCGTTTTCTCAAGGGTTTGTATGATGATCTCTGGTTGCAGCTTATGACCACCACCTACCCCAACTATCAGACATTGGTGAATCGCGCCATTGTAATCGACAATGAGCGTAGAGAGATGGATGCAAAGAAGAGAAGGTTCCAGGGACATGCATCTGGGAAAAACACTCGTCCTCGTCTCAACTCACAGTCAGGTTACCCACAGAGGAACCAAGGACCGCACAACCAGTGGAACCCGGGGCAGAATCAGTATCACCCTCAGTACCCCTAGTAGAATGGAGGTCAGCGCCCTCAATATCCCTAGCAAAATGGAGGTCAGCGCCCTCAGTATCCTCAGCAACAGAATGGTGGCCAACGTCCTCCACAGCAGAATGGCTACCAGATACCATGCCTGTATCCAACCAACAATGCTCCTATGAAGAATGGTGCACCTAACCACGCCAATAAGTGTTTCCGCTATGGCAAGGAAGGTCCCATGCCATACAATTGTCCAGAGAAGCCCAACCAGCAAAATCCTCCCAAGCAGAATGGCAATCAGAGGATGGCGCCCAATGGTGCGAAGGTGAACCATGTGAGTGCCGAAACTGCGCAGGAGGCGCCGGAAGTCATGTTGGGTACGTTCAGTGTCAAATCTATCTCCGCTACCATTCTCTTTGATTCTGGAGCCTCGCATTCTTTTATTTCTCAAGCATTTGTTAGAAATCGTAGCATACCCTTAGTTGCCATGAAGAATCTCATGATAGTGAATTCACCGGGAGGGACTATACTAGCCTCTTATTGTTGCCCCTCTGCTAGCATATCTTTAAGGGGGGTAGACTTCGCAGCTGTTCCTGTTGTGTTGAGAACATCCAGCATTGATGTGATTCTGGGCATCAATTGGATGATGCAACATCGAGCAGTGATTCAATGTCAGGAGAAGGTAGTAGTGTTGACAACACCCAAGGGAGACAGAATTAGTGTCAAAGTGGCAGTGCAAGCACCCCAACAGCTACAATAAAATCAACTGAATGATGACGCTAACCAGCAGGAACATGTGGATGAATTCCCAGATGTTTTTCCTGATGACTTGCCAGGTATGCCACCTGACCGTGACATTGAGTTTATTATTGAATTATTACCTAGAACTGCACCTATAGCTAAACATCCATATAGAATGGGGGTTAATGAATTAGAGGAACTTAAGAAGCAGTTAAAAGAGTTGCAGGACAAAGGTTTCATACGCCCCAGTGCATCCCCCTAGGGTGCACTTGTGATCTTTATTGACAAGAAGGATGGTACTCAACGGATGTGTGTGGACTATCGGTCTCTTAATGAGGTCACCATCAAGAACAAATACCCATTGCCTAGGATTGATGACCTGTTTGATCAGTTGAGGGGAGCCTGTGTGTTCTCTAAGATTGATCTTTGTTCTGGTTATCATCAGCTGAAGATCCGACGTTTAGACATACCAAAGACAACATTCACAACGAGGTATGGGTTATATGAGTACACAGTCATGTATATGATGAATAAAGTGTTTATGGAGTATCTTGATAAGTTTGTGGTGGTATTCATTGACGACATACTGGTATTCTCTAAGAATGAGGAGGAACATGCTGAATATCTAAGGTTGGTCCTGCAGAAGCTTAGGGAACACAAGTTGTATGCTAAGTGGAGTAAGTGTGAGTTCTGGCTGAAGAAAGTTTCTTTTCTAGGTCATATTGTCTCCAATGGTGGAATAGCAGTGGACCCTAGCAAGGTAGAAGATGTGTCAAATTGGAAACCACCAACCAATGTAAGTGAGATCCGTAGCTTTTTGGGATTAGCTGGATATTATAGGAGGTTCATAGAAGGGTTTTCTAAACTTGCCAAGCCCATGACTGCCCTATTAGAGAAGGATGCTAAGTTTATATGGTCTAAGAAGTGCTAGGCTAACTTTGAGGAATTGAAGAAGAGATTAACTACAGCTCCAGTATTGATTTTGCCGGACTTGAGCAAGACCTTCTCTATCTATTGCGATGCGTCTCGCCAAGGACTTGGATGTGTTCTTATGCAAGAAGGACGAGTTGTGGCCTATGCATCAAGACAGTTGAGGAAGCATGAGTTGAATTATCCTACTCATGACTTGGAGTTGGCAGCAGTGGTTCATGCCTTGAAGATTTGGAGACACTATCTTATTGGCCATAAGAGTGACATCTACACTGATCACAAGATCCTGAAATACATATTCACCTAGACAGATCTGAATTTGAGACAACGACGATGGTTGGAACTGATTAAGGATTATGATTTGTAAGTGCACTATCATCCTAGGAAAGAAAATGTCGTAGTCGATGCCCTTACCAGAAAGAGTTATGCTAATGGGGTTCGGGCGACACCAGTGTGTAAAGAGTTGTGTACAGAATTTAATCTGCAGAACTTAGGCATTGTCACCAAT
Source organism: Saccharum hybrid cultivar R570 (assembly GCA_038087645.1). NCBI lineage: Eukaryota > Viridiplantae > Streptophyta > Magnoliopsida > Poales > Poaceae > Saccharum > Saccharum hybrid cultivar. The sequence continues at coordinate 2,984,980 of JAQSUU010000795.1, forward strand.
GCAATGGAACTAGAAGTGACACATAACTAGAACAGGAGATTTGCAAAGGTCAACTAGAGGATGAGAAACTTAAGGAAATAGCAGAGAATATAGTGCTTGGCAAAGCACCAGGTTTTAGGATGGATGAGAATGGAACTCTGTGGTACAGAAAAAGGATATTTGTACCTGAGGTGAAGACCATTCGTGAGGCAATTCTACAAGAAGCACATGAGTCAGCTTACTCCATACACCCTGGAAGTACTAATATTGGTGGTATGGATTAAAGAGAGATGTGGCAGAATATGTGGCATTGTGTGACACTTGTCAGAGGGTGAAAGCTGAGCATCAACGACCCGCAGGGTTACTACAACCAATGAAGATACCTGAGTGGAAGTGGGAGGAAGTCGGTATGGATTTTATTGTTGGATTACCTCGCACACAGAGAGGTTATGATTCAATATGTGTGATCGTGGATCGACTTACCAAAGTTGCTCACTTCCTATCGGTCAAGACTACCTATAAGGGTGCAAGACTAGCAGAGTTGTATATGGAAAGAATAGTGAGTCTGCATAGAGTTCCAAAGAAGATCATGTCTGATAGAGGTACTCAATTTACGTCACAGTTCTGGCATAAAGTGCATCAATCTTTGGGGACCAAGTTGAATTTCAGTTCTGCCTATCACCCCCAAACTGACGGGCAAACTAAAAGGACTAACCAAATTCTAGAAGATATGTTGAGAGCTTGCGCATTACAATATGGTGATAGTTGGGATAAGAGTTTGCCATATGCTAAGTTCTCATACAACAATATTTACCAAAAGAGTCTCAAGATGGCACCTTTCGAGGCTTTGTATGGACGTAAATGCAGAACTCCATTATTTTGGAACCAAACAGGAGAGACTCAAGTGTTTGGACCTGATGTTCTTAGAAATGTTGAGAAACATGTAAGGATGATCAGAGAAAACTTGAGGGTGGCACAGTCTTGACAGAAGAGTTATGCAGACACTCGAAGAAGGGAATTGATTTTCGAAGTAGGGGATTATGTGTATTTGAAGGTGTCGCCAATGAAAAGTGTGAAAAGGTTCAATATGAAAGGGAAGTTAGGTCCAAGGTATATTGGTCCTTTTAGGATTCTCGAGAGATGTGGAGAAGTAGCCTCCAACTGAAATTGTCTGAAAGTCTATCTGGTGTGCATCATGTGTTCCATGTGTCCCAATTAAAAAACTATCTGCATGTACCAGAGGAACAAATACCGTTAGAAAAACTTGTTGTTACAGAAGATCTGACCTACGAGGAGTACCCCATAGGAATCCTAGAGACAACAGAAAGAGTCACACGGAGCCGAGTGATAAAGATGTGCAAGGTACAGTGGAATCAGTACAGTGAGGAAGAGGCCACTTGGGAAAGAGAAGAGGATCTGAGAAAGGCATATCCACAGTTGTTCGAGTAAGCACCATCCAATCTCGAGGACGAGATTATCTTTAAGGGGTAGAATTGTAACACCCAAAATTTTACATCTTTTCAAAATAGATGAAAATGATTTATTTAGGTATTTGTGTGAGCATTTAATTTAGGGAAATAATGATTTTTGTGAAATTAAAAGCAAATATAAGGGTAGACACATGTTTATGCACTCATGCTGCTGCATATCTTATTATGTGATGACTGCCTTTGTTCTTTTTTGAAAAAGGAATTCAAAATCTCTTGGCAATGGTTTCAAAATAGCTTTGTAAAAAGAAAAAAAAGGGAAAATTGTCTTGACTTCCTTTCTCTCTCGGCCTGGCCCAGCTGGCCTGCTCCCTCGCCCTTCCCGCAGGCCCGCGCGCGCATCATCTTGGGCCGGCCCAGCGTCGCAGCAAGCCGTAGCCAGCACGCAGCCGAAGCCGCGGCCCAGCGCGGGCGCACGCTCGCTCCCTCGCTCTGGCTCGCTGACGCCTGGGCTCCACTCCCCTTGTCGCTGACACGCGAGACACGGGACCCGGCGCTACAGCGTCGCCCCTAACCTCCCTCCTTTCTCTGTTCGCGATGGAAGTCACCGAACCGAAGCCACAGCTCCCACCTCTGAACTGCCACCTATTTCCTCGGAGATCAGGCGGCTATCCACACGTGCTCGTGCTTATCCTTCCGCAGCCGCCGCTCCATCCATGGCCCCCAACCATGCAACAAAAACGGAGGAGCTCGCTCTCATCCCGACGCCGCCGCACTGTGTCTCGCGCTCACCTCCGTTCCCTCCGCAGTTTGGTCCGTCTTCCACGCCAATCCACGCTATAAAGCTCACCGCACCCTCTGCTCGTCTCCTTTCCCATCTCCAAGCCACCACCGAGTTCGTGGCCATCACAAAACCTAGCTCGAGCCGCCAAGCTCGGATTCTGTCCTCCCGCCGCCTCGCCGCCCTTGTTTTCACCACGGTGAGAATCCCCGTCGTCCCCTCTTTCTTCTCGTGTGAATCCCATGCCGAACCATGGCCTCTAGGGCCATTTTCACTCGTGCCGGCGAGCTTTCTCGCCGCCGGCGATTGCGGGCCGCCGCGCCTGTTTTCTTCCCTGGTGGGATGCGCCGCCCCCTCTCCATCATCTATTTTTGGCTGTTCGTTTTGGATCGGACGGCCTTGAGCATCCCGTACCCTTTCGGTGGCGCTTTTCCTTAAGAGCCCATAGAGTTTTTAGTAATAGAACCCGCAGTCCTCAACCGGATTCAAGAAATCTGATTTTCCCGATTTATTTTAATTCGTAAATAGTTCGCGTTATTTACAGTTTTGCCATCCGGTTCATATTTTCATCATGTCTTTCTCGTTTTAACTCCAAATTGATCCGTTCAAGTTGCGTTAGGATCGTAGCGACATAATCTATATAATTACCCTACTATTAGTCATGTTACTCGCTGTTAAATTTCAAGGTTAGGTTAAATCTATTAAAAATGTTATAGCAAACCTTAGTTAATTCGTAACTTGTTCGTTCTAGCTCCGATTTATATGATCTTCGAGTCTGTGTGATCGTAGTGAGTTGTAGATTCACTTTATAAACCTTTTATATTGATTTACCTTTGTTGGTGTATTGTTCTAATTTATAGTTCTTGTTTGCTTTGCATGATTGAACTTGGAATGCGTGTTGTTGCCTGTTGTTCGAGTATAGATGGTGAGTACCTCGCTGGTGACCAAGAGTACTATTGTGATAACTCAGAGCAGCAGGAGCAGTACGAGCAAGGCAAGTATAATATGGGAAATTTCTTGTCGTCCTATTCACTTATTAATTAAAAATCATGTGCATGTGTCAATTTGATAACCGCAAGGACATCTTAGTTTTTGTTATCCTGTGATCTTGTCACTAATGGGTTACTTGTGCATATGGGTAATTGCTAGTGCTCCAACTAATTATATACCTAACCTAAACAATGATTAATGATTATACGCAATGACTGTTTAAAATTTCTTCTAGCAAACGTACTTAGGACGAGAGAGTTTCTACTTTTGCATGATGCTTTGGCCCTCCGTAAGGACTTATTCATTGGCAAAAGCTGGGACGTACAGTACAACTGTGAGGACCACATGGCTCTGGTTTTAGTCAAGTATAAAGATCTTTTCTAGCATGTTAGAGGTTACCCGAAAGGGCGCAAAAGGGGTCTGACGACTCGGGTATAGTTTGGCTCTTGTCCCTATGTGTATAGGCTGCGTGTCATTGTGCCATTTGGGAAGGGGGGACCTACACCCGCTTGCCACTGAAACCTAGCGGCCCTAACATGTTAGATGAACTTTTGAAAGGCTTCATAGTGAACCCTGCCAACCTTCCTTGGTAGTGGGTCAAGAGGCCGATCACCTCGGGCGAAAGAGAAATCATGACTCACAGTGAAAGTGTACACCTCTATGCTGAGTTTAATAAACTGTTATAATAGCCGTGCCCACAGACACGGGCGGCCCGGAAACTAATGAAATAGTTTATCACTTGTGGATGATGTTTGAAATGATGAGGTACTCGTAACATTCTTTTAGTCATGTATATGAACTTGGGGTTGAAATTGGGGCTTGAGCATAATCAAACCTAACTAATGCTAAAATGTTGACTTATTAAAAGCAAACCACAGTACAACCTGTGTCAGCCTTTAAGCCTCATGAACCCCTTATTATCTTATTAAGTACGACATGTACTTACGCTTGTTTACTTTTATTCTTTGGACAAAAATTCCGGATGGGTACAGATGGCAATGGATATGAGGATTTTTATAAGGAAAGCTAGGTTTGGGGTCAACCAGTCGACCGGATCCTGTGGCTTTGGAGACGCCCAAGAGTTGCTTTAGATTTATCTTTCACTTGTCTAGACTTTGAGCATGTTTATTTATGTATTGAACTAAAGTTCGTTATTGTAATAAGGCACTGAGCTTGATATTCTTCTTCTATAATTTGTTCTATATGTTTCACACATATGGTTTACCTTCAATTTTGCTATTCAAAATTTGGGCGTGACAAATTGGTATTAGAGCCGTGTCGACTGTAGGACGCAAGCCTAGTTAGTCGTGGTCATTCCGCATCTTTTGTTTTACATGTTCTTGCTTATTACTTTGGTCTTGTTAATTGATAAAATTTTTCTGCTCCTTTCGCTTCATTCTATTATAAAAAATTATTGATTCTAATCCTATCTTAAAACTAAATCTGTAGATGGTCCGAAGCAAGCAAACTGCCCACGAGAGCTCTGGAGGCCGCCTTCCACCACGTGTTTTGTTTCCACCTGTGGCGGCACCCCCGGAAGTTGTCGTCATCTCGGATGACGAGGAGGAGGCGCCCATGCTCGAGGAGGAGGAGCCCATGCTCATGGAGGAGGACACCGTGCCTTCTTCTGTTGCAACAATGATATCAACCTTAATTAATCTCTTCTCTCTAATTATTCCTTCTTTTGTAAAAACTTTAGGGGGGTGTTTAGTTCCTGGGGTGAAAATTTTTGAGGTGTCACATCGGATGTTTCATGGAATGTCGAAAGGGGTGTTGGGATACTAATAAAAAAACTAATTACATAACTCATCTGGAAACCGCGAGACGAATTTATTAAGCCTAATTAATCTGTCATTAGCACATGTTTATCGTAACACGCCATTGTCAAATTGTGGATTAATTAGACTTAAAAAATTCGTCTCACAAATTTATCGCAGTCTGTGTAATTAGTTATTTTTTTCGTCTACATTTAGTACTCCATACATGTGTCCAAACATCCGATGTGACAGGATAAAAAATTTTTGGGGAGGAACTAAACACCCCTTTAGTCTCGGTCCGAAGATACTTTAGCAAGATAAAAATGATTAGACTACACAACAGGTGGTTTGTTTGGATACTCACGCATTCCTTGCACTTTTTAGTAAACCTAATATTAAAGAGAGGAGATTTTTCCAACCATGCCTTTTTTAACTTGCCACAGTGCCCTCACGACTCTCCATATCCTGAATATGATCTTGATTTATGGCACGTGCTCATATGAGTTAGACCTGTGTACATCAGTGCATCCGGCGATGGTACAACAGAGTCTGATTCCGGACGTATTGGAACAAATGGCATAATTGTTGAATAAAAGTCTCCAAGCCACAGATCATCTCATGATCACGCAATAAGTAGTACATGCTTCTCCAAGTCTTTGCAACCATTCGCCTTCCTTACGTGCTAGCTCCACTCGACTATAAGGACCGAATGGGTGGGTGATTTGGCATTTAAAAATCTAATGCGATAACCTTATCCTATGCAAATTCTAAACTCCCAAATCATCTTGGCTCCTAAGTTCTTCTAGAAAGCAATCTATTCCCAACTACACAAAGTTCATCACTGATGGGTCTAAATCAATTTCACCAGTTTTATTTGCCTTTTGGCGATGAAAGTGGGCGGTGGTGATAATCTTCAACATCACCGGCTAAGCATGCTTCTAGACCGCTGCCGCTGCCATGCCGTGGTGATCGTTCACTACCTCAGATCGGCACATCACTGCTGGTTCAAACCCCCTTCACTGCCGGATTTTGAACCGACACAACCAAATCAACAATGATGGGCGGTTCACATTAGTGTCGATTTTCAACGGGTGGTGATCACAATCTTCACTGCTAGTTCGTGGTATCAACCAACAGTGTTGAGGAAACCAACACTACCGGTTCATGACACATGTCGACAGTGTTCTGTCGAACAACACTGTCGGTTCATCACCCAAGCCGGTAGTGTTCTGTCGAACAACACTGCCAGTTCATCACACAAGCCAGCAGTGTTGTTTCTATGATCACTGATAGTTCGTGGTTCCAACCAGCATTGTTGAGTTAGTTACTTGAGCCGGTTGTGCTGTGTCTATCATCACTGCCGGTTTTTCGGTGAACCGGCAGTGATCTCTTTTTCGCATTTTGTTATTTTATAATTTATTATTTTTGTGTGGTACTCTATATTTTCTATGTACACTAGACTTACATCACAAATCCCACAAGATTTATATTACAAATGTTATGGTTACAATGAAAATGTACTTATCCAAATGGTGACATTATCACAAGTCCATCAAGATCCCTATTACAATAGTCTATCGTAGGCAACTTTAGCTTACGCCTTGTACTGCTTGGTCCGTAAACCGGAGAATATCCCCTTTTTACTCAATACCTCATCCAAGATGAAGCCTGCTAGCACATCTTGGAACCCTCTGATCTCGGGGTCTAACAGCCAGTGATGACCAAGTGTCTCGCGCTGTCGTTCAGGCAAGATGATATCGAAATGCACAAATGTAAGACGAAATAGTAGATTATTTTGTTGAATTAACCGATATACATGAAATGGGAAGTATACACACCATTTCATTAGAGTTTTTTGTTTTCCTGCCGACGTAATGGAACATTTCCCACGTTACTAAGAACCCGCATTCGTTGTTCGCCATCAGCTATTGTAGGGTTTGAATTTGCTATGATCAACCTCGAATGGGTCTTTCGTGTGCCCATCCATTCTTGCCTTGATACCGTGTCACACTATAAAGTGTAAAAGGCGGACATTAGAATGTGCTATGGGATTAGAAAATAATATATTTTTTGCGAGACACAGTTACATCTACGATTCCTACAACTTGTGGAGTACTCTTTTAGTTTCTAATCATAACGAATGGTTGAATCAAAAACTTAGAGGCCAAATTTTTTTAATGAAAAAAATGTTAAGGCCCTGTTTGGTTCATGAATGTTAAAGTTTAACTCTCATTACATCAATGTTGCGACAAATGCATGGAGTACTAAATGTAGACTAATTGCATGCATGTCGGCACAGATTAGAAGTAATTTACGAGATGAATCTATTAAGCATAATTAGTTCAAAATTAGAATTTTTTTTATCAAATAAGATGAAATTCCTACAGTGTTCGTTAAACTTTAGCACCCCTAACCAAACAGGCCCTAATTTCCTTTGGAAAATGGACGAATGATGTAGCAATTAATAGAGGAGCACGGCCCACGAGCCCACCAGGGGGAGGGTCCAAAGTCCAAAGCCCCCAGCTGTCAAGTCTCGTCACCTCCCCCAAGTCATCATTAATAAATTAATAAAAAAATAAGTGCTCCCTCTATCCTAAATGTTTGTCTTTAGAAAATCGTGTTTCCCTAACAAACACGTTTTTCGGACGACACACGTTAACATACCACGCGTGCCGAACTGCCGTCTCTACGGCTGCCAAAATGCAAAAACAACCCTGGTTCGACGCAGTAAATGAAGAAAGAGAGTAGAGCCGTCTCTTCACGAGACGACGGGGAGGGCTCGTGCTCCCAGGAGAAATCGCCGACGCGGAGGAGCGTTGTAGGGGTCGTCGTCTTGAGTCGACGTTACCGGGATCCAGGTGCGGGCGCGCCTGAATTATGCAGTTTGCATTTTGCATCATGAAAGAGAAATGAACACAGCTAGGTGAGCCTGAATTATGCATTTCTGAACTTGCTGAGTTACAGGCCGATAATCTAAGGTGTTGCCGACTGGATTAACAATAGAGATATGGAAGAGAAGAAAATAGATTTGGGAGAGGCATCGACTCATCATCCTTGTGTAGTCATATTATGTTTTATTTGTCTGGTTTTTGAAAATTTTGTTCTATTACATTATATATGAATATATTAATATCATTTATATTTATGGTTTCAAAAATTATTGTAACCATGATCATCTAATATATGTTTAATCTTTTTTATCAACACAAGCAACACAATGGTATACATGAATTATATTTACACTAGATCATGGCTAGTAGTAAAGAGTCTCCCATTTCTCGTTTCGCGGGCGAAGTGGAATCGACGAAGGTCTGGCCGTCTGGGATCGTCTCGTTCTCGCGCCGCCGCCGAGGCCCGAGAGCCGGCAGCCGAAGCAAGGAGCAGCCCAGTATTGCGTCGAGGTGAGGTGATCCTAGATTCCACACATCTCCTCTTCCCCTCTCGTTCTCTGCTCATTTCCTCCCTCGACGCTCCCGCAGAACCTCTGGACGCCGGCGACCTGTTCGACGGAATGAACAAGAGGGCGGCGGGAGCGAGCGGCGAGGACCGCCTCAGCGATCTTCCCGACGGGGTCCTCCACCACGTGCTCTCCCTGCTGCCGGCGGACCAGGCCGTGCAGACGTCCGTGCTCGCGCGCCGGTGGCGGCACCTCTGGAAGGGCATGCCCGCCCTGCGCCTCGTCGGCCCCAAGACGCGGTTCGCGACCGCCCAGGACTTCGACAGGTTCGTGAACCGTCTCATTGCCGCCCGCGGCGATTTGCCCCTCGTCAGCTGCGAGGTCGAGGCGTATCTGACTTGGGATGATTACGGTGGTGAGCCTGAGGAGCCGGAGCCGAACCTGTACTTCGACTCTTGGATCCAGTACGCGCTGGCGTGCAAGGTTCAGGTGCTCAAAGTCGTCGGCGACGTTGTTGGCTGCGAATCAGAGCTCATCGTGCCTCTTATCTCCCAGCACCTGGTGAACCTGGATGTCCACCATGTTTGTATGGAAAAAGATTCTGTGGATTTCTCAAGCTGTCCAGTGTTAGAGGAGTTAAAGATGAAGGAGTGCGGCCTTTGGGTGCGCAGTAAGGATGAAAACGGTCGGAAACGGTCGAAAACGGACTTACGATATAGAAAAACGAAAACGGTCGGTTCGGGATATTTCTACATTTAGCAATTAAAGAGTACAAAAAATGATTGAAAATGGTTGTGAAACCGATTGAAACTGATAATTTTTCATGTTAAAAAACGGTTTATAATATAGAAAACGAAAACGGTCAATTCGAAATATTTCTGTTCCGTTTTCATCCCTAGTGCGCAGCATGACATTTCCATCGCTGAAGCGTCTGTTCCTTACTGAATGCAACTTCCCTGTGGATCGCCGCGTCAGTATTTCGGCACCTGGTATTGTTTCACTGCGCCTTCTTCAGTGTGGAGGCAAGACTCCTTTGCTTGAGAGCATGCCGTTGCTACAAACCGCGTCCATTGATCTTTCCCGCTATGAGTGCAAGGATAAGTGTGGGGGTTGTACTGATGAAAGCTGTGAAGGTTGTCATGGTTATCCTGTTGGGAGTTATCGTAGCGTACTTCTGAATGTTCTGTCCAATGCTATAAATTTGGAGTTGAAGGATCAACCGGAAGTGGTATGCTTCTTGCTTCCACTTATATTGTACTCCGTATCTACTCTAACTGTTTTTTGCTATATAGTTTTACATGCATAAACACAAACAGCATGCTTTTTCATTATCACACATTGGTGCTGTCACTGTCATTACTTGGCTGACATACTTTTTTCATTGTTTCTTTCTGATGATTATGATAGAATATTGTTACTATCTGTAGCTGTCAATTGTGTGCATAATCCATTCTACAGTTCTTAGACTGAGTGGTCCTTGTCAGTTTCTTTAGGAGTTGATAGCATCTGCCTCTATGGCCAATATATCACTGTTTCAGATGCAGAAAAGCTTACGAAGTAATATAGGTTATGAGCACTTCTCATTGTATTTGCGTAAGTCAAAATCAAACATTAACTATTGTACGTATGTCCAATCAAGCTCTTGTACTATTGATTGGTTCATGCTAGCCTTCAACTTTTTATTTTTGTTAGAGTGCATGATTGGATTATGCAATTTCATTATATAACAGGATCCTGATCCTGTCTAGGCAAAATGACAATTTAGAGGCTTAAGGTGTAGTTCTGTCATTTTCTTATTTATTTGTGAGTCTAAAAGATCGACCAAAGTTCCCACTTGCCTCAATTATTTCATTTCATAAGGTGGAAAATTTGAGTTTCTGGTATTTTGCTCCTTGTGTAGTATATCTACAAAAGGGATTTGGAATGTTGCCCCATATTTGGAAGATTGAAGACTCTTTTACTCGACATGTGGTGCAGGCATGTTGACATGCATGCACTGGTTCGCATTCTTCAGCACACACCAATTCTTGAAAAGCTTACACTTCAGCTTCGTAGTGACAAGGTAGATTTTCACGATATATCACTACCGGAATCCGCTTCTTTGCCGAGCGCCGGAGGCTTTGTCGAGCGTTTTTTTTCGGGTGCTTGGCAAAGAAGGCTTTGCCGAGAGCCAAATAAAAAACACTCGCCAAAGCCTCCGCACTCGGCAAAGAAGGCTTTGCCGAGTGTCAAATAAAAAACACTCGGCAAAGAAGTTTCTTTGTCGAGTGCAAAAAAACACTCGGCAAAGGCTTCTTTGCCGAGTGCCACAGTAAAACACTCGGCAAAGCAATTTTCCAAACCACGTTTTGGTGCCCTAAACGAATTCAAATAAAAAAGTTTTTAACTACAAAGTTTTATAACTTCTCATGATCTACAAACTTTATATTGGTCATTTTTTCATTCGGCAAAGTAATAATTATGTTGTTCACAAAATCTATGTCTCTCATGTAGTTTCATGAAACTACAAGAGAGAGATATAAGAATTGTGAACAATGTTAACACCACAATTCGGATGGAAAAAACTTCCTAAATGAAGTTTGTAGATCTCGAAAGGTTATGAAACATTGTAGTTAACCACTTTTTAATTTGAATTCATCTTGTCATGCAAAACTACGTTTGAAATTCAAAATTTTAAAATTTTAAAATTTGAATTTTTCAAAAGACCTCGTATGGAAAAAAATTCTAAATGAAGTTTGTAGATCTCGAAAAGTTATGAAACATTGTAGTTGACCACTTTTTCATTTGAATTCATCTTGTGATGCAAAACTACGTTTGAAACTCAAAATTTTAAAATTCGAATTTTTCAAAAGACCTTGGATGGAAAAACTTCCTAAATAAAGTTTGTAGATCTCAAAAAGTTATGAAATATTGTAGTTGACCACTTTTTCATTTGAATTAATCTTGTCATGTAAAACTACGTTTGAAATTCAAAATTTTAAAATTTGAATTTTTCAAAAGACCTCAAATGGAAAAACTTTCTATATGAAAAATGTAGAGCTCAAAAAGTTATCAAACTTTATAGTTGACAACCTTTTGATTTGAATTCGTTTAGGGTCTCAAACAATCAATTTTCACTTGGTTTAGTATAATATTTGAGTAACTGAAACGGCATATAGACGTATGTGAGTGTGTAGTGCAGGTGGCAGAGGAGGTATCGCGTGAGGGAGAGGTCACGAGTTCGAATCCTGCCGACCGCGTAGCCGTGAATTTTGCGCGAAAAATGCCGCACGACTTCGACGGAGACGGGCGGGCGCTAGCCAGTGGGCCCCTCCACCGATTAATTTTTTTTCAGGTTCTTTTCGCATTTTTTTATTTCCCGCTTTGCCGAGCGTCGGGCACTCGGCAAAGGCTTTGCTGAGTGCCCGATAAATGGCTCTCGACAAAGAAGCCTTTACCGATCAGATTTTCACCAAGGGCGCTTTGCTGAGAGCTGCGCTTGACAAAGGCTTTGCCGAGGGCCTTAGAGGCTTTGCTGGCTCTGGTAGTGTATGTTATCACTGTACTAATGAATGTGTAATGTATACTCGATTTATCTTTACTTGTATGTTGTGTCCTGTAGAATCTCTTATGTGCAGGCCGAGGCGAAAGAAAACATGTTCAAATAGAGCAATCATTTTCATGTGCACATCTTAAGGAAGTCAGCATAGAATGTGAAGAGAAACTAAGGGTCAAGGATAAGGTCAGGCAAATTGTGAAGGTCTTGAATAGAAATGGCATACTTAAAGAGCAAATCACTTTCAAGAAGCTCCCAAGGCCAGAAGGTTGTAAGTAACTATTAGCGTTCTTTATGCTTCATACTCCAATTAAAAAAAATTGAACCTTGTTCCAATATATTCTAAGCTGTAATTACTCATCAAGGCATAAAGTAGAGCACATAACAACACCCTTTACAGTTACATCCATTATTCAAAATCTATATTATTCTTAGTATGAACTGTTGTAGTTCAGAATTGTTATTATTATCTCACCAGGATTATAATGTGACTAGTAGTGGAATTACATTTCCATGGTGCATTGGTGACTATAAAATCTGTACCCTGATTAATTGCTGATGGAAACAGTGGCTGTTCTCATCTCCAATCCAGTTTACCTCTTCCATACTCTATTTCCTGGTTCCCATCTTATTAAGGACCACCAATTAGTGATTGTGTTTACTTTTCCTGAGCCTGTGACGGATTTGCTGGTCCCGGATTGATGGTAATGCTGCCATCTTCTGATTTCCCTAGCATGCCTGCCACTCTTTTTACTGAATCGAAAGTTTTGACTTAACTCCAGGTGAACAAGAATTAGGTCAAAATATGTGCATATTGGGATTCCTCTGATTCAAGAAATATATCCAAGCAATCAGAAATTCCTGTTTTATCAATGAATGTGTCATATAATATAACTGATAGTATGTTTTCACTTTGGTTCAGTGTATCGTCTCGTGGCTGTGTCACCTAGGGCCTTTGATGACAACTGGTCGGGTGGCGAATAAGGTGGTGGTGCTCGGTCACGATGTTGCTCCAAGCCTGTTTTGTCATTTCTCCAAATCTTTTGTAATGGTAGGCCCTGTGCAGGCTGTTGGTTTCATGGTGCAACTAAGCTGAACAATTTCCAGTTCGTTCTATTAAGACATTCAGTTTTCCTATTTCCCAGTCGACTCAATCGCATATTTAATTTCTCAAGATATGGATTCGTTTTTTACCATGCCTTTTTTTTTAAAATATTCGACATCTGATTCCTGTCGCTGGATTGAGATACAATGGCATCTGATTCGGTCTATTAGGGAGTAGGGGGCCTGTTTCTCGGTTGTCCGTAATGAAAGTCGTGTCAGGACTGTCACATTTCGAAACTGCGTGTGTGCATGAAAATTTAACATTCAAGGTCATTTAAAAATTTAACATTTTGAAGTAAAATAGAGGAACTTAAATGAATATTGGGACTTTATATCGTTTACAGAGCAACCGAATTAGAGGTTCAACTCTACAAATAGCTGTCACGCAAAAATCATATTTTTCTATTTTTTTTGTTACAGAAAATCCAACTTTCTTGTATCGCTCTCTCCGAGAATACTTCTAAAACTCCCTAAATCATGATTTGGAGAGCACTTGGTCAGAGAAAAATATTTTTATGTAGCGGGATCTGTGTTCAGGCTCTGTCCGCTAAGGTCATTGGGCAGGACAAAATCCGTCAGGTTTAGGATGGGCTCAATTTGCTTAGGTCTAGTAAGCAATACGAGCTCACAAGCAGGGTGATTTGCTGACTTTGGACTTGGCCTTGCTTCCGCCGCCGGTGCAGTCCTTTTTTTAAGGCAATGGAAAATTGTAGCTTCAGTCCTCTTCAAAGAAGAGAGGCATCAGTCGAAAGTTAAAGGAATACACCCGCTTTAAACGCTTATAGCAGGTCTACATTATTATATTTTGTAAACGGAAAATGAAAGGCTATCCAATGGATGCGAAGAACTCCATATGGAGCAGGATTATAAGACTCGAGATACCTCGACCATCTGATGTTTGCGGTCATCCATGAGCTACAATAGAGCTCAGAACCGAAGCTAGTACGTCTCTCTGAATGGAACCTACAAAAATGTTTGTGCGTGACATTTATGAAACACCTTATCATTTTTTATTAGCCAAATTGTCCAACAAAGAGCTGCATCTCCGGTCAATAAGGTTACGTTATGTTTTTTTGTCGCTCATCTTTGACCAACCACCAACCGGTCCCCACGGACTATCATAGACGGTGTGCAGTGTGCTGGTCCATATCCTGTAGCCATGGAAGTGATGGGCTCGCGGTGATATAAGCCTGGGCACATTACCCGTTACCCATTACCCAAACCTGAAATATCTGGACCTAGATCCGAAATACCCAATCACTAATTCAGATACCAACTCTGAAAACCCAAAATTATTTTGGGTAATTCGGATTATATGCCAAGGGACCCAAACTGCCAATATAACCCGAATTTTAGCTAAGGCCGTCGCAATTCACAAACTTGAAACTCCCCCACCGGCCCATCGCTAGTCCTTGACGAGCATGGCCTAGCCCACCAGGCACCAGCAAGCCAGTGTCCAGCGACACTCCCTTCCCTGACCGCGTGGCCTAGACCGTGCGGCTACTAGTTGTCTCGATCGCGACTTCTCGCGAGGGGAGACACAGATGCCGCGCCGCCCCTACGCCCCACGCCCACCGCCCGCCGTTCCGCCAGGCTCCAGGCTCCTGCCGAGTATGTTAAAAGTGATGTTTTTTTATAATTCCGGGTAATGGGTATTACCCGAAACCGAGATATCGGGTACCCGAAAATTCAGGTTGTGCTATTTTGGAACAAACATCGGTTAGTATTTTTTAAAACCTGAATTTTTCGAGTAACCCGAACACCCAGGCATACGGTGATATGGACGACGTTGTCACGTTATCGTACGTGCTCTCCGTCGATGACATGCATCAAGGGTCTGTTTAGGAGAGGTTAAACTCTGAAAAACCATATTTGGAGGATAAGATCCACTGTGAATCTAGGACGACCCCACTGTTAGTGAGAAAAGTGTCTGGGGAGACCTCCACGGTAGATCTGCCAGGCCAGCCCAACAACCATCCAATTGTAGCCAATTAGTGGGAGCTCATCCTCCTCCTTTGTCTCACTGACGCCTTGGGCCCACAGACTTCATC